>JAVRXN010000008.1:13417867-14099167 GCA_033556935.1 Timema podura
CAAAACAATTGAATTTTGAAGAAGAGCAAGAATGTCAGTTTATTTGACTTCATATTTTACAAATGGCAAAAAAAAACTAACCCAAAGTTAAACTGAAATTAATAATGTAGTCAAAATAAAACTTAAAAAAGGGCAATTTAGTGGGAGTACTGTGGTCGATCAGCTGCATCTACCAATAAACGAATGTCCACCTCCAGCTCTGTTGTTGCTAATTTCAAAAGATGCAGCAAGGAAGAATCTGCAAGTCAACTTCTGTACTGATTTTTAGTGAATTTCATAGAAGAAAAAATACTTTTACATATGTACGTGCTCCCAAACATTGAAGTCATTTTTAAGTCCAAATTGTCTTAAGTTTGGGTATTTTTCGCTGGATAACAGTTTTAAAAAATGTGATCCCTTTTCTTTTCTGGTCTGTAGGAACGTATCGGCTTGTAGATCGCACAGATCAAGTTGTAGGTGTGGTTCTTGTTCCTCGATTGTAGCACCAATAGGATTCATGTAAAGCTGGACACTGCTTTTCAGTGTTTCAGTTTCCTTGAATTGTGTGTTGAATTCTTCAACAATTTCTTGAATGTGTGAACTGAGATCTGAAAAATCTATAGTTTCCTGGTATTTCTCCGCCGCTAATTGTAGACAGCAAGGGAAATGTGTCAATTCATTGTTTTCCAAAGCACGTATGAAAAAGTTTAACTTGTTTCGAAATCCATTTACAATTCCCACCATATCTGATACGACCTGGTTTCTTCCTTGAAGACTCAGGTTGAAGGTGTTAAGGTGATTTGTCATGTCTGTTAGGAAAGCTAACTGCTTTAAAAATTCTGGACTTTGAATTTCTTCTTCTAGTTCAGTGGTATCAGATGAGACAAATTTATTAAGGAATTCAGGGATTTCCTTGCGAATAGCAAAAAACTTTCAAGGCACTTTCCTGCACTCAGCCATCTTACATGGTTGTAGAGCAGCAAGTCTCCATATTCTACCTTAATTTCCAGCAAAAACTGCTTTAGTTGTTTATGCAAAAGGGTTCGATTTCCCCCTCTTAAGATATTGATAATTTTAACCACAAATTTAAAAACTTCAGTTTTTCTTCATTGATTTCCCACATAACGCTCCCTGGTGAATAAGACAGTGGATCATAAAGTCTGTTCAGCGTAGGAATTGTTTTCTGAAAGACCTTTTTCACTACCAGAAAGCTATTATATAGTAGGATTTTGGTAGGATAAAAGACCTTTCAGAGAGTAATTCCTACCGTGAATGGAGTATAGGACACGTTACGCCATTTTCTTTTAGCAATCCCATCAGACCTGTCTTCTCCCCTGTCATTGTTGGCGCTCCGTCTGTCACAATGGCTGAACATTTACTGAAGCCTCCAACTATGTCGACAGTTTTTTAACAGAATCATAAATGTTCCTCCCTTTTGTTGTTCCTTGAAGAGAGCACACATCAAATAGCTCCTCTCTACTGCTGAAATCTTCGAAGGTGGAGCGCACAAATATTAATAGCTGACTGACATCTGACTGGTCAGTGCTTTCATCAAGGCATAGCGAGAAATGCATGCTTTCTTTAACCAATCAAATCAGAGATTTTTCTACTTGTTCTCCCATATCAATGACACTTCTTTGTACAGTTTGGTTGGAAAGTGGCACTAATTCAAATTTCTCAGCTATTTTAGCATCTCCAAAAGCCTTTGCCATATCCATAGCACACTTTTTAACAAGACTGTCTTCAGTGAAAGTTTTTTTTGCCTTTGCAAGTTCAAGCGACACTGCGTAGGAGGCGTACAGGGAAGATGACTTATGTGGAAGACTTTACTAAACATACCTGTTTGCTGTTTTAATTTATTTTTGAAGTCTGCGACCAGTGCGTGTCGAGCTTCTTCCTTATATGTTGCATACTTGTTCTCATGCATTGTTGAATAGTGTCGTTTAACATTGTTCTCCTTCGGTACAGACACAATTTTCATGCATACCAAACATTGAAGCTTCCCACTGTTGTTAGTAATTAAATAGTCACTCTCCCAGCTTTTCTTGTAAATTCTGTTTTCATTTTCAATTTTGCGTTTCTTTGAGTTTCCGCTCATTTTTTGTACACGTAAAAGACTCAAGCAGCGGTACACTTCACACTCAACACAAAACAAAGCCTTCAAAATGGACAGTAACTTGTGAAACTTCACTACACGTCAAGCAAGCGCTATTGAGCGTGAGTGGAGACGGGAGGAGTAGCCAGCAAGCCTTGCTGGGCGAGCGATGCAGTGCGTAACTTGTAGAACGGCTAACTATTAATTATTTATCAACTTCGTTTGATCATTTTTGCCGTATGAATATTAATACATCTTTTGAACAAGCTATGAAATATTTTTCATAACTTCTCTTGAGATTTAAAAAAAATTCTTAAAATGATTGTGCGGGCTGCAAAAAGTGGTCTCGCGGGCCGCATGTGGCCCGCGGGCCGCCAGTTGGAAACCCCTGCTCTAGACCATTCAGCCACTGGAGCGGGTAAGTAAATTATTCAAAGCATGTGATGAGTTGGGTTAAGTCAGGCAATTAACTAGATTTATTACTCGTAGGCCAAGTTTCCCTGACCTTCCTGCGGCAGTGAGGAGTGCAACCAATTGTTCTCTATGGCTGTCTTTATTGAACACAGCTTTCAAGGGCACCACCTTTGGAAGGAAAATATCCTCCCACTGAGGTAATTCTTATAAGAATGACAGTTATAAAAAATATATTGGGAATTCAACATGTTGGCACATCAATTATATATAGATTTTAAAAAGAGCAACGATTCAGTTAAAAGGGGAAAATTATATGAAATTTTAGTTAAGTTTGAAACACCCCAAAAAACTTGTCAAGCTAATTGAGGTATGTTTGAGAGATACGCGTGGCAGGGAACAGGTTGGATGTCACTTGTCAGATACTTTCTAAATACATAATGGATTGATAAAAGGTTGATAAAAGGACGATAATTTAGATATTACAGCAAAAAACATATCATTTGATAGGGTTAATGAATTAAAATATTTAGGAACACTTTTAATTTTAATAAGCGATAACAACATTAGATTGGAAATTAGGATAAGAATATAGCCGGGAAATGCTTGTTACTACTTGGTCAGTAAGTTGTTGTCGTCTCGCCGGCTGTCAAGATTAATGTAAAACTCAGAATGTACAAAACCATAATTTTACCAGTTTTTTTTTCTATGGTTGCGAAACGTGGCCTTTTACCTTAAATGACGAAAAGGAATTTACGGTGTTCGAAAACGAGGCGCTTAGGAAGATATTGGGTAAAAAAAAAAATTGATGAAGATAGTGGGGAGTGGAGGAAGCTACATAATGATGAGCTGCATACCCTGTACTCATCACCAGACATTGTTAGGGTTGTAAAATCTAGCAGGTTACGGTGTGCAGGTCATGCAGCGTGAATGGGAGTACCTAGAACCGCGTTCAAGGTATTGAATGGCAAACCCAATGGGAAAAGACCACTGGGAAGACCCTGACGCAGGTGGGAGGATAACAGTTGGCTAGACGTGAGAAAGATAGGATGTAATGAGATAGGTTGAATAGAATTAGCTCAAGATAGGGGTAGGTGGCGTATTTTTGTGAGTGTGGTAATGAACTTTCGAGTTCTTAATGCCATAGAGTAAGTAAGTATGACAACTATTAAGGCTCAAAACCACTGTCTGTCGTATCCCTCAGGTATGGGAACTCAAGGTAGGGAACTTTTGGGATTCATTGCAACTCTAAATCCTTGATAGGAACCTCAGGTCTCGAAGGATTAGTCAAATGTAGTTTGACAGTGAAGAATTAATGTTCTTACACTTTTATTAAATAATAACAAAAGTATATTACAAGTTTGTGGTCCACATGAAGAGTAATCCAGACTTCTACATACATTCAGTATGATAATTACTAACAAAAGAACCAGAGAGCGCCGATTTCCAGATATCAGGGGTTTATATACCTTCCCTGTTTATCTCTGGAAGTTTCTAGCTACGCAGTACAAATGGTGTAACCAACAGTTCTTAGAGGAGCATGTGACTGGGGTGATTTCCACTGTTTACTCAGTTTGGACTTTAAGAAGTCACAAGATTGCTTCTGACTAAGGAAATACGTAGAAAACAATTATATCATGCAGTTCCCAAATTATTATAGTCTGTATGACTTAAGCTTTACTTTAAATATATAGTCTAACTCCTCTTCGTTACAACCTTTTTGTATTGCGTCACTAATACAATAAGTGTAACATTAACGTATTAAATACCTTTATTTACCTGGTGGTATTATGATTATTGCTCTAAGGGGTTATAATAATTAAATGACCCGCCTAGCTATACGACACCACTAAAACCACTAAATTATCATTATAATGTTATGTTGAGATCATGTTAAAAAAATACCATCCGATTGAGAGGGACTAGAAATGTGTTTATGACTATACACTTTGATCAGAGAACTAACTACAACATTTATCGTGAAACGTCCTTGAAAAAAATCTAATTAGACTTTAATTTTTTTAAATAATAAAATTTGGAATGTAAGGTTTTTAATCCTAAGGAGACATGATGATACATTTTGCCTCCATTTTGGTGTGGACTATCTTTCGACATTTTAAACTACTTCTTAAACAAACCCGTGATTTATGAAATGTATCTCAGCACCCAGGTAGGTCACCCCCTTAAACTGCAGTGCGCGTATGATGGTTAACTAGTGCAATTATGCTCTGATATCGCAAAGGGAGCTGCATTAATATTATCTTCCATATTATATAAATGTGCATTTGATTTACATAGAGTCTTACCTTAACAGTATCAACTATGGCCATAACTTGTAGACCTTACTATAGTGGAAACAACTAACGTAAGCTTGTGTATACAAGTGTACATTCCGATGGTTTGTTGTTCTCACTGACCTTAATGAACTGGAAGGTGGCGATGGGCGGCAGGCGCTTCATGTAAGGGTAGTAGAAAGACCCCGCTGGGTGGGAGGGGTACCGGCTCGTCACCTTGTACACCACTCCCTGGGGTCCGTGGGCCAGTTGGGGGCGGTGAACGTGAAACCGTTGTCCGTGCCGGCATCTAACGGGTCCACCTGCAACGACACAAACACGACACGGTGTCAGCGGCGTCTGTTACGATCTTCCGATACTTCCCAAATATTTGTGTCCCGTACTCATGGACGCACTTAATTTAGTCATGAATTACAATCAACTATTACAGAGTTCACGACCTACTATAGTGGAGAATATGATAAAAACTAGGCTATATCAGAAAACTTATGCAACATTTGGTGATAATGCAAGTAGATTTCAGCTGTTTTAAGAACATACAACCCGCTTCATTGGCCGCGTGGTCTAACGCGCTATTCTAGTGTTAGACTAAACTGCCGAAGACGGGTATATCAGGGTTCGATCCCGGTCGGGTGCACTGAAGGTGGTTTTTCCTAAATAGTTTTCCACTCTCCCCCCCCACCAAATGTGGTTGCACCTCCACTCAATAACTACATCTTCCTAATCCCTAACCCATTAGTGGGAATTATACATGAGCGTATAACCCAACGGTAGTAAGACGCGGTGCTAAAAATAACAACATACACATGCGTTTAAGTGATGTACAGTTCATTTGAAGAATCTTATCCGACAGCTATAAAAGATATTAAATCTATTTTTCATCGATAGCTTTCCCTTTTGATATATGTTATCAATACCTATTAAAAAGTAATAATGTAAAATGATATCAATGTTGGTCGCAAAATATGTTTGTATTTGATAAAAAGCCCTTCCTACGAAAATTGGACTGCATTGGTCTTACAGTATCCAATTGAACAGTATTTTAATAAATTTGTGTAACCATCACCCCCTTGTATCACCCACCCGGGATGGATTGGGGAGGTAGGGGGTGAATTAGTCAAAATGTGACACGTACGTTGAGGGTTTCGACAGAGTGTTTCATTGAGTGAATGATGGAATTTACAGTTGATAGGACTGGTGTTAGGTTACAGATAGTGGGACAGGGAGGTGTAGCGAGCTACGAGGGTCCTACTAGACCTAGTAGGTCAACTAAGTAGTTCAACCTAACTAAGACTTGACCTACCACATAGCCAGTGCTGGTGGTACGGCTGTCTCCGAGGAGGGCCCAACTGTTCTCGAACCACGGGCTCCCGCGTTACAGCTAGAACCACCTACTCGGCAGCTGCCAGCGAGCTCCCCTTGGTTACTCTCGCCATCTTAGCCTCGGGTCCCCTTTCCATTACCCTCCAGATCACCTGCACTAATCAGGGAGCTTGAGCCCTCACTCAAGAGGGGCTGAGGTACTGCTAAATAAGCGCTTATATCAGTGTAATTGAGTTTCCGGTGTCTTCCCCAGTTCTCCGCCAAATATGGGCTGGGTTATTAGTAATGTGATGTTTAATCCACGCCTCGGTAGCTTGATACACATCCCGTCCTATATTACTAAAGAAGTAGATATTGCATAAATTGGGAGCATATTCTATAAGACTAAGGGGGTGGCCAGACTGGGCGAGTGACTAAAATATAAAATAGAACACATTGGTTGTGATGAGAGGTGGCCAGACTGGAGCGCGCTCGAGCCGGTACAGTCTAGTTTACAGGAGCTAGGCAATATTATTGTATGTTGGTTCATTGAGTGCTTGGAAAACTTCTCATTTTGACATTTTTATTAATATCGATAGGTTTAGCACACTTGCTACTAACGGCCTAATTTAATTGGTAAGATCATAAACCATACCTATATGTATGTAAAACTGATATGTTAAAATACTTCAATATTATCAAAGTAGGCCTTTACAAATAAGAGTCACCATTAGCATGGAGAGAGGAGGAGAAAACCACTATAATAAATCACTTGTCAAAAACCACCCTCATTTCACTGAGCCAAGATTCGTAGCCTCCTCGTCAACAACTAAAGATAGCTATCTGCTAATTACGCGCACGCTCGCCAGTTTGGCCACCCAGTCGCTTACGCGCTCACTCGCACGTTTATCAGACTGGCCGAACCCTAAGTTGAGATCCTTTTGTTACTGTATTTACCACCCATGATTAACCAGTGCCTCTCAAAAGGACAGGACAGACCTTTCACTGGTAGGGGCTGAAATGACGCCATGAAGACCCCTTCATCTATATTATTATTATTTAGCACCGCGTCTTACTACCCGTTCGGGTTATACGCTTAAGTACTAATTACGCTAATGGATTAGGAATTGGGAGGGTTGAATTTAGAGGAAGTGAACCCGCATTTGCGTGGAGGGAGAGTGGAAAACCAATTAGGAAAAACCACCCCCAGTTCACCCGACCGAGATTTGAACCTTGATCTCCCCGTCCTCGGCGGTCGAGATCAACACGACTAACGCGTTAGCCAACTATGCCACCGAGGCGGGTCCTTCATCTATACATATTTAGTGTTTATATAAGTCATTAATGGAAACATGTTGATCCTGTTGTATGTATATTTTATGACTGCTTTAAGAATAAAATAGTATATATCTATTCATTTTTTCGTGTTTCAAACAAATAATGAAACACATTTAAAAAAAGTAAAGTTAACGAAGAAAGTGATTTTAATTAAATGTATTTTATATAAATATTCATAAGATAGAAAACATGTAACGTTTTAAAATACGTAGAAGTTGAGTTAACTCTGCCAGGGTTTTTCTTTCTAAAATGGTCTCGTTTATTGTCAGTAGCCCGAGGTAAAAAAAAAAAAGAAAAAAAGAATTACTTTCTAAAAAACATGTTGAAACTTTTGTCATCTGCGTGAAATTATATTTCCTACAAGGATTACAACCTAATTAACTTGCAATTAAATAAAAAGTTTCACGTTTTGATGCCCTGAAGACATCCTACGTTAAAAAAATAATAATCTAACTGTCGTTAGACTCACGAGTTCGCCGAACTTTTCAATTGAGGATTTTGTCTGTAACTTCAGCGTTTTAAATAAAGTCTGCTTGAGAGATCCACTCCTGTAGGCACGTGGACAAATGCAACATCGTCTTGTCTAATTTGTCAATGACAGAGAGTCCGGTTTCAACATTCAGAGCAGGTTTGGTAAAGTATTTTTCTTTCAAATAGTTGTCCACGCTCCCTCTACATAAATGCAGATACAATTATTATAAAAACTGTCTTATTTAACTTAACCCCATGCCAGAGGCGTTGGTGTGGGGGGGTGGGGAGAGGGGGGTGATGGTAGAAGGAAAGGGTAAAGGCTTAGAAAGTGAATAATAAAAAGTCATGTATTTTGAATTCACATTTTGCCCCACATCTTTCCGTTGAGACTAAGTAAATGTTTGCAATAATAGGGTAGGGATAAGAACTATAGCTTATACTTTAGAGAAAATATATCTGATTCAGTGGCGTACCCACGGGGAGGGCTTGAGGGGGCTTAAGCGGGGTTTATGACCAGTTAAACATTGCGAGCAGAGAAATAGTCTTTATATCAATCACCAAACGTATTTATTTCATAGGAGTGGTTGTCTTTCATGGAATGGAAGTGGGATATCTTCACGCTCTGAAAATATTATCTGGTCAGTAGGATTTACCCCTTACCTCTCCTTCAGTGCCAGCGTTTCTTCGTGAGAGTATTGTTTACAACACAAAAGTTTTTATATTTTCTATAAACATTCACCTATGATAAATAATCGGTGATTTTTGTGACAGTAGGCCTATGTGACGGTTAATCCAACTTTAATTTAGGCCTATTTATTTATAATTTTGTTAGATTATCACGTTTATAATAGTAAAAATATAAACGATCAAGTTAGCAAATACTAATAAAAAACCTTCCAAAAAACAGCTTTTAGGGGTATATAATTGTTCTAAAAAAATTTGCCTCCAGCGGTTGGGGGCACCTCCCCTTAAACCCCTTTTGAGCCCCCTTACTTCGCAATCCTGAGTAAGCTACTGACCTGATTTGTGTGAAAGAAGATTGATAAACAATCTGAGTACACCTGGCTAAGATTAAAACCCCAACCTCCTCTTTACTGATGCACTAGACAAAACGAGACTGTACCCTTCATCCGTGTTTCCACAGGTGTGGGGGACACATTAGTAATTTAATTAATAAATCACATATGAGCATGGGAATCGAACCCATAAACTTTGAGTGTACATGCCAACGCTTAGTCACTTATATACTAGAGCTCGTCTAGTAGATAAGATTATTCCTCTTTCATTATAAGCCAAAAAAACTACCCTCAACCAAACTAGTATTTCGATTACTTGTGAGATGGTCTAGGGGTAAGGTGTCAGACTTTTGTGCTGGGGTACGGGGTTCAATCCTTGGTCCCGGCACAGATTTATCTGATTTTCAAACCCTTCCTTCACCTCTGACAAGACGTGTATTAATCACAACTTGTGAATGTGTGGCGTGCCAGGCCTCCACCGTGGTTCGGATCCCACGTTAAACTGTAGGTCCTACATTTCATCTCACAATCACCCTACCATTACACATTAGCGTGAGTGCGTATAACCCGAACGGGTAGTAAGACGTGGTGCTAATAAATAATAATAATAATAATAATAATAATAATAATAATAATAATAATAATAATAATAATAATAATAATAATAATAATAATAATAAACTTGTACACTTGAAGCAATGGAGGAGGTCAGAATGTAAGGACGCCGTTGACAGAAAGATCAGGCTTCAAATCCCACTCGAATGCACTGAGGAGTTGGTTTTCTTAAAGTGATTTATCACTGTGACTTTTCCATCCTCTCTTCACATTAATTCACTTCCTTTAAAACCCTTTTTACTCTATTCCTTAATATAGCTCGTGTGGTAAAACTAATTAACTAATTAATATAAATAAACAAATAGTGATGTTTGTTTCATATACATGGCTGCGCAGAATAAAGTATGCCGACATTATTTAGTACTTATTTATTGACGTGTTTATTTATTACAATTATATTTAATACACTAAATTCCTTCTTTTCGTTATAAGCAAGTATAAAGTCATTTTTCTGCGTTTTGTATAATTGCAGCCAGTGTGTGTTTAGAAATGTTTGCAATTACATCAGGAGTGGACTGGAAGGTTCTAAGCGGCCCAGGATTGCAAATATGAAGGCCCTAAACATTCATTCATGAATACCACTGAAGCTATGTTTAAGTAAAATATGAAGGGGTGAGTTGAAGTATCTATACTCATATTATGAGTAAATTTAATCCCAAGACCATTTCAGCTAGATTAATGATAATTATCTCACTATTCAGACCACTTAAAACGTCATTTTCCACATTCTACTTACATGAGCAAAAAACGCTTCTAAATTGTTAAACAATAGCTGGTATTCTCTTTTGAAATATTTAAGTTTGTAAAATGATCCTTCATCCACTGCTAGTGTAGATTAAAAAAATTACTAACAGCAAGTATTCACTAAACAAATGCTTTCGCGTTTGTCTTAAGAAATTGTTTAAAACACCACCAAGAAACAACAAATGGGACGGAATTCCATCTTAAATTAGCTTCGAAAATGATGTATTATGGGAACCCTCAGACTTTCTCTCTTGAACTGTTTATTAAAATCTAAGATAAACAATCATTTAGAATTGAATGAATAGCTTTATTTAGTTTAAAAGTTTTACGGTTGCCCAAATCAAATCGGTCCGGTGACTTGTCCCACCATTGAATTACATATGTGATGTTCACTTTCAGCTGAAGATAAAATGTAATCTATATATATTGCCTTTGACCTCGGTAATGATACTGTTTTGTGCCCCTCTTATTTATCTGAAACTCATGAATAAAGTATAATTTTTATATTTTAAACTAAAGAGCAGTAAATAAATAATCCTTTTATGGTTTATCCATGGAGGCAAATCTGAACGATTTTATCCTCAGTACAAGATTCTAAATTAAAGTTATATCTTCATTATTAATACAATTTTAGTTAATTATTATTTATTTTACTGAGTTTCAAGCCCATAAGGCATTTTCAGAATGGGGTCGTCGACACTGACATGGACCTCCACCCCCTTATTTTCAGGTTTCACGTTGCATGCAGTCAATATGAAAGTATGCGTTTTAAAAAGTGTCTCACAAAAAAAAAAAAAAAAGAAGTTTTGTGCGCTTTTTAATAAAATAAACTTTTCTTTATACATTCATGTTAAAGTAATTGATAAGAATTGTACCTTTTTAAAAGTGAAAACAGTTTTATTTTTTTTCTATGTTGTTACTTAATCTAATTAGTTTCAATTTATAAATAATCATATTTTACTAATGAGACATTATAATAAATAACATAACTAAGAAAGACTATAATTAGTTTCGTCTATGCGAGTGTGGAAATAAGAATGCCGAGGTGCCGAGTAAAAAAAATCGAGTAACTTTCATCGAGTGCTTTTAAAAATAATCGGAAATTTGATACGCTTAGTTAGCATGCTTTTCGATTGTGTACTTTAGATCTGAGAGTATTTTGTATTGAAAATGCACGTGCTACATTTAAACCATAAAGGGTCATTTTTGCGTAGCAGCTGGAACTGTTGCTGAAAAATGAGCTCTAAGGGAATACGCCTTTTAAATGGAAATAGCATGGTAAACAGTCCTGCCAATAAGGTCGATTCTCATTTAGCTGGGTAATAAAAGAGAAAATAAAAGAATAACAAGATCCGAGTAAAGTTACTCGAGTAATTCCGAAAGAATCGAGTAGGCCTACTCCCGATTACACAACACAATCGAGCTACTCGATTATTTTTACTCGATTGTTCCCATCACTAGTTCTCCACGTCAGTTGGTTAAACGAGTAAGAACTATGTCACTTTAATGTTGAATTAAAAATATTAAAAGTGTAATTAATTAAATAAATATTATACAAACATTGAAATTTAATAATTTCAATAATTAAATATATATAAACATATATATATATATAGAGAGAGAGAGAGAGAAAGAAAGAAATAACTAATAAATACATCCTACAGTGGGCTAGGCATATGATCGGATCATCACATAGCCGTGTGATAGCAAGTACACAGTGTTGTGTGCACGCAAATGTTGGTGCGCTTCCTCTAAATTAAGCCTTTCTAATCCCTAACCCATTATTGTAACTAGTGCATAGGGCGTATAACCTTAACAGGTAGTGAGACACAGTGCTAAAAAATTAATAAAAAAATCATATACGTGACCAAAGTGACTTGCACGCAGTGATTTTGACTTTCGGTTGACTTTAAAACACAGTATAAGTAGACTTTTTTGTATTTTTTTTACACACACTGTCTTACTACCTGTTCGGGTTTATACGACTGTGTAGGCCTTAATAATCACCCTAAGGTGTTAGAGATAAGAAAGGTTGAGTTTTTAGGGAGTGTACCCTCATTTGCGTGAAGGTAAAGGAGATAACCACTTAAGAAAAACCAGCCTTAGTACAAACGAAATGGATTCGAACCCCGATCATCTTGTCACCGGCAGTTTAGTCTATTGCGATATATTTTGCGATTATTTTGTAATAGCATAAAAGTATTTTCGCTGAAACTTGTTCGGAGAAACTAACCTCATTAGAGAAAGTTTAACTAAGTAATTATCTTTATTTCGTATTTAAAGAGTTTTTATTTCCTTAATTACTTTTCTAAAAATAAAGTTTGTAGGTTGAACAAACTATTTAAAAAAAGGAGGGGAATATTCAAAACACTTATTTAAAAAGTCACTTGCTTTGTAAAGAAATTAAAAAAAAATTGACTGTTACCCTTTTATTTTAAATAGCGTAATTCTATTAAGAAAAGGAGCTTGGCTGGTCTTACATCAATTTGACACCTTCTATCAATTCAGACCTAAGAGTTGGGGGATGGGTAAAAATGGTGACGGGATTTGATGACAAAAGTAGAAAAAAATTCTGCCGACGGAAAGATTTCATTTTCTGCGTTTACCATTCTCATGAAGGGAAAGAAAATAAAGGGGAAGCTAGTAATTAATTTTCCAAGGAAAGAAGGTTAAGGCATTGATCAATGAAGTTTCAAGAAATTTGTCAGCGAAAAGAAGTGAACAAAGGAAGGGACAAGTCTAAAAGAGATTTGTGAGGTAGAGCCTGTTTTTTTTTTTTACCTCCCCCAACTTCAGATACCTCCTCTATGCTCATGAATCCCGGTGTTTGTCTGCGCGTTTGAAATCTAACCTATAGTCGGAGTCCAATGATATAATAAAATTGTCTAATTTAGAAGGTAGCCAAACCATAAATATTTTAAATATGCACCGCATCTCACTACCTGTTGAAGCTATCCACATATTTACACTGATGCGATAGGAATGAGGAAGGTATAATTCAATAGAAATGTACCCGCATTTGCGTGAAGAAATACCAGCAAATAATTTAAGTAAGTCCAACCTCTGTAGGGTGACCTGGTGGTCTAGGGGTAAGGTGTCGGACTTCTGTGCTGAGGGTTCGGGGTTCAATCCCGGTCCCGGCACAGATTTATTTGATTTCCAAACCCTTCCTTCACCTCTGACAAGATGTGTATTAATCACAACTTGTGAATGTGAGGAATTCCAGGCCTCCACCGTGGTTCGGAATTCACGTTAAACTTTAGGTCCTCCATTTCATCTCACAATAACCCTACCATTACACATTAGCGTAAGTGCGTATAACCCGAACGGATTGTAAGAAGTGGTGCAAATAGTAATCCAACCTCTATACACCCAACCAGGATTTGAACCCCGACATACAAGTCACTGTCAAACTAATATATTACTAGAGTGACGTCTTAGACCGTACAACTACTAATGTGGAGTTTTAAATTATTTTGAGGATATTTCACACCCTGGCTATTAACGATTTGATCTAATGAATAGGAATGAAGGAGTCTAGCTTAGAAGAAAGTGCACCCGCATTAGCTTGAAGAAGGTTGGGTAAAAACCTTACCTCTCTGATGTACCCAGCTGAAATTCAGATCCGGTCAGCTGGTAATCCAGTCTGTTGTTACTTTAACGCCCTTTTATAGTAATTAAGTTTTTTAACTCGCTTCGGTGGCCGCATGGTCTAAGGCGCTACTCTCGCAATATAATATACTGCTGATGATGGGAAGATCTTGGTTCGAGCCTGGCCAGGTATACTGGGCTAATTGTTTCTCATTCTCTCTCCACGAAAATGCGATTACGTGTAAGTAGCCCCCTGTCGTGGCTAGGAAGAGAATGTGTACTATTAATGTTTTGATGTCTCTCTTTATTCAAATTTCGCTATATAGGCTAGCAGGTAGCTAACCTAACCTACCTAACCTAACCTAACCTTTCAATGGAGGTACGCAGAGCTGCACACCATCTACATACATTGTAAATAGTACACATTCTCTTCCTAGCACACGAAAACATTAAATAGTACACATTTCTCCTAGCCACCACATGGTGGTACTTACACGTTTCTGCAGGTGGCAATTAACACGGCATTGTTTTTTTTAATAGAGATCCGACTATATTTCCTTCTTTCTCTGGCAAACAATATTCTTCTTCAAATAAAGTTATATCAAATGTATATTGTATAATAGTCAGAGCTGATTAGCCTTTGTTAAGTGGACAAATGATCATTGAACCAATTATGGAGTATAAATTACATCCCAGATTATGATTTAAAAAAATAGATTCTCAAATGGAGATAATTTAATCGTTTCGTACCGTAGATGTCAAAAATATTTTTGAACAGAGTCAGGAAAAGGGACAAAAACTATTATTTGGTTGCAGTTGTAAGTTTTAACAATAAGTTTGAATTTTGTAATTGTGTAGAAAAAAAATTTAAATGAAAAACTATACACACTCAAAATTTATATATTAATTTATTTTTAAATTATAATTTTTCCAAAAAATAAGACTCGATAATTATTGTCTAACAAGTGTCGAGTAAGGTTTTTCGATGTCATGTAAATTAAACACAGGGCCAAGGCAACCATTATGATTGTGTATTTTCAATACAGCATTTTTGGTATGGATATAAATAGATTCTAAAAATAGATTTTAAGACTAATTAAAAAGTTACCAAATAAAAATAACATGGTGTGAATTTTAATTAATACTTAAAAAATAAAACATCAAAATATCCTAATTAATCTGAATAAATAAAAGTGAACCACATTCTTGTCCAAAAGAATAACAAAAACATTTCTCAACTGAGCCAGTTTTTACTAAAGCTCTCATAAAAAGCTTTGCTCGAATCCAAAAATATTAGTTTATCCAACTATTATTATCTATGGTACCAATTACTAGAATTTTAGCTATTGTAATTATAAACACATTATTAATGTTCGTTTCTTAAATGATAAAGTCTCTCCTTAAAAAACTGATGGTTTGCCTTGATAATTTTAGTATCTTGTTCAGTGATGCGACCTTGAGTTTTAAAAGCTTGAAAATCACCGCCTTAAGCCATGTGACCATTGGCTCAGATATCAACATGCACAGGATTTCAGACGAAATTAAGTATTGGTGATATACGAGGGATATTATACCTTTTCTGGGTGATCTATAGGGGGGTAGACATATACAGTAATATAGTCTAAAACTTCACAACCGCTAACGTTTTGAAACTTTGTTCGTTGAGGAAGGGAGACGGGGAGATAGATAGACAAAAGTTTTCTACCTAGCGCGTGCGAGCTTGACTGGCGGAGTAATGACTAGACGCTCCTCTTCGTGCAAGGGAAGATGGGGGGGAAGGGGACGATATCTGGTGACCGACACGACAACTAGAAATATGGGAAGCTCCTCAACCAGGCCACCTGAAAGACAAATGATAAAAGCAAAGTTGGTGAGGTAAAAAAAAAAGTATATTATATTCCACATCGTGTGTGTGTGTATGTGTGTGTAGGGGCGGGGGGGAAGGAGTCTGCTGGTCTCTCGACTCACTTTTACTTTTATATTTTATATATATTCTTCCGTGACGTGAACTAGGGTTTAGAAAAAGGGGCAGGAGGGAAAGAAACAAGACCAGGACAAAATAACGGCGTGTTTGATAAAATACTGTGTAAAAAAGAAGAATATACCAGACAGCGAGAAAGTTATAAAGATTGATTACGGAATTATCTATTGAGATCTAGAATAGGTGTGCCCGAGGACTAAACGTCAAGGTTCGTCTAGTCTGATGTGGGAGGTTGGAGATCGAATCCCGTTCGGTTGAAAACCCTATTGAGGGCTTTTTTTTTCAGAAATAGTTTTACACTCTCCCCCTTAACAGATTGAAAATTAATATGTATTTTTATTTGAAAACACCCCAAAAATAGATAGCTTTATTTTGAGTAATTATTGGGAAAGTGGATTTAATTTTATGTTTTGCATAGTTTAATAAACAACAAGATATTCTTGATCAATTATTAATGGTTTAATCCAAGTAGTAGGGAACGGAAGTTTAGTGGAAATGCATCAGTATTAGGGTGGAGAGTGTAGAGTAAAACCAAGGTAATACAATGTATATTAAACCCCCCCCAACGCATCTAGCAAAGATTCGAACCCTGACCTCCTAAGTCAACGACAATTCAATCTTTTGTGTATCATATTTTACTAACCGGTAATGCTATTCGCATATTCACACTAATGGGGTAAGGACGAGGAAGATATAATTTAGAGTAAACGTACCCGCATTTGCGTGGAGGTGGAAACTATTTAGGATAAAACACCCCCGGTACACCAAGCTGAGATTCTAGCATTAACTTCCAAATTACCGGCAAATTAAATTAAAAGAGTTTGATACGTGGCCACCGATCCAGGCGATCTATGGAATGAACCTGAAGCCTTAGACCACGAGACCACCGGTGCAGATATGGCGTACTGGTTCATTTACTAGACGTATAAATTAATATACATGCAGATCCTTTTATAAAAGGCATTTTAAAGTCCCCAAAGCACTCATAGAAACAATACCCATGATGGTTATAAGATATCTGGAAATTACAGAATCAGAATCGTACCAATTTCGGAGTTTTATTATGTCGTATTACCTGCATCAGTGGGCATGTGGTCTAGATGTAAAGCTCATTTAGTCTGATTTGCGGGTGAAGGGAAGGTCAAGTTTTGAAGGCCATTCGGGTATAGTGAGGTTTTTTTCCTTAAATGGTTTTCACACTCTCTACACGAAAATGTGAGTGCATTTCCTATAAACGTCTAACTTCTTATGTACCTTCTATATGTTTATATAATGATAACGGGTACTAAGACGCAGTAAAATATATATATATATATATACTTTATTTTCCGTAGAAAAGACAGAATTGGTAAAGTTCAAAATTGAACTCTAAACAAATACGTTATTCAGAGTTTACGAATTATTCAAAGTACCAATTTGAAAATGTGGTAGTTCAGATACTTAAAAAATAACACTCCACGGTGGAAATCTTAAATAGTAGTAGTTTAAAATTCCAAAATAGTTACCAATTTATAACCTAATATTAGTCCACTATGTTACATGTCTACCAGAAATTCGATTAGGTTTGATAAGGCAGATTCCACCAATTGCGGATAGAAATCTAGTGGATTTTTTTAAAAGAAAATATGTGTTTAATGTTTTTAATATGTTGGAATTGATACAATTTCGATTTGGTGTTTAACACGTTTCATTAACGCTGTATTAATAATTCAAAACCTAAACATGGATTTCACCAATTCCGACTTTTCTAAAAATAAACAGCACGAAATAAAATTCCGGTATTGATACATTTCCGAGTTGCTACTTTTCAGTCGTCTCAAGTTTCTCTAATGAATCAAATACAAATATAAAAACAAGCTCGTGTTCACAAGGTTTAAACTTGGTTCGTCTATTTCTCTCTACTCACTCTCAGTGGCGGCTTGTGAATTGATTCCCTGGAGGCGGGTTTTAGTCTCCGATCGTGGCTTGCAGAAGAAAACTCACGTTCTTTGGAGGGATTTCACAGAGGTCTGTTGAATTTGTAAACGGGGGATGCAGGGGGTGATAAAGATGGAGTAATATTGACAAAAAATATTTTCAGATCCACGATTGTGTTTCTCTCCGTAAAAATTGAAACATAAATTAAATATAGTTGCTGCTAGACGTATTGGTAAAATAGCTTCAGCTACAACACTAACTAGTAAATAATACAACTGCACTAAATTAAATATAAATGGTAGGGGATACTTTTTTTTAGCACCGAGTCTTACTACCTGTTCAGGTTATACACCGGTAGGGAATACGGGGGATAGTTATTGTTACAGGGCAAAGTGATACATTTAGTTTTGTGACCGAACGGTTGGTAGCAGATACTCTCGATTAATTTTGATTTATTAAAGAAGAATTACATCCTCCATTTCTAAACGAGAGTCGAGACTAAATGCGCAACGACCCTGTTGCTGAACTATTTTTGCAAATTTAACCGTAAAAGTAAAATGTCTTACTTTTATTTGTTTTGGTCTACTGCTATACGTCTCATCGTTTGTTTAAAATTTTATTTTAAATAAACTATTGATCAGACTAAAATAACATTTAACACACAAAAACAGTTACGTTGGTTTTGGAGCCGCCTGTGTTATTATAAAGTAACAATCCCACCTTCCCCACCCCCCACCCCCATCGATCATTATTTTAAAACTAAAAGTGTTAAATATCGATCATTTGCTGATACACAAAATCCTGCTTTAAAATATTATTTTATTTCATCAAAAAAGTATCGTTATAGGAACTCACTTGTACTCATTTCTATATTTATTTTCTTGTAACGGGTTAAACATTTTAATTAGGTTGTTTGTAAAGATAACACCAGATTGTTTTTATTGAGTTTCGCCACATTTCCTATTGCTTCTTTAAATGGGATAAGTCAATTTACCCTAAGTTACATACATTTACAATGGCTGGTTCAAGGAAGCAAACTCGACCTCGCAAAACGCGTCATTCCACCATAATGATTGACGCATTATAAAGAGGATGTTTAGATGGTGAAGAAGAGAATAAAAGAAAGCATCTTCCCTAAAGTTATATCTAATTCACGAACACCATACACTAGAAGACATATTATCCTGTATGTGTGTGTGTTAAACTATAATATTGTTTTGCTTGAGTATTCATTAATAATGTTATTATTATTATTATTATTATTATTATTATTAGCACTGCATCTTACTACCCGTTCGGGTTATACGCACTTACGCTAATGTGCAATGGTAGGGTGATTGTGAGATGAAATGGAAGACCTACAGTTTAACGTGGGATCCGAACCACGGTAGAGGCCTGGCATTCCTCACATTCACAAGTTGTGATTAATACACATCTTGTCAGAGGTGAAGGAAGGGTTTGGTAATCAGATAAATCTGTGCCGGGACCGAGGATTGAACCCCGGACCCTCAGCACAGAAGTCTGACACCTTACCCCTAGACCACCAGGTCACCTATTATTAATAATGTTGTTTTTAATTTTGTAGAACAAAGCAAGTTTAAAATATCTTTATGCCTAGTACGATTTAAATAAGTCGCAAAGTATTATGTAATAATTTACTACATGTGAGGGTGGTTTTTAAAAGATGGTTTCTTTATCGTCCTTCCCGAAAATGTGGGTACATTTCCTCTGAAGTCATATTTTCCTCGTCTTTACCCTATTAATGTATTTAAATGCGCTTAGCATGACCGAGATAAAACGCGGTGGAAAAACAAAAAGATATAGTTTCAATAATCTTCATATTATTAAATTGATTTTGTTGTTATATTTAGTTTTCAAAAGTAGCTTGAAATACATGTTATAAACCAATGTAATAACTTAACCCTCTACTGTAACAACTTACCCCGTCATAAGGTCCATTGTTACAAAATGAAATGATACTAATTTTATTCAACTACCCAAGACCCAATAAGGTTATGGCTATTTTAACACCTGATATTTATAGATTAAATATCAAACTTAGTTCAGTATTTAAAAAAAAATTATTGTTTATATATTTAAAAACAAAGGAATCCAAAAATGGTAACAACTAGCCCCAGTCTCCCCTACGGTGCACCATGCAAATTTTCTCGTTCCTCTGCCTAGAAATATAAATATTTACTCAAAATTGGTAAGATATGTGAAACTAGATAAAATACAATGTTGCAGAAATATTACACCAAAGAGCACGAATGAAATAATAAACACTGTTACAGAAACGTATTAAAAAACTCTGTTCGCCAAAGAACATAATACAATTTTTTCAAGTACCGTGTCTTACTATCTACTCAGATTATACGCCTATTTATTAATTAGACTAGTCTATTGGATTAGGGGGTTGGGATTAGAAAGGGTGAATTTTGAAGAAGTGTGCCCGTATTTTCGTGAAGTGAGAGTGAGAACAATTTAGGAAAAATTAACCTTAGCATATCCAACCACGATAGAACTCCCCGTCATCGACTGTTTAGTTTATTGTGAAAGTGACGCCTTACCAAAGTGGGTAACAATAAAATTTCCAGACCTCCATTTAAAAAAATATATTGACCAATAGCCCAATGGTTTTATTAAATAATTATAAAAAGTTTTTAGTTTTTAATATTACACCAACTATGAAATTATGAGTTATTTCGTATCGCAAATAGTTGCGGAGATATAGTTAAAATTGGAGATATACGTTTATGTAAAGTACTTTTTTAAGTCATTTTCCCAGAAAAAAATTAGATGCGCCATTTTGTTTTTAGTGTCTAGATACCAAGTTTAATTAAAATCGTTAGAGCAGATATTGATTTTTTCTCTTTTTGCCCTTAGGTAAACTATCCTTAATTTTAGGGACGAGATAAATAATTCTAAAATTTCCTCGGGGGAGCCTCATGAAAACCCCGGATACCAAGTTCTAGATAGATGGCATCGCGAAAACAATTATTTTGGTTTAAGGGGATCATGAAACGTCAACATCCATCAAAATCGGAAATTCAATTTTTTTTAGCTCAAAATAATTTCTCTGCCCGAGGGGTTGCGGGAGAGTAATAATGTAACACGCATCGGTGGGTATGTGGACTAGACGTCATACGCGTCTAGTTTGGTTTGCCAGTGACGTGGAGGTCAAGGTGAGATTTGTTTTTCATTTATTTGAGGTATTTAACGTGCACTTTCTGTACCGACTGATTATATCAGTACACGAGAAAAAAGGCCTACCAATTTTACCGTGAAAGGGATTCTCACAAACCTTCCAGGGTTCTTTTACACGCCACAATCAACATGAGACCGACGGCTTTACTTCCCTCCGAAGGAAATTGTGCTATGGATTTTTCTCGCTCAAGAAAAATCCGTTGACCCCGGTTGGGCTTGAACCTGCTAACATTGGGTCCTGAAATGAGCACTTTACCCTAAGACCAAGGTCAACGTCATGGTTAGAATCCTAGTAAAGTTTTCTGAGGGTTTTTTTCCCATACTTTTTCTCACTCTCCTAACTATAAAATGCGGGTAGATTTCTCTAAATTATACCTTCCTTCATTCCCACTCAATTAGTAAAAATATGCGAATATTCTTGACGTACATTAAAAAGTGGCGCAAACTCGCTTTGGTGGACACGTAGTCTAACGTGCTACTCTCGTATCAAGCTAAACTGTCGATGACGGGAATTTAAAAGTTCGAATCTCGGTCGGGTCTAATGAGGATGATTTTTTCCATCACGAAAATGCGGGTACACTTTCTCTAAATATAGCCTTCCTAGTCCCTTACACCAAACGCGTAATTATTACATTAGCGTATAACCTGAATAGGTAGTAAGACGTAGTGCTTAAAAAAATAGACATGGCGCAAAATAAAAAATGTTCTGAGGAGAGGAGAGAAGGGTTTTCAGAGGTTGTTACCTTAAAAAAAACCTCTCTCCCCATGTTTACCCATCTGACCCAATGCTAAGCCATAAATAATGTCTTACAAGTAGTCGTACCCAGACTATAAATCTCCAGGTTCAACTTACTTGTTGGTGACCTGGTGGTCTAGGGGTAAGGTGTCGGACTTCTGTGCTGCGGTCCGGGGTTCAATCCTCGGTCCGGGCACAGATTTATCTGATTGCCAAACCCTTCCTTCACCTCTGACAAGATGTGTATTAATCACAACTTGTGAATGTGAGGAATGCCAGGCCTCCACCGTGGTTCGGATTCCACGTTAAACTGTAGGTCCTCCATTTCATCTCACAATCACCCTTCCATTGCACATTAGCGTAAGTGCGTATAACCCGAACGGGTAGTAAGACGCGGCGCTAATAATAATAATAATAATAACTTGTTATCTACATCGGTGATTGCATGGTCTAACGCGTCACCCTCGCTGGACTGGATTCATATGACGAGTAGATCAGTCCCTGTCGGGTGTACTGAAGGTGTTTTTCCCTAAGTGTCTTCCCACTATCTTTCCATGCAAAATTTGGCTACATTTAATCTAAAATAATACCTTATTCATTCCTACTACAATAGCGTAATTAACTAGCACGTGGTGGAAATATAAACTTACTTGCTCGTACAAATCAAAGGTTTTTGCAGCAAAGCTCATATAAAATTCAGACTTTAATAATTTTTTGAGCAAATCAACATCTCAAAAACTTTTTTTATGGACCTTAACCACTTATTATGACATCGTAAACCCTGTCATAATTTCGTCCATATATTCACCAAGTTACGTAAACTAGATAATAAATTAGTATGATGGAAATAAGATTTGATGAAGAAGTGCATTCTACATCCCAAAAAATTGACCACGATTAGGTTTAAGATTAAATCCTACTTTAAACTGATAACATTTTGAAAGTTTTATGTGAGTTCAATTTCCAGACGGAAATATCTATTATTTTTGTTGCTGTTTGTCCATATGTTTTATGTTTTTTGGTTCATAAGGCCCCGGGCTCGATACGAGCGGATGGTTGGATGGTTGGACGGTTGGATGTACATTACTAAGGGTGGTTTTTCCAAAACGGTTTCCACTCCCCCTCCATGCAAATGAGGGTACACTTCCTATAAATGTAATCTTCCTCATCACTAAAACCATAAAGCAATTAGAAACATGAGCGTATAACACGAACAAATAATAAAACGTGGTGCTAAAATAAATAATTCTTCACGTGGTGATATCAAAACGTTCTTGAATACCTGTCCAGGGTATTCTGGAATTTAATGCCAAATTTTTATCTTCATTTAAAAAGTTTTGTCATCTAATGCCGCTATGCTAATGACAGATAATCAACAACTGCTGTTTTATGTTTTTACTGTAACAATATTTGATTTAATTTTAAAAAAAAAAAGTTTTGCTATAAAAACTGAAAAAACCACTGGCCATTTCTCGCGTTACCCTGCATCCCCACCTTAAACTACGCGCCCTTTAGCGCACGTAGCACATTCAACCATTCCATCACACAAACATCTCAAAAATAAAACAACCGCTGTCACTAAACTAGGTCGAGTGGGTGGTAAAAGTGATCTTACATCTCTCCCTGATTACCAGGGACCGGCGGAGGTGGTGTGACGTCACACTAATAGAGTATATAAAAGTTAGCCCGTGTACGAGGGCAAAGTTTTTAATGGCTTCATACTTTTTTCACGCTCAGCGAGTCTTGGATGGTGGTTGGATTAGAATAAAAGATCGCCAAACAATTTTGTTGTTTGTTAAGGGTGCAGTTTATTTGCAAGTGCTTAACACAAGATTAGGCCTAAAAGTATCCGAGAGTACATTTTTAGTGAGCCTAAAAAATACTCGTACCTCATTAGTGACACGCGGACTAAAATGTAAGTTCGTCCAGCCTGTTTCGCCGATTACTGGGAGGTCAGGGTTCTAATAAAATTTAGGTCGGGTGTATTAAATAATAATACTTAGCACCGCGTCTTACTACCCGTTCGGGTTTTTACGCTTAAGTTCTAATTACGCTAACTGGGAAGGTTCAATGTAGAGGAAGTGAACCTGCATTTGCGTGGAGGAAGAGTGGAAAACTATTTAGGGAAAACCACCCCTTTTTCACCGAGTGAGATTCAATCTCAACCTCCTCGTCCTCGGAAGTATATCTCAACACGAAACCAGCGCGTTAGCTAACTACGCCACTGAGGTGTGTGTGTATTAAGGATAGTATTTACTGAAGTGTTTCCCACCTCTCTCTCTCTCTCTCTCTCTACACGCAAATATGGGTATATTTTATCTAAATTCTACCTTCATCTATCATCCCACTTTTTGTAATTAAATGAGGGTAGCCCGAACGGACTAGTGAGATGGAGAGAAAAAAGAAAAGTTGGCACAGTGCAAAGTATATGGCCTGTTCCCTACCCAATCAAAACGTCCCTCCCGGCAAGGTAAGGAAGGGATGGTGACCCTATAAGAGGTCCCAAGAGCCCCATCTCACCACGCCATCTCTTGCCGACTGCAGCTACCTTACAAGAGACCTAGAGAGAAGAGGTAGGTTTGTTGGGGGGCCATTCAGAGAACTCACTTGGGCGAACGATGGTGTAATGTTCTATTCCAGGGATGCCAAACCTATGCCACACGAGCCCAATATGGCACACGAGAAGGTATTATTGTCACGCTGTATTCTTTCCTTCCAAAGTGTTTTTCTCGACTATGATTTCAATAAAACTATAATATCTATTTCTTGAAAACTAATAGCCAGACCCTTATTAATGTCATGAAGTCATTAATTTCACCTCCAATAAAATAAATTACCATACATAACAAGAAAATTTACGACTTTATTCATATGGTAACAGTTTTTCAGATAAATCACATAAATAGGTTTCCTAAAACGTTTCAATCATTGTTTACTATTTACACAAAAAATGTATTACAATAACATAAAAATGTTATGTAATTTTAATATAATATCTAAAATAAATAATGTAATAAATTATAATATAATATTAATTAATGCAGATTATTAAATAACAGGTTTAGAAGTGAACGCTGAAAAAATTAAGTATATATCACACAGAAAACACAGATTGGCGACGATAATTTAAAGACACTGCGAACAACATATCATTTGACAAGGTTAATGAGTTTAAATATTTAGGAACTATTTTAACTAGCATTAAAGCTATTAGATTGGAAATTAGGAAAATAATACAGTTGGTAAATTCATGTTACTTAAACTATTAGACAGTAAGTTGTTAATATTTCACCCGTTTCCAAGGAATGTAAAGCTCAGAATATATAAAACAACAATTATACCGGTTGTTCTATATGGGTGTGGAAAGTAGTCGCTTACCTTACTTGACTATAACAAATTTAGGCTGTTCTAAAACAAGGTGCTTAGAAGATATTTGGACCAAAACAGATGAGGCTACTGGAGAGTGGAGGAGGTTATATAATGATGACGAATTACTTTATTATTAGCTCTAAATAGGGATAGGTGGCGTACTTTTGTAAGCGCAGCAATGAACTTTCGAGTTCCTAATGCCATGAAAGATTTTTCTGGACTTTATTGTCGTATTGAGTTACAATGATTCTTGTTTTTTCACCACATCCTACTAACCAGCTGAGCTAGAGATGATTAATGTAGATTTGAAAAGAAATGTACTCGAATTTGTTTGTATGAACAGCAGAAAAAAAACTATTTAGCGACTTCACCTTTATATGTAAACCGGACAATACGAGTGTGACGCCTTTGTACGCATGCTTCAATAATGCGAGTTTTCATGAGTTAAGACATAAAAATATAAATCAGACTACTCAGAATATCTGTATTTCTTCTTTGAACAACTGATGATTAATAAGTCATCTATTTTCTCTACGAGCACTGAACACATTATAAAGGATGAAGTACACCTTACATATAGTAGTCTCATGGCTACTTTGGTGCTGACTGACAGCTCACAATGACAGCTGACGGCTTTGAAAAGCTACCGGACCAAATTATGTATCCCTACGCCGAACCATATGATCTGTAAAAAAACATATGTTTAGCAGCTGTCACTTCTGTCAGTCAAAATTTAGGTATATACCTAAATGTTGACTGACAGAAGTCAGCTGTGAACTGGCAGTCAGCACCAAAGAAGCCATGGGGCTACTTTAGTATTGAGTGTCATGGCGTCAACACAATTTAAAATATTAATGCTGATATTTTTTGTAAGTTATTTTAATAAAAATCATACAAGCATCGGTGAGTACGTGAACTAAACGTAATCTCGTTTAATCTGGTTTTCCAATAATGGTGACGTGGGCTCGAACCCCAGCCGGTTTCTTTAAGGGTGTGTTTTCTTAAAGGGTTACTCACTCTACCTCAATGAAAATTCGTGAAAGTTTCTTCTAAACTCTTATTTATCTTATAAATATTGTAATTAAACATTTTTAGCCCGGATAGGATATAAGAAAAGTTGAACAATAAAACATATCGTAAATATCGCTATCAACACATTTTTTGTACATTTTACGTACAATTTTAGAGAGTTAGCATATATGTAGTATAAAACATGTTTTATTGTAAATGTTAGAAACAAAAACATGACAGGTTGTGTTACATATGATGACCACACCCCCTCTTCAAACTTCCTACCCTCTACTCCCTTCATGTGGTAGAAGGCCCCTCAAAACGTGTCCATCCTCCACCATACTCCTGACTGTAAATAACTTGTTGATAACAGCGAACAAACCGGCTGAAGGGGGGGAATTTCGTCGACCGAGCCAGCGACACCGACCGACGCAAGCCTGAAGAGGCCTCTGCGGCTCACCGGACAAATTGGCACAAACACTGTCGAGCGAGCGTTTACCACTTTAAACCCCAATGAGCGCGCACGTA
Organism: Timema podura; assembly: GCA_033556935.1. Classification (NCBI taxonomy): domain Eukaryota; kingdom Metazoa; phylum Arthropoda; class Insecta; order Phasmatodea; family Timematidae; genus Timema; species Timema podura. Next base: position 13,444,473 of record JAVRXN010000008.1, read on the forward strand.
CACACTTTACAGCGTGGGCGATTATTTCATTACGTTAAAATCATCCCCAACCCACTTTTTATACTCCCCTTATCCCCCAGGCACGTGTATGGGATTGTGCTCTACAGTCTGTTCCAATAAAATTACAAATCCCCCTCTAAGTCTTGTTAATTAATTTTCTAGAAAAATCATTTGATAAAAAATAAAAACAAACTTACATAAAAAAGTATGGTATGGGATGGGTTGCTAAATTAATTGTCTTGAATAAGGGACACATAATTCAATAATTTCAATTAGGTAATTGATAAATGGAGTAATAATTTAGAGATTAAGCGTTACGTTAAAGTCAATTCCAAATAAATTGAAAGGTTTTAAAAAAAATATTTATTTTAATTGCTTTCTCATAAGAGATTGGGAGCACATACTAATAACCGGTATCTATATCTCACAATACAGGACAATGTTTTGTTGGTCTCTATAGAGCTCACAAGGTAAGACAAGTGAGGACCGGTCTCTATCAAGTTCACAGTGTAAGACAAGCGTGGACTGGTCTCTATAAGCTCACAAGGGAAGACAAGCGTGAATTGGTCTCTATAGAGCTCACAAGGGAAGAAAAGCGTGGACCGGTCTCTATTGAGCTCACAATGGAGGACCAGAGTGAACTGGTCTCTATAGAGCTCACAATAGAAGACAAGCGTGAATGGTCTCTAAAGAGCTCACAAAGAAAGAGTGGACTGGTCTCTATAGAGCTCACAATGGAAGACAAGCGTGAATTGGTCTCTAAAGAGCTCACAAAGAAAGAGTGGACTGGTATCTATAGAGCCCACAAAGAAAGACAAGCGTGAATTGGTCTCTATAGAGCTCACAATAGAAGACAAGCGTGAATGGGTCTCTAAAGAGCTCACAAAGAAAGAGTGGACTGGTCTCTATAGAGCTCACAATGGAAGACAAGCGTGAATTGGTCTCTAAAGAGCTCACAAAGAAAGAGTGGACTGGTATCTATAGAGCCCACAAAGAAAGACAAGCGTGAATTGGTCTCTATAGAGCTCACAAAGAAAGACAAGCGTGAATTGGTCTCTATAGAGCTCACAAAGAAAGACAAGCGTGAATTGGTCTCTATAGAGCTCACAAGGGAAGACAAACGTGAATTGGTCTCTATAGAGCTCACAAAGGAAGACAAGCGTGGACTGGTTTCTATCGATCTCACAAGGGGGATGAGCGTGAGTCATTTTCTATCGCGTTCACAAAAGAAGAAAAGTATGTATCGGTCTCTATCAAGGTTGAAATCTCGCCTTGGATCAAAGTAAAAAAAAAACTACAGTAAATCTACCAATCATTTTCAAAGTGTATATATTATTTAGTTGAAATATAATAGGTAAGGGAGTGAATGGGTTTAAAGATTCATAGATTAACTTTCAGTTTGATATATATTTGTCTTCGATTAAACAACCATATTTAAAAATGACAGCCTCTCATGTTTGTTATACCCTTCAGTTCATGTTTTCCTAAGACAGTGTAAGTCGGGAATATCCCGTATAGGAACTAAGAACCATAGCACACATGTAAATTCAAGCAATAATTATTTGGTTTTAAGTGCTAGAAGGACTCAAGGAACTATAAATAACTATCATCAAAAACAAATTTCAAATAGATTCTAGAGTCATCCAATTTTCAACAATTTCAAGAGGAAAAAAATTACTCCTAATACCACCTAGAGGCATTTCACTTTTAAAATATTTCAAGGGAAAGAACACCTCAAATATCTCCTGAGAGGATCCAACTAAAAAAATGGGGGTTATGGTTGGAAGCCCTTGGATTCCACTATATTTATTTTTATGTGCTCATAAGGTTCTTATTATGGTTACTCGAAAATAGTTGTTTTAGACATTCATTTTTCTGAAGGCCCATTTTTTTGTAAACGATTTGTACGCCCATTTAGACAATTAGCGCGGGCTTATAAATCAGGGGGAGAGAGGACGAGAGAGATGGTGAGTGATAAATAGAGAGAGAGAATCTATTTAGGGGAATGAGATTATTAGGTAAGAATCAACTTATGGGTATTCATCACCATTATTTTACATTTTTTTAAGCAAAAAAAAAAAAACCTATGTGAATAAAATTGCACATATATTCTCATATCTGTAGTTTTGTGTTTGTAACTTTAGGCTAAATGCCCTTAAATTCAATGGTTATACGTATACAATAATATATAAATTATTATGTTTGTTATAATTATTTTAGATTAATATTTATTTTAGCAAATTTTTGTATTTATTTTTCAATTTATTTCACTAACCTTTTGGGTTATACGCATTATATACATTATGATAGTGTGATAGGAATGAGTAAAGTAGAATTTAGAGACAACGTACTCGCATTTGTGTTAGATTGAGTAGGGAACCACTACGGACTAAAATACCCTCAATACACCCAACAGAGAGTCAAATCCTGACCTCTCCGTTAAATAAGCTTAATTTTATACCTCGTACCCTCTGGTCATCATTGTAAAAAAAATATCTTATTCTAATAGGCAAAAATCCGGAAGTTAACTTAAAGAAATTGCACTAACCTCAGCGCGGAAAACCGACGGGAAAACCGTCAGTACACCAGAACGAGTTTCCAACCTCAACCTCCCTAATACTGATAATCCAATCCGTCATGAGAATGAAACCTTATAATGTAGGCACACTGGTACGGGAACTTTTAATAAATATATTTGTAAATAAATATTACTAAAAATACAGTCCAAAGAGTTTTTTGGTAACTATATAACCACCCGCTTCAGTGGTTCATGATCTAAGGCGTCACTAGATTACCGATGACGGGAGATCAGGGTTCTATCTCGGTCGGTGTACTGAGACGGTTTTTTCTAAATGGTTTTTCTATTTCCCCTCTCCTTCCATTCAAATGTGGGTACAGTTTCTTTAAATTCAACCTATTAATCCTTAACACATTAGAGTAGTTATACATAGGCGTATAAACCGAACGGGTAGTAAGACGTGGGCTACTTTAAAAAAAAATGTAATACTGAGAGTTATTACAGATGGAAAATAAATGGATAGCGTAATTTTATAATTAGGTACGCTTGACCAGGACATTAATACTTGTGCCAAATTATCTGAAATAAGTGTACTATATCAATGTTGCTACAGCAGTTGTAAACAAGAATATCTATCTACTATTCAGCCTATGCAGGTAAAAACTCGCCTTAGTCAACATTCTTACTTGTCCGAACCACAGGTTTATAGTATAGTTAGAACCCATCGACATTTCAGAGGTGTTGTGATTTTTTGGAGAAAATACGGATCAAGATTTTTTAAACCACTTGTTTATAATATCGGAAACTCGTCACAAAAGCATTCATATATTCCCAAAATTAACACAAATTATAGATTTTTTTTTTGCTTTAGGTAAAATATTAGTTTTGATTTACATGAGTTTGAATTAAATATCTAACCAGAAACTATATTAATAAATAAATAAAATTTGGTATGCACTGGTAATATAATCTAATCTGGATGCCATATTAATGTTTCTCAAAAACGCGTGAATTATGAACTATTAATTTGTTTACATTCAACGAATGATCGGAATTATTTAATTCAAATGATTACACTCTTCTTTGAACACATTAACTTTTTGCGTTTGTTGACTGAGTAACCTTGAATTTTATGTTTCTTTGACCACAGTTTTAAACAAAAATTTGTTTGAGAGGGGGTTAGAGCTGGGGCTCTTACCTGTAGGGGCTTATGGGGCAGCTCCCCAACAGGAGATGTCAAGAAATTTGGTTAGTATTAAATCCCTTGAGAATCTACTTTTGGGGTTTTAAAAAATAATTGGGGTTGTAGGTGTTATTGATTTGATAATACGCCAGTAAACTACCAGCCTAGGCAGTGAGGAATAATATAAAAATACATTATTAACAACAATTTACAGGGATTTTGAAACCCTCAAAACTCACTCTTCTCTAATAAATGACGTAAATGCGGTCATTTTAATCATGCACTGATATAAGATTATCTTAGATACCAACTTGGAAGGAAAATATACCTCTGCGCATGTTCTATCATTTTCTCTAAATTATACCTTCACCCCGCTAATGTAAATATTCGAATAGACCTCACGTCTAGTGAGACACAGCTCAACATATAAAAACCATTAAAGGAGGGAAAATTGCACAATGGTAAAAAAAAATATATATCCCTCAATGCAGCTGGTTTGGGTCAGACCCAAATCCTCAGGGACAGCAAGTAGATGCTAATGAGAATATGATAAGGTAGGGGAGGGGGGATGGCTCGCAGCTTGTTACCAGTCGCAGACATGTGACATGTTCCACTTCTCGTGTTACAGCGGTCAGGGTGTGTGGTGACCTCACTATACATTTACATACCATCCCCTCTCCCTTCCTCCAAATGATCGTTACACCATCCCTGTGACTAAGTGGTTAGGGAGGTCAACTACAGTAATTGATCGCTACACCATCCTTGTAACTAAGTGGTTAGGGGGTAGACTACAGTAACTGATCGCTATACCATCCTTGTAACTAAATGGTTAGGGAGGTTAACTACAGTAACTGATCGCTATACTATCCTTGTAACTAAGTGGTTACGGGGGGTCGACTACAATATTAGTATCCTATTTAGATACTCCCTTGTGAATGGGCTTGGCGTTTGGTTTTAGGTGCTACTGCTATGCGTTGTTAGTTTGTAAGTCGTGTTATGACACTGGATGGAGCTCCCACCTCGATAGTGATGGTGTCCAGCCAGCTGCCGTCCACGCACAGGTTAAAGCTGTCGATACCGACGAACCAATCAGGGGAGGGGACGATCTTGGACATCAGCGACACCTGGTGACAAACAGAAGAACCAATCAGAATAGGGCGTTTGACTCTGATGCTAGTCGATACAACCAATTTAAATTAATATTGCATTTAACAATAATTTGATGCTTGTAAAGCTATCTCACATACGATTAACTGAAAAATGAAATTCATGAGTACGTTAAGGGCATGTGCGGGAATTTATTCTAGGAGGGGAAAGGGGTGAAAATGTGATGGGGGTTGAATTAAAAAATTTATATAAGTACATACAAGCCTACGTAGTATATATATAATATAATATAATCTAATATAATATAATAAGCCCTACATATTCTCATGGTAAAGTATACACAGCCTAATTAAAATAATAAACATATTCCATTTAAACAGAATATGTTTTCACAACTATTCTAATTTATATTTTTTATTAAATGTTAATTTAAACACTACTAGCTATTAAATCAATAACTAATTTTGATATTTTCAAGTTTGTTGAGCCTCTCAGGGTATGCATTCAGCAGATAAAGGTGATTTAGTCTAAGTTGCCTTATCGAGGAGCGAAGATAGTTTTTTTCTCATACAATCATTGAAAAACTTCTTTCTGCAGTAGCTGATGTAGCTGGTATCACTATCAGAGTTTTCAGTGTGTGCTCCAAGCACATTTTATTTTTACTATGTTACCTTAGTATGAAATTAGTATCTTGATTCAACAAGACCTTTACATTATCTAAAAGTTTCATTATATTATTGGGGGGGGGGGGGGGATAAAAATGCTACTTTTTATCCACCTCAATTTTTAGGGGGGGGTAAAATTTACCCCCGTACCCCCCAGTTCTTGCGCCACTGAAAATGTACTTATTCTCCCTGACCTTTCTATATCACTCAAAATTCCCTGATTTTTCCAAGTTTTCCATGCTTTCCAGGGGCCTAGCAACAATGTTTTTATCGACTATTCTCGAGTTATTCTCTCCACGTATTCTGTATTCATTACCAGGCTAGAGTACTCCTCGATATTTCCAGGAAATAAAGCCACGTTTACGCTTTTAAATTGGACAACACAGAATAAAGTCACGAGCTCTCATTTTATTTGGGTAATTTCATCTAACAACTAAAATTGGAAAACAACAAACCACAGGAGACAAGGACAAAATCCAAATGATTAAATTAAACATAACCCACTTCAGATCATCACGGACTAAATGCCATGCTAATATAGTCTGGTTTGCCAGCAAAAGGGGAAGGCGTTGGGTTCGAATCCCTAGGAGGTGCACTAGGGGTAGTATTCACACACGTAGCTCATCATCATGGCTTTTTCTTAATAACTCCACAATAATTCGGGTGCACTCCCAATTAACAGCCTTCCTCATCCCCATCCCTTAAATTAAGTTTTTAATAATTATTGTTATAAATGTATTAATAATAACCACGTATTTAAATGGTGTAATTTACCCTATATAACCTACATATTGTATAAATGAAATTTTATTAAATATGTATTAAAGCTGGTCTTTTTTTTCCTTTAAAATCTAATTTCATTACGTAAAGCACCTCTAGTATTTACATTGATAAGTTCGTGTTTAGCGAACATCAGTATTAAATAAAAACCCTTTTCTACCAGCTATGAGGAAAATCGTCTGAGCTGTTTAGGTGCTAAATAAACTAACACACACGCACGCATGCACTTGCGCGTGGGGCTCCTCACCACCCTATTCAGCAACACCCACAAACATGTACCCCCATGCATTACACCCTAATTATTGAGCCCACACCGGCCCCCAAAATCAACATTCTCAGAATCCGAGTCATTAAAAATATACATCCCAGCTAAAATCATTAGCTATATAAATTTTTATAAATATCAAAAAATCCTCATTATTAATAATAATAATTAGGAAGTAAAATTATTCCAAATAAAAACTCTTTAAGCCATCGTATCAGTTAGGAAATGTTTTAAAATAGTATAGGTCTCATTACAAGCTTTTATTTTGGCGAAGCCGATAGAAAATCTTTGATTCGATTGCAGAAGACCCCGCATAGGTGGCGTAGTTGGCTAGCGCGCTAGTTTCGTGTTTAGCTAGACTGCCTAGGACGGGGAGATCGAGGTTCGAATCTCGGTCGGGTGAACTGGGGTGGTTTTCCCTAACCGATTTTCCACTCTCCTTTCACTCAAATGCGGGTTCACTTCCTCTAAATTCAACACTACTAATTCCTAATACATTAGCGTAATTAGTACTTAAGCGTATAACCCGAACGGGCAGTAAGACGCAGTGCTAAATAAGATTCCAGAAACTATCTAAAATAATGAGTTAATAGTTTGTGGGAGTTTCTAACCTTTTAATACAAGGGTTTTAAGTTTTAATGTCTTAATATATAAGTTAGGTGTGAAGAAAGAAAGGCCAAGGAAATTAATCCGCATTTGTGTGAACTCTTTTTAACAGCGTACTGGCACTATTATTATTATTATTATTATTATTAGCACCGCGTCTTACTAAACGTTCGGGTTATACGCACTTAGGCTAATGTGCAATGGTAGGGTGATTGTGAGATGAAATGGAGGACCTACAGTTTAACGTGGAATCCGAACCACGGTGGAGGCCTGGCATTCCTCACATTCACAAGTTGTGATTAATACACGTCTTGTCAGAGGTGAAGGAAGGGTTTGGCAATCAGATAAATATGTGCCGGGACCGAGGATTGAACCCCGGACCCTCATCACAGAAGCCTGACACCTTACCCCTAGACCACCAGGTCACCGACTGCTGGCACTATTGATCTGAGAACATTTAATTACACTAATGATATAAAGATGAGAGAGCTAGGATTTAAAGGAAACTTAGCCACATTTGCGTAGAGGGATAGTGTGAAGCCATCACTTTCATTATTTTACTTTACATCCGTTTCTGTTTCAAGCCTGTGGTGGGTCAGTTTTTTTATTCAAGTCATATATTTTCCACTACCGGCTGGCTATGCTTGTCTTATCTTCAAATGCCTTGGAATATCTATCTTAAGACCAGGTCACACACAACATCCAGTCCCAGGCCGTTGAAAGGATAAACCCACATTTCACCAATGATAGGCCTACATTTTTCGGCTATGCAGGGAATCTAACCCAGGATCCTTAGTTCAGTAGACAGACATGCTACCGACTTAGCTAAAGCTAAAGATCTTGTTCTTCTTCTATATTAATAAAATAAATGAGTTTGTGTGCCCGTCATGAGCATTGACCGATATTTATCGCAGAGGTATGAAATTTTAAAATTTGTATCCCCTGTGCACGAACATGTGCACCTAGAAGCCGAAAATTAAAAATCTGGATTTGATTTTCTTAAATTAATTAAAAACAGGATTGGAAGAACTAAAATGAAGAGTTTTTTTATTTCCTGTCTGTTTGAAGCAATGAAAAGCTTTGCTGGGGGTAACCACGCATTTCATTACGTGGTTACCATGGGGAACGTCTGGTACTTTTCTGCTAGTTTATGATAAAAATAAACAACTTCAGTATACCAGGCCACGATTCAAATCCAACCTTTATGTCACCAGTAAACTAAACTGGACGAGCCTGACGTTAAGTCTGCGTACTCATTGGTGTGGGTTGAAAAAATACCCGTGATAAATTAAATGTGTAAAACCACTAATCAGCACAGAGACCAAGACTATGTAGCTTTTATCTTTTATGTCACCAGAAATCCGGTCTAATTCGATCCTCACGCTTTAAACCAAGCAACCACCGTTGAGGATTTAGAAAATATCGCTGTGCGTTGTCCTAAATGTAATTTTAATATTACTAGTAAAAATGTCCGACGTCACTCAGGATAAAAATATCCATATAAATTATATACCAATCAACAATTAAATTTTACTCTTTATTCTGATCAGAAAATAAACGTTTTTTTTATTTTCTTTTAGAAATTATTTAGATACAGATTTTTTTACTTTCTAACGGTTTTATAATTAATTTTTTCTTTGAAAAACTTACATAATAATTTCTACAAGTAAAAAATTTGGCAAAATTTTTTTAAAAGTCTTTTCAAATCTAGTGAGTTTTACCTATTAATTTGGGTAGAGTACCCTCCTTTTTTTTTATCTTTAATACTTTCCCGTAGATGTCCACCTTTTTTAATTAATTAAGGAAAGTTTTTATTTATTGGAGAAAAACCATTCCATTTCGATGTTAAAATCAAATATGGCTAAATTTGGTTGATAGCTGTAGCCGGGTAGCCAGACAAACAAAATATATATATAGTCAATTACGTGAATAAATGAATACATATTTTTTGTCACAAACCCACAAACCTTAATTAGGTTTTTATAATTAGAGACTTGAAAATTTTAATTTAAAATAAAAATATCAAGCTCATTAAAAATAAATATAGGCAACGAAACTCCCATTTAAATTACAAATGAAACTGCTGACGCCGCGAGATGTCTCGAATACTATTCTTCATACATATATGGAGTGCAGGCTGTATCACTTTTATCTGCAGGGTGATACAACGGAATTACATTTTGAAGAACGTCCATTTCAAATAAGTGTTTCTCCAGGAGGATTTGTTTCATTGGTAGAGGAGTATACTCAATTAGCAGAATACCTTAAACCTCAAACACCCCATCCTGTTGTCTCAGGTTTAGTATATTTAAGTAATTCTTAACTATCAACACAAAAACGTTGTGCTAAAAATGGTTATAGTTTCTATGATTAACAGGAATAAACATATGTACTCGTATATATATTGATCGATTTCAAAATAGAGTTGGTAAGACCGTTATTTTCAATTCCATGTGTTGAATTAATTTAGTTTTCAAATATCCTAATCAAATTTCTCCAATATATAACCAAATTCCCACTATAATATGTAACAAAAGATCTGAAATAAAAAGAGTAACGAAAATGTTAAACAATGTTTTCTACTTGTACACAGACGTCTTACAAATTCATATCCTAGTAATACTGAAGCTTTTTTTCCCTTAAACCACCATGTTAGTACCTGTCTGAGCTTCACGTATTTAATCACGCTGGTGTGGCTGGGATGGAATGGTATACTTTTATAGGAGATTTACCCGCATTTGAGTTAAGGGAGAGTGGAAATCTCTCTAGGAAAATCCACCCTCAGTACACCCAATCGGGATTAGAGCCCTCCCCTCCCCATTACTTGCAAATCAGATTAGAGCAGTGTTTCTCAAACTGGGGTACGCGAGCAGCTCTCAAGGGAACGTTGGCAAAATAACAAGGACCCATGGAAAACCCTAATTGTTGGCAGTTACCGTTATCTAGTTATTTTTAATCCTCTTTTTCCTCTATTTTCTCTCGGCTGGAGACCGATTTCTGAGAATTTTCAACCTTCTACTTCTGGATGTAAGACCCTTTTTCTGGAGTGGAAAACTCCAGTCTACCAGACTTATTTTCAACGAAAGAAAAGGAAGAAATTATTTAATAATCCTGTGATGAAACACTTAAATCGAGTCTCAAGAAAACATTTTTGGCAAACTTTTGGTTGCAGAGACTGAACAAGTTTCCTCATATTACGTACAGTACCATCAAGTTTATGATGCCTTTCTCAACAACATATCTCTGTGGGAGTGGTTTTTAATCCATGGGATACCTAAAAAATAAGTGTCGCAATAGGCTAAATTTGGAGCCGGACTTCCGCTTGAAAGTTCCAACTGGACCACCAAAAAGTTGTGCCAAGCCATTCAGCCACACCTTCACACTGAAAAACGGGCTTCATAATAATTATATCAGCTCCAGAATTACAACTAAAAATTTTTATTTGAAAATATTGTGTTTAGGTTTACTTTTTTTTCTTTATTTTTGAACGAATTTGTGAAGAAAATTATTAAAAATGTTCTACAGACTTTTTACAGAAAAACAAATATGTTTTTTTAACTGATTATAACGATTCTCAATAAGAGATCATGTTAAGGTTATTAAAGTAGAATTCTTTCTAAATAGCTTTGTCAAATTTGAAATATTTTGATTACATATATTTTTTCCCAACAGATTAAATAAATTATTAATTTACCACGTGGTCATTTTTTTAAAACCTGTCATTTGGAAATTTTTTATCTTGGGGGTACAGTAAAATTTTAGTCATGGCCAAGGGGTACCATCTAAAATGAGTTTGAGAACTACTGGATTAGACGATACTGACCTCCTTGGCCGTGTGTTCACTAGTGTGGGTGACCTCTAAATTAATTGAGTAGCCAGAAATGAGGAGAGTAAGTAATTAATATTCCTTTAATTTTTAGCGTATGCCACTAAGGTTTCTCGCCTATATATTCCTGGTCTTCTACTGGCAGTGGTGGATATATAACCGTCCTCATAGGTCGGCCCACCATGTAGGTGCTGTTACTTTGTCCCGATGAGATGCTGTGATGATGCCACAAATCTTCAATGATAACAAAATTAATATTGTAAAATAAATAATATATAATCCAAAAAAATCAACAAAACTCTCATCAATCACAGAAGAACGTTATTATTTATAAATATTCAAAGAATGTCACAACATGGCATCAAAGTATTTAAAAGCCAATAGTTATAATTTTTAGTATTATAAACGAACCCACCTGAACAAAACTTAACCTTTCATGCGTCAACACATTATTTATGAAATTTTGGGATCCTGAAATATTACAGTTTCTAAACTATTTAAAATATTAATTTATTTTAGGAAATGCTTCCCCATGTACCAATTTTAAACTAGATCATAATTATTTTTAAAAAACAATCATTTGTAAAGTACCCTTATATAATTATTTTAAAAGAAACACAAATAAATACTCTATCTTTTTTATTTATATTAACTTAGTGATAGTGCTGCTCTCTAGTAAATACGGAATGAGTTAAGGAGAGTCTCAGCTGCTGCCATCTATCAGACAAGTGTCACCTCAATTAAATGGATACAATTCAAGATTTTGTGGATATTATGAGAATGGATACAAATCAGACTTTATATTGGTGATGCTTGTTTAAGAAAATGTCTGAATGGATACAATTCAGGATTTTGTGGATATAATGCAAATAATTACAGTGGATACAAATCAGGATTTTTGTTAAAGTCGTTTATTTAAAAACTGTCTGAATGGATACAATTAAGGATTTTGTGGATATTATGAGAATGGATACAAATCAGACTTTTTATTTGTGATGCTCGTTTAAGAAATGTCTGAAATGATACAATTCAGTCTTCTCGTTATGTTGAGTGAACAAATGAATGTCCAATGCTAGCTCATATGTATGTAGGTAAACAAATGTAAGTTCAATATATACAAATGGGACCAGTTAGATTAAGTTACAAAAACAAATATATTAAATTGCCAGTAGCTCTGATGGAGTTGGTTTGCTGACCTATGCTTACTAGGAATTTTTTTGCTGATTTTAGTGAGAACTAAAAGATTCTTAAATTCTGAACCTAATTTTAACTCCCTGTATGAATGCTTTACTTTAGACGCTAAAATCTGTGTTTATAACTTTAATTTGTGATACGATTGTTTTCATGATTTATTGAGTTTTATTTGTATTCGAAGGATCATGTCAATTTCGTAATTAAAATTGGTTAATTTATTATTGTTTGACTGTTGGTAGAAAACTATATTTTTATGATTTTAATTTTTTTTTGTAAGCAACTATACCTGTATGATCTAATCTCATTAGGTTTTATTTTTCGTATTTTTTCCCCCGCTTACCGCCTTGAATAAACTATCACGATACTCCTTCTAGCCCATATTATTATTATTTTACTACAATACACCCATAAAAAAAACTCCCGAAGACTTCATTCTTGTTATCTTTAATGTCCTTGTGACAAAAAAAAATTCAGTTATATCCATTTTTTATAATGTTGTCCTAACAAAGAAACCACCAATGTCATAATCTAATATGAATTAAAAAGTTAAAAATTCCAGCTTTTATGTGAATAAAAGAGGGCGAAGGAGCACTGTTTGCAAGTCCCTTGGGGTACGTTTTACTATTTTTTATGTTTGCCCTAACTTTAAATCTCTCTCTCCCATTCTACCACGAACCGTATATGGTACAGTCGTATAAAAATTTGGGAATATAGAAATAAAAAATAAACTAATTCTGCAGAATAACTGATTAAAACAACTAAAATGAATTTTAGGCTGCCAAAGAGTTGTGCCGGTATAGGAAATATTAGATATCTTGGTTAACATTTTCGCTTGGATTAGAAGACCCCACCGGGAGAGTGGACATTAGAAAACTATTGAGTTGGTTCCCCGGATCCAGACACAACGCCTTGTAAATGGTTTGCCTCCACTAACACAGTTCAGAAAAGTGCTCATAATTGTCATGAGAGTTTTCCACGAACCACCCCCTGTGTTTAATGCAACCTTAAAACCATAATTAAGAAGAAAACGTTACGATAATTATGTATTTAGGCACCATAGTACATAAAAATGCGAAAGCCCTGCATTTAATATTTGGAGACTATTTCAAACAATGCTATTAATTTTAACATTTAATTTTAAATTAAGATGGATTTAAATATTATAAATGTACATTAGTATAATATATATAGTTGGAATATGTAATCTCAGTTCTTAAATATAATGGTATTTATTACAAAGATCACATTTTTTTTGGAAATTTGGTTAGTTGAATACTTTTTTTAATTAAACATTTTGGTTTCTTTATTATCATAGTTAAAACACTGCAAACATTTATGCTAGTCAATTTTCCTTAAATTTATTGTTCAATAACAAATTATTAAGACATTTTAAAAATATGACCGTTGAAGATGAAACTAATCATGTCATCCTTGTACTCTTTAATGAATCCGCTATTAGCTACGTATACCACACTGGCAGGCCACGTGGGCTGAGACGTTAACCCAATTTGATCTTGTTGTCCAATGAGAGGGAGGTCAGGGTTCGGATTCAAGTCAGGTGGACTGATGGTTTTCCACTCTTACTCCACATAACATTCGGGTAAATTTTCTATTAATTCTACCTTGGTCGACCTTATTTAATTAGTGTACTTAAAATACGTTCTGCCCAGATGGGCTGTAAGAAGCATTGGGGAGAAAAGAAGGGGAGAACAATATGTAAAAAGTTGCCAACTTTTGTCACGGACCGTACTTAAGACCCAAAAATTGTAATGGCCTCAGGGGAAAAAAATATCTGTGTTGGTCGACACTTTTATCTACCAGAAACCCCCCATCCCCCAACAAAATGTCACCTAGACGATGGACAACACACTCATTCCCCCCTTTTCCAAAGCTGGGCTCTGGGCTCAAGGAAAAATAAAAGGTATCTAGAAACGTCCCGAGAGCATTGTCACCTTTCCTTCATCCTTCTTTGTACACGAAATAAAATTACAAATAATGAAAGCTGATAAGCAGTATATTCCGCGTCCTACTCCCCCGCGCACTTGGTTAGTGGGGTGGAGGGAAACCGTGATATAACCCTGATTGGCTAACCCCCACCCCACTTCCCCCTCCTAATTTAGGGTAGAGGGGGACCAAGGTTTAACTCCTTGTAGTCAACAAGCTACAGTAGCCCCATGGCTTCTTTGGTGCTGACTGACAGTCACAGCTGACTTCTGACATTCAACATTTAGGTATATACCTAAATTTTGACTGTCAGAAGTGACAGCTGCTAAACACATGTTTTTGCAGATCATATGGTTCTGGGTTGGGATACATAATTTGGTCGGTAGCTTTTCAAAGCCGTCAGCTGTCAGCTGTGAGCTGTCAGTCAGCACCAAAGAAGCCATGGGGCTACTGTATTAAGTCTAGCACTTGTAATTCCGGAGTGTAGGAGGAGGGGAAAGAGGTGACTGCTGACTTATTTTTATCACTGCGTCTTACCACCCATTCTGGTTACACGCTTATGTACTAATTACGCTAATGATTTTAGGGATTAGGAAGGTTATATTTGCAGGAAGTGTACGCGCATTTGCGTGGAAGGAGACTGACAAATCTTTAGTAAAAACCACCCTCAGTACGTCCCAAAAGATCGGCACACAGACCGACCCATGGGGACGTCCTTTGGTAAGTTTTTTGATTACTGTCATTCCTGGACATCTCAGGTTCGCGTATCTTCCCCTACAGTAGTCCATAATACTCCTATAGAGGTTCCCCGGACTTCTAATTTCTCTCAGCCTCCTGAATAGCGCCGGCAACCACAAGTTGTCAAACGTCTTCGTTTGGAAGTAGGGTGTCTATCAGCAGCCTCACTGATTTTTCCCAGTTTGATGTAAATCCTTCTCCCCGCTTCCTTAGTGTCGAGATAATTGTTGGGGGCCTTTACCTTTCCTGTAGCTATTTAGAACGGTATTCCCCCTGCGCTACTTCTCAATTCCTCCTGCACATATCGCTCCCAGATTTATCTCTTCACCGTCACCAAGGTGGATTCAAACTCTTCCTTTTTCCGTTCATACCCATTAAGGAGCAGTCCATGACTAGCAGGATCTATAGATCTCTGATATCTCCTTCGTGCTACCCTCATCTCCTCTCGGAGTCTACCAAGTCGTTCGTTCCATGGTCGATTATTTATATTCAATGTATCCTTCACCATTGGGATGGATGCCCTCATAGCTCTCTGAACTGACCTGGTAAACTCCTTGGCGGCGATATTGACATTTCCTCCTTCAGCCACCTCAGGTGGCAGCAACAGCAGCTCCCTTAGCCTGTCCCAGTTTGCCTTCCTTATGTTGTATCTTATCCATTTCTACATGTCTATCTGACCTTGCCTTCTACTTTCTATTTATATTTCAAAGGTGATCAAGTTATGGTCACACATTGTCACTCCGTCCAGCACTTTCCTGTTAGCAACCATTTTCCCAGCTTCTTGATTTTGGTATTTCACGTCTATGTTGGCACTCTCCCCTGCTCTCCCTTGGTATGTTGGTGGATTCCCTGGTAGGTTCGCTACTATAAGTTTTCTCGCCGCAATTATCTCCTCCAATTTCTCTCCCCTCTTATAGGCACGATATCCTCCTCTTCTTCCATAAGCTCTCCTCCACACATCGCTGAACCACAGGAGTGACCTAGAATTCGTATCTACTAAGTAAATAACAGGAGTCCCTCCATAAACGTCATCTGATGCCTCAATCATTCCTAAATATGGTTATATATCTTCTCTTTACTGGAAATACATATTGACAAGAATGACTGTACCTATTTTCAATCTTACCTCAACACAAGTGACTCTCTCGTTGCATAATTGATCAACCCTTGTGATCGTTAGATGCTTATTAAAGACCACTACTGCACTCATTGTTGACTTCCCAGATACCACTATTCTCGCATTCACCGGCATCTGTGGTATCTTCCCACCTCGGGTACTATATGGTTCCTGCAGACAGACTATGTCTAGTTGCAGATCCTCCGCCACCTTCCTGATCCCATCTATTACCGTCGCACTCCACATAGCATTCAACTGCCCAATCTCTAATTTTTCAACTGTAGCCATTATGGGTTATGCGTAAAAAATAACATTTGGGCCAAGCTTCCTTCGAGTCAAACGCTATGTAACCGTTTGCTTTTACAAAATGCTAGAAAATCTCCTCTACATCGATCTTTTCATCCCTTCTTTCAAATATCTTGTGAATCCTTTCCAGTTGTTGTCCCGCCTCCGTAGGTAGATTCATGGCCTCGAGTTGTATTCTGTCCAAGGCCTTGGGGGAAGGGGGGGGGGGCGAAAGCAACAGAATTACCTTTCTCATGGCCAGTTATTATTACGTATCTCATGGCCAGGTGGAGGGTTTGTTGCTCTTCCAACCTTGACAGCTGTAGAGTCTCCTCAAATTTATTGTATATCTGACCAGGATCCACCATATCTTTCAACTTATTCTCTTTTTCTTCCTCCGCTGCCTTCCCCTCATCCCCGTCACCTGCCTGCTCTCTCTCTCAGTGGACGCTTCTTGTGGCTTCAACGGGTGCCGCTCTTTACCTGTTTCTTCCTTTTGTTCCTCCTCAGTTTCGACAACTCTCCCATGTATTATAACTGGTCATTTTTTCCAAAACTTCCACCTCTCAATGTTCCAGAACTTACGCTTATACTCTTCCACAGTTTAAGTTGAAGTTACTTCCTCTGTATCTACCTCTACCATCTCCATTACCTGTTGTTCCGGTTGGGTGTTTATCTTCGCCTCAGATTTGCCTTCTCTATACCTTTCTGCTCTCCTCATATTCCTCCTCCTTCTTGAGGGAGAATTCTTCTTTATACTATCAGACTTACCTTTACTTCCCCTATTGTGTTTGTCCACTTAAGACTAAGACAGGCACAACATCCAGTCCCCAGCCCTTAATTTATCAACGTGAAGGGGTAAACCCATATTTTATTAATGATAAATTTTCGGCCATGCCGGGAATCGAACCCGGGACCCTTAGCTCAGTAGGCAGACACGCTACCAACTTATCTAAGGTGTTGTACGCATAAGAAACTAGTAGCATATATAATAATAATTATTATTGATTATCATATAAATAAAATGGGATGTTTATTTGTGGATTTGCGTGTGAGTCTGTAGGCGTTGAAACTACATGAGATTTGCTTTCTCCAAGCTTATTCTTTAATATTGGATTAATTGCTAAGCAAAAGCCAGCCCTACGACCCACTGATTGAAACACAGTCATCGCACTTTAAATCATGGTTTATTGTCCGAACAGAGTGATTGATAGATATTGTAACTATTTTCCTTCCTTGAGCTTGTCACACCTTGCAAGCGAGCCACACCAGGAGTGTCCTTGTGCTTGACGAGTCCCCTCCCACCTCGCGTGGCGCAGCTCTACCGGCTGGTTTAGCAACCACACTCGAGCGCTGCGCCAGACAACTGCGCGGTGATAGAAAGGGTGAGGGAGGGATCGCCACATCACCGCTGGAGCGTTAGAGCTTCAAAACCAATAAACCTAGAGTGATGAAACTTACTTATCTTGGAAAATAAAATGTTGTGATTATTCAGCCGATGTCTTAAGACCATTTGACCCGTGGTTCTGGTATGACCACATACTCGAGCCATCAAAATAAGAAATGTATAAAGATGAAACTTGGCTTTGTCTAAATCCAGGCCGTACACCGCAGGCGTAGTTTGTTTACTTTTACATACCTTTTTAAATTTATTAGAGCTAGTTAACGTGCACTTTTTGAACCGATTAATTATATCACCACACGACTTATAAAACAAATTGAATCTAGAACAGATCACTATGAGAGTGGAAACAAACATTTTAACAAATCCAGACCGCTTGATCATCGAAAGAAAGCTGACACTTTTCATGTGTACACACGAAAACCTAATTATGTGTCACTTGGTATTTTTTTAAAATAAAAATTGATGACAAGATTTTTTGCTTTTAGATCCATTTGGACCCCTACGAGTTAAACCACGTGGGCAGTCATGTGGATAGCTCCAAAGCAAAAAACATACAAAAATTAAAAACTTGGCATATGTAGGTCTTTCCTTGTACATCCCTAATAATTCCAAACACGTACAAAATATCGCAACACCTTCATAAAGAAGCGACTGGACAAAGGTAATTAAACATCCTATTCATTTCACACACAAACAAAAAACAAACAAAACATCCAAACAAGTGTAGCGATCAGAAACGTACGTAAAACACACAACAATGACAACAAAACGAACCATTTAAAATGACAATGATTGGTCTCGCCTGTCAGTCTTTCTCTCTTTTATTTATTTTATTATCGTTCCAGGAGGGGGGGGGGGGACGAGAAATATTAGTTCCGATAGTCCTGTCACTTCAATCCTTCTCCTTTCCCCTCTTATTTTTTTTTTCAATTCTATTTCAATTCATTGAATAGCGTGTCCGTGACGAGGATGACACAGCACTTTGTTGGCTGAAGGCGAAGAGGGAGGTGTGGAGGAGAGTGGAAAACTTTTTGAGGAGAAAATGATGTAACGGTAGGGGAAGTGCAGGGGAAGGGGGGGGAAGGAAACCTCGGTCCAGGCGGGGGGCAGGGGGGGAAGGCCCATTGTTGGCCACAATGAAATTGTGAATGTAATTTTATTCAAATTGAATAACAAATTATTTCCATTGGTATTCTCGTCTACGAACGGCCCATTTCGTCGAGTTTTGTGCTAGTGTAGATGTATGTATGTGTGTGTGTGTGTGTGTGTGTGTGTGAGCACGTATATTTTATTTTAATAGTCACGTGCACGCACGCATGTACGTAAACCCTGCTCTTGTTTGGAAATAAAAAGGAGGGAATAGTGTATGATTAGTTAACCCGGAAGCTTAATTTTTTATCCCTTCCTCTAACCTCTCCTGATTTCTCGCCGATGTTACAAATGTTCGGTTATAAAATGGGGGAAATTAGGTAACTTTAAATTAAACTCTCTTTCTCTTGGCGATGCGAAAATTCAATCAATAACCGTCTACTCGTTGAAACGAGTTGGAATAGGAGGAGAATTTACTTCGTAGGGTTTTCTATTAAAGATGTAGACCCACCATATTACGTTAATATATAGACACGATGATAATATAACAAGAGCGAAGGTCTTATATAGCCTGTAGAAACAAATGTGCACCTTAATTACAGCTATACACAGTTATATTGGAATCCTAAAAGCCCAATGATTGAATAAAATACCAGCAAATGCTCCTGCTTTTAATTAAAACTATGTTTATTACGAACGTATATCGGCAAATGAACGGGAAATCACTGAATCATAATCAAAATTTAATTAAGTTCATATATTATAATTTTTGTTTTTAGTAATTAATGTCACTATGCTATATTTAGTTGTGTTTATTAAATAGTGTGTAAACTGTTTCAAACTAGTGATGTTTCAGATTGGATAAAACGTGTGACACCAGTTCTCGAGTATTTTACTCGTAAGATCTCGTACCAGGATCGATTATCAGATACCTACATCGGTTTACAAGTGGGATGGTCCATAAATCTCGTCTGGTTTGGCGGTGGCGGGGAAGTCAAGGTTCGAAGTACCAGCCGGATCTACTTGAAGTAATTTTTCCCTGAATAGTTTTTCAAAATAAAAACACAACAGTTGGTGGTGTTAGCACATTCCTAGCGAACTCCGAAATACTCTTCTTTTCAGGATTTTTTTAAACACTTTGGGGATTCGAAGTCTGTCATAGGCGGGCAGTCATTATTTGAAGTTCATATGTCTTACAACTTTAATGACCACCCTCATATCCTGCTTAGTATAAAAAAAAAGTGAACGTCACCTAGTTTAAGGAACCATGTGAAAACCCCAGGAAGGTTTTTCAAACGGTCTTAGAGTCGCACTCGGATAGAGTGAGAGACACTGACCGTCAATGGTCCATGAAGGGCTCTCACCCGAGCCCTTATGAGTGAGAGATATTTCTAAAAAAAAAACTTTTTTGTCATGCAATTGTTATTTTGGTGTCGTATTATTTTCTACCCAAATCCGACTAATAAAACTCAATTGTACGTTAAATACCCTCTGAAATACTTCGCGTGCCTTTGGGTGTACGCGTACCACAGTTTGGGAATCACTGGTCTAGATATCTTAGCATAGTCTTCTTAGCCAGTGTAGTGAAACCTGTATTGACTACTTCATGATCCTCTAACTCTCTCTAACTAACTCTAACGCTCTCTCCCAGTCACCTATCCTGACAGACGAAGAAACGGTTGAGGGGAGTTGAAGATATACTCATACGGTTGAAACCGTGACGGAACCTTTATACAATAACTGGTACATGATTCTTAAATATCCTCCCGCTTCGGTGGTTTAGTGGTCAAAGGCGACACTTTATCAAAGATACTGGATTGCCATGACGGGGATATAGTTGTTCGAATTCCGGCTTGTTGTACTGAGGGTGGGTTTATCTTAAGGTTTTTTCTGGCCCATAAAAGTTGGGCCACGGGACCCCTTGCCCCAATAGTTCATAGCTTAGTTGGCCCACGTTCATTGGCCAGGAGGACTATAACAGCTATTAGACTTGCGGGCATATATGAATTCGGCCGCACCAATTTTTTTGCCTTATATTAGCTTAGGCTTGTTAAGGTTAGGTTAGGTTAGGTTAGGTTAGGTTAGGTAGGTTAGGTTAGGGTTTGGATAGGTTAGGTTAGGTTAGGTTAGGATAGGTTAGATTAACTTAGCATTTTGTGTGTCTTACTATCCATCACTCACTGTTTTTTCGCTCAGCTTGAATTAAAAAAAAATCTAAATTGAACACCACAACAGCTGGAGCCGAGTTAGTACACCACTACACCTTGTTTACAATTCCCATGAAGGAACTCGTGAACCAACCGTAATGTTGGATTAACGATACCCTTTTAAACTCGAGATCATAACATGTATACATGGCCCAACTGTAATACGCCTGGTTTTCCCACTCTCTGCTCCACACCCTCAATAAAAATGCGGATACAATTCCTCTAAATTCAACCTTCTTTATACCTAACACATTATCGTAACTAGTACATAAACGTATAGCCCTAACGTTTAGTAAACCACGCTGCTAAAAAAACAACTTAAATTGCTTTTGTTCTCCCTTTGTTTCAGGATGCATAAGAGCAGTCCTCTTGTCAGTTCGCCCGTCTTACCCTGGAGTGATTGCCGTCGACGAAGAACGTGGCCTCTGTCCTCCCTCCCCCGGCGCTGACTGCCGGCGCGAGGAACTCGTCCATCACCCCTCCGTCCCCCTGACCTCGCTGCTCCAACAGGTCGGCGCTGCCCGTCTCGGCGAACAGCTTCACCCCGCTTGACGCCCGAGTACCGAGGCGGAACAGCACGAAGGAACCGTCGTGTGAGCGACCTGCGGACAGAAACACAATAACATTATTGCTACGAATATTTACACTGATAGGATAGGGGTGAGGGAGGTATAGATTTAGAGGAAATGTACCCATATTTTCGTACATGGAGAGTGAGAAACCACTTAAGTAAATTAAACACCTTAGTACCCTTTGCCGGCATTAAAACCAATACCCCCCATTCGCCCGGCAAACTAGACTAGAAGGGAATTAATTTTAGTCTGCATGCCCACCAATGCAGGTATTATTATTTTTCTTCATTCATAGGTTCATACTATCTATTTTAACTATGCGCATTTTTTAACAAAGGGTATAGACGAGGAAGGTAGAATTTCCGAGAATGTGTACCTTAATTTGCACGAAGAAATGGTTGGAAATCATTTACAAACCATCTCAAAGCTTACTTAGGTCTTGATCCTCAGCCGCACTGTAACCAACAAATTAGCGGACGGGATTAACGCCTTTATCTACGTGTCCACCGTAGCCATTATTATATTATTATTATTATTATTATTATTATTATTATTATTATTTATTATTATTATATTATTATTATTATTATCCATAGCGCCAATTCTAGATTTGTCAAATTCGACTTTTTTTCATAAAAGAAAACCCAAATTCAGAGAATTATCTAAGGAACTCCCTTTTCACCAATTTATCCTAGAGAAGTTCTCCCTAAACTAGCTAAATTTACATTATTTTGATTTATTTTTTTGCATATTGTTACTTCTTTTTAAATATCTATGCTTTACTATTCTCTAGTTATTTTTTTATTATTGTTATTTTATATTCTTATCAGAAATAATTTTCTATTTTTTCGTAATTATTCATCAGCATATAGTAATTACTTAGTTATGATTGTTTATCTTATTTTCTCATGTAATTATATGTATTTGTAAGGTACTTGTGTACTTTTCAGTGCTGGCCTCTTATAGGTCTTACGACTGTTGGCCAGCACTATAATAAAGGAAATTAAAATTATTGTGACTTAAAGAACGTGCTTGACACAAGAACCGATGGTTAGCTCAGATTAATGTGTCAGGTTTGTAAACGATTAAATTACCAGGTGAAGAACGAAAACTAAGGTTCGAATCTCGGTTGAGTGAACTTAGTGGAAGCTACATGTGATTTATAACTTTGGATTTCTTACCCGCTCTCCAGACTAATGAGGATGCTGTCTATTCAAAGAGACCTTTCTCATTCCTACCTATTAAATTGAACCGTTAATAATCATGGTGTCAAACAATAATAACTGTAAATATGAAAGCCAGCCCCCAATCAAATACAGCACCGACGCTATCATTGAAACGTCACCAGCATAAAAGAACACACACAGAATATGTTTGAATTGAATTACCGCTTGAAAAAATCTACACCTTTTTATCATTTCTAAAAAAACGTAAAAAAAAAAAGTTTCATCCAGAGTTCCCTCACAGTTTGAGATAGGATATGAATGGGAACCTTATTGAAGGTGAGAAGGAGTTCTCCCGACGTCGGAGTCTCATTGATATTCCCCCGACCAGTGTGAGGGGGGGGGGGGTGAGGGTAGTCGCGCCCTGGGTGCTGGATGGGTTCCCTAAGCAACGCTACGACTATTCAAAACTTTCAGAACTATTACTGGGATTTTAAAATTCAGTCACTCCTCGCACGCGTCAAACTGCACTTGGGCTAGCTTATTGACACGCTTTACTTTAAAGAATGGCTTAAGTTATCACCGGTGGTCACAGTGTCCTAGGCGTCAGGCTAGCAGTAGACTATATGGAAAGGCCTGGGTTCAAATATCTTCCGGATGCAGTGGGGGTAATTTTTTAATCTCCTTTCACGTAAATGCGTGTACATTTCTTCTAAACAGTTTACCTACCTAACAGTGCAACCTTTTTTTTTAATCCTAACGCGTCTTTATAATCATTCGAGCTATAATTAAACTAATGAGGTAAATATAAGGTCCGACACCTTAGATCAGTTGGTAGCGTGTCTGTCTACTGAGTTTAGGGTCATGGGTTAGATTTCCCGGAATGGCCGCAAATTATCATTGGTTAAATGTGGGTTTACCCATTCACAGCGATTAATTAACATCCGGAGGTTGGACGTTGTGTCTGTTCTAGATTTAAGTTAGTCAAATAAATCACGTGTTGATATAATCAGTTGGTTCAGAAAGTGCACATTAAATACTAAAAAAAAAAAAAAAAAGTTGGGATGATAAATGTAGAAGGTAGAAGAAATTTACCCGAATTTGTTATGAGTAAGAGTGGTATGCAAATTATAACAAAATTCATCATTGGTTCACCCGGTTGGGATTCAGGCTCCAACCACCCTGTCACCAGCCAAACTGAATAGACGAGCTTGAAATTTAGTCCGCGTACACACTGATATGGGCCAGTTTACCTAGTAATTATATCCTCAAATTAAAACTTATAGTACTTAAATGTTATGGACACTTAAGGAGTATTTAATTCTGATTTCTTTCTGGAACCGTGTGAATTAAAACAAATGTGCTTATCCTAGTTAACATAACTCATTCTATGTAATTATAATTTAGAACCATAGGGGTACTAGTAATGTATTATTTACAAGGGTTATATTCCTAATATGTTGAATAAAGCTTAAGCATCCTAAATGTAATATTTAGGATTATCAGCAACGAAAGTCTTGCTGACCAAGTGTCAGATTCGTCCAGTTTGGTTTTACGGTAAAGAGGCTGTTGGTTTATGAATCTCGACTAGTTGTATGGAATGCATTTTTAATAAATGGTTTCCAACTCACCCTCTATGTAAATACAGGTTAATTTATTATAAATTATACCACTACTCTCACCCCATGAGCTCAATTAAATGCGGATAGTCTAGGCTGGAAGTAAAACGGATTAAGACGTCACAATATTAAGTTTTAAGTTCTTGATTTTTTATTACTTCTACTACTTCACAGTTCAATATATAATAAAATATTTATATATCAAAATGCTACACATGGTTACTCACACATGGGGACTCACATTTACGTGTTAATAGAAGTATAACATATACTCTCGGTTCAAAAACAAATCCTGCCTAAAAGAAGACTCCTGGACAAGATACAAAATGTCCTCTTTTAAAGTTGTGGGCCATTATTACTTTGGCTATTTCCCCATCCTTTCTTCGAGCAATCATGTTACAGCCATGATATGATCATTCTAAAACTGACCATTCGGAAGATTGCCGGTAGTAAAAAAAGAATATGTTCATAGAAGATTCCATATATCTTAAGGAATTTCTGCATATAAATAAATGCCCTACTCTGACCCCGGAAAAGAGCGGTCATACAATTTCCTTAAGCAGAATATTCCTAGTACAATGTAGGCATTTTCTTTCTTTTGAAATACCTTCCGCTTTTGGTTGCAAACTGATTTGAATTTCAAAATGTAATAAGCTAGCGGGTGACCTGGTGGTCTAGGGGTAAGGTGTCAGGCTTCTGTGCTGGGGGTCCGGGGTCCATTCCTCGGTCCCGGCACAGATTTATCTGATTGCCAAACACTTCCGTCACCTCTGACAATTATTGTATTATAGGTGTATTAATCACAACTTGTGAATGTGTGTAATGCCAGTTCTCCACCGTGGTTCGGATCCCACGTTAAACTGTAGGTCCTCCATTTCATCTTACAATCATCTTACCATTACACATTAACGTAAGTGCGTACAACCCGAACGGGTATTAAGACGCGGTACTAATACTAATAAACTACCATATACGTTTGGAAACTGAATGCTTCGATTTTTTTTAGCACCATGTCTTACTACTCGTTTGGTTTATACGCTTATGTATTAATTAAGCAAATAGTTTTATGGACGAGGAAGGTTATATTTATAAGAAGTGCAACCACATTGGCGTGGAGGGAGACTGTAAAACCATTTTGGAAAAAACACCCTCAGTACTCCCGACTAAGATTCGAACCTCGATCTCCCCATCATCGGCAGTTCAGTCACACTGCGAGCGTAGTGCCTTAATCAATGCGGCCACTGAAGAGTGTGTTTCAATATTCATAGTAGGGATGATATTGACTGAAAAACATCGATGTTAGAACCAAACAATATGTTTTATAGTAAATGAGCTTCGGTGATTTTCCACAAATCCATTAATAAACCCATGCAACTTATTAACATGTGTAGTATATAAAACTAAGTGCAATCTATAATAATAAAAGGAAGTGTTTGTGTGTGTTGGTTTGTTTGTGTGCGATGCCCAGACAAATCTACGATATGCAGAGATCTGAAATTTTTAACATAGGGGGACGAAATGGGTCCGAATGCACCTCGAAGCCGGATTTTAATTTTTTAATTAGCTTTTAATTAGCTAATTTTAACACATTTTTGAAGAAAATATTGTTAATCTGGTTTAGAGTTACGTTTCAAAGATAACTATTATAAAAATATGGCGCATCCTCCTCGGGAAAAAAATGTTTGTTTGAAATCGACAAGAGAAAACAGATAAAGACAATATGTTTCAGGGATAACGTTTCATTTTGAATCTGTTGATGGGTCACGGGCAACGCCATGCGGGATTGCTAGTATTATTTAAAACAAATCATAATCTAAAGATTTATAAACACAAATAATGTATTTAAAAAACATTAGTTGTAAAATAAATAAAGTAATTCATTGTTTCTAATTCAATAACAGCCACAATCCATCATGTAGGCCCTACGTATCTAATACCGGTGGCTCAGACATCGGTAAAAACATAGATTGTTGAAAATCATCGAACCTTTAACATCGATGGTTGAAAATAATCGAAGTTTAAAAGCCTTTAGTTCATTCTTTACCGTTTCCCACGCTCAACAAGTGACATTACCTTGATATTGCACCCAAGGGGGTTGGAAATCAAAACATGCCATAAAAATAATTTTTGTTTTTGTTTTATTTACTAAATCGATGTTCTTTTCTATTTAAAGTGATATATAATAGCCTACATGACAATATTCAATTTACTAATATATTTTTTTAAATGTTGAATTATATGTATATTGATAGAAAAAATAATGCGAATTTAATTTGGTCAGGACATGACTATTTGATGATAGTAAAAATCTTTCTCTTTCTTTCTACTAATGATTTTATGGTAAAAATCTTTTTCTATCTATCTACTTGTGATAATATTAAAGTTTGTTCTCGGAGGAGGAATATATTTTTTCTTATTTGTCTCTCAATTTGTAACAATGTAAATAGCTTTTGTCAACAATAAATAATGCTGTCTACTTTTTTTTTAGTTCATTGTGTAGTGTATTTTTTGTGTGTGATTTATTCCTTATAAATCAGTATTTATTTGATCATCATGACCAAAATAAAGGTAATATTTAAAAGAAGAAAAAATGTGGGGGAAGCCAAAAGTTTGTGTCATAAGAGATAAAGAACCAAGCCTAGTTCAGTATCAAAATAAAGCTACTACAGGCAGTTCTATACCATCTTACTCTGGACATCCTGCTAGTTTATCTAGTTCATTCAGAGAAATCTCTTCCAAAGCCAAACTAATGAATCATATTCCAGAATATGAAAAATATGAAAAAAATTTTAAGTTAGGATATGAAATAATAGATGTATCTTTACTGATAAGTACACTTTCAAGAATAGCGTGTGTGCCGTAGCTGTAATAATCAGACTGACATTGTTGTAAATAGAAGAATTGGTTTTGCTACTGAACTAAATTTTTGTTGTGTAAACTCTAAATCTAATTTGAATTTTTAAAATTCAGAAACAGTAAATTTTTAGCCTAATGGTAATAAAATTAATATATTATATATTAATATAAGGTTGGTTTATGGACTTCGAGGAATAGGAAAAGAACGTACCACAGCTGAAACAATGTTTGGAATTATGAATCTTCCTAAACCTTCCTCTAAGCTTAGCACATACATTGAAGTAATTGGATCTACAGTTGAAGATGTTTGCTTGGAAGCAATGTAGGAAGCAGTGTGTAAGCTGTCGAAAAAAAAAAAACGACTGTCGTGATTTGAGTGTTGCACTTGATGGAACATGCCAAAAACGAGACATACATCGCTCAATGGTGTTATGATTGCAACAAGTGATACACTGAGCGAGTAATTGATGTTGCTGTATTTTTAAACATTGTAGTTGTATACATAAATTAAAAAATGAACACGAAAGCAAATGTGAAGAAAACTATATGGGTGTGAGTGGGGGTATGGAAGTAAAAGTTGCTCAGAAGATTTGAGAGGTATCAATGTGCATAATGTACGATACATGCAATATCTAGGGGATGGGGATCTAAAGCCTTCAACTCAGTGATAAAAACAACCATATGGTCCTAACTGTCAAATAACTAAGCTTGAATGTATAGGGCATGTTCAGAAATGCATGGGATCACGTTAAGTACACTCAGATCAAAATCTCAAGGGATGTAACTAAGTGATGGCAAAACATTAGTGGTCGTAATAGATTGACAGATACTGTTATTTTAGATATTAAAAAATATTATGGCTAGCCATAAGGCGTAACATTGGGAGCATTGATGGAATGAGGAAAGCTATTTGGGCAGAACACTTTAATTTATTATCCACTAATGGCAATCCTCAACATGGACTTTGTCCTGCTGGAGATGACAGCTGGTGTAAATACAGACGAGCAGAAGCTTCAAAATGAAACAAGCATACCCATGTCCCTGCCATAGTAATGAAAGAAATTAAACCAATATTTAGAGATATTTCGAACACTACATTACTTGAAAAATGTTTTCATGGGAAGACACAAAATCCCAATGAATCTGTAAATAATATTATTTGGGCTCGCTTGCCTAAAACTGTGTTTGTTTCCATAAAAACCTTACATTTTGGAGTTTACGATGCCATTTGTGGTTTCAACAAAGAAAACATAACTGAATGTTTTGTTTTGGAAAAATTAGGTATAGCACCAGGAGTGAATTGTGTTGGTGCGATAAAAAAATTCGACATAGCAAGAGTACAAAGAGCAGACAAAGTAATTAATGAAATATAAAAGAATTCAAGGCAGCAAATATTTAAAGCCAAGAAAAAAAATAGAGGATCCCCTTGAAGCCATGGAGGATCCCGATGATCCCTCTTATGGTGCAGGAATGCACTAGATGTGTAGTAAGAAATACAGCTTAACTTTTAAACATGATTTGTGTAAAGTTTTACTATTTTTTTTGTATAAATGATCCATTTATTCAGGATCTATTAAAGATATTAAAATAAAATTTTCACCACCTATTTAGAGTAATGTAATACAACTTTAACACAGCAATTTTAAATTATATTGATTATTGAGCTCGAAAAAAAATCTTAATCATGTTTTTTTATGCAAAAAATGGCTTTCTAGAAAAAAATTATAAACTGGCCAGTTAGAAAGTTATATGAAATCTGAGCTGTTAAAATGTAAAAATAGTGTAAAAAACTATGCTGAAAGTTTCAAATAGTTATCTCAAATAGATCCTGAGAAAACGGGTCATCAATTTATGTAAAATAGCATGGGGGAGATAGGCGATTCCCAAACCCCTTGGCAAGGATTTAGGTTACCTAGCCAAAGGTTTTCAATCTCCCCAACCGGAGACCACGTAATCGACCCAAGGGAGAGGGCGTTACTAGATACGTCAGAGATCCTTGCATCGGATACAGGGGAACTTTAATTGCCAGTGTTCTGCTCACTGGGGTACACTTGCCCATAATTCGCAAGGACTATATTTTTGGAATTTAGCCTTGAAGCATATTACATAGGATAGTGCTATTTGTGCTTCTTGTATTTTTTTTGTGTCAATGTTTTTCCTCTTTGTGCTTGAGCAACCTTTTGTGCTAAACGTGTATTCCTCGATATATAACGACCTGTTTTAATATCTCATAAACCGGCTCAGTGGTATAGTGGTTAGCACACATGGCTGCCAACCTAGGTGTACCGTGTTCGGTTCCCGGATGGTACCATGGATATTTTTACCGGAAGGTGAATTATACCAACAGTCACCAGAGTCTGGTTGGCTAGGCTTAAGTTAAGCGTTTCACAAACTCATATTCACTATAATCATCGCCTAATTTAATTGGGACATAGAAAGATCCTCCACAGAAAGATGGTACGATTAGTACATAAAGGCGTCCCCTGAGCAAAGGTACATTAGTACTGGGCAATACTTCCACAAACTAGGCTACGAGGGAAGTGGCCCAGGCATGCATAGTTGGTAAATATCTCATCACTGTCACAGTGTGACCAAATATGCCTGTACATGAGCTAAAATAATCTAAAGTATTTCCAAGTATATTCAAGCTCACACATCCAATAAAAACTTTATTTTACGTGCTCCATGTCTTACCACCCATCCGGAATAATTTACAATAATGTGATAAGGAAGGAGGAGATAGGATTTAGAGTTACGATATCCGCACTTTCGTGGAGGGAAAGAGAGGAGTTATTCGGAGAAAATAAAACTACTGTAGAGTATTAGATGAGAGCGGTATTGGGGGACACGTGGATTAGATATAAAACTCCATCATTCTAGTTCACTGATGATGGTGAGGTCGGAACTCGAATCCCAACCGGGTGTACTGAGGGTGTTTTTCCTTAGATGGTTTGTATTAAATGACATCTACATTCTATCTTTCTTCTCCCTACTCTATTTTTTTAGCACCGCGTCTTACTACCTGTTCAGGTTATACGCCTATGTAGTAATTATACTAATGGGTTAGGGATTATGATGAATTAATTTAGAGAGGAAATTCACCCAAATTTGCGTGGAGGGAAATTGGAAAACTATTTAAGAAAAACAAGCCTTGGTGCACCCAACTGGAATGGATCCCAGATCTCCCCGTCTTCGGCAGTCTAATCCAACACGAGATTAGCGTGTTAGACCACGCGGCCACCGAAGCGGTTTTACTCGTCACAACCAAAAGCGTATTTAAAAAAAATTAAAATAGCGATATATTTAGTAAAAGATTTGATCAACTTTGGAAAAAAGAAAAGTTCTGAGTACATTTTCAAATAATCAACCAAAATTAACACACAACCTTTCTCTAACATAAATCAAAAGTTGTTCTTTGCATTTAAATACACCTAGATGTAAGATTTTTTTTTAAATATCAAATTTGACTGGGTTGGAGCCTAATTGAACCATTAGTATTTTATTAACAATGATATGAAAAAAGATAGAACGAGCCAAAATAATATTAATTAAACTTCTAAGCATAAATTTAACTATGCTTATAAGTTTAATTCCAAAATGTGTTGCTTATGGCTATATAAGGAATCATATGATATAAAATTATGTTTGACCAAATGATGAAGTGATCACTGGAACATTTGTATCTACTAGCTTCAAATGAGCAGGATTAAGTTTATTATTTTCACATGGTGACCTGGTGGTCTAGGGTAAGGTGTCAGACTTCTGTGCTGAGGATCCGGGGTTCAATCCTCGGTCCCGGCACAGATTTATCTGATTGCCAAACCTTTCCTTCACCTATGACAATACGTGTATTAATCCCAACTTGTGAATGTGAGGAATTCCAGGCCTCCGCCGTGGTTCGGATTCCACGTTAAACTGTAGGTCCTCCATTTCATCTCACAATCACCCTACCATTACACATTAGCGTAAGTGCGTATAACCCGAACGGGTAGTAAGACGCGGTGCTAATAATAATAATAATAATAGTAATAATATTATTATTTTCACATGTAAACACATTTTATTTGTAATGTTGTGTAACTGCTTGAAATCACTTTTTAAATTTCATACAAACCACATAAACATACCTGAGCTCAGAACAACCTTTTTTTCCTTGCCCATTTTGAGATTAAATATCCTCTATCATCAATCTTTTGCAACCATTAATCTCTAATAAAATGACATTTTCAAATAATTTTAGTTAGACGATAGAACTATCCTAAACAAAATAAAGTCATTACGTTTACTAATACAGTTAGTGAGATGATGAACTAGTTTTTGTGCTGAAAGTATTTAAATAAGTAATGCAGATTGGGGTGACGGCTTTTAATAATATTTATTTTAAAATGATGTAAGTCCAAAGATAACATTGCAATAATATATTTCAGAATTTGGCATAGTCAATGGAATGAATGACTGTGCCTAAGAAACCAAATGTGTTGATCCCTTTAGTCCAAAATACTGTGGTAAACCTCCATTCAGCTTAGCTTCCACCTAAAAAAAAAAAAAAAAGAGCTACTTTTTATTTAAATTGACAAAATATTTGTTTTTAATCATAAAGATGGCTTTTAGTTAGTAGATTAGAAAAAAGTTACTTTTAATTAGAAAATTAACTTATGACACCTGAAATTAAGAGTACTTGTAGTGGCTGACGCCGGCTACCTTGGCTCAACCGTTTGCATGTTTAGCTACTGAGTGGAGGGTTTCGGATCCTATTTTAATTAAACAGAAATTTAGTAACTGGGGAATTTGGGGAGGAGGGGGGGCTCCTTTTCACAGTGACTAATCAACGGCCAAGAGAATAGGTGTGGTGTGTTTAAAAACTAACTACAGTTTGTAAGAGTGTGCTTATGTATACTCAGTTGGTTAAGAAACTTCGCGTTAAATACCAGGAACAAAAATAGCATTTGCTGGCAAAATATAGAGAGAAAACGAGAAAAATAACATCATTATGACCACTTAGTCCGACACCTTAGTTCAGTCGGTAGCGTGTCTGCCTACTGAGCTAAGGGTCACGGATTCGATTCCCAGGATGGCCCAAAATTTATCATTGGTGAAATGTGGGTTTATATACTTTCACATTGATAAATAAAAGGCCAGGTACTAAATGTTGAACCTGTCCTAGTTTTAAGTTAGATTGTAAGGCAGATGAAGCTACGACAGGCCTAGAAAGCTGGTAGTACAAAAAATATACGGCTTGAATAAAAAAAAACTGAGCCAGGTCATAGGCTGGAAAGAGTAATGGATGTAAAGTAAAGTAACATTATGACCACCCGGTTGAGGGCTCAGTCCAAATTTGGGCGCAGTTCCTTACAAACAACTCGATGGCCGCATTAGAACATATCTTGGCCAACACTGTACTGGGAAGTAGGACATCGCTTGAAGGACCAAGATTGCGATTAGGTCTCTTCTCAGATGAACTTCTGGTATCTTGTTGATGCTCTTTAATCTGACAAGCAAAGACGACATATACACGTGTCCTCTCATCAGTTACCCACGTGGCCAAGTAGTTAAGTGCTACGGGTACTGTAGTAAAACAGTTTTTAAAAAAAGCGTTTTTAGTATTTTCTGGCAACGGATTGGATTTCTAGTGAATAGGCAGGCCAGATGCACTTGGAGGTGGATTAGCATGTGATTTTTTTTTTGGGTAATTTTTCCAGTCTTCCTCCATGTTGATGTGGGTGAATTTACCCTCAACCCCTATCTCTATCATTTAGATTAAAGAGTGTGGAAAATATGGCATGAACGAAATGTTTTAATTATAGTGGGTTCATGATTTGATATTAGGTGGTCTAAATAACTGTTATTTTGTTAATAAAGCTAGTGGATTTCTGATTTGATATTAGGTGGTCTAAATAACTGTTATTTTGTTAAATAAAGCTAGTGGATTTCTGATTTGATATTAGGTGTCTAAATAACGGTTATTTTGTTAAATAAAGCTAGTGGATTCTGATTTGATATTAGGTGGTCTAAATAACTGTTATTTTGTTAAATAAAGCTAGTAGATTTCTGATTTGATATTAGGTGGTGTATACATTTATTTGTTAGATGGATTATTTCAGTGTGGTCCAACCTTTCATGATCCACCAGTATATCTTCACAATACGGAAAACAAAAAAATAAATAATTTTCTCAAATGAATCAAATACAAAGAGACGTAAATTTTAATTTTAGAAAAAACTTTATTTTAAAATGAAAAGTTTATAACATATCCATGAGGTATTCCTATTTACACTGTTTGAGAAAACTTCAGTGTAGACAACATTATTTGTTATAATTTGGCTCCATAGCCCCACTGGTTCCAGAGATGTGTCTGAAGGGAAGAAGGGTGTGGCGAAGGGGGTGACCTTTTAGACTCCCGGTAAAAATTGTGGTTATTTTAATAATGGTTAAATATGTTCGGGTAAACCGGGATGTTAAAGGACCCAAGAAAGGGCCAGTGTCTTTAAAGATTTTATATCCACAATTTTTTCGTCAAAATAAATCAAATATTGCTACAATACAAACATAGAATTTAATTTTCTTCACATGGTAATCTCAACAATATTGTTGAATATCTGTCAAGGGTGTCCTGGAATGTAATTTACAACTCCTTACCTTCATTTATAAAGTTTTTTCATCCAACACCACTTTGTTCATGAAAAATATTCAAGAACTGTTGATATTACCACGTGAAGAAAATTAAACTCTATGTTCCTACTGAGGCCATATTTATTTTGGTAAAAAAACAAAAGTTGCTATAAAAACTGCAAAAGCACTGGTTCTTTCTCGCGTCCCCTACAACCCCATCTTAAAGTCCTTAATTGTCAGTTTAGACTAATAAAATAGGTCGAGTTTGGGTCTGACGAGAATATACACTTTAATATTAAAGATAAAGGCTTGGATGGCATGATGTACTGCAGAGACTTTCTTGTTTCTTTATAAAAAAATGGATATTTATATGAGAGGGTATTAAAACCACTGTAAAGATAAAACGCCAAATGTTAAATAATGTTTTTTTTTAGCACCGCGTCTTACTACCCTTTCGTGCTATACGCTAATGTACTAATTACATTAATAGTTTTAGAGATTAGGAAGGTTATATTTATAAGCGTACCCACATTTGTGTGGAGGGAGGGTGGAAAACAATTTTGGAAAACCACCCTCGATACACCCAACCGAGATTTGAACCACAATCTCCTCGCCATCGGCAGTCTAGTCTACTACGAGAGTAGCACGTTAGACCTTGCAGCCACCGAGAATGGTTAATTTACTATTCACTGCTGTGATTTGAACCGCTAATAATTGCAGAATTAATGTAAAGTAGAATAGAATTGTTCTTGACAGTTTGAGGCATTCTATTTTTACGAAAAGAACTAAACCGGCACTGACTTATTTGTAATGGAGGGAAAAGGAGCCCATTCAGTATTTACAGGGTTGTCCAAATTGCTATTGCAAATTGTGGGGTTGGGGGTGGGGTGACAATAGGAAGCTAAACAGAGCCATTTGCTAACACTCCGGAAACTGAGAGGTACCCTTTGTCTAACTTGTAAAATAGCAAGCTTACCTTGCATTATTCCACTATGTTGTGTGCTATAAGATAGAGTCATAGTGTAATAAGTCAAGGTAAGATTGCTACCATTCAGGATAAACGGGGTGTTTCTTCCATGTCCCCATGTAAGAAAATACTATTTACAAAATATGTAAAGTGAAAAGGAAATAAATTAATCCTAAAACAATTAGGACAAGCATTTTCAACTCCCTATTTCGCAAAGCTTTATTTAGAAAAATATATTTTTCTATATAACCCACCTCAGTGACGTAGTTAGCTAACACGATAGTTTCGTGTTGAGC
This sequence comes from Timema podura, assembly GCA_033556935.1. NCBI lineage: Eukaryota > Metazoa > Arthropoda > Insecta > Phasmatodea > Timematidae > Timema > Timema podura. The sequence goes on from JAVRXN010000008.1 coordinate 13,479,484, forward strand.
TAGACTGTTGAACATGGGGAGATTGAAGTTCGAATCTCGGTTGGGTGAACTAAAGGGGGTTTTTCTAAATGGTTTTCTACTCTCCCACCACGCAAATTTGGGTTCACTTCCTATAAATTAAACCTCCCCAATTCCTAACCGATTAGCGTAATTAGTACCTGTGCGTATAACCCAAACGGGTAGTAAGACGCGGTGCTAAATAAATATTTTTCTATGACTCAGAAGATTTTTTTTATAAAATGTTATTTCAAATAAAAACTTATTTTTTATCTTTAACAGTCTCACAACGTTGCAATGATAAGTTATTTAGTGTCCCAAATAGTTGGATAGATGTGATCAAAATGCGAGATATTCGCTTATCTAAAGTACCCTCAAAGTCATATTCACGGGAAAATGAGATGCGTCGTTTTTTCTGAAATGTTAAATATAGCATCGATTCAAATTTTAATCAAAATCGTTAGAGCCGAGCCAATTTTGAAAAAAAATATGTTTTTATCTTTTCGCTCCTAAGTAAATTACCCCCCCCCTTTTTTTAGAATTATATCAAAAAATCCCTATGAGAAACTTAATAAAAACTCTAAAGACCAAGTTTTAGCCGGATCAGAAAAATTTGTTTCGGTTCTAGTCCAAGTAATAGACAAACATACGTCATTGCAAAAAAACACCTTTTTGGGTTAATGGGGTCGTGAAACGTTGATATTCATAAAATCTCTAATTATATATTTTTTAACGATCATAACATTTTATCTCTCAAAGGGGTTGCGAAAAATTAAAAAATACTTAAGAACCAGTACATAATTACAACGTAATATTATGGCTATACCTAAATAGTTAGTGAGGTGACTGAGCCCGATTTTGTGCTGCAAGTAATATTACTGATCGGAGCTACGAATTTTTTAAATATTTATTTCTAAAAATGCTTAGATTGGTGGATCACAGGAGAAAATAGGTTATACCACCTTAACTTAAATATAATTAATGATGATGATGTTACGCCTTTGTATTAATGAAAAACTTCAAGTCAAAATAAAATTTAAAGATAAACTCAAAGAAAAAAAATCCTTAGTTTGTAATTTTGACACTTTACAATATATACAGGAAGTGTACCCGCATTTGCGTGGAAGGAGAATGGAAAGACATTTAGGAAAAAACACCCTCGGTACATCCGACTGGGATTCAAACCATGATCTTCAAGTCATTAGCAGGCCTGTCTAACACGAGAGTAACGCCTTAGACCATACAGCTACAGAAGCGGGTAGTAGTTGTAATATTTGTATAGTTTTAGAATTGATCTAGTTTTAGTAATAATATTCTTTTAGAATTTATTTGAGGTATTTAAAGTGCACTTTCTGAACCGAATGATTATATCAGCACACAACATATAAACTAACTTAAATATAGAACAGACACAACATCCAGCCTCCAGTTTTTAATTCACCACTGATTCATCACTGTTTCCATATTTCACCAATGATACATTTTCAGCCATGCCAGGAATAAAACCCGCGACCATTTACTCAATAGACAGATGTACACGCTACCAACTAAGCTAATGTGTCGGATTAGTTTTGTTATTAATTTAATTTTAGTATTAATACAGTTTTAGTATTGATGTAGAATAATTGGCAAAACTGGCTGATTAATTAATATAATTCCGTGATCATTTGACCATTTAAATGACTTCAAAGCGTGATTAGAGATGTATTGACAGTGCTAAATGGTTAAAAAAAACTTAACTAGCTCTCTAACAGCAATCAGTGTCATTCTTGAATACAGTCCTTTACCTTTAGCCGGATAGTTATTGCCATTTAATAAAGTTCCTACACTCGAGTTTATTACGATCATAAACCAGTCGTCGTTGGTATCCCTGGAACAATGTCCCTTCTTTCTTCCTATCTATCTCCTCCTATCCCCAATGATGGTTCTGGGTTGAAATTCCGGTTGGAAATGTCAATGGGAAGGTAGGTAGGTTAAGTGAAATTCTGTGTCCCACTACGATTATGAGATCCCCTCATGTGAATAAACCAGATTAAACTTTAGTGACGGCGTTTAGACTGAACAGGTAGTAAGATGCGGTGCTAAAAAAAACACACACTTTAGTGACAGTAAGTAAATGAATACCAGTTAAAGGGAGAAGGCATTCATAGTTTTTAAATTAGTAATATTTTAGTCATGTAATTATAGTAATTATTATTTTAATGTGCATTACCTTTAGATCGTTCTTGCTGAGCTGTAAAACAGTAAAATACACCGTACATAAATGTTTAATCAACGATTATAAAAAGTTATTACGTGTGGGTCGTTGGATTCTATATGGATTCAATTAGTCGTGCATCGTTGGGTAAAAAAAAAAAGCCCTAAAATTTACCGGTTGAAATAGATTTATTCTTTTTAAATTTAGTCATAGAATAGAACAATTAATAAAATGCAGTACAAAAAGTATCGTTTCGTATGGATGAATAATAATAAAAGGTTATTTTTAGTTAAATAATGGTTATAAAGGTCCATTTCATATTTCCTTATTTGAGATATTTGACGTGGACTTTCTGAACCAACTGATTATATCAGCACACGAGAATTTCTAAGAGCGAGAGTGAAAGGTGCTTCCAATTTTGTCAGAAAAAGTATTTTAACATATTTTCTAGATTTTTTTTACATACCACAATCGAGATGGGACCGACAACCTTACTTCCCCTCCGAAGGAGGTTGTGCTACGGATTTTTGTCGCTCAAGAAAAATCCATCGACCCCAGCTGGGTTTAAACCCACGTACCAATGCCCTGAAGCGGCCACTTTACCCCACTATAGATTAAAATATTTTATAAATTTAGTTCAAACTTGAAATTTAGATGTTAATTGGTCATACAAAGGATAAATTGTAATTTTAAATTTAGATCTAAAAAAAATTTGGTGTACTGACGACTCAATTTTGAAAATGAGAGATTTTTTCGAAAATAACTTTAATGATTCGGTTATAAATTGATATCTGGGAATTATTTTAAATGGTTAATAACTACGTATACTTGTTTATAAGAAAAAAATATTGACCATAAGGTTGTTCAATGATAACAGTACTTAGCACCGCGTCTTACTACCCGTTTGGGTTTTACGCTTAAGTACGAATTGGGAAGATTGCATATATAAGAAGTGAACCCGCATTTGCGCGAAGGGAGTGTGAAAAACCATTTAGGCAAAACCACCCCAGTTCACCCAAGCGAGATTCGAACCTCGATCGCCCCGTCTTCGGCAGTCTAGCTCAACACGAAACTATGGCGTTAGCTAACTACACCACCGAGGCAGGTCTTCCACGATAAAGATATAAAACATTTTGTTCAAAACTATAATAGACTGTTAATTTAAATTAGTTGAAAAATGACACCTGGGCACGGGAATCGAAACCGGGATATTTGACTTGGAGCGCCAAAGCCCTACCACTGAGATATCCAGGATTCGTCCCTTGCTCAAGGGTATTCTTCACTCATAGCTTAAAGAATTTAAATTAATTGAATTGTGGTCCCCCCCACACAAAGAGTGCCGTAAATACGATTTGCAGCCTGTGTGTTGATATTCATTACTTAATGAAAAAGTATATACGATTAATCATGCCATTTTAAGTTGTGCTCTTAGTGACTCAAATTAGTAAATTCATAATTAACAGAATGAAAAAGGCTACATTTTAAGGAAATGTGTCAGCATTGACGTAAGAGAAGATGGGGGAATTAATAGATATAAATAAAACCATTGCTAATGCACTTGGTGGAGATAAACTCTAGCTTACCCGAGTATAAACCAGCTTCAATATTTGTAAGGTAAACCTTTCTACCAAAATCGGTGGATACGTGGACAAAGTCATCAGTATCGCCTTGTCTAGTTTATGGAGAATGGCAGGTTCGGGACCAAATCCAGACTGGAATAAACCGAGATTTTTTTACTATGTAATTGCAGATAGCCCGGACTGGTAGTAAAACGCGGTGGCGAAACGGTTAGTTGTTTAGTGTTAGTTGTTTATTGTTAGTTGTTTATTGTTAGTTGTTGTCATCCTTACATTTAAGTGGTCACCCACCCAAGCACTGAGAGATGTTGCAGATGTCTAGGAATTCCAAGATAATCAAAAGGGTTAGCCATTTTAAAATATCGTTCCCCTAAAATGAAGGTGAACGGTATAAACACGTCACAGTTAGGTTTAAAAACCCTTACATCGTTGGTTTAATAATAACAAATTTCGTGAATAGATGAAATTAGTTATTTTCAAGAACGTTTCACACAAAATATCACATTTTTTAGATAAAAAAAGTTGTTACAAACATAGATCCAACCTTCCTATATAACAAATAGTCATTTTTAAAAGTGTCCCAATAGAGCATTCTAAGATAATTAAAGATTATTTTAGTGATTTTGAAGCTTCAAAAGGTACCAACCATCCCAATGATAAATACACCTATGAGAGTTGATTTCCCTTCAAGTACGTGTCACTCTAAAGTTAATTTGTAAGTCATCTGACGATTATTACGTAATTAGAAAGTTCACATCCAGAACTTTAAAAATATAAATAAAGGCTCAAAAACGTACTGAAACAAGAAAGTTATAAGAGATGTTGTGTTTACTAATCTAATGTGTTAAGAAATTAGGGCTGTTAAATTTAGAGGAATTGTACCCGTATTTGCGTGGAGGAAGAGTGGAAAATTATTTAGGGAAAACCATTCTCAGTACACCCTACTGGAATAGAGCCCCGGTTCTCCCCGTCATCAGTGTGTCTATGGCGCGAGTGATGACTTAGACCATGCGGCCACCAAATTGGGTGTCGTCTGTGTTGACAGAGGCATAAAAACGAATAGACCAATAAAACCTGTCTACAACCATGCAGTACTAACACCGGAACAGTGATACCAAGCCACAAACGACGAACGCTTTTCTAACTCTCTCGTCAAATGGTCTTGGGGTGCCAATGTACCGGTACTGATGATCGCTTTTGTTAGCGCTGGCATGAAAAAAAAACCACCCACGATTGGTCAAAGCGCGCGCGTATCAGTCGAGCATCGTAGACACGTGCTTGTGTGTTTGTTCGTATCGTGTGACAAACCGTATTTGACGTCATTTATAGCCCACGTTCATATATTTGAGCGAGTCAAGCCCTCACCCTAATTTAAATTCTCCTCTCTTGATCCCTATAATTCATTCGCTGATAGATTTTTTTTTTAGCAAAAATAAGGGTGATAATAGGGTAGGGACGCCCAGCGTCTCTTCACTTTTAACGACGCCCGTTTACGGTGTGGTCTGCCGTGAAATCTCTCGCTCTATCTCCCGTCCTCTTCCTTCCCTTTACAAATCCACTCAGCCCATTCCGAGGCTACCGAGTGTGCAAAGAACTACACGCCAGCAGGGTAGCCAACTTTCCACTGTAACATACCCCCAGACGTTACATAGACCTGCCACTATTTTATTACCAATACGTTTCACTACCTGGCTGGGCTATACTTATTTTAACTACGCTAGTGTAGTAAAGGTGAGGAAGAAATAATTTAGAAAGCCCCAGTTGGAGAATTTTACAAAATTATACTCTTAAACAGCTATTTATTATAAATAGTGCTCTCTCCGTTTAAAAAAAAAAATCTAGAAGTTATTTGGAGTCCTCTCTCAGCAAATTTTTTGAAAATTTAGATTCTTCTAAAAGCTATTTCAAGAAGTTCTACCTATAATTTATTTTTCTATAAACTATATTCCTTAGAATATATTTGAAGTGGCTCTCAACAGGAATTTTGTTTTTATTTGAGTGCCCTCGTATAGAGTTCTTCACCTAATTCTTTTAAAAATTAAATGCCCTTGAAAGCTAACTGAAGTGGTCTGCTTCCACCAGTACAATTTGAAAATTGAATGCCCTTAGAAGCTATTCGGAATGGTCCTTGCCTGGATTTAAAAAAAATGATGTGCATATAGAAGCTATTTGGAGGGGCCCCCTACGGGATTTTTTTTTAAAGAGTTGGATGCCTCTTAAAGATATTTAGATTGATATTCGCCTGGAATTAAAAAAACTCAACTAAACTCTTCTATAAGCTATTTGTAGTGTTCCTTTCCTGAACAATTATTATAAAGTGAATGCCTCTATAAATTATTTTGGCGTTGTTGGCTAACGCGCTAGTCGTGTTGAGCTCGACCACCGAGGACGGGGAGATCGAGGTTCGAATCTCGATCGGGTGAACTGGGGTTGTTTTTCCTAAATGGTTTTCCACTCTCCTCCACGCAAATGCGGTTCACTTCCTCTAAATTCAATCCTCCCAATTCCTCATCCATTAGCGTAATTAGTACTTAAGCGTATAACCCGAACGGGTAGTAAGAAGCGGTGCTAAATATTATTATTATTATACATTATTTGATACAAGGTCATCTTTCAGCTTCATATTAAAACTTCGAAACATTTCGGAGAGGGGGGTTTACTCCATAATCACCCCCGTCCTACGCCCATTGGAGGTGGTGTGACTTATCTCCATGACTCTGCCAGTTTATTAGGATATGTTAGACCTGCCATCTCAGTTTATTTAATTTTCGGATTTTTCTCTTAAATATGACACCCATAAGCGTTCATGGCAAATTTCATCCCTCCAGAGTTTCGGGAAAATACCGAATGTATTTTATATTTGAGATAATGTCAAAAGACAATTTTTAAAGGCATTATTAAGAGGGAGATAGTATTGGGTTTACTGTAGTACATGAGCGGTGCATCAGCTCTTCGCCATCAAAGCTGAATTGAGGAGGCCACGACCATCTCTCTGGCTCAGTCGGCAGCAGGTGTTGCCGACAGTGGATGATGGAAACTTCCTCGTTGGTATTTTTCACCTTTTTTTCTTTATTTTTTAAAGGAATATCCCCACCCCTTCCACCACCTTGCATTACCCCTCCACCTCAGACAGAAAATACATGTTTAATTTCACTAGATTGCTTTGTATCTTACTATAATTTGGATTCTAAAATTGATTAATTTTGTTTTTATATAGTTCCCCCCTCGCATTTAAAGGAGATTGCTAAATTAATGTTTGGTTTTCATTATCAGCTGTCTAAGCCAATATTGGGACTTGATGTGGGTTTTAATATCCCCCCTCCCCCACATTAAGGAAGTGCTTTAGCCCGTTTAGGGCATATGATAACTGTTCATTTTTATTCTTTGTAGATTTTGGATCATGAAGCTGGTTTGTGTGTAATATCTCCAATTGCTAGATGGATGTTTTAACCTCCATTTAGGTAAAGAGGTATGTTTACGAAACACAAACATATACATTTTTTAATTTAGCACCGCGTCTTACTACCCGTTCTGGTTATACGCTTAATTACTAATTACGCTAATGGATTAGGAATAGAGAGGGTTGAATTTATAGGAAGTGAACCCGCATTTGCGTGGAGGGAGAGTGGAAAACCATTTAGGAAAAACCACCCCCAGTCCACCCGACCGAGATTCGAACCTCGATCTCCCCGTCCTCGGCGGTCGGGCTCAACACGACTAGCGCGTTAGCCAACTACGCCACCGAGGCGGGTATTTGTGATAGAAATTTCAATGGCCGAATGTATGGTTTTGGAAACCCTGACCAGGATCACCCCTACCTCCCCTCAACCGCCCCCTGTGAAGGTGTGTTAAGACACCCCGTCCTCTAGCCAGAGCAAAAGGGTGAGGAAGAGAGAGAGGGTTGGGCTACCGGAGTGAAAGTTTGTCCGCGTGTTTATGAAGTGAGAGTGGTTGCTAAAGGGGGGGGGGGGGGTTGCTCTGAAGGGGATGACAACGATAATAATAATAATAATAATAGCAATGCAGATAGGAAGCTGCCGCATCAAGGGAAGGGTGAGAATCGCTGTGTGAATAATATTTTGGGGTGCTCTCACATTACCTCTCAGAGAAAGAGGGGAAACGGGAGAGAGCGTGTACATATTCCTGTGGGTTCAATGTATAAAGGGCTTAAGTAGATAGTAGCACATCCTACTACCCATTCGAGTTGTACACATCTTTACATTAATTGGGGTAGGAATCCGGAGAAAGGTAGAATTTAGGAAATATACCTGAATTCACCTAGAAAAAGAATGGGAACATATATTTAGTAAAAACCTTCCTCAGTATACCCAGTCTGGATCATGATCATCGGCTAACCAGACCAGACGAGGTCGACACCTCAGTCCACGTGTTCACCACTGTGGTTGGATAGTATCTCGGCAAACTAATGCTTCCACTTTAATGCTGTATAAGCCCTATTTAGTAATTCCGTGTCTAGTTATCCAATATTTTAATACTTTTGAGCCTTACCCTCTTTGATTTTTCCATATATGTCTCACCTAATGAACCCTTGGAGATAATAAAATATCCAAATTTTTTGGATTTTTATCTTTAATAGTTTTTAAGTTAAAGTATTAAAAACACTCAAATTTTCACTTAAAAACAATTGCAAAAGAATTGATTACTCAAGCTAAAAAGAAGATAGAAGGCTGGGGAAAATATGTTTTGTAACTTATTTTATATGCTTTAATATTAATGTTGACATCACTAGTTTTGAACATTTTTTAATTCCAAAGTCGTGCCATAATATTTTTGACCTTGAATTTCTCAAAAACAAAATTTTAAAATTGTTGAAAAACTCTTAATTGAACATTCGGCATCATTTGTGGTAAGTTTCATCAAGGAAGAATACCCTTTTTCCTTACCAGAATTCTACTATATAATAGAATTTTGGTAGGGAAAAAGAACTTTTAGTCCCTCCTACCATGGATATGGGGTATACACACCACAATAGCTTGTAGAAAGTATGGGTGAAGAGCAAAAGGATATTTCTCATTTGTAAAACCACCCTTTAGTGAGCCGGGCAAAGATTCAAACCTCAAACCCCAATCACGGGCAAGTAAGCCTTTGCCGAGCCTGCCTACTTATTTGGTATAACCATCAGTGCATTTCTTAACTAACCGATTACAATTCTAGCAACACAATGTCACATAAATATATTTCATTTTTGTATTTTATGTCTTACAATAGGGACTATTTAACGGTTTAAGGTAAAGGAAAGACATGAGGAAAGTAGTTTGATAGGAAATGTTCCCGAATTAGTGTGTAAGGTACGTGGGGATAATACAGTGATAAATAGAATGTAGAAAATAAAACTACAGTATGATTAGACAGAATTCTAGCCCCAACCAGCCCACACATGCTAACCAAGATAAATACGAATCTAATTCCTTGGACTGCTTGGCCACCACTGTGGACTCAAGCGTAAAGAGAAAATATATATATAATATTTAAACATTTGATACACGTCTTGTATTAGTATACACGCCGTCTAAGACGTCAGGCTCGCGGATTACTGTACTGCCGGTATGAAGAGATCGAGGTCCAAATCTCGGCCTAGGGAGTATTAGGGGAAGTAAGGGGGTGGTAGTCTTTCAAATGGGATTCCTTACTGTGGTTTTTTCACCCCTTTGCACACATATACAAATTATTACCTCTTAATACTCTTATGATCCCTAACCCATGGATTAAGCCCTTAAAGAAACCTCGTTCATAGATAAGGAAACTTGTCTGTACACTTGTGTTAAAATTTATTTTCTAAATATCCCCTCCTCCCCCAAAAAAAGGTTGTAGGAATAAATATATATCCAAACCCTTTTTACACATATGTATTTATCTTCATAGTTTGTTATTTGACTTATAGCCCCTTTTTTTTAGGAACAAAAACGTGCATTACATTTCTTTTATATTAATTGGTTTTGTGTAAATTGCATTTTTTTTTCCTTGATAAAATATTAGTTTTTTTTCCATTGAAAAAGGGGTAAGAGAGTTTATCTCGGCTTTATTTACGTTCACCCGAACCCTCTCTTCAGCCTCCGTGCCCGGTTTTGGTGGATGACGAAACAAACACAGCCTTACACCTGAGAACAGGAAATTAAACTCGAGATTTCAATGACGTCACGGGGGGCGCTAAAGCGGGAACAATAGATGAACGTCCCGGGGCTGTCTTTGATTTAAATTGCACTCAAAGAGTACAGTGAGTTCATGGATCGTGAATTAGCTGTTGATATGGGGAATACGACTTAATTAATAAATAGTAGTAATAATAATAATTTTCTTCGTTTCTTCTGACTAAATTGTGAACGGCCTTACAAAATACCAGCACTGAAAATATTTATTAAAGGTTTAACTAGTAAAATTATGATGGAAGAAAGCAGCGCTAAGCTATTCACACATAATTAAATATATAGCGTTGCTTTGTTCCATCTTAATTCTCTTGGAATATACAATACACGTATTCTATTGGCAGCATGAAACCACAGCCGAGTCGCCGGTGGCTGTGATATCAATAATATCCCTTAGTAGCCGGTGATATTCACACGTCCATCACAGACTCTGCCTTAAAATATGAGTGAAGCCCTGGCTAGATCAGTGGTAGAGCAGTGACGCACTAAACCAGAGATCCAGGGTTCGATTTCAATGTCCAGGAGTAATTTTTAAACTTATTTGAAATAAAACTATGATTAATGATTTATTTAAGGTGAATATATTTTATTACAATTTCCTGCCATTATTTTTTACTAAACAGTACTTTATTTACACGCACCATGTCCTACTATCTGTTCGGGATGTCTGCATATTTTTACACTAATGTAGTAGAAATGAGTTATTAAATAAAACGAGATTTCTGAACGTCTACAACGCGTCTCAGCCCTCTGATGGGCAGCCCCTCAAAGACAATATAATTTACCGGAAAGAGGAGGGATTTCAAGTGGAAGTGTACTCTCACAAAGACCAGAAATACCTGATCAGAGATTTTCTTTGCTTCAAACAATGATAAAAAAGTATCTTCATTTTTTTTTCTTCTGACCCAAATTATGGTAATTTAAAAAAAAATCAGGTCAAAAATTTAACATTTTAGCTTTTAGGATGCAGATGTTTGTGCAATTGGGTAAATAATTTTAAAATTTCAGACATCTGCTTGCGGTAGATATCGCACAGTGCTCATGACAGACAGACAAACAAACTTTTCATTTTATTAATATAGATTATAATTTGTAACAACATTTTAAAAACAATTTGCTATGAGTTAACTTCTCTTAAATTTATTTGGTTCCTTAAAACATGTATAGAGAATTATTTATTATGTAAAACACTCCAACCACTAGATACAAATTTTGAATAAAATTGTTTTAAAGCAATTTCAATATTTTTTTTTTAGTTTTAAAAATCAGTTATTAGTCAACTGCCCTAATTTTATAGCTTGTATTAGAATCAAGATTTTTACCTTGAGTTATGATTATATTACATCAAAATATCAAGTATGTAAGAAATAAAAAAACAATTTAGGATCTGGTTACATGTACAGAAAGCCAAACAGATTGTAAATTTAAAGCATTTTTTTTAGTTCAGGAGAACGTAAAAATTAAAGATCCATCATAATCTCAAGTCTAAAACTCACATGATTACAATATTTTCTATAAATGAGGAAGTTAAAAAGGGCTGTAATACTTTTAAATGTATGCAAATGTATGTATAAAATATATGTATAAAAATGTTTAAATCACACGAATCATGAGTCACCTACGCATCGAAAGTCACCCTTAAAAAACCAATACTCAAAACCATTACAAAACTCCCCTTTAATAACGTTTTTGTAATCCGCTCATGTAATATTTTGTTTACTCCGAACAGAGTTTTTTTACTCTTATAAATAAAACAGTATTTTAGTATAAATATATAATGGAAATATGTAATGAAGAGGCTTTATGAAAAACAAAAAACAAAAAGATATATAAAAATATGAGTTTTGCGTTTACTGTATTTTTATTTTATGGATAATTTGTTTTCCTCTCCAAAACACACATGGAATGACGCACGATTATTTTTATAACGCTGTAGTGATGCGTTAACAAAACATGGGTGCTAATTGCTTAATCTTCTTTCCCGAAACTAAGTGGCCAAAGAGATCAATCACAAGTCTAGCAGACAGTGGTTTGATTTCAGATGGTGCTATTTTATATTTACTGATTCGTGCTGCAGTCAAATTAATAAATTATCATCTAAGGTCTAGGGTTTGGTGTGTAGTTCTATGTGCGCTGTTTTAGGTTAAGTTAGTTCATTAGTCCTGCTATATAAATAGTAAATATCTAGAGGCTAGGGCTTTGTGTGTAGTATTAGAGTTACTGTCCTATGTCAAGTTAGTTTGTGAGTGCTGCTATTCAATTAGTAAATATCTATGTGCAATAGCTTGGAATTTAGTTAGTATTAATAGGTACATTTAGTCTGAAAACTAAGTGTTTAAATATAGTGTTTTAGGAAGTTCACGCTAAATTTGAAATAGTTATTCAGACAGAAAACAGATAATTATTTACAAATTAGTTTGAGTTGGTCAAGTGTTAGACTATTAAAGTTACCGCGCTGATGAACCTTCGCGTTCCATGACTTCGCGAATATTTTTTAGCACCGTGACTTACTACGCGTTCGGATTATATGCTTACGTACTAATTACTCAAATGGTTTTAGTGATTAGGAAGGTTTTTATATTTAAAAGAAATGTACCTACATTAGTGTGGAGGGAGATGTGGGATCATTGTTTGAATCATGGCCGGGTTTTCTAAAAGGAAAAGGGGGGGGGGATTTTATTGAATGGTTTCTCACTCTTTCTACTCCTATCTTCCTCACCCCTTTCACAGTAATGAATAAGTAGCGGGTTTTGTTTCTGTCCTAAAAAACCCTCCATAGCGTCAGACCACAGTCGAGCCATACCAACCGAGCGGCTACCATCTGTTGGCGATGATAGTGCCACCTTTTGCGGATATAGGATGTCATGTGTCATGTCAAGCACAACGAACCCTCTGGCAGTTAAATCTTAGTTTTCTATAGCGGGGCTGCTACTTTTTTTCTTTCTTTCAAGAAACTCCTCATTTGTCCTCACGAGGGTAGGTGTTGACCCCGTTCCAGGCCCACTGCTTCACAGAATAATCTGGAAGTGTCAGGGATATAACCCGGGACCTTTTGATCTGTAGCTAGGAACTTTGACCACTAAAATAAGTTAAAAGTAGTTTGCTGATAAAATCAATCCACTCAAAGAATACATGTTAAGTATCTCTCTCTCTCTCTCTCTCTCTCACACACACACACACACACACACACACACACACACACACACACACACACACACACACACACACACACACACACACACACACACACACACACACACACACACACACACTATATATATATATAAGGTTACTTGAATTGAGAAAACTTTGAGTGACGGCCAATAAAGGTAAAGCCATATTTTTAGTCTTTCAACTTTAAGTCGCTCAATATTTATCATACACTGACTGTACAAGTATGCGGCACGATTTAATGGATTTATAATTGTTGAAAGAACAAATGACTTTTTCATTAAAATAATCTCAGCTTGAGACAAGCACTATCGCTAATTAACATCTCACAGGCGAGATTTTTCACCCATAAGAAACATCTTTGTGCCTCATTTTGAAGGTACTACGGTTTTTTTGTTTGCACTGATATTGTCTGCTTCTATCAGTGGTGTCTTGAGAATGATAGCTTTGGGGGGAAAATACGGGGGTGAGAGAGAGAGGTATTTCAATGGACAATATTATTTTCCCATTTTTCCCCGTCACATCTCACTTCGCATCAAGGTTATAATTATTTTAATTATGTTAATATGGTAGGGCTGAAGAAAGTATATTTTAGAAGAAATGTATCCACAATTACTCTAAAATAGATGAGACCATTTATAAAAAAACACATTAAGTACACCCATCAGAATTCAAACAACAACCTGTCCATTACCTCCAAATAAAACCTAACGAGCCTGACACTTTGTCCGCTTGCCTACCTATGTGAAGTGCTGCAATAATTTCACTAACGTTCTAATTCTTTAATCTACAGTAACCCCATGGCTTCTTTGGTGCTGACTGACAGCTCACAGCTGACAGCTGACGCTTGAAAAGCTACCAGACCAAATTATATATCCCTACGCCGAACCATATGATCTGCAAAAAACATGTGTTTAGCAGCTGTCACTTCTGACAGTAAAAATTTAGGTATATACCTAAATGTTTACTGTCAGAAGTCAGCTGTGAACTGTCAGTCGGCACCAAAGAAGCCACGGGGCTACTGTAACTACTTTTGACCCACTTCGTTGCCACGTTGTCTAACGCGCTACTATCGAAGTGTCTAGACTGCCGATGACGGAGAGACCGAGGTTTGAATCTTGGCTGGGTGTACTGAGGGTGGTTTTTCCAAAACAGTTTTCCACTTTACCTCCATGCAAACGCGGATACACTTCCCACAAATATAGCCATCCTAGTCACTAAAACCATTAATTTAATTCGTACATAGACTGAACGGGCGGCAAGACGCAGTACTAAAACAATAAATTTAAAAAAACTAGTTTTTATTTAAAACTTTTAAAATTACTATTGGGTTAGCTGGAATCGATTTAACCGATCTTGAGGGCATGCAGAAAAAATATCAGGATATTTAAATACTGGTTTGCTGGTGTCAAGAAGGTCGGGGTTTTAATCCCAGCTGGGTGTATGGAGGGTGGTTTTCCTTAAATTGCACCTACATTACCAAAGAAGAAGAATGGGAAACATTTCCTCTAAATTTTACATTCCTAATCCTTACCCCATTAGCGTGATTAAATATGGATATTAAGAACAAATGGTCAAAACGAATCTATTCAAACCTACAATTGTGGCTACACGATCTAAGGTACCAGATACACAATATATTGGTTTGACGCTGATGGGAGGAGGTTAAGGTTCGTATCTCGATTGGCTGCACTGGAGGAGGTTTTTCACATATGATTTAACACCGTGGTGCGTCCTTTCCTCTCTCCACTCCAATGGAGAGTAATTTTTATTTATTAGTAAGTTCTAAACTAATGTTAATGACGAATTAATTCTAGGGGTGAATATAGGGTGGGTAGTTTTATAAGAGTTGTTCCCATACTGTGGGTCGCTAACAGTTTTTGGAAAATGAATTGTTTGTAGTTATTTGAAAATAGAAAATCATAAAAAATTGAAAAAAAAAGGTGGTAAAAAATAAGTCTCATAATATACGGCTACAGGTATCTGGGTCTATGTTCGTTCCTGTGGCGTGGACGTCAATGAAATCTTATACAACAACTTGGAAACAAGTGCAACCTTCGCACGCGCCTCATTATGATAAATATATATAAGTTTTTTTGTAAAATTATATATTCAATAGTACATTTTAAAAATAGTAGTGGAAAATTATTAATTCTAAAAAAATAACAACCCAGTCTCCTTAAATCTATTTAAAGCAAAGGTGGGTTGTAAAGGTTTGGCGTTCTAAATATTGGGTCACGATTATAAGTAGTTTGGGAACAACAGGACTTTATGTGCACCCTGTATAGGTGTTAAAAGAGGATGGGAAAACCACAGTAATACATCAGTGGGGAAAAATTACTCCCAATTAACCCTGAAGGGAGTCCGAACCCACTCTTTACATCACCGGCAATTCATTTTATTTTGAGGCTGACAATTTATACCATGTGACCACCCATTCACAATAAAATTCTCTTTACTATTTTTATCTTTTCATACCTTTAGATTAAGCCTCTTGTAATCTTGGTATTCAACGTACTAATAAAATAAATTATTAAAATAAGTGGTAGAATGCAATGTTACATAATTTCTTATTTAGTCTATCATGGTTTGGGATTAAATTTTCAAAAATCATTCATCAGTAACCTAAGATTGAATATTTTTTTATAAAACACGAACATACATTTTATTAATAATATAAAACACATTTTATGTACCCGTTTTGAACAAAAATGTTATAGCCATTTTCAAAAGTTACAAATTAAAAAAATAATAACTATTAAGCCACCCTTAAACGAATATCCCCCTTAAAAACAAGTATACAGTATTAGTTGTCACACCAAAAACTCTTCAGATGATCAATTTTAACAAAAACACAAAAACAATTTTCGAAAAAATTCGAAGTTTCAGAAATCTGTCTTTAATACTCTTACTTTGAGGTTTACTACCATCATCTAAAAATTGTACTGAGGCTATGACTAACATTTAAATATCAGATTCGATCGAATTCCATTGTATCCTCGGGAAAAGGCGGAATTGCAAGACCCACTTTTTTGAGTTCAGAGGCAAAAGATTCCTCAGAATAATATCAAATAAAGAAATTTATTTCGATTAAAATATTTTCTCTATATGTTAAATTTAAAAAAAAGATCAATATACTCATTAATATAATTTCAAATGTACACTCAACGTAAACCCGCCTCGGTGGCGTAGTTGGCTAACGCGCTAGTCGTGTTGAGCTCGACCCCCAGGATGGGAAGATCGAGGTTCGAATCTCGGTCGGGTGAACTGGGGGTGGTTTTTCCTAAATGTTTTCCACTCTCCCTCCACGCAAATGTGGGTTCACTTCCTCTAAATTCAACCCTCCCAATTCCTAATTCATTAGTGTAATTAGTACTTAAGCGTATAACCCGAACGGGTAGTAAGACGCAGTGCTAAATATTACACTCAACGTAATGAATGGTTCACTGTTTAGTTGTTATTTTGAGAAGGGTGGTGCATCCATCTTCTCTCAAGTGTACATCAGATCCACCATAAATAGCGTCTCCTCCCCCATTATACTCTCTAAAAGAGGCGGCTCCATTTGACGCTGGTAATGTGAGTTTTCTCAAGCAGAAAGTGTAATTCGATGTGATACCCTGGTATTTATTAGGGTACGCACAAGCAAAGGACATTATGTTGTTTAACAAAACACAGGGACAAAAAACAACAACAAAGAGTAAAATACGCAAACGATAGGAAACGAGATAAAATGGGGACAGGATGCAAAGACACAGAGAAAGGGAAAATGAGAAGTAAAAAAAAAAGGGGAAGTTTTAGAGCGACTAAATAAATATAGTCATGAGCAGATCTATACTTAGTTCCAAGCTTATTTTTTACTTTCTCTCGACACTTCAGAGAGAAAGTATTGTGATCATAAAAAAAAAATTGAACTCGAGATTTTGACAAATGTTAACGTTTCATGACCCTCTGAAACAAAAAAAAAGTTGTTTTCGCAATTCCGTCTGTTTGTGCCTCGGGCTAAAGCAGAAACTATTTTACCGATAGGGATCAAACTTAGTATTTGGGGTCTTCGTAAGATCCCCCTGGAGAGGTTTATGAAATTAGATTTCTAGCCCTAAATTTAAGGGTATTTTACTGAAGGTCAAAAAGAGAAAAAAAAAAGATTTTCATGAAATTCGCTCTAGCAATTTTGATTAAATTTAAATCTAGACACTGTTTATAATATAAAACAAGATAGTAATTCTCATTTTCTTTTGAAAATGACCTTCAGGGTACTCCACATTACGGAAATTTTCCGATTTTCATAATTTCTCCGCAACTATTTGAGATAAGAAATATCTTATCGAAGTAAAAATCTTCTATTTGAAATATTTTTTTTATAGAACCAAAAGTTTATTAGCTATTAGCAAATATATATACTTTTAATTCAGGTCTTTGAAAATGAATTTAATTCTTATGCTCTTTGGTGGAGAAAGATGGTTCTCTTTTCTAGGCTTTATTAAACAACAAATGAAAAGTGAAAAGTTATTATATTTAAAAAAAAGCATATAGGCCTACTTTATTTTAAAAACCATACCAAAGAAGCTTTTGCATTTTTAAACTTTCAAACTGTCATGACATTTATAATTACATAGTTTATTATTTTTTCTGCATCAGCATTTAGTAGATTGGCACTTTACCTTGCAATTGCACCTTTGGTATCCTTGATCACCTGAAATAGAGTTTCAAAGTGACACAACTATATCTGGCACGTCTTCCGCTGAAATGAACTGTTCCTCACAAATTACAAACTGGTTTCTGGTATACACCTGTGCCAATCGTACATTTTTTGTTCCCAGTTGGTAGTACTAATCATTTTCACCGATAAATATCACTGCTAATATATTTATTAAGTCACCTCTTCCTCTGTCCACGTCAGGAGCCCGAAGTTTCGCTGTTTTTTCAACTTTAACTTTGGGAAACTTTGTGTCAGAAATGTGTTTCATTTTCTTTGCTTGAGTCTCTAGTGCAGTCTTAGCCATATCACGCTTCTTAGTAACATCTTCCCTCTTTATATTAACCGCTTGTATATCCTACGCATCGTTGTTCGAAATGTAGTCATCATTGCTTGAGAGGTTTGCCATGCACAATTTTTAGCTCATACACATAGCACATGTTTCTTCAATAACCCGGTCACCAAATTCGCGGCCATCTTCACTCTGAAGGACGCTCGGGGCGCCAAAAATGATGAAAATATCAAGAAATACACGAGACACTTCCTCTGCTAGTTTGGTTTTCAATGGATGCAACTGGAAAATTTTTGTAAGATGATCTTGGTACACAAAAATCAGATTGGTTTTCATTGGATGCAACTGAAATTTGTAGAGATCTGGTACACAAAATCAATTGGTTTCATTGGGTCAACTGAAATTTTTGTAAATGATCTTGGTACACAAAAATCAGATTGGTTTTCAATGGATGAAACTGGAAAATTTTTGTAAGATGATCTTGGTACACAAAAATCAGATTGGTTTTCAATGGATGCAACTGGAAAATTTTGTAAGATGATCTTGGTACACAAAAATCAGATTGGTTTTCAATGGATGCAACTGGAACAATTTTGTAAGATAATCTTGGTACACAAAAATAAAATTATGATCATAATCTGATTGACTCTGCGTATCAATAAGTCTGTAATTCATATCTTTGAAAACAATTGGTCGTATTACAAGTCCTTTTTTTAGCTCTTTCGATTTTTTTTACAAGTTACACGCAAACTCAAATAAATCGTTATAACTTCACAAGTTATATTTTTATAATTTTCTGCATCTCTTTCAACATTCTGGTTCTCTAACCATGCCCTTTTGCCAAATGCGTCTCACTAAGCAGATCAAAGCTCTCCAATGTCGATACGTAACATCGGATGATTGACGTTTCATCATTCACAGACAAATCACCTTCTCATTATCACCGCTTTTCATAATATCATAACGCTTCAATCGTGGATAGTTTTCTGGTATTTTCCCACTAGTTTTAGATTTACTTTCTCGACCCTATCAATCAACTGAGAGTATTTTTTCTCTAGACAAAGAGATCCACTATCTTCTTTCTTACTCTACATGATGCTTGATCATTTTTTATTGAAGCGAACCCTCATCACTTCCATCGTGGGTCTTCTCTGTTGGAAACGTATTTCACAGAATATTCACGTCTGAGCTCTTTGAATCCTAAAATAAAACTAAGGAGTGCATTTGTATGATATAAGAGACTTAGGCAGGAAGATACTTGGTTCACGCATGCGCAGATGGCTTGTTTCACCCCCCCCCCCCCCACACTAGCCTTTACAACTCCATAATAAATGTAAGCAGAACGATGGCGAAGACCCCCTATCCTCTCATAAAAACAACAAACTTAAAATGTATTACATTTACCAAATGGAACGGGAAATTATTCAAAATTACTGGTGAATGTGATAAGATCAACTAAAATGGAAAGAAATTATTACATTATCAAACTTGTTGGTAATTAATGTATAATTACCGGTAAGTATACATAATTACCAAATTAATCACATTTATGGTAACATGTGTATTGCGCGACTGGGCTATCATTCGTATCCCAGTTTGAGTAAAATTAGCACGCTGTCTACTACTGTACCGTACTAATGTACCAGTGGACTCCCGAATGTGCTAATCGTACATCCTTTCCGTGGAGGCCCTTTCCATGTCCCGATGAGATGAGTGATGGTGATAGTGAATATGGTGTTGGAACCAGTGGAAACATCTACAACCTAACGTAAGCCTAACTAACCAAACCCTGTTGACCATTAGAGTAATTACCCTTTCAGGGAAAACACCCATGGTACCAGCCATGAATCTAACCCTGGACCCCTAGGCTCGTAGCCAGGTGCTCTGACCACTACACCACGGGGGTGGTTGTCATATCAGTTACTTTATAAGAACAAAGATAAAACTCAAGTAAATTAACCATTTCCGTGTAATTTTGTATTTTTTTGTGATTTAATTTTATTTTTTAGCCAAAAGAAAATCAAGTCTATTTACTTCCTTTAACCAATTATTAAAAAAAATACATGTGATTTCTAGTCGAGGCCTTCAATTTTTATTCGAAATTTCTTTTCAATTTTTTCGAATCTCTAATTCTATCGAATGCTATAAGAGGCGAGAGTTCGACTCCTAGTATCTAAATATATATCCACCTAGTATCTACACACATAAGTAATATACAGAATATCTTAAGCTTTATAACTGGTCAAGTGTATTAGTGTATTTAAGTGCTTGATTATTTATCTAGAAATAATTTACCAAAAAAGTTATGAGAGAACACACATTTTTTCCAATTATTTTATTCATATATACTGGAACTAATAATAAATCTGTTCCAATATTTTCCCTCCGTCTCTGACAGAATCTCGAGTATCTCCCCACCTCTTCCACACCCTTCTTTGTGGTGGTGGGGCCACTTTAATTGAATAATACATTTCGGAGGGGTGGGTGGAGGGCGAAAAGAGGCGGTTCTCTCACTCCCCTACCCCGAATCCACCTGGTTATTTTTTCAAGACGAGCTAGCCTCAGACACCCTCCTCCCTAACCCCAGACAGGAAATAAATTGTTAGGTCCACTGCCCCCAAACTATCCCCCCCTCCCCCTTCCTTTGGGAAAACACTTGCAGCCCTTTGCACTGAGGGCTAATACACTTAAAGAAGGGGCCAAAGGGCCCAGTGTTTATTTTAGGGCCCAGAAAGAAGGTGGCGGGGAAGGAAGGTGAAGTGGGGTTAAATAACGAACAATCGGGTTGAAGGAAAAGTTGAACTTAATATGATTGGGAGATATAGAGGATATTTATAGGCCTAATCATTAAAATTTAATTAGTACCTTACAACTGAGCCGTGATAGAGGAGAAGGAGAAGTAAGTAAATACACCCCCTATGTATTGGGGAAGGGGGGGGATCCTAAAACTAGGAAAAATCAAGATATCACTAATAATTAACAAGCTGACTTCTTTCATGTGACTAAAATCAAGAAGGTTTCCAATATTCATGATCGACTTGATTCAATAACATATTATGTCTAGCCAATAATAATTTGTCTATAGATTATGACAGTTTGCCTTTTGATATTAAACACTATACATATTTAATATAAGGTAGCATGCTCGACACAGTTACAACCTAAATCCAATTATATAATATTATAAGTCACCTACTTCTTGGGTCTACATTCTCGCTACCACCCTGCGTATGTCGGTTGGTCAGCCTGTTGCTTATAACCTAGTGCAGGCATGCCAATCTCGGGCCGCGTGTGGTCCTCTTTAAGATTTTGTGCGGCCCATGAGCCTTTATGATGAACAAACACACAATGTGACCATATCATTATTTTTATAAACTTATAGGTAAAACAACAATATGGAATGAGAAACATTTCATATAAATTTGATGTAAGAAGTTGATGTACCAAATTTGTACTTTTTTTTTACAATAGGAATCAATTCCTTAAAATTATATAATTTGCGCACCCAATACGTGCAATGTTTGGCAGCCAATACGTATGTTAACAGTTGTTTACTCACATGAAAGTGTAAAAAAATACACGAGAGGTCTCAGCTTACGGGGACATAACTTTCAACGATTATGAAAGTGACTTCGTTACAAGATTTAGAATAATGGTTGCAAAGAAAAAAAAACTTTTGGTAGAAAAATAAAGTTAGTGTTATTGATTTGTATTGGGGTTTAAATTAATACAATACTGAGTTGGAATTAATTGTAACTAAGATAATGGTGATATATATATATATTTCTTTGAAATATGGCCCCCTTAGTATTTTCAATTTTCAATATGGCCCTTACTATCAAACAAGTGCTTAGTTAAGAGCTCAGCCCCTAGAGCAGTGCAGACGTAAGTGTAAGAGAGAAGTAGAGATAGAAGTAGGGATATTTAAGAATCAGTTTTGTTGTGAACTGTTTGCGTTCTTGATATGTTGATCAGTTAATATATATATATGTTATAATAGGTGTCAGCCAGCTTTGTGGTATAGTGGTCACTAGTCAGAGACCCTGGGTACTGACCTTGAGGTCCCGGGTTGGATTCCCGGCTGGTACTAGCAGATTTTTCTCGAAAGGGGAATAATTTCCATGGCCACCAGGGTTTGATTAATTAGTCTTAAGTTATTTTAAGATCTTCATGGGTTTCCCTTGTCATATTCAATATTATTATCCTCTCATCGGGACATGGAAAGAGCCTCCACGAAAAGATTAGTACATTCAGGAGTCCCTTGAGCAACGGTACATTGGTACTGGTTAATCTTTACATAAATTGGACTATAGAATGATGTAGCCCAGACACAATATTATTGTTATAATGTGTGTCAACTATTTAACAATATATTTACACGTTCAAAAAGGTGTTATCTAAAGAATGCCATACAAGGTTTATATTTTGTCAACTGCATTGGAATCTAAATTACAAGAGAAATCCTGATCTTAAACTAAGAGTTGTTTGATACATTTTTTGGAAGAGTATAATTTGACATTTTTTCAACCGACTGTACCCTCACGACCGGTTTCTCCATTGATTCGTCCTTCCTTTACTCCCCCTACCTTTCCACCCTCTATAAAGGGGATGAAGGCCACAAACAAGAGACGCCAAACTCCCCCTTCTTTCGTGTATTGGACCAGAATTAGTCACCTTCACTTCTATAACTTCGTTAAAAGTAAACTCTAACAGTTTTGTTTATGTTTGAAAGCGCGGCCATGTTTAATGCGTCAAAAATAAACTTTCAGCAAACAAAATCAAGGCAACGTTTCTACATACTGTGTTTTTTTAAACTTGTTTTTATTTTGCTCTCTTTATAAAACTTACTTCATTTAAAATTTAGATTTTTGTCAACTCTATTAGAAATTAGCTATAATTTTAATTTTTTCACAATCGAGACTTGTTCGTTTATTTTATTTCTTAAGAACTTATTGAAATCAAACTTTTATTAAGTTTAAAATATCGAACGTTTTAGTTTTAGTTTGTGTCATTATGTAGACTGATCCGCAGTATTATTATTAGCACCGCGTCTTACTAACCGTTCGGGTTATATGTTTAAATACTAATTACGCTAATGGACTATGAATTGGGAAAGTTGAATATAGAGAAATGGAACCCAAATTTGCGTGGAGGGAGAGTGGAAAACATTTTTTAAATTAGTGTAAAATCGAAAAAATTAATAATGTATATACTTCGAACTATCCAAATATTTCCTTCTAAAATTTGAATTAAATGTTACTTTTTATTCATTGATACATACAGAAATTTTATAGGGCATCCAGTTGGGTTTAAATTATCCAGTTTTTCGAATTATCTAAAGTTGAATTATTCAAATCCTACTATATTACAAAACTAGTAACAGTCAGTATTCGCTAAATGCATGATTTTACTATAAAAAAACCCAAGAAACAACAAACGGGATAGCTTAACATTGAAAATTAGCCTCAGTGGCGTAGTTAGCTGACACGCTAGTTTCGTGATGAGTTAGACTGCCGAGGACGGGGAGAGCGAAGTCCGAATCTTGCTCGGGTGAACTGGGAGGGGGTTCCTTTCTAAATGTTTTTCCACTCTCCCTCCACGAAAATGCGGGTTCACTTCTTATATATTCAACCATCCCAAACCCTAACCCATTAGCGTAATTAGTATTTAAGCGTATAACCCGAACGGGTAGTAAGACGTGGAGAAGTAAGGAACAAAAATATCGAAGAATCCTTTGAAGAAGAAGACAACACAGACATCAAAACAGAAGAACGAATACCGACTGTTTCTGAGGTCCTGACAGTGATGGAAAACCCGAGAAGATTTACCGAATCTAAACCAGACGTAAAATACATTTTTCATGCAATCGGTGAACCTGAAGATTTTATCTATTGTGTCAAGCTAAGCAAATTACAACAAACCAAGATAACTAATTTTTTTAAACGTAATGGCAAAAACTGATTTAATTCTGCAAACTTTGTATGCTTCCACCCCCCTCCCCCTTAAGTTTTTAGATTTTGTGTTTATATTTTTCTTGTGTGCATAAATTGTGTATGATGGTTTTATATAGTACATAAACTATAAATTGTGTATGTTAATATGTAGCATATTTTGAGAGTATTTATTTATTGTGTAACAGCTGACTAGATATTCATTATTATTATTATTATCACTATCATTATCATTATCATTATTATTATTATTAGCACCGCGTCTTACTACCCGTTCAGGTTATACTCACTTACGCTAATGTGTAATGGTAGGGTGATTGTGAGATGAAATGGTGGACCTACAGTTTAACGTGGAATCCGAACCACGGTGGAGGCCTGGCATTCCACTCATTCACAAGTTGTGATTAATACACGTCTTGTCAGAGGTGAAGGAATGGTTTGGCAATCAGATAAATCTGTGCCGGGACCGAGGATTGAACCCCGGACCCTCAGCACAGAGGTTTGACACCTTACCCCTAGACCACCAGGTCACCTTTTGCCAATTAAGAGAAAATTGAACTAGTTGGAACATATCTACTAATTTTTTCCTTATTTTGGAATATATTTAGATAAAGAACTGCGATCCATTTTTTTATTATTTTATAAACTTTATTTTTTTGTGAGCCAAGTTCTTTTATACTTCACCAGCTGTCAGAAGAACAAAAGACAAAAGTTTTAAAACAACCAAAGAGGTTCGATTCCAAACTTTTCTTTTTATAACACAAATCACAATCGTAGCATATTTCACTAAAAAAAAAAACTTCCCTCGAATACAAATATACACACACAATACATTATATTCCCTTTTATCTAACGCTAGAAACACTCAAAAAGTGTCCAAGTAGTTTCGGTTTCCTCCTAGATTTCAAAAATACTGAGAGAAAGACGTTTCTCTGGCGAACTCAATCTTTCGGGCGAAGAAGAAAGCGAGGAGGTAACTTTTCCATTTCGCGTCAACCATTGTCATAGCCAAACTACCAACTGCTCGGATCACTTTGCCAAGAAGAGGAAAGGGAGGGGGGGGGGGAGTTAGGTATACCACTCTCTTTGAATCACCGGGACGAGGGAGCCCGCAAATTGGAGTCCCGTTTTTTGACACTCATTCCTGGAGATTGAGAGCTCAACACTGATCAACATGTCTCGAATAAAAAGATTTAGAAAAAAAAATGTACGGTGCACCGCACAGAATTTCTTCCCTTTTTATCTTAAAAGAGAAATTTACTAAAAAACTAGTAAGATTTGTGAAACGAAATAATAATACGTTGTTGTAAAAAACACTACATCAAAGATTATACATAAATAACACACACTGTTCCCTAATCTATGGCATTAGGAACTAGGAATACTGTTACAGAAACATTAAGAAAAGAGAACCATCTTTTTCTACCGAAGAGCATAATGATCAAATTCATTCTCAAAGACCTGAATTAAAAAAGTATTTATATTTGCTTATATCTCAGACATTATTTGTTTTACAAAACTATACTTCAAATAAAATATTTGTATCTTTAATATTACTACAACTATACATTGATAAATTACTTCGTAACTCAAATAGTTTCAGAGAAATTATCAAAATTGGAAAATCTCCCCTATGTAAATTACCCTCAAAGTAATTTTCATGAGAAAATGAGAAATTCCATCTTATTTATAATGATAATCAGTATCTTAGATATAAAATTTAATAAAATATTTAGAGCTTATTTCGAGAAAATAGATTTTTTTTCTCTTTTTGACCTTCAGTAAACTATCCTTAAATTCAGGGTTAGGCATCTAATTCCAAATAACCCTCGGAGGAACCTTATGGAAACCCCAGATACCAAGTTTTAGCCCAATTAGTAAAATGGTTTCAGCTCTAGCCTAAGATACAAACAGACGGACAGACATACTGATGGCATCGGTTACATTTATATAAAAAGTATTTCTGATAAACCCGTAATGGTGCTCACGCAGTCTAAGGACTTAAAGCTCGCAATAATACTATTGTCATTGGTGGGAAGTTCAAGGTTCATATCTCAGTCGGGAAGGAAGGTGGATTTCCACATGTTGGTTATCACCGTAGTTTTTATATCTCCTCCCTATTCTAATTCATGTAAGTTTCCTCTATTACACTTCTAGTCCTTACCTCTTAGATTACGTCTTTATTTAGCTTTGCATTCAGATTTTATAAAAAGGATGTATTCTTACCGAAAGGACATTTTATTCTCATATAATAATATGCTCATACCCACAGGCCACATCGTTGGGCTTTTGGTACAAAACACTAGACTCACACTGCACTTGATGTGCATTGACTGGGAGGTCACGGTTCGAGTACCATCCAGGTGTCTTGGAGATGGTTTTCCCATCCTCTCTAAACGCTAGTGTTGGTGTATTTATACATATACTTGTAGTGTAACATATTTTTAAGGATTATCTCCAAGCTTATAAAAGAGTCCCCAATATGTGTCAGCCATCACTTTCTCTTTTTTTTTCAAAATCTAGGAAAAGATTTACCAGTAACAAAAAAATCTTTGCTTTTACTTATATCCATTACTGTTTCCAACCTATGGTTTGGGTCAGTTCTTTTATTCAAGTAATATATTTTCTCCCTACTGGCTTGCCAGGTCTGTCGTAAATTCATACACCCTATAATCCAAATTAAGAAAAGGACCGGCACAACATCCAGTTCCCGGCCATTAATTTATCAATGTGAAAGGTTAAACCCATATTTTACCAATGATACATTTTCGGCTGTGCCGGGAATCAAGCCCGGTATCCTCAGCCCAGTAGGTAGTCACGCTACCGACTGAGTAAGGTGTCAGATTAAACAACAACGGCTCTGTTGGTAATAATTATTGTTTATTACCCTGGCATAAAAGAACTCTAATATTATCAGAAATGGCCGTTATAAATACTCCCTCCACTCACTAGCCCTTGATACAATTCTTTAAAAAGAGAAAGCGCCCAGGGCTGACTTGCTATTGGTGCAACCTTCATGGAGAGCCATGCACGGGATTCGAATGAAATCTCACAAGGCAATCCGAGACTAGAATTCAACAGACTATCGAGACTCTACTGTATCTACTAAGTCTAGATTTAACCTTTTCACACCGCGTGAACATCGGTTTGTGCTAATAAGAAGGTAACCGATATTGGTGCACTATAATAATGCACTGTTAAATATACTATAGTACAATATTCATTCATTTTCTAACTAGATTGAATACCGAGAAAAAATTTCGACCTCAAATCCAAAGAGAAATTTTAAACTAAAATCCAAAGTCAAGTTTAAAAGAAAACTTTAGCCTCAAATTCAAAAAATTAACTTCAGCCTCAAATTCAAATAGAAACTTCAAATCCAAATATAAATTTCAACCTCGAATCCAAATATGAATTTCAGCCTTAAACTATTAGTTAAATCTTAACCTCAAATTCAAAGATGAATTTCAACCTCAATTTTATTGAAAAGAGCCACAGAAATGTATTTTTTTCAAAACCAAAGATATATTTCACGAGACCACCAATATTACCTGAGCAACGCCAATAATTTTTTTAGCTTGTAATTAATATGTATGGTGTTGGTGAACTTTACTTTCTCGAGTACTTTGGTTTGGAGAAGGAGAGGATGCCAAAGAAAATTATAAAAATGAAGTATGTAGGAAAAAGACCGCAAGGGAGGCCAAGAAAAAGAAGAGAGGAACAGATAACAGAAACTGTGCAAGTAAGAGGAGAAGAATGGAAGCAATTAAAGGAGGAAGTATGTTGGAAGGTTAGAGTAAGATGGAGCCATACTACTAAACTAACCAGGCCACAGTCTGGAAACAGTTGATGATGATGATGATTATGATTAATGATAAATAAAATATTTGATTAATATCAAAGATTGGTTTCCGTGTTACCTCAAGCGTTTTAAGTGAGAGTATTTTCTTACCTTCGAATAATTATGACGGTAGAATTTTTTTTTAACCTTTAAATAGCTTTATATATCTTTAAATGTCTTTCAGAGCTGCCGATTCCTAAGAAACTTTGTAAGTTTGGTGGAAATATAAACTAAGTCTTCTATAAATCTTGGTAAAAATATACATTTCATGATGTAGTTGTAATTTTAAAATAAAACTGTTTCCCTTTTGTAAGAGATAATCTTCAACTTCTCAGACATCAAAGCATTGATGCCCTTCTGACAGTTTCCTTTGAAGACTTTTATTTATTATATTGGAATAAATTGTTTCATTTTTGAATTTACAAAACCCTGAATATAATATCCAATGTAAGATTGATTCTTTACACTAAATATGTATTGAACATAATAGTTATTTTTTCCCCTTTAGCTCTACTAGGACGCAGAAGAAACGAATATGTACGATTTGTTGGTGTTGTCTACTGCAGGAGTAGCAGAAAATGTTCAATTTTTTTTTTAAATATAAAGGTTCCAATATTTATAAACAAAGAAAGGTAAGCGGGAAAACATGTACATTTCACTTTTTTATTCCGCTTCAGAAAACATAAAAATAGTACCCTCGAGTTTGAAATTAAGTGGAACTTAAAAAAAATAGACAGCTTTGATAATTAATATGTCATTTGTGCATTATTATTATTATTATTATTATTATTATTATTATTATTATAAATACTAGTAGAACATATTTTCAGTAGTCAACGCATGATTTCATGCTGTTTCGTCTTTTAAATCTCTTAAGGATGTAAAAGGCCCCTGCAGCTGTCTTTATTATATATGTATATATATATATACTCTTGCAAGGTTAATTTATTTATTTTACGGGACAAAATCTATACCCTCAATGCGATGCTAGATTGCTTTCTTTACAGCTTCAAATCTTTTCAATTATAGCTGAAAGCTGGTCACATATTTTGCATGAATCGTTCGTTCTTCGTGAATTAAAACTTAATGTTCAAATACCCACACCAGTGTTCACGTGGTCTAAAGAGTCAGGCTAACTTTCCAGTGAATGGGGAGGTTGAGGCTCGAATCCAGGCTGGGTACACTTCCACAAGTGAATTATCTCTGTGGTTTTTCCATGTCCTATTCATGCGAATGAGAGTACATTTCCTTTAAACTTTTATTAATACGTTAATAGTCATAATACCTGCTTCGGTGGCCGCATAGTCTAAGGCGTCACTCGTGTTAGACTAGACTGATGATGACAGTGAGATCGGGGTACTGAGGGTGATTTTTCCTAAATGAATTTCCCCCTCTCCCTCCACGCGAATGAGAGCACACTTCCTCTAAAATTAAACCTTCATCCTTAACTCACTAGTGTAATTAGTACATATTAGTATAGTATAAACAGGTAGCGAGACGCGGTGCTAAAAAAGCCAATGATGTTGATGGAAAAAGTGATCAATTTTTTTTATTTGGTTCCCAACCCCCTCCTCCCCCAAAAACGTTGTGAATGTTTCAAGCCGTTAATGAAGAGAATCTTTAGGTGTACAACTGTTAAATGCAGAAATAACTATAACTGTATAACCAATATTAATATGTCTGTACACTGTCAAAATAATCCACTTTACTTTTGTAAAAAAAAATCAAAGAATTAAAGTAACCCGTGCCGATTGCCATATGAGTGTTGTATTCTAAGATATTTATTATTTGTATACGGGTTAACCTTTTAATATATTCGGTTAATATTCAGGCACATTGTCTGGGTGGTTGGTTTTAAGCTTATTGTCCCGGGCTAAGCTAGTTCTATACATCATGTAATAAATAGTACATTTTGTGTCCAGAAAGATAAATCTAAATATCCCAGTAATGAATACAATAGCGTGCATGACCTTAGTGTAACGCGAATGTAGAGAGGACAAAAGATGATAAAGGGCACGAAGAAGCAATATATCAACAAAGTGAATCGGACAGGAGTTTGACTGGTACGGTTGGGAATCCTTAAAAGTATGTGACGGTATTTTTCCTCCGTGAGCCTCCGAAAAGCCCAACAAAATCAATGTCCCCGGGGACCCTGAGCGCAGCACGGGAGAGAATATTGCTTCTTACAGTCCTTTCCTCTTTCACCTACCTCTCTCTCACTCACTCATGTCTAATGCACAATGGTTCCCGACACGACAAGCCTATTGTGCGGTAGGTGGCACTTTGCGTGTAAGCCGCCCGTCCCGTCCGCCCACGCTCAAACCCAACCCACTACCGCCCGCGCTGTTGTCATTTACCTTATAACCCCCGCTGCGAGCAAGCCAATAAGAAGATTGGAGATGTTTTCACCCTCTTATATCAAGACGGGGATGGAGAAGTGAAAAAGGGGGGCGGGGAGAGAACTAAAACAGGATTATAGAGTCTAATGGGAGTGAATGGTTTAGGCGAGGGCCGACCACAGGGATCTGGGGTTCGAGACCCGTGGGTGGTACTCCAAGCAGTTCTAGTAGTCTGTGACCCACACCAGTGGGGCATGCGGACCAAATGACAGTGACTGTTTTTGCTAGTGAATGGGAAGTCATGGTTGGAATCCTGGTTTGGTTTACTTAAAATGTTATTTACTAAACTATTTCCCACTCTGACTTCGTCATACCTATAATATTAGCGTAATTGATATACGTGTTACATCCAAATAGTGAAACTGGCCCATTTTATGAGTTGGGTACATTTTTGCTCATTCCGTTTGTGATTTCTTCGTTTGACCAATAGACGAACTGGCCAAAAATTTTACTAACCCTTGCCCATTTCAAGAGCTGGAACTTATTGTAATATCTACTACAAGTTTACGTGAAATTCGTTTTAAGATATTATATTAAGCCAACCCAACCTAACATAACATAAACTTCCATTCTAAATGATTTAAAGTTAAATTAATTTAAAGATCAACCTGTTCTTCGTTTGTCCATTTCATGGACTGGGCAAAAACTCCTCCATGGATTGGGGGATGATTGGAGTTGCCCAGTTCAGCACAAGCGTTGAACAAGTCATGAACTGGACTATTTTTTGGCACAGTTCGTGAAATGGTCAAGAGCAGAGGACAGTTTATGGAATGGGCAGAAATTTGTCCGATTCATGAACTGGGAAAAATTCACGAATGGGATGTAACATATAAATGTTAAACTTGAAAGAGTAATAAGACGTGGTGTAAATAGAAATCAGTTTGTGAAATTGTTTTTCTGTTACTACATCATATTATCAATATCCCTGGCGCTAAAATTGGTATCAAATGTTAAAGCGGGCTTGTATTAGATTTAGCTTCTTTGCTTGTTGTGCAAAAAAAAAATCGCCCATCGAATCTCATAACTCCTTTATAGTAATAATTCTTTTATTAGGGTGTTTAACGTTAACACATTATATAAGCATATGACTTCAAACTAACTAGACCTCAGATAGTACGTTTATTACTATATACCCAGCCCCAGTACCTAGATAGTTATTAGTTAAATAATGGGAATTACAAACTAACTTAATCTAGAACGGTACGTCTAGCACAGCATATTCCTAAGTATATATATATATATTTATATATATATATATATATATATATTTACTAGTTGGATAGCAGGACCTACACACTTAACTTAACTTAGGACAAACATCAGTATCGCCATTCTAGAAAATATTTTTTGTCTTTAAAACTCAACTACTTGGCTAGCTCTTTTTTTCTCTCTCACTACTCTCGTTGTTTGAATTGCCTCAACGACTCCCAAGATGGACAGAGGAAAAAAAAAAGTGGCACCGCTATTGTTTAGTTGGGTCCAAGTTTCTCGAACAAAAATAAAACAAACAAAAATGTGGGTTAATTTATATAGCTCACATTTTACGTTATTGCAAAATGTGTTTAATCCATTGGTGGAAATAAATGGTTTTTAGACATTACAGACATCAATTAGCTATCTTGGCAATTAGTCTTTAGGCATATTTTAAATGCACAAAATTTAAATGTAATAATGTTGCGTTATAATATTTCACCGGTTGTTCCTTATGGGTGTGAAGCGTGGTGTCTTACCTTACATGACGAAAACAAAATTTAGAATGTTTAAAAACAAGGTGCTTAGGAAGATATTTGGCCCATAAAGGAATGATGATACTGGGAAGTGGATGAGGTTACGTAATGATGAGTTTCATACCCTGTACTCATCACAATACATTGTTAGGATAATCAAGTCTCGTGAATTACGGTGAGCAAGACATGCAGTGAAATTGGAATAATCTAAAACCCTTTTCAAGCTACTGACAAGCAAACCCAATGGGAAGAGTGGGAAGACCTAGACAGAGATGGAGGATACATTAGAATTGACCTGAAAGAGTTAGGGCCTAGCAAAAATGTGAACATAACTAAAAAGATGAATTTGATAGAAATGTACAAATTAAAAAAAATAAAATTGGAAATGAGACTACATTGTGGATTAATTGTCCCATAGTAATAATAAAAAATAATAATTTCAATTTAATTTCAATTTCCTTTACTCTAGTGCTAGCCAACAGTCGTGAGACCTATGACAGGCCAGCACTGGAAAGTACACAAGTACCATAAAAGCACAAGCACACAATTAAATAAAGGATAGTAGCTAAATAATGATACATAACTGATGAATAATTACAGAAAAGAGGACATACTAATGATAAATGACAAGAATAAAAAATAAAAAAACATGAGAGTAGTCAAAGTATAAGTATTTAAAAAGTGGTAACAATAATCAAATAATAAAACAGAAAAATGTTAGTTAAAATATTCGAGGCAGAGCCTCTACAGAGTAAATTAGTTGTAAGGGAGTTCCTTAAATAGCTTTGAATTTTTATTTTATTTTGTGATAAAAGTCTAAGGGTACGGCCAGACTGAGTGAGTGACTAAAATATAAAATAGAACACATGGAGTAACCGAGCGCGCACGCTTGAAAGATAGATAGAACTGGTTCTATTTCTCAAGCACGCGCTCTCAACCCAGTGCAGTTTAGTTTACAGGCGATAGTATGTTGGTTCATCGAGTGCTAGGAAAAACTCTCATTTTGACATTTTTATTATTATTGATAGGCTTAGCACACTTGCTACTAGTGGCCTAATTTAATTAAGATCATAAACCATATATATATATATTTATATATATGTAAAACTGATATGTTAAAATACTTAAATATTATAATCAAAGTAGGCCTTTACAAATAAGAATCACCACTAGCGTGGAAAGAGGATGGGAAAACCACAACAATAAATCACTTGTCAAAAACCACTCTCAGTTCACTGAGCCAAGATTCGAACCGTTGCATCCTCGTCAACAACTATCGAGAGCTATCTGCGAATCACTCGCCCGCTCGCGAGTTGGGCCACCCAGTCGCTCGCACGCTTGTCAGTCTGTGCTAACCAGAATTCAACAAATATGGAGTTAGCGCTGTGTATACAACGGCCTATAGGGCTCATCTTGTAAGAATTATTGAGAAGAAATAATTTAGGATTGCGAGAGGCCCGAGAAGGGACAAGAATACCTACGTGATCGAGGGTGAATTTACAAGAAATTAAGTTATTGAAAATATTAAAAGCAATAATAATAATAATTAGGTATTGTACTTTAATGGACAAAATAAAATTAATTAAACGAAAAATAAATAAATAAATAAATAAAAAATAAATAAAAGAGAAACAATATATAAACATATATACAATCATACACACACACCACACACACACACACACACCACAAAACACACACCCCCACACACCCACACACACACACACACACCACACACACACACACACACACACACACACCACACACACACACACACACACAACACACACACACACACACACACACACCAATTCATATGTCATACATACCGTACTTTGCCTATATAAACATTATGAAGATTACAAATTATTTAAGAAGAGAAAAAAAATGCTGATATAATATTTAGTAACTAGATAGAATATTTTTTACACATAATAATTATAGTAATGATTTTATATCCCGCACGCACTCCTACGGCAATAACAATATTAGTAATAATACTGGTAAAGATTTTATTTCCCACGCGCATTCTTACGGTAATAAAAATAATGATATGATGATAGTAATAATAATAGTAATGATTTTACTTCCCACGCGCATGTATCTCTACATTTTCCCTCACATTAACGATTGAGATTCTTCTTCGGGGATGCTGACCAAGCTTATGCTAAAAAGATTTTATAGTGGCGGAATTTTTAATATTCAGATAAAGATGATTCGAAGAATGAACTCCAGCAAAAGTAAACAGTTAAAGAGATGGAATAGAAGTTAGACTTGTGAAGAGGTATATAAAGTATGTGTGTGTCATATTGTAAGTGGGTACAACGCATCTGGATGAGAATCGAATCCTTGTCTTTCAGACTAGTCTTTTGCTCCAAGTCTTACTACTAGTCCAAGTTTTAGGCATTTAACTAGAATAAAATGGCAGTGATGAATATGGTTAGAACTCGGAGGAATAACCACCCTCATCAAACCCTGCCAGGATCTAGATCTCGACCTCCTCGTCTAAGCAAACAATATTAGTCTGATACCTATATCCGCGTGTTCATCAATGAAAATACATCGTAAATTGCCATAGTGGTTTAGTTTAAAGTTTCTTTGCTGAATTAAGAAAGTAAATAAGGCGTGTGAGAGCGTTTTTTTATAGCAAAGTTAATCGAGGATTTTAACGATTTGACGAAGGTGTTGGAACGTGAAGATGAAAGCATAGCTTTACGGGTAGATCCTCTCTCTATAATATTTTCCCCAATTACACATTCTCTTTGAAAGGTAATCTATCTAATTGGGTCGAGCCGGCAAGCTCTTTCCTTTTGCTTTCCTAGTTTTAGCCTCGAGGCCAAATTTCGAATCATTTACAAGCTCCAAATATCGGAATATAGAAAAGCTCATTAATCTAAAGGAACAATAATTTGAAGCTTACAGTTAGTAGGGAGCACCTTGGCTCAGTCGTTAGTATCTCTGACTACTAAACTAAGTGTCTCAGGTTTTATTCCCGGTATTTCCGAACACTTTTATCAGGATAAAATCAGTAATACATTAGTGGATGGGGTGATAGGTGTTTTGTATATTCCAGAATCAAGATAGTTTGTAAGTCATGCTAATGTAACATCTGTAGAAGTTACAAAAATAAGAACAAAACACTCACAAAATACTCACCTCAGCCTGCTGTAGATGAAACGTCCCACCCCACTTAGCCTTCAATAACACGCGATGACCGAAACAACACGACCGATCCCAGTCTACTAGCCCAGTCGACTGACCGAGTCACATGAACTCTGGGATAGTTCCGGTCTATCCACCGCCACCGCATCCACCATAGACGAGAGTCAACTACAAGCTTCTAGAAGAATATAGGTCTATCTAGATTGACCTTCTCTAAGGTTCTGGCACATAATAAAGGGCAGACCAAGCTTCCATCACGTGTCTGTCCAATAGTTTTTCCTTCCTCCCCTCCCTTTTCCTATCTTGCACGCTTCAGTCTGAGCTGTAGATTGAATATATACCGCTGTATCTGCCTTGGAAAATTACTCTTGGTTGGATTTTCATTGAAGACGCTTCTTGTCCAATGTCCAGTAAACTAGAAACTATTAAATTACTTTTCGGCCTCTCATTCAAAACTATCTTTTCGGCACGTTGATATTTAACGAAAAGCTTTTGGCTCAACAAATATTCTAAATTAATCTTTTTTAATAAATATATTGATACATATTTGAATAATAAATTTGTTGGCGTAGTTAATAACTTTGGAAAATAATTGGTTTGTTGGCTAAATTAGAGTTTAGAGCTAGGAAAACTTATAATCCGTTTTATTGTTCTAATCGACTTATAAAATAGGAGTTTTTGTCAGTGGCATAAAAAGAAACTCAAGACTAGAGAGATCCAGTTTGGGTTTAGTGTTGGTGAATATTATTGTTAGCATTAAAATGTTGAACACATGAAAATTCTCGTAACTTAAATAATTATTGATTTAATCAGTATAATAAACTAGGGTTGATTTTAGTAATGATGTTTTTCTAACTTTATAGTTTTGATTGGGTCTCTTTTAAGTATACGTAATGACGTAGCTTATAAAATCTTTTACACATTATGTTTTGTTTTCATGAAGTCAAGTTTGATGAACACATTATAAATTTTGTCGTGTCATTACTACGATTTTGTCCTTATGGCGTAGAACATTAGGTATGGAAATATGGTAATACTTTGTACGTAAGCTTGTGACTTATTGGATTAGAAAATGAATAATGTCTTAAGTAATAGCTCTTTTGAATGAAATTTGCCTTTTGTATACTCTTAATAATAACTTTAATCTTTTATATCTATGAGAAATAGTTGCAAGTTTTGATGTGGTTCTGAAGTAATATCATTTTGTGTCTGAGAGTCAGTTGGGCTCGATTGTAAATTTTATTGCAATTTATTCTATTATAAATAATTGCCTGTTTTGATGTTAGGATCAATGCTTCAGTGATAGATCGATCATTACGTTTTATGAAAACCACAAATGTTTAATATTTTAATAAATACATAAATAAATTGAAAAATATATAATGTGCTAGTAGTTTAACGATAATGTACAGATCAGTGTTAAACTAGGTTCATTGTTTATATCTAACATATACATGTATATACCTTTTTAAAAATATAATATTAATCTACCTAATAAATATCAAAGAAAATATTCTAATCGGACTTCTTTGTTATGCTACCTACCACCCAGATCAGCTACCGTTATTTTTTCATTGTTGACTAATATATATTTATTCCCTTTTTGGCAAATTAGGTATTATGTGAAGGGATCCGGCTGGAAACAGTTATCACATATATATGGAAATAAATATATATTTGTGTTATTGTTCTAAAGGGGTCACTCTGCACTTTCCTAACGTCGTTTGCTATTGTAATGTTGCACGTTCTTTCTTTTGTCTCTTAAGGACGAAGGACGGGTGCACTAAAAAAAATCAGTCGTTTCAGAAAGTGCACAATAATCTAGCTAATATTATTAATAATAGTAATATAATAACTCACCATTATCAGAAAACAGGGAACACTGCTATATACTCAAATTAGAATGAGCTCATTTTTTAAGCTCACCACATTGGTGATCTAAAGGTCTAAAGAGTCAACATTTCAATAAAATTTAGTGACGGAAAAGTTTATGGTTTGAATATAAGCAGAGTACACCAGAAATTGTTTTACCATCTTCTATAGCGATTTCATACATCCGACCTAAGAGACCAGGATAATTATAGCAAACTTTAAAATAACCACGCAGTAATATGCCTTTAGGGAGGATGGTAAACCATGATTCGTAAAACTTCCACCTCATACAAGGCTAAAGACTTAATTCTGTCGTTTTAGGAAAAGAAAAATGCATACTTGTAATGAACATAGGTAGCTGCTGCTCCAAGCTGTATCCGTGAGGCGAGCGAGTAGGCCTGATCTGATACAGCTGTGCGTGGCGGGTGGTGTAGATATCAGGTGCTACTGTTTTTTCGATTATAATACCAACTTCAGTACTTAATTTTTTTTAATAATTTAAAATAAAGTTTTTCTATTACAAGCGGTTAGGGGGGTTTCAATCCCAACGTGCCATTTTTAATATTAATTACTGACATAATTTGTTATCCAGAGTAAAATAGGGGAAATGGCAACGGAAAAGTTTTTGTAATAGTAGTACCTAAAAGTAAACAAAAAATTTAAATAAAACAAAGGGAATTACGTTTGGTAAAATAAATGGTACAGTGCAACGCACAGACTTTCTCCCGCTTTTATCTTAAAATACACAAACACTCCTTGTAAGATTTGTTAAACAAAATAATAGGTCTGTGCAATGTTGTAGAAACACTACACCAAAGATCATAAATGAAATAATATACACTTTACTTACTTACTCTATGGCATTAGGAACTAGGAACATTGTTACAAAAAACTCTAGAAAAGAGCATATCTTGTCCATTAACGAGTATCAAAATCAAATCATTTTCAAAGACCTGAATTAAAAAGTATATATATTTTCTTATAGCTCAGAAATTATTGTTACAAAACTAATTATATTTCAAATAATTTTTTTATCTTTAATAGTAAGTTATTTTGTTTCTCAAATAGTTTCGGAGAAATGGGAAAATAGGAAAACTTTCCCGTGTAAAAAAAAAAGTACCCTCAAAGTCTTTTTCATAAGAAAATTAGAGTTGCCAACTTGTTTATAATGATAAACAGTAACTAGATATAAAATTTAATCAAAATCGTTAGGATTTGAGAAAATAGATTTTTCTCTTTTTTGCCCTTCAGTAAACTACACTTAATCTTAGCGTTAGATGTCTCATTCTAAAAGCCCCCTGGCAGGACCTTAATAAAACCCCAGATACCAAGCTATAGCCCAATCTGTAAAATAATTTCAGCTCTAGCGAGGTACAAACAAAGATATGGCATTGTGAAAACAACTTTTTTTGTTTCAGGGGGCCGTGAAACGTAGACATTTATAAAAATATCGATCTCAATTTTTTTGACGATCAACAATAGTTTCTCTCCAAGGTGTCGAGAGAAAGTAAAAAGCTTATTGTGCTCTGTTCAGGGCAGGGCTAGTCGCATATTTGCCCCAGGGCTTCAGGATAAGGGAGTTAACATTTATAGCAAATGTACCAGCATTTGATGTGAAGGGAGAGTTGGAAGACATATAAAAATTCTTTAGTATACCTGGCTGGGATTCGAGCCCTGATCTCACCATCACTGGCGAAATAGCAAATACAAGTTTGGTGCCTTTATCCCTGTGTCCCAACAATGTGGGCTTTTGAATATCAGCACACGAGTAACAAACTAACTAAAATCTAGAAAGAAACACAGCAGTCAGTATTTTTCTGTGAATCTGTCCTGAGACGGGTACTAACTGGACTTCTTACATTTTCTTCTGTCCTGAGCGTCTTCTTCCAAACCTTCATCTTCCTCGTCCTCTTTTACCCTTTATCTTCCCCTCCATGATCCTTTTCATTAAACAATCCCTACGTAGTGTGTGTGTTTGTCCCAACCAAGACTTTTTTCCTTCCTTATCATCCTTATCAGGCTCCTCTCGTCCTCTAACCTCCTCAACACCACCTCATTCCTCACCCTGCCTATCCACTTCTACTTCTCCACTCTTCTCCACAGCTCCATTTAAAACTCAGTCTACCAACCATCAAAGAGACAAATAGACCAAACATATCTAGAATATTCCCCCCCCCTCCCTCCAGCCCCATCATGAATCATATGGAAACTACCTCTCTATCTAGAAGCGCCGTACTTGTTAGTCAACCCACACAGCATGAATGCTGAGCGGGACTGACCTACATACCCCTGTAACCACTTGATGCAATATGGTAGCCTGGCTCACAAGTAATTATTTTACTTGCGTGTGAAAGTTCTACCAGCAAGGCGCCCTGTTTTTATTATTATTATTGATACTATGCATAGTTAATATAATAATAGTATCTAGTGTTAATAGCTACTATTTACTACTATTGAATAAGATACAAGTCTATATATGACAGATTATACTTAAGTAGTTTTTATCAAACAACAATCCTTATGTCTAAACAAATTTTGAAAAACAATATGTGAACAAGGTTTGATGGTTAAATAGCCCAAGGAGTCACTCCCATAATAAACTGGACTGTCAATGACATGGAGATCGGGGTTCAAATCCTTGGTAGGTATATTGAGGATTGTTTATCCTAAACAATTTCTCACTGTTCTCCCACAAAAATTAGGGTAAACCTATTATAAATTCAAAATTCCTCAACCTTTACATGTTAGAAAAATTAGTTCATGTGTATGTACCCGAACGGGTAGTTACACACAATGTGGGGGAATATATACATTTTAAAATAGTTTTTTTTTTAATCAGAACTCACGAATTATTATTTATCATAAATAAAATTTAATTCTTAAAATTAATATTTATGGGTTTGGTCAGTATTGGAAACGAATGGATCGTATTTTTATAAACAAATATGTGAACCATAGCTTTTTAATATAATAAAGATCTATATAATATTTATAATATATTATATATAAGTGCTGGCATGCTAGAATCAGATACAGGCGGTAGAGGTTCGAATCCTTGGTGGGGTGCACTAAGGGATGTTCTACAATATGTGATTTTCCCAAACTTCTCTCCACGCTAATGGGGGTGCATTTATGTTAAAATACCTTCTTAATCCTTACACCTTAGAAAATGACATTAATAGATATTTTTTGCATCCCGTCTTAATATTCATCCAGGATATTCAAATTTAATTAAATTACAAACATATGAGGAAGATAAAAATGAATGATAAATGTACCAGCAATTGCGTGGTGAGAGAGTAAGAAACTATTTAATTAAATAACTCATAAACCCCAGCCGGGATTCCAACCTCCCCATCACCGTCTGTATGGCCATCAATGCAAGTAACCTTGGTATTAAACGTAATATTTAAAACACTATATTACATACCCAAAACCACAAGCAGGCCCACTTTCATGGGTTCATAGAGCTCTAAAATCTTAATTAACTAGATCTTGTAATATATATACATAATAATGAGATAGATTTAAATATATATTTAGGTAACTTATTTTAACTTTTTCTGATCTGTTGAAACACTCGTGTGTGGTAAAGAAAACACATTTGACCCATTAACCAAGTGTGCAGCTGGAGTTGTTAAACAAGAGGCAAAGTCTTACAGTGGTACACTTTGTTTAAATTAAGTTTGAGCCCAATAGACATAAACAGGGCTTGCGGCCTAGCCTCGAGCTGTTGGCAAGATCTTATATTTATGACGGTATTTTTTTCTCATTGAATAATATTAATTTGTTGGTTGGACTTCTTCTGTGGTAGATAACTGTAGTGTGCTACTTTGGGCTACATTAATGATTAGTAAGTATTTTTAATAGTAATGTGAATGTAGTTTTACCGGTTTAAAAGGGCAATAGATCCACATAAGTGGACACGTTGTAACGAAATCTCTCTCACACGGATAGCGCTACAAGTTTGCCGGCCGGCTACAGTGTGAGTTGGGGGGTGGGGTAGAGTTGGTGGAAACTGGCGGGGTATAGCGAAGGGCAGGACCGAAGTACACAACAAGTCAGGGAAGGAACCTGATGCTAATGGGCGCCACTTGGTCTTTTTTTTTTTTCGGGGAACCAAGACCCGACAAACTAACTAGAGTTAAACTTAAGACCGCCACCGTACACGGTGGCCACGAGAAAAATCCAGTACTGCCCTCCCCCTACTACTCGCCAGTTGCCTTAAATGAATCTTAGAATATCATAATAAGTTTCGATTTAGATTTAATGCAAGTAAAACTTGGTAACATAAGAAAAGTCAATGCGTAGACCAAATACAAAAAAAAAAGATTAAATTATTAACAATGTAAAAGGGCTGTAGACCCGAAGATGAAAACATAAGTGTCTGTCCGCTCTTGGCACAATCATGAGTGTCTAGCTCCTAACAAAATCATAAGTGACTATGCACACGAGCGAAATCATAAAGTGACTGCACACTAGCAAAATCATAAAGTGACTGCACACTAGCAAAATCATAGAGTGACTGCACACACCAGCAAAATCATAAAGTGACTGCACACTAGCAAAATCATAGAGTGACTGCACACACCAGCAAAATCATAAAGTGAATGAGCACACTAGCAAAATCTTAAAGTGACTGCACACTAGCAAAATATTAAAGTGACTGTGCACACTAGCAAAATATTAAAGTGACTGTGCACACTAGCAAAATATTAAAGTGACAGCACACTAGCAAAATCATAAAGTGACTGAGCACACTAGCAAAATCTTAAAGTGACTGCACACTAGCAAAATATTAAAGTGACTGTGCACACTACCAAAATATTAAAGTG
The DNA here is from genome assembly GCA_033556935.1 of Timema podura. Classification (NCBI taxonomy): domain Eukaryota; kingdom Metazoa; phylum Arthropoda; class Insecta; order Phasmatodea; family Timematidae; genus Timema; species Timema podura. The sequence goes on from JAVRXN010000008.1 coordinate 13,521,365, forward strand.
ACTGCACACTAGCAAAATATTAAAGTGACTGTGCACACTACCAAAATCTTAAAGTGATTGCACACTAGCAAAATCATAAAGTGACTGTGCACACTAGCAAAATCTTAAAGTGATTGCACACTAGCAAAATCATAAAGTGACTGTGCACACTAGCAAAATCTTAAAGTCACTGGACACTAGTAAAATCTTAAAGTGACTGAACACTAGCAAAATCATAAAGTGACTGTACACACTACCAAAATCATAAAGTGACTGTGCACACTAGCAAAATCTTAAAGTGATTGCACACTAGCAAAATCTTAAAGTGATTGCACACCAGCAAAATCATAAAATGACTGTGCACACTACCAAAATATTAAAGTGACTGTGCACACTAGCAAAATATTAAAGTGACTGCACACTAGCAAAATCTTAAAGTGTCTATGCACACTAGCAAAATCTTAAAGTGTCTATGCACACTAGCAAAATCTTAAAGTGACTGCACACTAGCAAAATCTTAAAGTGTCTATGCACACTAGCAAAATCTTAAAGTGTCTATGCACACTAGCAAAATCTTAAAGTGTCTATGCACACTTAGCAAAATCATAAGGTGACTGTTCACACTAGCAAAATCTTAAAGTGTTTACACTCTTAGCAGAACCATAAGTGTCTATACACTCTTAGCAGAACCATAAGTGACTATACACTCTTAGCAAAATCATAAGGGGACTGTCAAGACGACAGGTATCCAATAGGTTAATACACAGAAAGATGACAGGTCCGTCTGGGACGGCCCTGGCGACTTGCGTGTCTCGAACTGGGTCTGGTCGCCCAAATTTGGACGTGGGATCCAGAACTCCTCCCGTAAGATCAAGAGGGGCCAATAGCTCCCACACCTTCCTCAGGGTGGAGAGTCCGGGGACTGGATGATAAGGCCATCCACGCAGCCCCGGGTGGGAGGACCCTGAGTAACATCATACATGTTACTAGAATAATACATAGTTTCCCCATATGCAATACATAGCCCAATAAAGACATTCATAGATAAGACAGGGGAACTCTAAATTTAGTACATGAATCGGGCACCTAACTAGCTGCTGTCTGCGCAACCACGGAAGTCCACTCGCTTGAACCCAAGCCCCTACGGGGATTTAAAAAAAAAATGGCATATCCCTACATTTAGGCCCAGAGAAGCGAATAGGTAGATGGCCGTAATATACAAAGAGAAGAACAAAATAAAAAAATAAAGAAAGAGCACTTACCCAAAAAAGGGGATAACTCGAAGCACGATAACACACTCAAAAAAAAAAAATGTATTCACCAGCAGATGGGTTCAATCCAAACGATGCAATGGGAAGCCTGCTTCACAAATCCAAATCACATATCGAAGGCCCATCCTGTCCTCCATCGGACCTTCTCGAAGCACCTCCACCGATCCTTTTCTTCTGTTTTTCTCGCGTTACGCGTTCATCGACTCACTCCTCCTGACTCCATCTTGCCACGCCCCTCTCTTCTTCTAGCCAACTTAACTATCGGCGTACCGGTCAGAGTGCCAAGTAGATAGCGCTAGCTGTCCACCTGAGCGCTTCGCAAGCAATCATCTTCCCGTAGGTGGATCGGGTAACCGCGGTAGCCATCTTTGATTACGCGAAGGTTCCGCCAACGGCCACGCAGAAAGTCGATGAAGAAATTCATCACATCCCCTCACGCTCCTCTAGAAAAATGCTCAGGCATTTTTCGGTCCAACGCATCCAGTCCACTTTTCCAGGTCTTTGACATGCCAAATGCCTTCCGACTTGTGCCCTTCAGAGTTCAACTCATAAATAGCCTTAGAAACTTTCCGGCTAACCACGAATGGTCCAAGATATTTAGGTGCAAGTTTAGCTGTAAATTTCCTTGCCGCATCCGACAAGGCAAAGTTCTTCCTCTTCACAAGGTCCCCTACCTCAAATTCGACGTCTTTATGGCGAAGGTCGTAGTAATGCTTATTCTTCTGATGAGCTGCATCTAAGTTTATACTAACTTGTTCGCAAAAGACCCGAGTCCTTTCCCTTTTCCTCTGGACGAAAGCAGACCGTTCTTCAAAATCTACTAAGGCTGTATGGTCGTCACCATCAGCGATAGGTAGATGCTCTAGCCTCATTTCATGATTCAGGAACAACTCGGCGGGCGTGTATCCGGTGCTCTCGTGAACTGCGGTCCTGATGGCATACACAAATTGAGGCAAATGCTGGTCCCAAGTAGTGTGTTTGTCCTCCACGTAGGAGGCCATCATGGTTTTGAGGACCCTGTTCACCCTCTCCACTGGGTTAGCCTGTGGGTGATAAGGCGGGCAATACCAAATCTTGGTGCCGTACTCGGCTAGCTTTGATTTAAACTTTTCACTTACGAACTGAGGCCCGTTATCGCATACCACGGCCCGTGGCGCCCCATACTCCATCACCAGGTTCTCCTCGAAGCGTTTTGTGACAGTCTCTCCCGTCGCCTCTCTCAAGGGGAAGGCGCAGACCCATTTAGAAAATAAGTCCACAACCACTAGCAAGTATTTATTATTTTTAGAGGACCTTGGAAGTGGTCCCATAAGGTCCATGCTCAAAATCTCCCACGGTCGACCTACTCTCCGGGTCTCCAACATCCCCGACGGTCTCTGGTGTACAGCCTTATACTGGTGGCACACCCGGCAGTTCCTGATGTAACGATTCACATCCCAGAACATCTTGGGCCAGTAATAATCCCGCCCTATACGACGGTAGGTTTTGTACACCCCCATGTGTCCTGAGGTGGCACTGTCGTGTCCCTTGCCCATTACTGAGTTACGCTGTTCCTTGGGCACCACTATTCGCCACCCATCATCCTCAGCAGACAAAGTACTGTTATTTAGTTTCTTATACAGCAACCCCTCATTCTCTCTCCAGCACGGGTAACTGTCGGGCTGTTCCTTTACCTTCGTCTTCATTCTTAGGTACCAATTGTCCTTCACGGGTATATCATGAAGTTCCGCCACCAAGGCGTCCGGATCAACAGCTCGCGATAAGGCATCTGGAACCACGTGTAATTCTCCTTTACGGTGAACGAGCTCGTAGTCGTATCGCTGCATTCTTACAGCCCATCTGGCCAGTCTTCCTGTAGGGTCCTTCATACGGTTTAACCACAGCAAGGAATAGTGGTCAGTGATAACAGTGAAGTGATACCCTTCTAGATACGGACGGAATTTTTCCATAGCCCAAATGACACTGAGGCACTCCTTCTCGGTGGTGGAATATTTGCGCTCCGCATTACTTAACGTACGTGATGCATACGCAATCACATGCTCACCATCGTCAAACTCTTGTGTTAGAACAGCTCCTATACCTCTGTTCGAATCATCGGTCTGCAGAATGAACTTCCTGGAAAAATCCGGGCATGATAGGACGGGTGCGTTTACCAAGTCTTCCTTCAATTGGGTAAAGGCTTCCTCGCACTCTTGTGTCCAGTTCCATTTGGATTTCTTTCTCGTCAATTCAGTCAGAATTGAACTCTTGCTGGAAAAGTCGCTCACAAATCTCCTATACCAAGACGCTAAACCCAAAAAGCTCCTTATCTCCTTGGCGTTCTTCGGAGTGGGAAAGTCCACGATGGCAGTGACTTTCTCTGGATCGACCCGTAACCCTTTCTGGTCTACCAAGTAACCCAAGTACTTCAACTGTGGTTTACAGAGTTGGCATTTCTCGGGATTGATACTGAGATTCGCCTCTTTCAGGCGTCTTATCACTTCCTTAAGCAAGCCGATATGGCTCTTAAAGTCAGATGTTACTATGATTAGGTCGTCCAAATAAACTAATACATGAGGTTCCAGTTCTGGTCCGATGATTCGGTCCATTAATCTTTGAAAACTAGCTGGGGCATTTGTAAGGCCATACGCCATACGCGTAAATTGAAAAAGTCCTCTTCCCGGCACTGAAAAAGCGGTGAGAGGCTTACTCTCTTCAGATAACTTTATTTGCCAAAATGCAGTTTTCAAATCTATGGAAGAGATGTATTTTGCTCCACGGAGTTTGTCTAAGGTAGATGTGATGAAAGGAAGTGGATATGAGTCTTTTACGGTGAGCGAGTTCAGCTTCCGGCAGTCTAAACATAGCCTGTTTTTTCCATTTGGTTTCCGGACCAAAATTATCGGGGATGACCAAGGACTTGAAGACTTCTCTACTACGCCTAGCTTAAGCATAGCGTCTAATTCTTCGCCTTCTACCTTAAGCACGGCTGGAGAACACGGGTAGTGTCTCTGCTTCACAGGTTTCTCGTTTCCAACATTTATCACATGCTCGATCTTAGTGGTAGCTTTTAGGGTTCCATCTGGATTGAGCTCACTACATCCTGTCAATTCGTGCTTAATTTCCTCCAGTTGTCGTTGTTGGAGGACGTCCAGAGAGTCGAAACTTTCTACTACAGCCAAGCGTGGCTCATCTTCTTGTTTCTCGTCGCCAAAAGTCCAAGTCCCATCTGCCACTCGAGGAACAATATTAAATATTTTCCAACATTCCACTCCTAAAATTAACGTCTGTTCCAACGATGGCACAAATAAACATTCAATGGTTTTTGTCTTCTTCTCCAGCGTTACGGGCAATCTCACGACTCCCTCAGTTTGATGAAGGGTTCCATCTGCAGTCCTTATATGGCGTACGCCCGCAGGCTCCACTACGATTCCTAATTTTGACAACATCTTCATGCCCTCCCCACCTAAACAAGATCGAGAAGCGCCCGAGTCCAATAAAACGTGAATTTTCTTTCCTAATATTTCGACTTCTACATGAGGTCTCCCATCCCCCTCGTTTTGCAGTAGAATGTATGAAGCTTGTGGAATTTGTCTCTTAAAAAAGGACGAGACACTTTCGCACCACCTTTTCCATTCAGGTAGGCCAGTCGGACTTTTCTGAAGGGGATCACGTCGATGGTTTATGATTCCCCATCTCCGTTTTTTGGAGGTAAGCAATTGTTGCAATCTCTTCGGACAACTCCTGGCTTCCCACATCCAAAGCAGAATATTCCCTTCCTAGGTTGTTTACAAGCCATGTAAAGGTGGCCTTGTTTCCCACAGTTATGGCATTTCCTTGTTTCGACTAGTTGTCTATTCCTGTCACCCTGTGATGTGGAAGGCGAACTCATATCCCTTGACTTTACTACCTTGGGCCCAGGTTTTTCGACGCCTAGGGTTGACACGTTGGCCTCTCGCTGATGTTTCTTCCGTCTATCGTGGCTGGGCGCGTAGGCCAGGTCAGGCTCCATAACGGTGGTCGATCCGGGATGGGAGGTCCTCGTTGCTGATCGCACTCGCCCTAGCTCAGCCCTTCTTCCCAATCGTCTAAGATCCTCCAATGTGTTGATGTCGTACATACACAGCTTGTCCTGAAGGTAGCCGTTAAGGTTCTTCAGCACCCGACTCAAAATCTCATCTTTAGTAGGTCTGTTTGTTAGTCGAGAGAAAAGGTTGTCCATGACTGCCAAAAACATTTCAAGGCTCTCATCGTCGCCTTGCGTCCTAGCGATGATTTCTTGAAGAAGCTGGTTATCATAATCCGGTCGCTGAAAGGTTAGTTTCAATTCCTCTTTAAGCTGGCCCCATAGAGTCACCCTTCGCTTCGCAGATCGGTACCATATCAACGCCTTGCCCTCAAAGAGATCAACCGCCTGTTCGTGAAGTTCGGCTTCCGAAAGGCCTCTGGCTATCCTTAGCTCTTCGGTTCTCTCCAAAAATGCATTAAGGCTTGTCTTCGCATCTTCACCGGTGAACTTAAGTCCCCACTTAGTCACGGGAACACCCCTCGATCGTTCTTCCCTTTGGTAAGGTTGGTTGACAGGGATTGATGATCCTCTCGCAGATTCTACAGCTTGCTGTTGTGCAAGTGCGTCCAGGTGCAGGCGTTCGGGGTCGCGTGGGTCGTCGTCATTCTCTGATTCGCCCACTTCCTCTTCCTCTAGGCTCTCCACTTTACCTTCTAACTTCGCTAAAAGTGAGTTGCATCTTTCCTGTAGCGCTTCCTTCCTCGCCAATAGTGAATCATCTCCTAGTTTTATGTTCAACCGGCTAACTCTCCCGACCACATGCCAGAGGCCGGTGTCCAGTCGTCGGCACTGGGGATCCCTTCTGGTGCCTTCGAATGTTTCTAATAGTTTCTCAAGGTCATCGCATTTCCTCTCACAGAAGTCCAGTTCACTCCGCAGCGTGAATTCAGGGAAGCGGCTGGAAAATTCCTCGGGACCCAGTAGCGGTCTGTTAGTAGCAAAGGCCCTTTGCATACGCTTTCGGAGTTCCGGTACCGGTCCCTCCGCTGGAAGTCCACGCAACGCAAGCTCGTAAACTAACTCCTCCCTCTTTAGCCTACAGACATCCATCACAACAAGATAACCGATAACCTCCTTGAATCCCAGTGACCCCGATTCAAGCAAATAGACATCCGTTTACAAGTGCTAGGCAGGGCAGACAAAGCAATCAACTCTAACCAACCAAAATCTTAACAATTTAAATCTAGACTTACAATAATCAAACTCATGCCTAAACTGTAGAAAATAATGTAGTTCATAAATAGAAGTCACCATAAGAGAAAGCAAAACTTGAGAGTTCCGTAAGCATGCAATAAGGCACCAATCAGATTCGCAAAATCTCCTAAGAATAGTGGGCTTAATCCGCACCAATGAATAAGGTCCCAATAAACAAGCTTTACTTGAATCACTCTACGGAACATGAACAAGAAAACTAAGTTCAGCTTTCCTTATCGCACCTAATAAGCCTACTGAGGCTCACACCTCGCCAACCAAACCCAACCGTACCAACTCTCCAGGGCCCCACGTTCAGGCGCCAAAATTGTAACGAAATCTCTCTCACACGGATAGCGCTACAAGTTTGCCGGCCGGCTACAGTGTGAGTTGGGGGGTGGGGTAGAGTTGGTGGAAACTGGCGGGGTATAGCGAAGGGCAGGACCGAAGTACACAACAAGTCAGGGAAGGAACCTGATGCTAATGGGCGCCACTTGGTCTTTTTTTTTTCGGGGAACCAAGACCCGACAAACTAACTAGAGTTAAACTTAAGACCGCCACCGTACACGGTGGCCACGAGAAAAATCCAGTACTGCCCTCCCCCTACTACTCGCCAGTTGCCTTAAATGAATCTTAGAATATCATAATAAGTTTCGATTTAGATTTAATGCAAGTAAAACTTGGTAACATAAGAAAAGTCAATGCGTAGACCAAATACAAAAAAAAAAGATTAAATTATTAACAATGTAAAAGGGCTGTAGACCCGAAGATGAAAACATAAGTGTCTGTCCGCTCTTGGCACAATCATGAGTGTCTAGCTCCTAACAAAATCATAAGTGACTATGCACACGAGCGAAATCATAAAGTGACTGCACACTAGCAAAATCATAAAGTGACTGCACACTAGCAAAATCATAGAGTGACTGCACACACCAGCAAAATCATAAAGTGACTGCACACTAGCAAAATCATAGAGTGACTGCACACACCAGCAAAATCATAAAGTGAATGAGCACACTAGCAAAATCTTAAAGTGACTGAACACTAGCAAAATATTAAAGTGACTGTGCACACTAGCAAAATATTAAAGTGACTGTGCACACTAGCAAAATATTAAAGTGACAGCACACTAGCAAAATCATAAAGTGACTGAGCACACTAGCAAAATCTTAAAGTGACTGCACACTAGCAAAATATTAAAGTGACTGTGCACACTACCAAAATATTAAAGTGACTGCACACTAGCAAAATATTAAAGTGACTGTGCACACTACCAAAATCTTAAAGTGATTGCACACTAGCAAAATCATAAAGTGACTGTGCACACTAGCAAAATCTTAAAGTGATTGCACACTAGCAAAATCATAAAGTGACTGTGCACACTAGCAAAATCTTAAAGTCACTGGACACTAGTAAAATCTTAAAGTGACTGAACACTAGCAAAATCATAAAGTGACTGTACACACTACCAAAATCATAAAGTGACTGTGCACACTAGCAAAATCTTAAAGTGATTGCACACTAGCAAAATCTTAAAGTGATTGCACACCAGCAAAATCATAAAATGACTGTGCACACTACCAAAATATTAAAGTGACTGTGCACACTAGCAAAATATTAAAGTGACTGCACACTAGCAAAATCTTAAAGTGTCTATGCACACTAGCAAAATCTTAAAGTGTCTATGCACACTAGCAAAATCTTAAAGTGTCTATGCACACTTAGCAAAATCATAAGGTGACTGTTCACACTAGCAAAATCTTAAAGTGTTTACACTCTTAGCAGAACCATAAGTGTCTATACACTCTTAGCAGAACCATAAGTGACTATACACTCTTAGCAAAATCATAAGGGGACTGTCAAGACGACAGGTATCCAATAGGTTAATACACAGAAAGATGACAGGTCCGTCTGGGACGGCCCTGGCGACTTGCGTGTCTCGAACTGGGTCTGGTCGCCCAAATTTGGACGTGGGATCCAGAACTCCTCCCGTAAGATCAAGAGGGGCCAATAGCTCCCACACCTTCCTCAGGGTGGAGAGTCCGGGGACTGGATGATAAGGCCATCCACGCAGCCCCGGGTGGGAGGACCCTGAGTAACATCATACATGTTACTAGAATAATACATAGTTTCCCCATATGCAATACATAGCCCAATAAAGACATTCATAGATAAGACAGGGGAACTCTAAATTTAGTACATGAATCGGGCACCTAACTAGCTGCTGTCTGCGCAACCACGGAAGTCCACCCGCTTGAACCCAAGCCCCTACGGGTATTTAAAAAAAAATGGCATATCCCTACATTTAGGCCCAGAGAAGCGAATAGGTAGATGGCCGTAATATACAAAGAGAAGAACAAAATAAAAAAATAAAGAAAGAGCACTTACCCAAAAAAGGGGATAACTCGAAGCACGATAACACACTCAAAAAAAAAAAATGTATTCACCAGCAGATGGGTTCAATCCAAACGATGCAATGGGAAGCCTGCTTCACAAATCCAAATCACATATCGAAGGCCCATCCTGTCCTCCATCGGACCTTCTCGAAGCACCTCCACCGATCCTTTTCTTCTGTTTTTCTCGCGTTACGCGTTCATCGACTCACTCCTCCTGACTCCATCTTGCCACGCCCCTCTCTTCTTCTAGCCAACTTAACTATCGGCGTACCGGTCAGAGTGCCAAGTAGATAGCGCTAGCTGTCCACCTGAGCGCTTCGCAAGCAATCATCTTCCCGTAGGTGGATCGGGTAACCGCGGTAGCCATCTTTGATTACGCGAAGGTTCCGCCAACGGCCACGCAGAAAGTCGATGAAGAAATTCATCACAACGTTGACTAGACATCAAGCTCGTATTATCAGGCTTGCCGGTAATTGAGATGTGTTATTCGAGTTCTGGTTGTGAGTATTGAGGGTATTTTCTCATAAATGGTTTTACTCTTACCAGCATCCCTACTCAAATGCGGGTACATTTCATATAAATGGTACCTTTCTCGTCCATACTCTCATCAGTATAATTATGTGCGTGGAAAAGCAGTAAGACGTAGTGCACATACAAATCAATGACCACGTGAAAACTAAAGCTAATATATTATGTCGATATATTTCTAATAAATTTTGATCAAAATTCTTTAAAACTAATTGTGTTTATTAAGAATTAATAGCCAGAGCTATTATTTATGCTTATTAGTGAGAATTACTCCATCTAGATATCATATTCTGAACATTGAAAAAGACACCTGGACACGGGACATGGTCCCGGGTTCGATATCCATGTCCAGGTGTCATTTTTCAATTTTCAGAATAATTGTGTTTATTTATTAACCTTGATCTAACTCAAATTCACAATTAAGGATTAATAAACTTTTTTGGTTGTGTTTACAAGTCCGAATATTTGTTATGTATTACCATATGCTTGTTTACCCATTTCCCCTTAAAATAATATAATTTTTTAGTAAATCTTCCAAAAATGTTCGAACGCTCTTGCTTCAGTATGGCCTTAAGGAAATTAATATTTTTATTTATGTGTTTCAATGAAGTTCTATGTGTTTTAACTTTGTTAAAATCCATTTACCTAAGAGGTACACTTTTAAAAAATTATTTTCAATTTAATATATAGTTTTCTTAGTGTCACAATTTTTTGAAGTCAACTAATATATTTCCAATTTTATTATTAAATTTAATATGAGCCAATAACATTGAATAATCAACTAAACATAATTTATAAATTTGGTACTATGTTTTTTATACCAAGGTTTGTTAAAACACAGTGCAGTCTGTCTTTTTAAAATATTAATGGCATATTCTCAAAATCATTTTTATGTTTCGAAATATTTTGTCAGTTTCAACAGGTTATTTTTACAGTATCGCAACTTTAATCAAACCGAATACAGTTTTTTATAAGTAAAAGTAAAATTTAAATTTTAGTTACCTGTTTCGCTGACGTAAAAATTCTAAAACGTCATCTCGTGCTTGACTTGATTGCTGATGACAGGGATATCGGGGTTTGAATCCCGGTTGGGTGTACTGAAGATCGTTTCGTCCTAAATGTTTTTCCACTCTCTTTCACGTGAATTCAAGTACACTTCCTCTAAATTCAACCTTTTTCATTCCTAACTCATTAATGTAATTAGTACATATGCGTATAGCCTGACCAGGTAGTAAGACGCATGGCTAAAAAGAAATTACATTCGTAAAGGATAAAAATGACAGACACTCGTAAATTTGAAAAATGACACCCGTGTACAGATGTATTTTTCAAATTTATGGATATGATAGTTGCTAAAGAAAATCTCCATCCGCTAAATTTCGCTAGTCGTGTGAAAGCGTTGCTTACCTCCAGAATAGAAATTAATAATAATATTTAGCACCGCGTCTTACTACCCGTTCGGGTTATACGCTTAAGTACTAATTACGCTAATGGATTAGGAATCGAGAAGGTTGAATTTAGAGGAAGTGAACCCGCATTTGCGTGGAGGGAGAGTGGAAAACCTTTAGAAAAAAACCCTCAGTTACCCGACCGAGATTCGAACCTCGATCTCCCCATCCTCGGCGGTCTGAGCTCAACACGACTAGCGCGTTAGCCAACTACGCCACCGAGGTGGGTCATAGTATAAATTGTTTATTTATCTGAACCACTGGATTCAAAATGTTGAAACTTAGAAAATTATTTTAAAAATTATTGGTATCCAGCTTACATCAAGTTTGTTCGACTCACTCACAACGCTTTAAAGCAACAACAGTTTTATGAAATGTCGAGGTTCAAATAATTCTTTTCCAACATGTGATTGTTTGTTAAATCTACATTCACGAATGCGTGTCTATTTACTCTTAAGGTTTACCTTCCAATCTCTCACCCCTTAGATTAAGTTATTAATAGACCTAGTGTTAAATATAGTAATTAAAAAACACAGTTTGGTATAGATACACTGATTAGTTAAAAATATATAAATGGTTTGCAGACACACATGTCATCATAATATTATCCCACCACTCGTTTAATGTAAAGATAAAAAAGGATCCAAATGTTTGGAAAAGACAAAAATGGATAGCCCTTTAGTTTATTTTTTATGTATGCCCCTAGGAATTATTCAAAACGCATTTACATATTATATATTCATTCAAATAAAGTACTATTTTGTTGTCAAAAGAATTCTTTGTAGATTTTCTAACTTGAAGAGAAGTGTGAATTTTAGAGATACGATTGAGAAAAAGTAAGTTTTGAAATTAAATAAATGTAAACTTTAAAAGTAAAACTTCATTGACTTCAAGATTTATGAAACGAGTGTCTAGCTTGACGGGAAATTACGTGTTTTATTTTTGAATCGATCGACCAAAAAATATCAAATAAAATAATTTCTTTGAAATGATTGGCCATAGATAAAAGGCGGAAAAGTTTTTTTTTTTGCATAAAACTATCCAAACATTATATGAAAAAGATTGTTTAAATTTTGCAGTTAATTATTTATAACAATTCAATGACCGGCGTAGTGATCAGTAATGAATTTAAATAGAATTACATATTGATAATAAACGAAGCTAATACAACCATATTGGGGCCAATTCGTTGGCGATTTGCGACCTGTAGAGTGTTTACATAAACTCCGTTTACCCTGAAAGGTAGCAAGATTATCTATCACGTTTACACTATGGTATAGCTTATATTTAGGATGTTAGTGTAATCAAAAGAATGGCTGTTACCTTTCAGGATGGACGAAGTGTACATATTTATGGAGCAATGAAAAATTATACAGAGTAGGCTAAACTTATTTACGTTATTTTCAAGTAAATCAAAATTGTACATATTTTTTTTATCTCAGTCTGCTCTTTCACAAAAATTTAAATATATATTTTAGTAACGCATATTACTACCTGTTCAGGTTATACGCTAATATACTAATTACGCTAATGGTTTTAGAGATTAAGGAGGTTATATTTATAGAAAGTGTACCCGCATTTGCGTGGAGGGATAATGTAAAACTATTTTGGAAAAAAACACAGTCACTACATCCGACCGAGATTCGAACCTCGATATCTCCATCCTGGCAGTCTAGTCTACTGCGAGAGTAGCGCTTCAGACCACGAGGCCACCGAAGCTGTTACTATAAAATACAAAAAAAATTGTGGGTTGCAAAATAAATGTGAGTAGTTGAGGTAATATTATCGACGCACATTGGCAAGAATGCATGGAAAGAGAATATAACACATCTGGAGGAACAACGCATAAAAGTAATGTCAAGGATGTGCAATAAATACCTATTGAACACTAATTTTTGTCCCGTAAGAAGGTCTAAAGCTTATCGGTAAAGAGTGTACTAGAGACATCTTGAGAAGTTTCTTTATAAACACAAGAGTTAGTAGCTTTGTGCTCCCAAACTGTTTATACACACACATTTTATCTCTCTCTCTCTCTCTAATAGGTTCAAACAACCTCTTCACCGTTTACTTGGAATAGGACCCAGTTTGGTCCCGCCCTTCCCAGCCACGTGGCTGAGTGGTAAGGGAATTAAAATATAGACGGGTAGCAATAGAAAAAAACCTTATCCAAAAATTTATTTAAAAAATACTGAAACTACTTTATTTTGGCCTATGCACACCAATCCATGTGCTGCAGCAGCTGTGACTTTTTGGGATGGTGCCCATTTTGACAGTTATTATTGTTATTATTATTATTATTATTATTATTAGCACCGCGTCTTACTACCCGTCCGGTTATACGCACTTACGCTAATGTGTAATGGTAGGGTGATTGTGAGATGAAATGGAGGACCTACAGTTTAACGTGGAATCCGGACCACGGTGGAGGCCTGGCATTCCTCACATTCACAAGTTGTGAATTTTGACAGTTGAAAGATAATAAGTAATCTTTAGTCAATGTGGTCTACTTTTAACTTATTTTGTTAGCGTTAAAACTTGCGCTGGTGGACACGCGGTACAAGCGTGAAGTATATTTAGTCTGGTTTTCTGGTAATGGAGAGGTAGGGGGTCCAAATTACAGATGAGTGTACTGAAAGGGGTTTTTCCCCATCTCTCCCCATGATGATTTGTGGTAAGTCCCTCTAACTACCCTCTTAATTCCTGTTCAATAAAAACCGTTAAATAGCCCTCGTGTTTAAAAATTTACTAGCACCTACTTTTTTTTTCAAGTTATTTATTTTCGTGGTTCCGTGGTTATAGTTGTCAGTCAAAAGTCTAGGGGACAGTGATTTGATTCCACGTGGTCAATTTTTTTTCCCAACCCATCCTGGATATCCGGATAAAAACTACACTAATAAAGTTGGTATATCATCTAAAGAAAATATTCCCAAATTTGCTAAAAGAGTAGGGAGACACTTAGGACCGATTAAATTAAGTACACCTTGCCGGTATTTGAGTCCTAAGCTCTCTGTCAACGGCAAATGAGGCTGAAGTGCTAGCTCACGCGCCCTCCATTGTATGTAGTATTTAATAATTCTGTTTATTATATTATGTTGAAATATATGATCCACGTCCTTAAACTAAAAAGGTATTTCCGTGACCAAAGAGTTTCTTGGAAGACTCAAGTCTCAGTATTTTCATTAAATTGAACGGTTTTATTAGAAATATATAGCTAGCCCTTTACTTATTCTTTAAATTGAAAAATTACAGTTGGACACTGGAATCAAACCCGGGACCTTTGACTTAGCACGCTACTGTTCTTACCACTTTACTGTACGTGAGTCATCCCGTGCCCAGGGTCATTCTTCCCTCATAGTTTAAGGCAAAGTCTGTGATGGACGTGTTGAAACCGTCAGCTACATGATATATGAGGGATCAATTAAGATCACGAGCTATCAGGTAACGCACCCATTTGCGACTCGGGAGGGTTTTCTGCTGCCAAATGACAGTTGTAAGTGTGCACATATCATGATGGATTGAATAGCCAAACTATCATAGTTGTTAAGTAGGGTTATAGCCACATATAAATATCGTATTATTTAAATTTAATTGAATAATACGATATATAGATATACGATACGATATATAGTAGTAAACAAATTTATTATTATTATTATCATTATCGTTATCATTATCATCATTATCATCATTATCATTATTATTATTATTATTATTATTATTAGCACCGCGTCTTACTACCCGTTCGGGTTATACGCACTTACGCTAATGTGTGATGGTAGGGTGGTTGTGAGATGAAATGGAGGACCTACAGTTTAACGTGGGATCCGAACCACGGTGGAGGCCTGGCATTCCACACATTCACAAGTTGTGATTAATACACGTCTTGTCAGAGGTGAAGGAAGTGTTTGGCAATCAGATAAATCTGTGCCGGGACCGAGGATTGAACCCCGGACCCCCAGCACAGAGGTCTGACACCTTACCCCTAGACCACCAGGTCACCAACAAATATATAGCTCGGCTATTTAATCCACCTTTACTTATTGGACACACTAATATAAACAATAACTATAATTTGGTAATTTTTCTTATAAATAATATTTCAAGAATATTAAAAATGTCACGTTGGCTTTAAACAGGAATATAAACCTCCTTTAAACAAACCTTATAGCTTCTAGGTATAAAAACAATCACCGATATGCTTTTACCATAAATAACATATTAAAACCCTACCGGAACGTTGGGCCAATGGGAGAGGCTTGGGGAACACCTATAAAACCCCTATCTAATGCCTGGTACTACATGCCGATAAAAGTGCTAAGTAAAAAAAAAATAGTTGAAGAGAGTGGGGGGGGTTGTAAGTAAAGCAAGGCGCAGAAGCTAAGATAATCCATGTTACTACTGTTTCCAACACTTCTGCTAAGAGGTCTTAAATAACTAAAGCGTCGTTACGGGAAGGATCTCATCTCTTAAGATAGACTCTGGGTAAGGGGGTTAGGGGGGTCTATAAAATGGAAGGAGATCACTCTGATAACCTCCCCACGTCCTCCCCGACATGTTCCCAGGCCTACCAACCTGTTAGTATTCCGTACAGTTGAAAGATCTCGCTATCTAGATATCTAGACTGCACGCGTATAGATATGAAAGGACGCCTTCTACTACCGTGCAAGAAGTATAAAATAAATAAAGAAGGACTGCGATGGGGTGGAAAGATAGGGTAAAGGGGTTGAATATGTGTATGCTCGCGCATGAGTCGAATAAGGGGCTAGTTACTTTACTCCTTTTCATTGCTACACAAAGTCATATATCTACTAGCCGAAAGCACGCACCGTGGCTATTATAGTAGGTTTTTTTTATTACGCCACTGTATATTTATGAGAGATATGCTTGTTCGTGCTACGGTAAATACCCCCTTCCCTCAATCCTCTTCGTAACCTGGCCAGTTGGAGCGCCAAAACACCCGCTTTTATTTGAGAGTGAACGGAGAGTGGTAACACTATGGATACTTTTTTTTTTGTGTCCAGCCCGTTTTTTTTATCACCGCGTATTAATACCTGTCTAGGTATGACTATGCAAATGGTTGAGGAAGGAAGCGTTTTAGAGGTAATATACCCTCATTTGCGTGGGAGGAGTGTAGGAAATCACTTAGAAAATACCACCTCCAGTAGACCCGACCAGGATTGGAATGACAATCTCCCCGTCATCAGCAGGCCAGTGTAACACTAGGGCGACGCCTTAATCCATTTGGACACCGAAGCGAGTCCTTCTGAGCTATTCGTATTTAATTACAATAATGTGGTAGGGACAATGAAGATAGAATCTTATAGGAAATGTACCTACATTAGTGTATAAGTAGAGTATGAAAACTTTTATAAAAAAAACTTCGGTTCACTTGGCTTGGGATTCGTCCTTTCCGTCACTTGTAAACCAGGGTAGATGAGTTCGACATTTAATCTGCGTGCCCACCGATGTAGTTTTTATAAACGTTTTTTAAAACATTAGTTAAACAAGATAATCAGATTTAAACTCATGTTTCTTGCAAAGCATCAAATTCTCAGATAGTACAGCTTTTAGTTATAGTTTCATCTAAAGATGAAAGATTTTCAGTAAATTTCAAATTGAAAAATTCCAGATCCCATAATTCCTGTGGAAGGGTAGCTGTATTTGTATATACTTTGATTATAATATCTATGTACTATCATAAAAGTTCTACAGCACGCCCGACGTTAGTGATACATTCAACCACTAGGCGTTGTAGTTGTAGGCCTACGAGTGTGAGAAGAGAACTAAAATCGATATTATTGTTTTATTTGAAACTATTTTGATGTGTTTTCTCATCTTCAGGATAAATTAAACTTAAGTTTAAGCTTAAATTTAGGATATATCGTGTGCATTCGTTCCATTTTTAAAAAGGTGGACATATTTTATTCCACATCTTTAGTTTAATTTACCCGCCTCGGTGGCATAGTTAGCTAACGCGCTGGTTTCGTGTTGGAGCTAGACTGCCGAGGATGGGGAGATCGAAGTTCGAATACCACTCGGGTGAACTGGGGTGGTTTTTCCCTAAATGGTTTTACATTATCCCTCCACGCAAATGAGGACTCACTTCTTGTAGATTCAACAATCCCAATTCCTAACCCAATTAACGTAATTATACTTAAGTGTATAACCCGAACTGGTAGTAAGACGCGGTGCTAAGTATTTAGTTTAATTTACATTGTATCTTTGTAAGCCATAGTTGACCACTCGAAAACTGGGGCGAAAGGAACAAAACGGAGGCAGGTGGATGGATGGATGGATAGTTTCCAAATTGGCAGAGACGCACGGACGGGTTGTCCGATCTTTCGGGGTCGTGCAGATGAAACCTCAAAAAACGCCGCGGCTCAACTTTAAATTTACACACTCACACATAGGGGATATGGTAAGTAAGCGAAGAAGGGGTAAAGGGTTAGATTTTGTAGGATGAGTGTTTCGCCATTAGAAAGTGGAGAGAAAGGTTGGTAGTTGTTGGTTAGTGATAAGGGGTGAGGTAAAAGGGGCGGGGAAAAAAAATCGAACATGTTCCATTGACGTGTTTCGCTTGCACGTCCACGGAATGAAAAATCGGGTCACAACCCAACGTGTGGGTCTGTTCTGAATGGCCCCGGGCGACCTTCGGGGGTGGAGGGTTATAGATGATGGAAGGAGAGAGAAAGGGTAGTAGGGGAAGGTGTGTGTGAGAGGGAAGTATTCGTTAGTGTTACGGAACATGTCATGATGAAGAAACACGAACTCCCAAAACATTTTTTTAAATATAAAATTTATGTATTTTCGTACCCCATACCTTCCAGCCCAACAGTAAAATTTCATTATTTTACACAATTTCATCTCTCCTCGATAAATTCTACGCTTGCTCTATGTATAAACTTTTCACATGTAGGCTACTTAAATATTACTTGACTCTTTTTAATTTCTCGCCATCTTACAGATAGAGAAAGTATTGTGATCGTTAAAAAAAATTGAACTCGAGATTTTGTGAATCCTGACGTTTCATGACTCTCTGAATCCGAAAAAGTGATTTTTGAATTTCCGTCTGTCTTTCTGTCTGTACCTCCGACTAGAGCCTAAACTGTTTTACCAATCGGGTTAAAACTTGGTATCTAGGTTTTTTTTATAGGGCTGCCCCAAGGGGTTTTTAGAATTGGATATTTATCCCCAAATTAATGATAGTTTACTGAATGGCAAAAAGAGAAAAAGTCAATTTTCTCAAAATATGCTCTAACGATTTTGATAAAATTTTATTTCTAAACATTTTTAAATATTCCAAACAAAATGGATACTCTCAATATTTCGGCAAAATGACTTTAAGGGCTCCGGTACGATGCGTAAATTCTCATTTTTTTTATCGTATCTCCGAAACTATTTGAGATATGAAATTACTTTTCATTACAAATATGTAGATCTATTTATAATACAAATATTTTATTCGAAACATATTTTTTTAAACAAATAACTTTCAATCTATACGCAAATATATATATTTTTTAACTTTTCGGACACTTGCGGACTTTGCGACCGTAAAAAAAGTAACCTGAAATGTTGATGGATGTCGACGTATCATATAGCCCCCCGAACCCTTAAAATGGTCTTTGTGCCGTTTGTCTGTGTGTCTGTTAAAACTTAAAATTAAGAGTAGTTTTATAAAGGACGATAAGAGAAAAAATCTATTATCTCAAAATCGTCTCTAACGATTTTGATTAAAATTCGTATCTAGGCGGTGATTAAGATTATAAATAAACTGGCTATTTTCATTTTCGCATGAAAACGACTTTTAGGGTACTTTACAGAAGTGGAAATTTCCGCAGCACCGCAACTATTTGAGATGCTAAATAACTTATCATTGCAAAATTGTAGTACTATTAAAAATAAAAAACTTTTATGCGAAATACATTTTTATAAAACCAACAGTTTCTGAGATATTGGCAAATATATTAATACAATTTTGTGAGCTTTAGTTCTAAATATATATTACTTAAGTTTTAATGCAATAATTCTCCAATGCCATAGAGTAATTAAATATAAGTCTCTCAAAAAGTTTATGTTATTTCTCCTTAAACCTCTTAGGAGAAATGTTTGTACAGCAATGATCTATCTCCATTCTAGTTACTTTTTTATTGGTCAATATTTATAAATGAGAAATTTAATATCAATGCGTTGACTTGAAGATGTGCAACACCTAATAAAATGTCGTTTGGAAGTTGAAATTTTAATACGAAGTGTTGCCCTTATGGACCCAATATTAATCTTTTTATTGGTCCAAACATACAAATGAGGACATTAATTACTTAAAAATAAAAATATAAAATTTAAAACCGGGACTTGAAAAATGTTTTACATAAGTATATTGCAATTTATGCTTGGGTTTGTTAGTGTATACTATTTAGTTTCACATATAATACAAGTTATGAGTAAATATTTCCATTTTTAAACAGTAGTTTGAGAAAGTCCGTGCGGGGTTCCGTAACATTTATTTTTTATTGCATTATACTTTTGTATGGAACCTAGACTTTACTTCAAATACTAAAGAATATATATATATTTTTTAAGTCTCTCATCCACTTAAAATATTTTTTTACAAGTTTGTTCAAGTGAACTGTTACTGTCAGATCACAAATTAAGTTTGTGCCTCGTTTTATGGACAAGCAGCTGTGACATTAATAAAACAGACAATGCGTGAATTTACGAGCGGATTGCCACAAGAAGAATTTTCAAGATCCTTTAAAAATAAATATAGAGTAACCAAACCCTAACCAATTATATTTATATTTAATTAACAGCTATAAAAAGGGGCATCCATTAAACACGTTGCTTGGCGTATGAATATGTAAACTGTTGAATAAGCGATTACATTAAAAAAAAATTTTTTTGCAGCATGCCTTACAACCCGTTTGGGATATTCAAATAGTTGCACTAATAGGAGAGAGATAAGAAAGGTAGTTTTAGAGGAAGTTTACCCACATTCGCTTTGAATTTGAGGGGGAAACAATTTAGTTTAAACCACCCTCAGTACACCAAACCAAAATGCGAACCGTCACCTTCGCTTGGCTGGTAAATTAAAATATATTATGAGACTGGCACCTTTTCCCACGTGATCACTGGTGTGGGTAAAATGCAGTTTTCAAATTTCAAAAATGTTAAAAACATCATCAAATAACCAAAATAACATTCCATCTAAGTGTCGACAGTGTAATAAATTCTGTCGACTGGTTTAAATGTTTCTTTTCGTAAGTTCCAAATGACTTCAATTCAAAAGATATAGTTGATACATTGCGGATGTTTTATTGAAACACATTTTTTTTTCCTTCCAAGTAGTCCCTTTTATTATAACGTGTTAGAAAATTTATGGCCTGCCAAACGGTTTCCATTTCCTTGCGTGCATCATACGCTTCACTACTTCAATACCAACTGTGGAAAGTAAAAGTACTTTCTCGACGGACTAAAGATAAAAGGGAATACACAGCTCTTTTTTTTCCTTTCGTAGTACTAGCGCTATTTTAACGATATGCAATTTTTTTTTCGTCATGGAATTCATTTTACCTCCCAGGAGCGTGTCAAGTGGGTGGTATCACAAAAGGAACAGAAAATAGATTTAAAAAGCGTCGATAGAGACTCTTATCTAAGCATGAAATATGACTCACACACCAACTAGTGCTATCTACATTTATCAGGTATCAAGGCTGCAGGAATTGAAGAGGTACATGGGTACATTGTGCCAATACACATTTTGATTGATCAGAATATAATATGTTTTATAACTCCTCAAATTATAAGATAAAATATAACACCTATAGCTTAAAGGCGAAGTTTACTTTAGTACATTCAGTGTAGAAAAGTTTGTTGAGAGTCGAGTGCAAAACTTTATTTTAATTACGATAAAATTCTTCTAATTATTATGAGAACATCCTGTAAATAGCTTCTAGACACACCCAACGACCCCAAATTTGCCGGGGGAGTGGCATTGTATCCCTTATTCTTAAGAAGTTTGACCCAAAACAGTCATCAACTAAAAGTCTTTGAACAAGAGTCTTAGAATATATTGTTCTTTGTTACACCTTGGTCACAAACAAAGATACACAAAACCAACAGCCTCCAGGTTAAAATATTTGTGCTCCGTGGGAGAATCTGAGTCCTTAAACACTAGATGTCACTAAGGGGCGGTAAAAAAAACAACTAATTTTAAACGTGGTTTCACTAAAGAAAGATAAACAAATATCCTTCTCGAATCAATGAGTCTGCTTCCAGAAAGCTAGGTTCAGGTATAGGCCCAACCCCCTCTTCACATAATACTATTTCACAAAGAAGTTAAGTAGACTACCCATTACGATTAAAATGATCGCTTTATGATGAACATGTTAAAAGTTAGTCGTTCAACTACACATTGGAAAGTGTTTTTTTTCGCTGAACCTTTGACACTAGCAAACCCCGGTGATGATGGACTCAACCCGGTTCAAAGAGCGCAGCGAAACTTCAGTAAGGTCGAGGATCTGGTACATCCTTGTTGTGAACTTGGGCGACCGACCAAGAACAATATTTTTTTTATTATTAAGTTTAACATAATGGTCATTAGAAGATTAATTTAAGGCGTAGGTAAGAAGGTTGTTATTTTATATGCATGACCTCTTACTACCCATCCAAGCTATCCTCATATTCAATAAAATGGTACAGGGACCAGAAAGGTATAATTCAAAGGGAATGTATCATTATCTTGCGTGGGAGGAGAGAGGGAAAACTGATTTGGTAAAAAAAAATCACTAGTGCATCTGGCTGGGATTAGAACTCCAGACTTACTTGTAAGTGGCTGACCAGGCCAAATGAATCTGACAACTTTGTCCAAGTTCCCACCAATTAAAGTAACCAAACATTAATTACAGTAAAATTTTCATCGGAAGAGCCTTATTTGACATCTAGAAAACGTTATTAAACTACGTTTACGTATTCATACGTCAAGTCATTTGATAACCAGCTGTCACTCTTAATAATGTTTTAGCACCACTTCTTATTACTGGTTTGAGCTATACGCATACGTACCGATTACTTTAATGTATTAGAGATGAAACAGGTTGGATTTAGAGGAGGTGTACACACTTTGGCGTAAATACCAAACCGAAGGGATTGGAGAACCTTTTGAGAAAAACCACTCTCAGTATACCCAAATGTGAATCGAACTCCAATCTCCCAGTCCTCGGAAGTGTAGTCTATTGAGAGAGTGACGCCTTAGACCATGCGTCCACCAGATCGGGTAATTTTTAATAGATATTATCGATAGGTACTTATAAAGTAACACTAATAAAATGGTAAAATGTTATCAATTTTGGACACAATGTTTTTTTTAAATTATTTTCCAAGGGAAGTGAATTAAACTCACCTTCATGGCTAGATTACCTTTCCTCTCCCTCCCATCACTAGTGTCCACAAATATTTAATCGATAAAATAAATCTTTAAGAACAATTAACATGATCTTGTGACATCATACAGGCAAACGAAGCTGTAACTAGGTGATGTTTATCTGTCGGATGACCCAGTGCGTATAATTGCGACTCCTTCACACTCCACGTCGGTCTGCGGATTGCGGGCGAGGAATCGGATAGCGGCTCCAGTTCAGAAACAAGCTGGCCGCTAAAAGAGACTTTGAAAGAGAAGAGAAAGAACTCGGGCTAGCTGGAGATGAATGATGCATGATGGGAGCAGCTCTGTCTCCCGTTCTCGAGTACAGTCGTTGTAGGGTTGTTATGTGAGATTAATAATGTGCACTTTCTAGACAAAAAATGTTGTCGGATTACAATTAATGAATAGTAGGCCTATTTTGTCAACATAAACTGTACCAATAACTCTTTAATTCATCCCCACGGCTAAGTGGTTCGAAAGGTTTAAACAAGATACCTGGTTTGATTCTAATTGTTCTGATGATCAAGGTATGTATTATTTGCTTGCATGATAATCCTGCTATCCTATTAGTAAATACCCAGGGCTACGTGTGTAGAATAGGACGTACGGGCCTAGATTAAGTTAGTTTGTAAAACTTGTTATCTAACTAACAAATATCTATACGCTAAAGCTAGATGTAGTAAATCTAGAATGTTATCAAACACTTCTAATAATACTTCCTTCCCTCAGGCTTACTGAAAGCCTGACTATTGAAAGAATTAAATGTATTAATAAAACTATTGTGATTTTTGTTTCGTGGCTGTGGTGACCAGATATATTATAGCATATAAAATAATAAATTAAAAAAGTATTATATACACACTTGTATCTTATTTTAACTGGTTATCAAAATAGTTCAATTATTTGTATAGCTCAGAGGAAAAAAGTCAAATACAATATAAGTTTCAAAATAAAACGTTTTCATCAACTACCCTTGTTTCGGCTGGTTCATCATTCTTAGTTTGTGGAGAGAAAGCCGCCTTGTAGAAACTCTTAATTTGAAAAGCATTTAATTTTTTAAGTGACCCCTAGAGGCCACTTCCATAAAAAAAGAAACTTCCAAACGATTATTTTCATATGTTCGTGTTTCAAATAATGTATAAACGGTGGAAAAAAAACAATAACTTTGTTGTGAAAGTTTTTACTGCATAAGTGACAACTCAAAATATGGCCCTGCAGATCATATGGTTTGGCGAAAGGATAAATTAGAAGGATAGGTATATTTGTCTAGATGTTGGTTACCAGCACCCCAGGTACGAATGGACTCTACATTTGTCACAACTGGGTGATGTGTGACGTTCGAGCAAGACTCGAACAGCAGCGTAGAGAAGACTATTAGTAGGTATGGGTTTGGTTCCAAAATGTTAACGATGCGAGTTATATTATTTCATCAATATCGCTGGACACATGAACTTGGATATATACCTCGTCTTACCTGGTTTCTTGGCGATAGGAAGGTTGGGGCTATAATCCCGGCCGGGTGTATTGAGGGTGAATGTTTTCTTAATAATTTTAGACTCCCTCTCTCTCTCATGGAAATGCTGGAACATCTCCTATAAATTTTACCTTCTTTCTTTCTCCCCCTCATTTGTGTAAATACGTGAATAGCCTGAACGGATAGTAAGATTCGATGCACTTACAAATTAATCAAATTTAATTAGTCACGAAAATCACCTATTTTTAAACTAAATAAAGTATGTACTAGTTGAATACTTAAATACTTAAGTAATTATTGCCATGATAATATATTCATTTAATGTTTTTATATTAATTAATATTTTCATAACTAGTTTAACTAAACACCAGTGGAACCAAAGAACCGAACTGACTCACCCCTGATGATAGGAAGTAGCTTCCACAACTTCAAAGCCATAGTATCGCTTGAATCTTCCCCTTTAATAAGATTCCAGGATCCGCCACTGACCTCGTAAAACTTTCATAGCTAATGAGGGGTGACGCGAATAGAACAGATCTTCTCGTCCGTGTACAAAGGTCGTCCGCCGTCAAGAGGCGGATTGTATCCATCTCGGAGGTTGTTGCAAAATATGAGTCCCCTTGGAATAGACTGACACGCCAAACTCAGAGGATTTTTGATTTGCCTATCTAACACATCAAAGGGGCGTACACTTTATCTGATCGAGTACATTTAACCGACTAGCTTTTCTTTCTATTTGCAACGCATCTTACTGTCGGTTGCGCACTATTTAGAGGAAATAGGCCCACATTTACGTGGAAGGAGAGTTGGAAATAGTTTAGGTTAAAACACCCTCACGACAAGGATCCAAACCCTTACCTCCTTGTTACCAGATCACCAGAAAATACAAGTTGGACGTTTAGTCCTTGTGCCCGATGATGTGGGTATTTTATTATTAATGTGTACGCTAAAGTTCAGTTTTATTAAATATTTAACTTAAGATGGGGTGCTAGGAGTGTGAGTTTAGGGCAGTATTTTCGAAGTTTTATAGCATAAACATTTATTTGGCGAAAATAAATAAAATATTTCTTAAATAGAATCATAGAGTTTAGTTTTCCGCACATGCTAATCTCAACAGTTCTTTAATATCTGTCAAGGGTGTCCTGGAATTTAGTGACAACTTTTTCTCTGCATTTAAAAAATTTGTCACCAAATGCCGCTATGCTCATGAGAGATATTCAAGAACTCTTGGGATTAGCACGTGCAGAAAGCTAAACTCTATGTTTCTATAGAAGAAATATTTGATTTATTTTGGCCAAAAAATGTTTATGCTATAAAAACTGCAAAATTAATGCACTAAACTGGTGCTCACTAGCACCCCACCTTAAGGGTTTGGAATGGATATGATCGCTTCTAGAAAATGCACATGTACTAATGTGAAGAGGTGATGAGAAAAACCATTAAAAAATATCACCCGTGGGAAATCAGCTGCAGTGCACAAAATCAGGATTATATCACCAAAATCTGTCAACTGCGACTCAAGCTCAATGCAAGCCTTATGTATAGTGGAGCGGAGCCACTCCAAGACGATAACAACAGAACCGTTGTTGGGTTACGCGGGCTAACAATCAAGGTCGTACAGTCTGATTTGCTGGTGATAGGAAGGTCAGGGTTAAGTTTTACTGAGCGTGTTTTTTTCCCTAAATAATTTCCCACTCTTCCTTCACGTAGATACGGGTCTATTCCCACCAAACTCTACCTTCCTTTAGTTCAATTAAATGTGGATACCCGGGATTTGTAATAGGACGCGGAGATTAAAAATAATCAACGGCCGCGTGATCTAACTCTCACATTAGACTAGACAGCCGATGACGGGGATATTGAGGCTTTAATTTCGGCCATGTGTACTGAGGGTGTTTTTCCCAAAATTATTTAACACTTTTCCTCCATGCAAATGTGGGTACACTTGCTCTAAATATGACCTTGATAATCGCTAAAACCAATAGCATAATTAGTATGTAAGCGTATAACTCGAACGTGTAGTAATACGCGGTGTTCAAAAATCTGTTTTATCATTCGAATGAGCTTCATAATCTTGGCCCTTAAGGTGAGAGTGAATTTAGAGCATTAATTTTGCAGTTTTTATAGCATAAACATTATTTGGCCAAAATAAATCAAATATTTCTTATATAGGAACATAGAGTTTAGTGTTCTGCATATACTAATCTCAACAGTTCTTGAATATCTGTCATGAGGATGGCGGCATTTGGTGATAAAACTTTTTAACCAACGAGAAAAAAGTTGTCATTAAATTTCAGGGCACCTTTGACAGATATTCAAGAACTGTTGAGATTAGTATATGCAGAAAACTAAACTCTATGTTTCTATATAAGAAATATTTGATTTATTTGTCCAAAAAATGTTTATGCTATAAAAACTTCAAAAATACTGCCCTAAACTCACGCTCACTAGCACCCCCCCCTTAATTCAATTATACCTCTCAGCCAAAGTTAGTGGTCCTCTATCCTCCTTTTTAGTTGACAGAGTAGACACCAGAGTGATATCTGTCCTTAGGAAGAACCTGTGGGTGGGTCTAGATGTAAATACATTTTCGTGTAACAGACTGTACTCGAGCTATAACGGGAGCAATGTCCTGCAGATATGTCAGCGGGTCTCTGTGTGTGTACGTATGTTTGTGTGTACAACCTCACTCGCTCCAGGCCATATTAATACGAAATGCAGTCTTGGATGGAGAGCAACATACTTGGTGCCTGCCTACCTGTCCCAAACTCACGGCTATAGCCTCAGGCGGGGAACATAGCTTTCCCTTGGCACAAAGGAGTCCAAAATACTTGCCGTAAGACGTGGATCGAATGATGCAGTTCTTAGTGCAGGCCAACGCGCTTTTTGAGTGAATTTAGACTTTGATTATGGATGAGAAGGTTCGAATTTTAGAATAAATATACTGCAGTCGCATGGAGGTAGAGTGGGAAATCATTAAGGGGATAAAAAAAACCATTAATACACATGGCTAGGATTAGAATCTTAACTTCCTCATCAATGGCAAACCATACCATGCAAGGTTGACGTCTTAGTCCACGTGTCCACCAATTCGAGTAAAAATACAAATATATTTATTTTAACACAAGGGTTAATATGAATTTACCTAAGAGACAGATATTATGAGCATCGCTTAGGAAAAATATACTCAAATTCAAGTAGAAAAAAAGGATCGGGAAAATTGATTCCAAAAAAACCACCTCGACTAAGATTAGAACACCCCAACCACCCTAATATAATCAGCAACCAAGTGTAGTAAGAGACTAGTGCCCCTTAGTAATCGGCCATCATCACGGATTAAAATCACATTAAAAACAAATAAATATCCACCCCCATTTTAATACTAGTTATTTATTTATTTGGGGTATTTAACGCGAGCTTTCTGAACCGACTGATTATATCAGCACAAGAGAATTTCTAGGAGTGAGAGCGAAAGGACATTCCAAATTTTGCTGGAAAAGGTTTTCACATACCTTCCAAGAGTTCTTTTACATGCCACAATCGGCCTGAGACCGATGGGCTTACCTTCCCCTTCGGAAGGAAGTTGTGTTATAGGTTTTTATCGCTCTAGAAAAATCCTTCAATCACGGCCGGGTCTGAACCCAGTGACATTGAGTCTTGAGGCCAGCACTTTATCCCAAGAACATTGAGGTCAACTTTAATGATAGAAGAGAGGGGGTGAGAATATTTGGTCAGACTTTGACATGTCTGAAAACTTTATAGTTTCGCATGCCCGTATACTCTGTCAGAGTAACTGTATATACGTACGTAAATCAGATATATTTTTCAAAGAACTGCGGATCTATTAATAGAAAAGTAAATAAAACATTCCCATGCTCCAAAAAAAGAAACGAACAAAGAAGCTTGATCCTGCTACCCTGTCACCGAATTGAATTAGGAGCGTAATAAAATGATCTGTAGAGAAATGTTAAATTAGAAAATGGCTAGACAGTTTGTATCTAAAAAATAAATAAAGATTCGTTGCAGTAATATCGTGAAGGGTTTATAGTTACAGGTCTAAAATGTGGCATATTTTTCTTCTTCTACAATATATGTATAGTTATTTTATATTCATTGTATTTTCTATTAATTTTCTATATGTTGTCTAATCTTATTTGAGACTTTAAGTAAACAATAACACCTTATCTCCTTCTCTAAGCAGATCTGTCAAGTTCAAATACGTGCAAGAATACTACTCGTACTAAAACACTTCTCTTGCATTTTGATTGGTCATTTTATTAAATCCCTGATTTTAGTTGAAGCCACACAAGTGTAGTATAATATTAAATGACTCTCATTTTAAAATAAAATAAAACTTCAACTTTACACCAAATTCAATAGAACCCTACCGGGATTCGATCCCCGATCTCCCAGTCTTCAGCAGGATAGTCTTAACACGAGAGTGAAACCTTAGGACTTAGATCATTCAACCACTGAAGCGGGTAACATTAAAATAGTAAAAAACCTTTAGTTAACTTTACTCACACCACAAGAGGACAATGTGCTGTAAACTGCTAGTACAGTTGAGTGGCCGCTCTATTAGCTTTCATTTATTCGATTTAAAAATACATCTAGGAGTGACAGTTTAATTTAAACACAGTCGCAGTGAAGAGTTGGTGTGTCAATCGCAAGAACCTTTCATTAGCTCGTGGCTTTGTTGTTTACTTTGTGTCTCAAACAGGATGGGATACAAACTATCTCACCAAAAGACATAAACATTTGAACATCAAGGATAGGTGTCACTATAAGGTAAGGGGGGGTCCTGGTTCGATTCCTGGGAGTGCTGACGAAGTTATTTACTATTTTCATGACGAGTTCGTCATGTTATCTAATTAGTCAATATAAAGTGATCTAAAGGGATTGGGTTTCTAGTAATATGATTACTGTTCTGAGTTAAGTCTGTTTGTAAGTTTGCTGATGATATTTGTATATTATATTTAAAAAACTATGATGTACAGTGAACAAAATCAATAATAAAACAGTACTGAAAACTTTTGTCCATCTCGTCCAAAGGTCAGAGATCAATTCTTAATTGACTATTGATTAGTTTGATAGCGTTTCTCGGGTGTGGAAACGGGGGAAAGGGCTGGACCAAAACTTGATCTTTTTTTATTTATTATTAACCGTGTCTTACCACCAGTTCAGTTATATGCATATATGATAATAGTGGGGTATAGATAAGGAAGTAAGCATTTTAGAGGTAATCTACCAGCATTTGCGTGGAAAGAGGGTGGGAAACAAGGTAAAACCACCCTTAGTAGAACCGACATGGATTCAAACCCCACTCTCTCCATCATCAGCAGAGAAATATACCCACGAGAGTGACACCTTAGACAATTCGGCCACTGAAGCGTATACAAACTTGTTAAATCGCTATATTATAAAATGTAGATAATAACATTCAAGTATCTTCACCAGTGGTCACGCAGACAAAGATGTAAGTCTTGTTTTCCGGTGAAAGGGTGATAGGTCATGGTCGAATCTCAGCCATATTTACTCAGAGGGCTTCCCACTTTTCCTCCATGCAAACACGGGTGCGTTTTATATATCTAAACTTTACCACTCTCATACTCACTCGATTAGTGTGAGCATGTGGATATCCCGGACGGCTAATAAGACGTGTAAAGTTGGGAAAAATAAATGTATGGTTTAGTTTTGGAAACAAAATAATTAAACTTGTTCTCCAACCTTTTGCGACAAAATAAAAAGTCAATTGAATTAATTTCGCAGCCGTTCCCACTGCGTATATAATTCGGTTACCCAGTAATAAGGTTGAATTTGGTTCTGAAAATAATTTGCTCTCTCTCTCTCTATACTGCCTTACTTTCTGAGTGAGCATTTTATTTTATGACAAATGAAAACAAGATAGAAAATTGATACCAACATAGCCGAAATCTTTTCAGCCACTAAGCTTAAAATATTCTGCACATAAACCTAAAAAAGTTTACTAACCATCAACCCACAGTTTTAAAATAAATATTATATATATAAGCTATGTAGAGTCAACAATTAAGATTGTTCTAGTTGAACGAGGAAGTGTTTAGAGGTGTAGTATTGCAGAGTGAGCAAGAAATGGTCACATACTCACAGTCCATGAGCTTGAGTAGTGAAAGGAGTGTACAGTTTTTTGTTTGTTATTTAGGAACAAGCATACGTGACAGTCTTGTTGCAGTCTTGTTATAACTTGTTACAGTCTTGTTGCAGTATTGTTATAACTTGTTACAGTCTTGTTGCAGCCTTGTTACAGTCTTATTGCAGTCTTGTTGCAGTCTTGTTATAACTTCTTACAGTCTTGTTATACAGTCTTGTTGCAGTCTTGTTATAACTTGTTACAGTCTTGTTAGAGACTAATCATGGTGTGGTCTTGTTACAGTCTTTATTGAGAGACTTATTGAAAGTTACCAGAGAACCGCCTCACTATTTTCAAAAATTTGTTTAAATGACAACTTTTTATTTTATTTTATCTGAACTCCATATAACTTTTTGAGCACATTTGAGGCTTACTGCCCCCTTGCCCCAGCTTCCCCTCCTCCCACCACCACCACACACATTTTACCCCACTTATTCCATTGATCCCTTACATTTTGAAATATGGATGGGGGGGGGGGGAAGGTTAGGAGCCGAGAAAAATAAACAGAAAAAAAAAAACCACCCTGTAACAACGCGAGGCACTTTGAATGCAGGCGTGCCGCGTAGTGTGCTATAAAGCCCTTCCTCCTCCCCCTCCCTCCCTTTCCCCTACAAACACTTCAGCCCACGTGTGGTGGTGGAATGTGTGTGTGAAAAGAGTTGGTGTCACCCTAATTCCGCTGCGCGTATTCTCTGCAACCGTCCCTCCCCCCCACCACCCGTCTCTTCCTACTCTTACACACCCGGGGTACAACGCGCCATGTTTACACTTCCCTAGGGAGTAGACCCCTCCTTCCACCCCCCAACTGGTTCCTCATACCCCCTACTGAAACCGGGGGCTGATTTCCCCCAGGAGTCAGAACCTACCCCCTCTCTTTTTCTATCCCTTTTTTTACAGTACCCTTCCCTCCTATCCTTCACGAGAACCGCAGGTTGGTTGAGTGAGTGCGAGAAGTTTTTGTGTGCGTGTTATTTTTTTATAAAATATATTCTACTAAAAAATAGATACTCCTGTCTTACCACCGTGGTTAGGTGACTGGTTAACACTCCTAGCCCCTGACTCGGTGGGAGCACGGACCAAGGCCTCGAGCCACGTTTGGTATGGTGACGAAGCACGTCGGGGTTCGAATCCTGGCCTGAAGTATTAAGGGTGGTTTTTCATAAATTGATCCCCATCCTTCCTCCACACAAATATAGGTACTTTTCCTCTAGATTCTCCTTTCCTCGTCCCCTACCGCGTTGCAGTTACTAAAATACGTAGAGGAGCCTATCGCCCGGATATGTGGTATGACACGTTGGAAAAATAAATAAATAACACGCCTAGCACTCACATCAGTGGACACACGGACTAGGATGTTAGTCTCATTTGGTATATTTTTTCGGTAGCTAGGTGGTTGTGGTTCGAATCCTGGCCGGGAGTAATTGGATGTGTTTTTTTCTAAATGTATTCCTATCTTTAAATTATAAAACAACACCTGAACACCGGAATCAAACCCAGGACCTTTGGCTTAGTACGTCAGTGCTCTTAACACTAAGCCATGCAGTAATCGTATAATAGTAGAAATAATATTAAACATGCATGTATAATAATATATAGGCTATAATATATTACATATATTATATTTAATCCATCATATATGGTTTCTAACACACACACACTAAGCAAATACTGGTGTATTTCCCCTAAATTCTATTCTCCTCAGCCCTGACTTTTTGAATCACTAATTATAGCCTGCCACTTGTTAAAATTGTGCAATAAAATGTTGATGGTCGAATGACCTTAAATCAATCGGAATATGGACTACCAGCTAAGCTAGAGTCTGTTCATGAAAGAATTTACCTGGACGACAGTTCAAAAATCATATTTTTAGGTTTTGGGTTGCCAACACTTATAAAAGATCACTCTTTTTGTTGTTAAGTTTTTTAATTACCTCTTATATTTTACATTTAAAATATAATAAACTTAAGTTTTCTCATACTATTTCATTACTTTTAATAATTTCCTTTTATCCAACTCAAAACAATATTTTAAACATAGTTAAAAGTACTTATTCTTCGTTTTGAAACGTTATTGACTATGTGTAATATAGTGCATACATCAAAACCTTTTAATACAGGCATCGCATTTACTTGGAAAAGAGAAAATACTTGTAATTTTTTTATATATATAATAAATGATTTCATGAATATTTTAACGTATTTCGAAATATTTAACTGAATGAAATATTTGTATCCGCTGTGTGGGTGCATCATTGTTGAAAACTTGTTTCCATCATGTTCAACCACGTGGTTTAAATTCGTCGGTCGCCATTTTGGAGCTATTTTCGTTAGACCTTTTGTGGAAGTGCTGTGAATAATAATTTTTTTAAGTGTAATAAAACGATAAATAAGCTTTGTGCCTGACCTCAAATAAATATATAAATTATATTTGCCAAATTACTGTGGTTAACCATCACATTCATATATTACCATCTGTTTTCATTGCAGGGATCCAAAGTGATAGATGTCAGCTGTTGGCGTAGGGATTTATTAGGGACTATTTATAGTATCTTTTTGAGCTGTCATCCAAGTAAACTTAGGTCATGAATGAATTATAGGTGGTAAGGTGTGTTATAGAAATAGAGAAAGTGAGATAAATAAAAGAAACACCGAAAGATGAATAGCAACCACGTTCCACAATCGCTTCTCCGAGCTAACCAGAGTGCAGTGGGAACGAGTTACTTGAAAGCATCCCCTCCATCCTCCTCCCACTGGGAACAGGCTAGGTAGGGTAAGGAAGGGGTAGATTTGATGCTAGAGGGTGCGAGAAAACAACCCTTAAAACCGAGACATAGCGAGCGGATATTAAACTATAGCCAAACCCTTTTATTTTTAGCTCCTAAACATAAATAAGAAAATATAAAACAACGAAATTTAATCTCGATATACATAATACTATAAAGTCTTTTTTTTTAAAGCTTTGATATCGTAAAATTATGGATATAAAATATAAAACATTTTATGAAAGTTTTAAAAACTTGTTTATGTTTGTTAATTTTTATCCACCATGGTAATTACATTTTTTTTAGCACCGCATCTTACTACCCGTTCGGGTTATACGCTTAAATACTAATTACACTAATGGATTAGGAATCGGGAAGGTTGAATTTAGAGGAAGTGAACCCGCATTTACGTGGAGGGAGAGTGGAAAACCATTTAGGAAAAACCACCCCCAGTTCACCCGACCGAGATTCGAACCTCGATCTTCCCGTCCTCGGCGGTCGAGCTCAACACGACTGGCGCGTTAGCTAACTACGCCACCGAGGCGGGTGATTACATTTTTAATAACTTATTTTTGAAAGGTGTTAATAATGGCAACCCACTTATATTTTAGGCGTATCAATGTATTTTAAAAGAAGTTGAAAAAGTACCAAAATGTATTTTAATATCTTTATTTAATAGCGGTCCGTAATTATATTTGAAAATTCAATATCCAGAAACATGAACTACTCTCGCATCAGATTAAACTGCCATTGAGGGGGAGATCGGAGTTCGAGTCTCTGTTGGGTGTACTGAGGGTGGTTTTTTTCCTAAATGGTTTCCCATTCGCCCTCCAAGTTTTGGTCCTTGACTATTTCCGATTTGGATAGTCAAGTTCTATTTCCTAATTATATGTTAGTCCTACTGTTCTAGATTGAAGAACGAAACAAAAAGACTCATTCTATTCTATCATCCACAACTTGTGAATGTGAGGAATGCCAGGCCTCCACCGTGGTTCGGATTCCACGTTAAACTGTAGGTCCTCCATTTCATCTCACAATCACCCTACCATTGCACATTAGCGTAAGTGCGTATAACCCGGACGGGTAGTAAGACGCGGTGCTAATAATAATAATAATAATAATAATAATAATAATAATAATAATAATAATAATAATAATAATATTCTATCATCGGTTTCGACACTTCTAAGCTACAGGAGAAAATATGGAATGTGACAGCGAGCTCAGTTATATCTGCAGGCCTCGCGCGGTCTTATGCAGACGCGCGATTATTTTCCACATCCAGTCCCCCCTCTCCTCCCCTTCCCCGCATCCCATTTATCCCTTCCCCGCAACACTTTGAATCCCTCTTTCCCTAACACCCCCCTCCAATCCCCTTTCCTTTTCCAACAGGTTCTTTGGACCAATATGTTATTCGGGAAAGTTTTCACTGCTCCCACGAGAATAGGAAGGGAAGTTTTGAAAAGTACACCTAAGATTCTTCTCGTTACTTTTGGTGGACCACCGTGCCACCCTACCGCTGTCGTCTGGATTCAGGGTGGCTCAACTAGAACGAGGCAAAGTGTCGTTTGAACGTCAGTGTAGTTTTAGTGGATGCATTTTTGTTTTTTGATAGAAATACGCCGAGAAATTAAGTCAGAGCGTAAGTGTCGATCTAGGGCTAAGTTATATACAATCCAATTTTTATATGAATAACCTTATCTATTTCACTATTCTATTTATCTATTTTAACGTGCTCATACGTCAAGTTTTGTGATTTGCAACTGTCTATTTTGATAGATATTATCAATACATTAAAAATAACATTTATCATAATAGAGTAAATTGTCATCAATTTTGAACAGCAAAAAACTAGGTTTGAATTATTTAATTGGCCCTTCCTGTGGAAAATGGACTATATCTATCTTAAAAATACAATAACCTACATCAGTGATCACACGGACTAAATGTCGGTTTCATCTAGTTTTGTTCAACAGTGATGGAAAGGTACGGGTTCGAATCCCGATTGTATGTACTGAGGGGATCCTAAATGATTTCCTACTCTGTTCCACTAGCGTAATAAAAAATGTGTACAACCCGAATAAGTAATAAAAGCTATTAATATTCCTTATATGAAAAAAAAGGTTTCGATGGGCACGGATTCTAAATGTCAAATTCATTTAGTCTGGTT
The DNA here is from genome assembly GCA_033556935.1 of Timema podura. NCBI lineage: Eukaryota > Metazoa > Arthropoda > Insecta > Phasmatodea > Timematidae > Timema > Timema podura. The sequence continues at coordinate 13,556,222 of JAVRXN010000008.1, forward strand.
TGACGGTGATGGAGAGTTCAGGGTTCGAATCCAGGCCAGGTGTAGTGAAGTTTTTTCCTAAATGTTTTTTCTCCTACCTCTCCACACACATGTGGGTATATTTTATCTAAGTTATACCTCCCTCATTTTCATCACATAGGCGTGATTAATATAAGTACAGCCTGAGTGGGTGGAAAGATGAAGAGGAATAAAAATAATGGAATTTTGGTTTTATAAAAATGATGGTGTAATGGCATTACGATTATTGTTTCCTAAACATAGGGCGTGTGTACCTTTGATAAAGTGATAAAGATGACTAGATGTTTATCTAGTTCTAAAAATCTCTCTTTCAAACTATTTTCGAAACAAAAGGGGTTTAGAATTTGTTTGGGTCTGCTCACGGCGACTTATCCCTTTTCTACAAATTGAAAATTACCAAGAAAATTTTAATAAAACGATTTGACAGGATCGATACACTTTGTAAGTTTCGAAACTCTCCAACTTTTCTAGTTTTTCCAGATAAAATACTATGAATTTAGTAATTATTCTATATTAAAAGTAATTAAAAAATGCTCATCTTAATTTAGTTATTTATATTTTTTATATTAGAATTATTAAAGATAAATATTTTTATATTCGCCACAAAATTACATAGATTTGAGATATAAGTAGACCCCTAGTAGTTTACACCTGGATATGTTTGTCTGCTTCGCATTAAGAAAATTATGAGGAAAATACCTATAAAGTAAAGTAATTTGCTAAAATGTTCCTGAATTTCCTTTGTAACACTAAATTCCCCGACATTTGCGGGTGTTTCCTGTCGGGTGCGTCTCATACCTGTCTATACGCTCGTGCATGTCAAACACGTTGTTTCAATTGGTCAAGGTATCTAGATTGACAGGACATTTATCAAAATCGGGAACACAAAAATGTGTTTTAGTAACATTTTATTAAGCCAGAAAAAGGCCAAAGCTACCATGCTTTATTTACATCTCGATTAAACAATTCCTGTCGCTAGAGCTAGGAGAGTTAGTGATTAGGTATTATACAGGGGGGAGCAAAAAGTGTAGACACATTTAATAAAACCATATCTATATTATTTTAGCTAAGAAATGCTTCAAATTAAACTTAAAATAAAAATAAAAGATTAATAATATTCTACATTCCCTTGTCTTATTCATTAAAAAAAAACAATGTCCTTAAGATGGCCACAATTATATGCCATACACTGTTATATGCGCTCCACGAAACTTAACATAACTTTAAATTGCTTCAGCTTCTACCCCAACTATTTAAGTTCCTGAATTCTTCTTGGGTGAGTCACGTAAGCATTATTCTTTGACATGCCCCACAAGAAAGAGTCTGGAGATGTTAAATTTGGTGAACATGTGGGCCATGCGATCTCCCCAAATTGAGAAACAAGGTGCCCAGAAAACATTGTGTGAAACACATCCATTGATGTTCGACCTTTCTGACCCCTGAACTGCAACGTAAGATAATGGACACCAACAACATGTGGTTCCAGCAAGATGGGGCAACGGCCCACACAGCCCCAACATCAGCCCACTCGGAGGACCAAACTATCCTCCGGCCGGCCGCGCAACTCTCAGGTACGGACATTTTCTTATGGGGCATGTTAAAGAGTCATGTTCACGCGACTCGCCTAAGAACAATTCATTAACTTAAAGCAATTCAACAAGATACATTACGCAAAGTCATGTCAAGATTTGAGAAGCACATACAACAATGTATTGCGTATAATGGTGGCCATCTTAAGGACATTATTTTTTTTAATATTTGAAGACTATGTAGAGTTTTTTTAATCTTCTGTTGTTATTTTAAGTGTAATTTGAAGTATTTATTTGTGAAAATATTAAATATATGATGTTGTTAAATGTGTCGATACTTTCTGCCCCATCCTGTATTTGATAAAGTTTAGTTGTAGCTCGTTTGCTGACATATATCTGTGTTTAGAAAGTGCAAGTCCAGCCAGCAACTTAGCTGTGTCGGTACCACGTCTGCCTACTGAGTCAAGGGTCTCTAACTAGATTCCCGGAACAGCCGAGAAATATATAATAGGTAAAAGTGATTTTTTTTCAGTATTGACTTAACGACCCGAATAATAGGTGTGGCGTCTATTATATAAGTACTCTAGTATGTAAGTCGTGTGCTAATATGATCAGTCAATTCAGAAAGTGTTCGCTAAATCCCTTAGGCTTGTATAATTTCAACATAATTATAAATAAATCTCCGTCGATCAATTTTTAAGTAACGAATATCAGAGAGAGGTCCAATTAGATTTTCTTGAATTTGATGAATAAACAACAAAACAAATAAACAAATTTCATGGCTTCTGCCCGCCAGAAAATTATACCGACCGAGCAGTCATAGAATTTTGGCGAAGGTAGAGCCAACATTTGTGAATAAAGGATGTCATATGGTGAATACAGCAAACCCTCCAGGCGTTAATTTAAGTTTTCTAACCCGGAGCCGCTACTTCTTTCAAGTAGCTCCTCAAATGTTCATTCTCACGAGGCCGAGTTGAAAACTGAATGAGTCACAGAAAAATCTCGAGGCTCCCACGAGGATTGAATCCGAAACCTCTGGATCTGTAGCCAGAATCTATGACCACTAGACCACAGAGGCGGTCTCTGTTGAATAAATAAGAGATGAATTGTTATTTCAATCATATTAATATGTAATCATTCGAAAAGAACAAATAGTGAATCACAACGAGAATAAAATATTATGACAACTGTGTGTTTTAACGTATCATTAGTAATATTTAACTATATTTATTCGAGCCGATGTGGAACGATTTTTTTTTTCTACGCCACAGTCTATAAATCCCTTTAGGGAACTCCCTTTTTCAACACAGAGCGAATTAATAATGATTGGTGCAGTCACAGGAATCAAAACATTGAATAAACACACAACTGTCCACTTTGATTCCATGTCACATTTATAGATGGCTCTGATCTAAAAAGGGCGGGAAGTGGGGGAACGGAAGGGGTAGGCCTATAGGGTAGTGGGGCGTGCGCGATATGCCACAAGAGATTGATTATACAAATTAGCAATATAAATTAATAATATCAGATATTTCTAAATCAAAAGGGTAAGGGAGGGGGGCAATTAGAGTTTGTGTGTTTGTACGTTTCGTTTTATTTACATTACAAACATGGTGTGTGTTTTGTTCTTTTAGGGGGTACTAGTGAAACAAGCGGTTTCTCCGCATTCAAACGAAAACAGGATATCCCCCAAATGTGTGTTTGAACCAATCAGTGTATATTTCAAAACAGCTGTTTGTAATAAAAGCGGGTAAGGAGAGAAGAGGGTGGTGAGTTAATTGTGCCGATATGGTGAGTGTTTTCGAAACATTATCATAGGGTAGAACGAGGGGTGAGGTGAAAATGGGTCGAGGATTGGAAGAGTTCAAGGGGGGAGTTAATTGCCGCACAAAACATCTGAATTTAAGACAGGTGGGGTTTGTTAGCTTTATTATAAAACCAAATTAGGATAGTTTGTTGATTTTGTTACGTTCTTACAATTTTAAGTGGAATAAATGTTGGGAAAACGTAAAATAGTTTTTGCTTCACTGTTTAAATCACCGCGTTTCACTACCTGTTCGGGTAATATGCCTATGTACTAATTACTTTACTGTATTATGGATGAGGAAGGTTTAATTTCGAGAAAATGTACCCACATTTGCGTTGATAGAGATAGTGGAAAACCATTTAGGAAAAAAACACCCTCAGTACACTCGACTGGGATTAGAACCCCGAACTCCCTGTCATCGGTAGCCTAGTCTATTGCGAGAGTGACGCCTTATATCATGCGGCCACCGAAATGGATTAAATAGTATCAGATTATAAATAAAATAATATATGTTTTCCAACTTTACATCATCTTCCATCACCTTCCATTATTTGATAGGATTATTGGCCTATAAACTTCAAACTTAATCTAAGACAGCAGCACGTTTAATATAACACACTCAGTCATAGCACCTAGGTATTTACTAAATGGATAGCAGGACTTAGAAACTAACTTAACCTAAGACAATATTTAGAATGCAGCACACCCAGTGATTCTCAAATGATGTGCCATGACACACTAGTGTGTCGCGAAATTCACTAGGTGTGCCGCAATATTACTGACGTAATGTTACTGTTAATAAATAAATAACTAAAAGTAGTTTCCTTTAATATTAATTTTGAAAAAATAAATAAGAGAATATGTTCTAAGACTTGGATATATTAATTTTCCAGAGAATATAATGGATTACAATCAAAGAGTTGAGTAATTAATGAAAATATTTTCATTTCTAACACAAAAGTTCAGTTCATGGTCAACCCATACACACACACACACACACACACACACACACACACGCACGCACTTCCTTTCCAACTGAGAGAAGTCTCTAGTATAAACATAGAGTTTAATATTCTTCACATGGTTATATCAAGAGTTCTTAAAATATCTGTCAAAGTTGTCCTGGAATTTAAAGACAACTTTTTCTCTTAATTTAAAAAGTTTCTCATCTAATGCCGCTATGCTCATGACAGATATACAAGAACTGTTGATATCACCAGCATGTGAAGTGAAGACAAACTCTATATTTCTAGTGAAGAGATATTTTATTTATTTTGGGTAAAGAAATGTATTGCAATAAAAATCCACAAAAACACTGTCCTTTCCTCGGGTTCCAGACACTCCCACCTTAACATTTATTATTATACTTCTTGATCCATGTGTTATTGTCCATCCGGGCTATCCGCATATTGTCACACAAATTAAGTAGGGATACGGACGGTAGTATTTAATTAAAATAAGTCACATCAGCGTGGAGAGAGAATGAAAAAAACGATAGAAGTAAATTACATGTAGAGAACCAACCCCAATAAACCCAGTCAAAATTCGAACCTTGACCTCCTAGTAATAGACCAGTCCAGAGCCTGCCCTATGGTTTCAGTACTTATTCAGCTTAACTATTATTATTATTATTATTATTACTTAGCACCGCGTCTTACTACACGTTCGGTTTATAAGCTTAAGTACTAATTACGCTAATGGGTTAGGAATTGGGGAGGTTGAATATAGAGGAAGTGAACCCGCATTTGCGTGAAGGGAGATTGGAAAACCATTTAGGAAAAACCACCCTCAGTTTACCCGACCGAGATTCGAACCTCGATCTCCCCGTCCTCGGCGGTCGAGCTCAACACGACTAGCGCGTTAGCTATCTACACCACCTAGGCGGGTTTCAGCTGAACTATTACCGCTTAACAAAACCAGTAATAGTAATGAAAGTGTGTGCGTAGTTTGGAAGTAGGGCCCTGTCATATTCATCAGAGATGTTTGAGTACTGACACAAGCTTAGAAGAGATACAAATAGTAAACATATTAGCAAATTTAACAGTGATATATCTCTGTCTTTCAAACAAAAGTAAATTGAGATAAATTTGTTTTGAAAAATAGTTTGAGGGGAAACTCATTTAATTAAATATGTTTTATAGATATTATCACAATTAAAAAAAACCCGTTGAAATGTTCCAAAGTACACATTAATACTTTGTTTATTGTTGTTGCCGCCACACTTCACAAAACAAGGGTAAAAACAATGACAATAAGATTACATGTAGAATATTTCGTTGTAGTTAATTCATTGGCTGTTGCATTATAGTTAACAACACTATTGCCAGGCCTCCACCGTGGTTTGGATTCCACGTTAAACTGTAGGTCCTCCATTTCATCTCACAATCACCCTACCATTACACATTAGCGTAAGTGCGTATAACCCGAACGGGTAGTAAGACGCGGTGCTAATAATAATAATAATAATAATAATAATAATAATAATAATAATAATAATAATAATAATAATAATAATAATAATAATAATAACAACACTATTTCAATACAAGTTTCTCTAAAAAATAAAGTAGAAAAACACTGCCCGCGTGTATGTACCATTATAACCCGTGACCTTCGGTTCGGGTGTATACAAATAGCGAAACCCCTTAATAACTTATAACTCTCCTGCTTTCGACCCACGCTCAGACACTAATTTCGACCGCACCGAAGTATGAAAGGAGGACTCTTGGAGGTGGAAGTCGGCAGGTATCCACGTTCTCCACCAAGTCTGGGGCCCAAGAGGTGACTTTGTTTGGCCTCAGTGTGGTGACTGTCGACGGTGGTCCTGAGTCTCATGTGTTTTTGTTTGTTTGTTAGTCTAGTTGTTAGCGGGAGCCACCGGGCGGGCGGCCAACTTTAGTAAATATAGACGCCCACACCCATGACTCAAGAAGAGCGAGACACTTGACTCTTGAAAACAACTGCAACACACATTTAACTTCATTCGTAACCAAATTGCTCCTTTTTTTTTCACTGTGAGGGTGACCTGGTGGTCTAGGGGTAAGGTGTAAGACTTGTGTGCTGAGGGTCCGGGGTTCAATCCTCGGTCCCGGCACAGATTTATCTGATTGCCAAACCCTTCCTTCACCTCTGACAAGATGTGTATTAATCACAACTTGTGAATGTGAGTAATGCCAGGCCTCCATCGTGGTTCGGACTCCACGTTAAACTGTAGGTCCTCCATTTCATCTCACAATCACCCTACCATTACACATTAGCGTAAGTGCGTATAACCTGAACGGGTAGTAAGACGTGGTGATAATAATAATAATAATAATAATAATTTTTCACTGTGTCGTATCACTCATCCGGGCTATCCGCATATTTACGCTAATGGGGCAGAGTTGAGGAAGGCAGAGTTTAGAAGAAATGTACCCGATTGTAAGGAGAGTGGGAAAACATTCAGATGAATACCTGGATCTAAACCCCGATCTCCTCCTCACCAATAAACCAGATAAGACGTGAATGGCGCCTTTATTCAGTTAACTAATATGTAGTAATAACTTTACTATAAAATGTGTTATATTTTTATAAATATAAAAGGAGCTTAGATTTTATATATAACTGTAGCTATGATTTATATTAATATATTATAGGCTTAAAATTAGTCGATCTGATTGAGGATGTTGTCATTTAGTTGTTTAGTTGTATAGTAAAATCAATGTTTGAGCACATAATAATTTGTGTGGGTGCTATCCAATTAGTAAATATCCAAACGTTAGAACAGGCTATGTACAGTAGCCCCATGGCTTCTTTGGTGCTGACTGACAGTTCACAGCTGACTTCTGACAGTCAACATTTAGGTATATACCTAAATTTTGACTGTCAGAAGTGACAGCTGCTAAACACATGTTTTTTTGCAGATCATATGGTTTGGCGTAGGGATACATAATTTGGTCCCGTAGCTTTTCAAAGCCGTCAGCTGTGAGCTGTCAGTCAGCACCAAAGAAGCCATGGGGCTACTGTAGTATTAGGTGTTCTATCTTGTTCTCCAAGTCACGTGTGTCTAGAGAGTGCACTACAAACGAAGTCTAACCAAGCAGTTGCTATATCTGCCGAGTCACCGGGATCCACCCTCACCCGTTATCAAGCTGGCGGAGTGATTGCTACCGAGAAATATCAATATTCCGAGGAGTCCGGGTCTGGTCCCGGATCAACCGGATTGTGTCGAGAAAAAGAAAAAAAAACTATAAAAGCAAGCACAACAACAAAAAAACCCAACCAAATCGGTGACGCGTGAGCGTGTTGGGATCCTATACACACAGCTGTTAGGCAAAGTGTTTTTCCTTTCTGTCCTTTTCTTAACAAAGTATCTCTCTCCTATAACCTCTCTATCGTTCTCAATAAATGAAAGTGTCTATAAGCTCCGAAAGTCATGTCACATCAAACATTGACATACAATCTAACTATACCCTGATGTTGGTAGGAAGAACAGTATTTGGTAGTTACTAAAGTTACTAAAACAATTTAAATATATTCATACATCAAGTCATGTTGTCTGAAGCTGTCACTTTTGATAGATACTATCAACACCTGTATACTAACACAAATAATATAGTAAAATGTGATCAATGATGGCCGCAAAGAGGTATGTTTGAATTTTCTAAAGTGTTCTTTCAACCAAAATCAAGCTATAGCTTGAAGAAGATATATTGTTTGTAGAATAGCCTCCTGTGAGGTCTTATTTGGAGCTTGGAATCTTATTACTTATCCGAGATAGCCATATTATATATATATATATATATATATATAATATATATATATACACATAATCTTATGGGTTATATATATATATATATATATATATATATATACACATAATCTTATGGGGTTAGGGGATGATAAAAAGGTAGCATTTTAGAGAAATTGTATAATAATTTACGTGAAACGAGAGAGATGAATTATTTAGAGAAAAAAAAATCTCTGTACGTCCGGGCGGGACTCGTACCACGTATTTTCCTAGTACAGAAAAAAACAACATATGAGGCTGACGTCTTTGTCCACATGCCCACTGATGTGGGTTATTGTGATATTCTTTTAATTAAAATGTCATGGTTTTAACTCGCTAACACCCGCTTTTGTCGCCGTATGATCTCACTCGCAATAGACCGGACTGCCGATGACGGGGAGAACAGGGTTCGAATCCTGATAGGGTGCAACAAAAGTGGTTTTCCCTAAATGGTTTTCCACTAACCCTCCACGAAAATACGGTACTAGCGTAGTTAATATGAATGCGTATAGCACGAATGGTGCTAACAAAAATCCCTAGTTTTAGTATATTTAATAAAATTACTTTTATAAAAGTTCTCTCTTTAGGACAAGGCCTTCTTGAAAGATAAATACTCACACAACGGTATTTCTTATGGGAATGGCATTTCTGAAGCCTAGAAACTAATAAAACAATTATTTATCTTAAAATATTTTATGTTTACAACCATTTATATCAATTTCAAAACTAACTTCATCGGTGGTCGCATTGTCAAAGACGTCACTCTCAGAATAGACTAGACTGCCGATGACAGGGAGAATGAGTATCGAATCCAAGTCAGGAGTATTTAGAGTGGTTATTCCTAAATGATTTTCTACTCTCCCTCGAAGCAAATGTAGGTGTACCTATTCTAAATTCAACCTTACTCATCAACATATTAGCGTAATTAGTACACATGCGTACAAGCTGAACCTGTAATAAGACGTGGTGCTAAAGAATATTTTAAAAACCCTCAAAACTGCGATATTTCGTGAGAGATATAATTGAACATGAGCTAATTTTACCTTTTAGGGATTTCTTTTTAAACTTAGAAATCTAGGTTTTTAATCCTAAAGGAACATGTAATATCTTTTAACTTTCATTTTGGTATGAACCGACAGGTAGGAGGTGGGACCTCTATGTTATTATATTCGTCGGGAGCTACTCGGCTCGCCCCAAATAAGGAGATTAGTAGAAATAGACACACAAAAAAAAAAAACTCGTCCCAAAGCTTCTAATGTTTACCTTTCCCTTGAACATGGCTCGTATCAGTATTTTTATATCAGTTGAATTGATCATGTTTGACAAGAAGGAAGTAGTTAACCAGCGCGGAAAATCGTTCTTCTTTTTAATAATATAATTTTAAATTGAATAAACGTCACGGTTTATCGAGTGGTGGAAGTAAAGTCTGTTCACCGTAGGAATTGTTTTCTGAAAGGCCTTTTTCCCTACCAGAAAACTATTATATAGTAGGATATTGGTAGGAAAAAAGACCTTTCAGAGAGTAATTCCTACCATGAATGGCGTATAAGTGGCAATGCATGAACAGGAAATGTGGAGCATATATAAACACAATGGGCCAGTCTCATAATCAAATTTGTATGCCTCAAGTGCGGTACTATACTAAATGCAGGACATCTACCTACACCAAAATGGAACGAGCCAGTTTTATATGTGAAACTTGTCCATTCATATTCGAGTTTAGGTTGTGGTCATCTTGAATTTAATATAGGCCTACCATCACACTTGAGGCATACTCAATCTGACGATAAAGTGGCCCAATGAGTAGTTCTAGGCTAGGTCAGGATAGTAGGTGTGTCCAGTATATGTAAGACAAAGATGGAATTTCTTAAAAATCGGCTGTGTGAATATAAGAACGCAGAGTATTCCCGCCTTCAATCTATCAAGGCTGTGGCTGTGTGCAATCAAAATAAGAAGTGAGTTTTCACTCGCTTTGGTGGCCAAATGGTCTAAGGCATTACTCTTGCATTAGACTAGACTGCCAATTAAGTGGAGATCAAGGTTCTTATCTCAGGCGGGTGTGCTGAGGTATTTTTCAAAAATGGTTCTCCAATCTCCTTCCATACAAATGCAGGTAGACATCCTCTAAATATAAACTTCATAATCCCTAAAAACATTAGCGTAATTAGTGCATAAGCGCATAACCCGAACGGGTGGTAAGACGTGGTGCTAAAATAAGTGAGTTTTCCTTTGACTTGTCCTTTCCAAGTGAAATGATTTTGACACCGACAAATTTGTCTGTGACTTTTCAATTTTTGTAAATAAATCCTCTTCATTGCTGGTAGCTGATGAGTAGTGTTCTTGATATTTCCCTGGTTGGTCAACGTGGGGATGAGATCTGCTACGATCCCCGTCATACTTGAAATGTTTCCTTTGCAGGGATTAAACTAGGAACGAGATGTATCACCTATGGATCTCCCCAAACTTCTATACTGCATATTACGTGAACATACCTTGATATAATACAGCTACAGCCTGCTTTCTATAGATTTATGTTGTAAAAATACTCTATTCGTTTAAGGAAGGGAGACATAGGTTTCTCTGGATGTCTGAAATACTTTTCAGCGATCATATAAGCGGGAAATTTCCGCAGAGACGTTCCGTTTTAACACAATATTAAATTATAAAATGCGTTATTTCAACAAATGGCTCACGCCAAAATTAAGTTGAAAGATTTCAACGGGACTCTTTTTCCTTAACAACGCTATAATTTTAGTTTTATTAATATAAAAAGTGGGTGAAAATATGACTTTTTAAGCATATTTGTAGATAAATAAGATTAGTATTTATGTAAAAGGGGTATAGATTTAGCCTTCCTCTAACAAATACTGTAATTTTTTGATAGGTTCACAATATAACATTTTTAGATGTTTTAGAACTAACAGCGAGCTTTCTTCTTTAACTTGAGATTAAAAGTTTTGTAGTTTTTTTCCCCCTATTTCTTACCGACATAACAAAGAGTGGATGTAGGTGAAGTGCGAAAGGTGGTATAGCGATTGATACTTTCTCGCTGACCAAAGCGGTCACCTTAAGTCAATGAAGAAGGTTTCATCTTAAGGTGGGGATGTAGGGGAACCGAGTAAAGGTAAATATTTTTACAGTTTTTATAGCAAATTTTTTTTGACAAAATAAAACAAATATTACGGTACTTCAGCACAGTGGAGTCAGTACGCCAAGCCCTATACTCCAACTCCTCTGTGTTTCTAATGTCCAACTCCAACTCCTTCAGAAATGGTTAATGTATATCAATTAGTAATAAAAAAAATACTGTAGTAAAATGCTAAAATACATATGACTTCGTGGGAAGCTTCTTTGGCATTACGAATGAATATTTAAATACATTTGTTAGTCAAAATTACAAATTTTGGTCCTAAGAAATAAAATAAAATACAAAGTTGAAATTATTTATTTACTATCTATTTTTATTATACAAGTTTTTATTTCAAGGCTCGAGTCAGAATCGGTACAATTTTAACTACTCCAACTCCACCCAAAATTTCTTCAAACCCCAACTCCACAACCCTGGTTTTCCAGACTTTTCTCTATCCGGAAAACCAAGTTTCCCCAATTAAAACCCATTTAAAAACGGATTAATGTGTCCAAAAATACAAACTCTCCTAATGCTATAAATAAATATTTTATGAATCCATTCAAAAATAAACATGTAGGCTACTTAATTAAGGCATTATTCATATACAATCTATACAATTTAAAATAAAGTCATTTCTCATCCCTAGATATCCGTATACAATATTTTCCCTGATAAATTATACAATTTCCAGACAGTTCTCTGATATTCCGATCATTTTTAAATTCCCTGGAAATACTGTGATGTGATAATATTTCCTTTAAAGTAGGAGGCACCCATAAGTCAATGAAGAAAACGTCTCAGTTGGGTGTGTTGAGGGTGGATTTTCCAAAATAGTTTTCCACTCTCACTCCATGAAAATTCTGGTAAACTTCCTCTAAATATAACCTTCTAATCCTTAAAACTATTAGCGTAATCAGTACATGAGCGTATACCCGAACGGGTAGTAAGACGCAGTGCTAAAAAAAAGAGAGAGAGAGAGAGAGAGAAAGCGTCCCTTATTATTCTCTTCTTGTGCGCAAGGACAAGGTATATAATGCACCCTATCAATAAATCATCGATGCTCCCTCTGTTTTCAGAAGAACCAAGTGATAAGCTCCTCTCGAGAGACGGGAGAACCAACCTTGCAAATAACGGCTCCATATCAGTTGACGAGGAAGAAAATCAACCTTGACGGAAGTCGGAGGAGTGGAGGCAGAGTGCAGGGATGAAGGGAGACGAAGAGGGTAAGAAGGTATGTGAAGGTGGCTAAGAAGTATCAGTTGCAAAGAGTAGGGATTGAGGAAGATGGATTATCTAAGAAGAGGTAGGGTGAAGGGGGGGGGGGGGGGGTGTCGACTGTCACTCCGGGCGCGGGTGAGATGAACCTCCTTCCGTATATATATACCTGCCTCAAACCAATAACGTGGCTGGACAGCAGCTAGAGCTGTGGGAGCGTGCAAAAAAATATAGTCTTGAAAGGGTTCAAGCGAGTTTTGAATTCCTCTAGCATTCTTTTTTGTGGGGGGGGGGGGGGGGGGGGAATTATTTGTACTATCTGAATTTATAAACTTTTGTTCCATAGCACCCATTGTTGGAGACCTTACCAAACATTAACATACATTATTATTTAAACTTATAGTGATTATTATGGGTACAAACTGAACAGGTAGTGTGAGACGTGATGATTAAAAAAGTGATTATTAAAGTTCAATGAGGTTTGGTTAAAAAAATCAAAGTTTGTTAATCTAAAGAGGGTAAATAGTTTTTCAATAAAAACAATTGTTGAACATAATTGACAACAAGCTTTAATACTTCTAATAGCTCACGATGGAAAAAAACGGAACTTGTATATTTTTTTTCTCCAAGGGCATTTTCTAAGGTCAATATATTACTCACAAACTAGCTTAATATATCTTCGCATCCCTCGATTGAATAATACCATTACTCTAGTGAACTAGAGATTAGAAAGTTTTTTGACCATCGCGTCTTACCACTCTTTTGGGTTAAACGCTTAAACATTAATTAAACTAATGGTTTTAGAGATTAGGAAGGTTATATTCAGAAGTAGTGTATCAGAATTTTCAAGGAGGAAGAGTGTAAAGCCATTTTGGATAAACCACCTTCAATACACTCGACCGAGTTTCAAACCCCGATATCCCCATCATCAGCAGTCTAGTCTACTGACAAAGTAGTGCCTTAGACCATGTGGCCACTGAAGCAGGTATGAGAAATTTCAAGGTTAGGAGAAGTGTCCTAACATGTGTGAGGGAAGAGTTAGAAATCGTTCAAGGGGGGAAAAAACCTCGTTTCACTCAAACGAGATTCGAAACACGAACGTTACACCACCAGCAAACCGGAGTAGATGAGGCTGTCATTTATTCCGCGTGTCTATCGATGAGGGTGCTAATTTACCTCGTGACACTCACACTCTACATAAAGGTTTTATCAAAGTTTTCCCCCATGAGGTCTAAGATTTATATTTAAATACATTCAACCTTTTCTCACCAGTGGAGTTCAGCTTCGGATTTCCAGTGATTGAATTTGTTTTTATTCTCTGACTTTAAACCACTTTTACTTTCAACCCTTAATGTATATTCTAATTAATATTATTAAATAATTTATAATTGAAATTATTATGGATTTCACTCTGACTACGATGAAATACAATGCTCTGTTTTGTGATTGAAGGAAAATCCCTAAATTTCAAACCCTGCGAGCTACATTTTAAATCCCGTCCCCGCGTTTAATCTCTTAGCGCTTACACACAGTTTCAATACAAAATGGAGCCCCTTCGCATTTTACAAAGCTACGGTGCAATAATTTGTTATTGCATAGAGCAAAATAGTCAACCTTAGCCACATAGGTGGGCACGCCGAATAAATGTATGGCTCATCTAGACTGGTTTGTCGGCTACTGGGGTGTTTTGTTTTGAATTTCAACCAGGTTAATTTAGAGTATTAGTTTTGTGAACGAATTTTCACTTTCCTCCATCTCTACCACATTAGCTTAATTCATATGCGTGCATTATCATCTTAATGGGCGGTAAGTAGAACTAAAAAAGATATTTAATTTAAGGAGTTTGGATGAATTAAGAAAGTTTAAGAGTAAATGCATCCGTATTAGCTTGGACAAGGGGAGTGGGAAAACTGCAATGAAAATTCACAAGGGAAAAACTAATCTCCAGTACACATGATCGAGATTCGATCCTCAACTTCTCCATCACCAGTGATCCCATATATTTCAAGAGTGACGCCATAGACAATATGACCACCGATGAGGGTAGTTTGTTTGCCCGGAACCGGTATAAACCAACAAAAACTAAAGTTTAATACTCTGTGAGACAACATTGCCAACATTTCAGATAGTCATAAGAACTTGTCTGATAATTCAGAACTTTCTTACTGTGAAGAAACGCGTTCTTCAGAAGTCCATTTTGTCAGCTGGTGTAAACGTTGACGCCTGCAATTTAAATTGTGATCTTTAATAAATGTTGATTATCTTACATTTTGTTTTATCTATTCTATAAGGTTATTTCTACAGCGATTCGGCTACAAGACTTCTTGCACTTGTTGAGATCATTCGGAAATAAAAATTTTACTGCACAATTTCAACAAGTGTATAATCAAAAGCTATACATAGTGATTCAATGATTTCAAATCATTTCAGTTCATGAGTTGTAAAGGGTCAAAATTCTAGTTTATGCGTTTTGTGTGTCATTGTAAAAATAAGCAGTTAATGCATGGGGCTGAAATTTACTAAGATAACTAATATGAGGTGTACACCATTAAATATTTATGATATTAATATTATTATTATTAATACTATAAATATTTCACTGTATACCCCTCATATTAATGTCTAGTGATACTAAATTTCAGCCCCATATATTAATCACTTTACCTTTACAATGGCTCGTAAAAATCATAAAATAGCAAGTTTGACCCCTTATAGCTCGTGAACTGAAATGATTTGAAATCAGTGGATCGCTATTTATAGCTTATAACTAAGCACTTGTTAAAAGTGTGCAATATTTTTTATTGTCGAATGACTTTAATTATTATTATTATTATTATTATTATTATTATTATTATTATTATTATTATTATTATTATTATTATTATTATTATTATTAGCACCGCCTCTTACTACCCGTTCGGGTTATACGCACTTACGCTAATGTGTAATGAGGGTGATTGTAAGATGAAATGGAGGACCTACAGTTTAACGTGGAATCCGAACCACGGTGGAGGCCTGGAATTCCTCACATTCACAAGTTGTGATTAATACACATCTTGTCAGAGGTGAAGGAAGGGTTTGGCAATCAGATAAATCTGTGCCGGGACCAAGGATTGAAGCCCGGACCCCCAACACAGAAGTCCGACACCTTACCCCTAGACCGCCAGGTCACCTATGAATGACCTTAATGATGTGTTTGTTTTGACGTCTACGCTTTTGATATTTTCAATATATCTACATTTTATTCAAGCAGAGTGTACGGTATTTAAATAAAGAGGGATTTTTTTGTTTTTAATGTTTACGTGGAACATGTGTGGAGTTTAATGTGAAATAAAACCCACACATGGAACAAAGCTCGATCTAGGCTGTATTAGAAAATTACAAAATTAAAATGTGGGTTTAAGCTGTGTACAAAAACAAATGAGATAGAAACACACATTTATGTGCCACAATTAGATTTTAAATATTCGCAAGAGTGCTTTAAGAAAAATATATATATTCATTATTCATATACATTAGAGTAGCGTATCTATGATTTTGGTTCTAGGCCCAGTGTACGCCCTTTTCCATAGGATGAACGATGCGTGGTTAGGCGGCAAATTACATGTAAACTCAAAATATATTTAATATTTTTGGTCAAATTCTAATAATACATATATATGTTTGTTTCTATTTAAGACATTATTTTTGTATTATATCACTAACAAATGTATGTCAAGTAATTTTTTTCTGAATGTTCCGTTTAATTCCAATTTTTGATAATTCGAGATGGGGCCCATTCTCGCTCAACTCGAACTAATGAGACTCCTGTATTTTTATTTTATTTTGTGCATCACGTATTGACACCCAATCGGGCTGTCTAAATATTTACTAATTAAAGTGGAATGTAGAGGAAATGTACCTGCCTTTGCGTGGGGAATGATTAGAGAGTAATTGAGAAAAAACACCTTCCGTATACCTACCTGACATAGCTTTTGCGCCCTAACCTTTCAATAATCGGAAAACTACTCCATATGAGTTTGATGTCTTAACCAGATCCAAGAAACTGGTTATTACATATTTATATATAAAATATAATTGGTGTTTTGCTTATGGGTTAGCGCTTAAATTCCAAAATGAAGACACCTTGAAAGCTGAAACTCGACATAAGCCCTTAGAGAAACTTGAGGGTTTGTACGTTGTCCATTTTATCAGCTAATTCGACGTCCGTTTTATTATTAAATCTTACGTCAGTTTTATTATTTAATTTTACATCTATTGCGAGACTGACGTCCCAGACTGCATGAACATATGATGGTTTTGGTATCCAATAAATATTCACTTTCAGTATGTACTTCTAAATATATATATTGTTTTAATTGGTTTTCTTTCTAGCTGTATCCGCTAAGAGACATTTAAACCTCAAATCCATAAAGATATTTAAACCTAAATCCAAAAAGACATTTCAACCTCAAACTAAAAGAGAAATTTTACGTTAGCGCTAACTTAACTTTAGCAACGTCAAGTACTTGAAGTAAGTAAAAAAAATCTTAATCTCTCTTACACAATTGAAAAGCGTCAGTCCTGTCTCATCTAAATTTACGTTAAGACGGTAGTCCGTGGTTCTAATCTTGGTCAGGTGCACTAGAATATGATTTTACATTGTTTTACAACTCACTCGCCACGCTAATGTGGGTGCGTTTATCTAAGAAACCTCCCTCATACATGCGAGTATTATGCTGACCATACTATTATTTAAAAACGTTATTTAATAAAATATGATTTCAGAAATTGAAATGAAAAGCTATTTCCAGTGCCCCAACGCTGTAATATTCGAACGTATTTTAAATTCAAGACAGTTAAATTATGAAACATCAAATCTTTTACGAAACGAGAAAAGAGAACAAGTAAAAATTTCATGAAAAAGAAAACAAAAGGCGTGAAATAAAAGAATGTAAAGGAGAAGATTACTCCTACTTGGTGAGCCTTTTCACAGTTTTTCGAGGGTAGGTAGGAAGGACCCTTACTGAGATGAGCACCCTCGGTGATCCTCAACTGTCGAAGTGAAGGAGGCAGGGCATTACATTTTCAGAACCGACACCTGGAATGAATTTCTTGGTTTCTTGTTCAGGACACCCAGTTTTTGGTGGACCAGGTCACTCTTCAACATTATTTTTAAATGTGTTCCTACACTAGCTATTATATGCTCTTTTAGCCGAGAATTTTGGAGAAAGTTACTGTTCTAAGGGACACTAATAAGTAATAACTCTAGTCAAGGGATGAATGAATTTTAAAAAGGAAATAGAAAAAATAAATAAAGGGAGCGAGATACAAAATGATAAAAAAAAAGAGATAACAATATGTACATAAATAAAATAGATAAATGGAGAAATAATAAAATAAGAAATAAAAAGAGGAGATGATAATAGTAAGCATAAGGTAATTTAGAAAAGGGTGATAGCTATAGAATGATAAAACGGGGAGGGGGAGAATACAAATTAGAAAACTACAGAAGGAAGAAAAAAGAAAGTTCATCCTACAAATTATAAATATATTTCGTCAGTTCTACCCAGAATTGAACCAGGCTCCCCTAGAATTGTGGCTGAACACACACTCCATAGTAAAGGGCATAAAGATGATCAAATACTATCACAATTTACTAACTAAGAAATATACGTTTGCTCAAATTTGGGCTACTCACGTCAGTGGGCACTCGGACTAAATTTTATTTTCCTCTTATCAGGTTTACCAGTGGCAGAGAAAATCAGGTTCAAATCCTGGCTGGGTGTATTGAGGGTGGCCTTTCTTTAATGGTTTCTCATCCTCCATCTCAGCAAAAAGAATACATTTTATCAAAATGCTTTCTTTTTACTCCCTACCCCATTAGTGTAATTATATACTGACTAAGGGTAGAAACAGTATACACGGCCGGGATTCAAACCCCAACCTTCCGGTTCCCGTCAAAACAAACTAGAGTGGTTTTACGCCTTTGTTGGAAAGCCCACCGATGCGGGCAAAAAAAAAAAGTTCATACGAGGCAATAAATTATCAGTTTTATTATTATTTTTACTCGAACAAGTTAGTTCAAAGAGTTCGCCGAGTCTATCCTGGACGTGGTGTACCGTATCGTAAGAGCTGCGCTTTAAAGAACTGTGTTAAGGCCCTACCCTACTACCGCGGTTCATTTTTAAATGGCCCCTGGCAGCGAGCCTAATGTGTCACTCACCCACCTCTTCCCTAGAAGAGCAGGCGGACCTTAAACTGTGACTAAACATGCCTCTTAAACGATATTCTAGCCGACAGTGGGAGTTCTGGGTCAAATTAAGGGGTCATTGTTGGGCCAGAGATTTGACATATGAAATAGTTAAAAAAAATTTAAACGTATAAAAACTTCTGAATACGCACACATAGATAACATATTATAGTAAAAAAAAGGCAGTTTTTTAAATTTGTAACACAATTTTTTTTACATCCATTACAGTTTTCAGCCTATGGCCTGGATCAGTGTTTTATTAAAGTCATATATTTTTCTACTACTGGCTGGCTAGGCCTGTCGTAGCTTCATATGCCTTATAATCTAACTTAAGACTAGGACATGCACAGCATCTAGTCCCCAGCCCTTAATTTATCACTATGAAATGGTAAACCTATATTTTCATAAATGATACATTTTTGGCGTTGCCGGGAATAGATCTCGGGAACCTCAGTAGGGAGATACGCTACTGACTGGGTTAATGTTGTCGAACTGTAACACAAAATAACTAATTGTTATTGCTTGGTTTTTGTTGTTGTTAATTAAGGTGTAGGGCAGTGTACCAGCCAAGTTATCCAGTAACGCCATATTCATTTAACACGATACAACTCAGACCACATCTACCCCCCACCCCCTCCAACCTATCTCCAAAGATTGATGGGACAGTAAAAATTTAACACTCTGTCAAGACGAACTATTTTAGTCCTCTTTAAAAAGATGAAGTTTCTAGCTTAAGTGTCTCGTGAGATACAGGAATTAAAATATACTTATTTCGGGACCCACTGACTTACTCATTGATAGTTAAAGCCTATCTAGGATACTTCCAGTCAACAAATAGTCTTGAAAACTGGCATGAAGGATATAAACCACGGGTAAACATATAAAATCTCAATTTTTCCAATTGGTTCCCAAAAATTGGGAAAGGGAGAAACGTAGGGTGTAGTAGAGGAAACGGACTTTTATAATTCTTATCACAGTCAAATAGCACATCATTTTAAAGGCCCTCGTAAGTAGATTCCACAACAGTTTGTTTCATTTTGATAGGGCACATAATTCAAAAGCTAGATTATGATCGGTCACTAATTTGCCAAGTTTTATACCACAAAAATCCTTTAATTATTCAGCCTCGAAAAGGAGTGAGATATAAAAGAGTGACAAGTTTAACTTGCATCTCTTTCTGATTACTTTTAAGATGATTGGCCCTTTTCATTTGGCGTGAAAATGCAGAGCCATGGGAACAAACGGCTATCTTCAAAATTTTTTTTATGGTTTTTGCAATTTTCTTTCGGAAACGGTTTGTTCAAGAATGGAGGCATGTTGATTAAGTTATTCTTTTTATACACACACCTCCTCTATAATTTTAACAGTGATCAAATATCGATAAAATTGACATTTTTCAATAGAAAACTGCCATCTTCATAACAAAAAATTAGAAAATGTAACAATTAATAAACATCGATACATTATCTTAGAAAAGGTGTTGTAAATATTAACATAAAAATTTCACTCATTATCGATAAAACTGATATTTCCAAACATATGATTTTTCCGCAATACGTCCGGTAGCTAGCGCCATCCACGGTTTCCGTGATCCATCTGTTATTGTTGATGCGGAGAATACTTTGGTCGGTTGAAAGCTACGCCGAGCTTTTCACCCTCCCACCCACCATCCCAGAAAATTGGTTTTAGACTTGCACTCGACAGGGCCAAGGGCCTTAAGTCTATCTAAGGGCACTAATCTGATTTTAAGTCTCTAGTTAAAGTTCTCCTATACACTTTAAGGGATGAGAATATAATTAAGTGTGTAAGAATAGGAACAGCTAATATTACACTAAAAGTTAAAATATCTACCTCATGCTCCTCTTGACTTGTGGAAAACAAAGTATAATAATAGTTAAGACTACTACTGGATCAAACGTCAAATTTAAATACCAACATGTTATTTATTCGACAGTATTTTTATACTTTAGTGACGTAATAATGTTTGTATATTTGAGGGGATTATAGTGACGTCATTTCAGTGCCTGCCAGAGAGTTTTTTTTGCCTTGCCTGTTGTAGGGGAAATGGCCAGGCATACACGGTATATACAGTAATAAGTAATAACTCTTGCGACAATGATCTGCATAAGAATATGTATGAGTGGCCAACCTTCCACAAAAACATTTACCTTATGTCAATGAGCTATGAAAATACTCATGAATCACCATCATCATCGATTCACCAACATCACCAATTCATCATCATCGTAAATTCACCATCGAGTTCACTTACCTGGAAAAAAAGAAAACCAAACGTAAAAAATATATGTTCAATCTACTTTGTTAAGGAATGGGGAAAAAAAAAGTCAGAATTGAATAGGTGGATACACAGTTTAAAAGTCAGTCTCGTAATAAACACACTTATTTATCAGAAGGAGATTGTGGTTTGAAACCCAGACAGGTATACTGATATGGTTTTACCTACATTATTTCCTGCTCTTTATTCATGCAAATGCGGGTATATTTTTCAAATCCTACCTTATTCATATCCATCCCATTAATAGTAAATAAGCAGGGTGACCTGGTGGTCTAGGGGTAAGGTGTCAGACTTCTGTGCTGAGGGTCCGGTGTTCAATCCTCGGTCCCGGCACAGATTTATCTGATTGCCAAACCCTTCCTTCACCTCTGACAAGACGTGTATTAATCACAACTTGTGAATGTGTGGAATGCCAAGCCTCCACCGTGGTTCGGATTCCACGTTAAACTGTAGGTCCTCCATTTCATCTCACAATCACCCTACCATTACACATTAGCGTAAGTGCGTATAACCCGAACGGTTAGTAAGACGCGGCGCCAATAATAATAATAATAATAATAATAATAATAATAATAATAATAATAATAATAATAATAATAATAATAATAATAATAATAATAATAATAATAATAATAATAATAATAATAATAATAATAATAATAATAATAATAATAATAATAATAGTAAATAAGCGAATAGTCCAAAGAGCTTAAAACCATGATGAGCAAAATATTTTAAACTGTAAAAAGAGTATGGAAAGTAAATTAACATCAATAAGTCTAAAATAATGAGGATGTACCAGAGATAGAATATAGCCACTGAACATCGTGGGGGGGAAATCAACAGTGGGAGAATGTGGAACATTTCAAATATGTAGTAAGTTTAGTTGTGACAGGCGCGCAGAGAACACAGAAGATAAAGTCAAATATAGCCACGACAAAGGCTTCTTTCAACAGTAAGAAGATGCTACTGACTAGCAAACTGGACAGGAAGAAACTAGTAAAGTGTTATAAATGTAGCGTAGATTTGTATGGTGCTGAGACATAAACTCTTAGAATAAAAGAGAAGTATTAGAAAAACTTTGAGACGTGGTACTTCGGTAGAATAGAGAGGATAAAAGGATACATCGAGTGACTGATGAAGTTCTAAGAAGAATCAATGAAAAGAGAACTATTTGTTCAGGTAATTATACGAAGAAAGGTCATGTAGATGGGTCAAATTATTAAAATAAATAGTTTATTGAGTGATGTCATAGAAGGTAGAGTGAAAGGGAGAAGGGGACCAGGAAAATCACGAATGAAACTCACAGATGACCTCAAATAAGGAAATAAGATAAAGTTTTCGGTTCTAAAAAAGTGTAAACTGGTTTGTATTTGTTCTTCCTAATAATTATTATTTAATAAATGACGAGATTAAAAGAAGTGATACATCACATTGTAAGAACAGTTCACAGCGCACCCGGTCAAGGTTCGAACATCAAACTTCCGAGTCACCGACAATCCGGTCTCTTGCAGACCTGACCACGTGACCAATGGTGCAAATTTTTTTTTTATAATGGGAAAAAGTGTTTATTTCTAGAAAGACTAATTCATCAGCAATATTGGCACTTGCGCCAAGGTGAGAAATTCCTAGAAGGTGCTGTATGAAACGAAGTGATTGAGGGTTAGTGCTTCTGTCTGCACGCACATGGTATCAAAACTCTGTATGTGACGTAGCGGGGGAAACTGATGTAACTAGCTGCAAGTCAAATGTCAACATGTTTGCGGGGTGGTGGAAGAATAAGGGGGGGGGAAGAAGGGAAGGTGCTAGACGTCGGGCCATTCGTCTAACTCATTTGTCTTCATTCTGGTGTGCTGTACATTCGAGCGCTTCTAACAGCTCTAGTAGAGATCTTGTAGACGGTAAAGTTTAGAAATTAAAAACTGTTTTGCTGTCTACATTGATAAAATTGTACTGTACTATTAATATTATTTTATAGGTATTGATAGTATCCATCAAAAGTGATAGCTGCAGTTGACTTATGAGTACCTAGGCATGTATGAAAGTAGTTTAATAATTTTGAAACTGTGATATACTCTCCTTTCACTCGTGTAAACGCAACAGCTGTACCGTATTAGGATAGTTCTTTAATTGTTTGCCCCTTTAGTTCACTACCCGTCCATATATTACGCATTTTTTGTGTGCCTTGTGTCTTACTACACGTTTGGTCTATCTATATAGTGGAAGGTAGAATTTATAAGAAATAATATACCCAAATTCTCATAGAGGGAGAGTGGAAAATCACCCTCAGTACAGCCAGAAGGAATTCAACCTTGACTTTGACAATCATCGGCAAACCAAACTAGATAAACCTAATAAATAGTCCGCTTGCACACCGATGCGTCTGTCTGGGTGATTCCGACTTCTCTCTTAATTTAAAGACACACGATTAGTAAAGTAATTTTTATTTTAGAAAATACATCAGCATTTACCTTGAGAAAGAAAGTTTTAGAATCAGATTACTAAAAAAAACTCCCCCACAATTAAAAATTGCCGGAATTCTAACCATGACCTACCATTCACCACTAAACTGGACAGGATAATCACTGACGCCTTTGTCCACGTGACCACCAGTGCCATTAATATTCAAACAACCCGTCTCGTGGACGTAGTTATCTAACGCGCTAGTTACGTGTTGGGCTTGACTGCCGAGGACGGGGAGATCAAGGTTCGAATCTCGCTTGGGTGAACTGGGGGGGGAGGGGTGTTTATCCCTAAATGGTTTTCCACTGTCCCTTCACGCAAATGTGGGTTCATTTCCTATAAAATTCAAACTTCCCAATTCCTAAACCATTAGCGTAATTAGTATTTAAGTGTATAACCCGAACGGGTAGTAAGACGTGGGGCTAAGTATTATTATTATTATTACTATTATTATTACTACTACTTTTATTATTATTATCACTACTACTGTTATTATTATTACTACTACTATTATTATTACTATTATTATTACTATTATTACTATTATTATTATCATTATCATCATTATCATCATTATCATTATCATCATTATTATCATTATCATTATTATCATTATCATTATATTATTATTATTATCATTATATTATTATTATTATTATCATTATCATTATCATTATTATCATTATATTATTATTATTATTACTATTATTACTATTATTACTATTATTACTATTATTATTATTATCATTATCATCATTATCATCATTATCATCATTATCATTATCATCATTATTATCATTATTATCATTATATTATTATTATCATTATATTATTATTATATTATTATTATTATTATTATTATTATTATTATTATTATTATTAATATTCAAACTAATCTGAGTGTACACTCCCATACCCGGAAAGGTATTAGGCTTACACTGTGGAGCTATTTTATTTCCTGCACCATAGTGGAATCAAACAAGTTAAGCTTATTCCCTTTTCGGGGTGAACGGAGTGTTTACACCCGCGATATATTTTAGTCTGGGATCTACCGTTGAGTCCTGGTATAATTTACATGTTGGTCTGGAATGTGTACTTCAACTGAGCAATATACACGAAACCACACATGGAGGGGGGGGATGAGGGGGAAGACAGAGAGAGCCTTGTGATGCAATAATAGACCAAGCGAGTCTTCAGGTGAGGTGAGAATTTTGTTGGCTCCTCCAACTACCCATGTCCTGACTCCTTGATTCGTTTTGTAGTACATAATTGAGGGAACGTGAGAAAAGGCCATTGTTTTTGCAGTTTTTTTTGTAGAAACACTTTTTTTAGACAAACTAAATAAAATATTCAGTACAAACATATAGTTTAATTTTCTTTACATGGTGATATCAACAGTTGTTGGATAGCTGTCATGAACATTGCAGCATTAGATGACAAACTTTTTAAATTAAGATAAAAAGTCGTTGTTAAATTCCAGGACACACTTAATAAATATTCAAGAATTACTGTTGACGTTGATGTGATGAAAATTAAACTCAATGTTTATATTGAAGCAATATTTTATTCACTTTGACAAAAAAAAAGTTTTGATATAAAATCTACCAAAACAGTAGCCTTTTCTTGAGTCCGTTACATCATCACCTTAAGACTAAGTTTATTAGATGTACTAATTAAAAAAAGTTGAAGACACATTTGTAAATATTTTCTCATGTAGTAATATTATAGCTGGAATTTGTTTTCAAAAACCAATAAGGATTAAAAAAAAAGCCTCAAATTAATTTGTATTTAAAAGAAAAATACCAATTTATGTATCAGGTAAACACTACCTACATATAACATATTAATTTCAAACAAAATAGTTAAAGCCATTTTCGAAATAGTTCAAATTTTCTAAATATTTTCATAAATAAATTACCTTTAATTTTAGAGCTAGAACTAAAATTTCGATTGTATCTAAAGGTAACAATCTCAAGTTTGAATAAATCTATACAAATGTTTAAGCTATAGTCCTAGATTCTTGTAAAACCCCCAATTTTTTGGTTCAGGGCAAATAAAACACCAAAATCCATCATAATCTTGGAGTAGAAAATGTTTACGATTATAATAGTTATTCTTTATGAGAAAAAAAACAATTCTCTCCATAAGTGAACTGTGACGGATAGGCTACTGTGTTAGTGGATAGTTTGTGTTTATATGATACTTTCAATATTCTTTGACAGTTTATTTATAGCAAAATAAGAAAACATGAATAAGTAGGGGTATCCAAAAGAAAAATACAATAAAATCTCTTTAATGGTCTTGATATTTTAGAGACTGGGATTATATATGTTATCATAATTTTTAAACAATATAATATTGTGTGTATGTGCTTTGTCACTTTTTATGGTCAGTTTCATACTAGGCGCGCAGCTTACATGAAGGAATAAATCTTAATATCACGTTTTAAAAAATGAAAATAGCAGTTTTGAATCTTCTAGGTTAGAAAAACAATCTTTGATTAATTATCTTAACACTTATTGTCATTAAACAACTTTATTATTTTTATTTTTTTTAAAAAAAGAGCTAAATTTATGTTTCTCGCCATTTTCCATAATCTTACTTCAAAACATTTCGGGTAAAATGTACTTAAAAATTGACTAATTTTACCGTTCAATACATATTTTTGAAACACTTAACTTGTAAACTTTATAGTAGTCTATTGTTACTCTCCACAACCATTTTAGAATGAGCTATTTATAACAGGATGGCCACAATATATCAGAAAAATAATTATTTAACTTTCTTTGACCCAAAAATCTAATTTTTCACCAACCAAACCTATATGGGAATTTCTAAGTAAACTATGTTCGAAAAATCAAGACACGCCATTTATTATGAAGACAAAGCACCTTAAGAAATCTTGAACCTACATGCGCCTACAACATGCATTTGCAAATGCTTCCTTCAACATCCTTACCCTATTAGAGTAATTTTCAAAATAGAATATATCATGAACAGGTGGTAGCGCAGTGAGATTATATTCAAAGCTGTATTTTAATGAGCCACTACACTCCACAATGTTGACCAAATTAGGAGTTCGCCTGGCTGAATCAGAAATCGAACATCCAATTTACTGAGGAACACGCTTAAAATTTTCGAATAGGGTGGGGACTAAAAAGGTATAATTCAGAGTAGAGGTACCCGTATTTACTTAGAGGGAAGGTGGGAAACCCTCTGAGAGAAAAAAAAAATCTGTAGTACACCCGTCCGGTATTCGATCTCTAGTGGGGAAACCAGACTAGGTATTCCCAGCGCCTTTATTCGCGTGCGATTTGAAAATTAATATTCTAGTTTTTGTATACCTCAGAATAAGCCGCAAATATCATGTGCATTGACAATAAATTGTAGGCGTACAAATATTATTTTTTTTATTGAAGAAAGAAGGACTCTACCTTCGTTCGAGTGGGTCTTAGCACGCAATGTTGGTTTGGTGGGTGGATGTACCGTACCACCCAATGACTTCCCGGAAAAAAGTGGTTATCTAAGAAATGTGGACCTAGAACAAACTCCTAAAAATTAAAAAAAAAATGAGCTTCTCAAAATTTGGCATGAAGCGGCAGTAAATCTCCAACGTTTAAAAAAAAAAAGTAATAACATAAAAATACCAACGCTGTGAGATAGATGCAGTACGTCCCGCATTCCACGGCTGTATACAATATTGTATCGTTATTAAATACAGACTAACAACACCAGACTTTATTTTACTGCGTGACCTCCTTAGATCATAACGGTAGAAGGTCAAATTTAAGAGGAAGTATAAATGCATTTGCATTTAGGAGGAGTGGTAAACCATCTGATCTTTGACCCCCAGCTCTAACCCATCAATCGCAAACCAGATGAGGCTGATTCATTAACATGCGTGCTCATCAGTACGAGTAGTACGCTGTTCTATGTAAGTCATTCGGAGGAAAAAAACTTGTACTGTAGTTAGAAAGTGCCCACTAGTCTTAAGAATTATTCATAAACGTCATCATTATCATCATCACCATCTATCTCCAACATGTGGTCGGGTCAGTTTAGTGAAATGCCTCCATCTTCCTCTATCCTTCCGCCATTTTTCCTCCTTTAATCGATTAAGAATTACTCCTGCCTCTTGAAAATATATCTTCAATTCCAGGCAACGCCCCCGGAATCACAGTGGAGATTTCACCGCAACTGCACCGCTGGAAAACCACAGCTGACGATACCAACCCAACCTACTTCCCTAACCAACTTTAGCACCCCAACCTCATTCCTCCTCCATGCCGGCGGCGAATTTCACCGACAGTTATTTTACTTTTATCGGCAATAACGTAGGGCCGCGGGGGGGGGGGGGGGGGGACGGTGAAGTGGGGCGTCATTACCCTTTTCCCCCCTCTTTCCCGGCTGAATACGACGTGATACGTGCTTCGAATCTCAGAGGAGGTGAAAACCCTTCTTGGTTGATAAAATAAATTCACCCCCAACACCACTTATAACATTTGCGGTGTATAACTCTCCGCACCTACTCCCCCCCCCCCCCCGCCCCCCAACCGTGCCTTTACTTTTACTACTTTGTAACTTTTTATTGGGAGATTAATGGTGTATATTTACTATAAGGGAATCATCTAAGTAATAAAACTATTTTGGTCTAGTTTGATGGTGATGGGCAGGTCTGGATTTGAATCTCTGTCAAGTCTAAAACTATGTTTTTTTCTCCCCTGAATGAATTCTCAGTCGCAAACACGTGCACACTTGTTCTAAAGTTTGTTCAGTGAAGGAATTGTTTTCTGAAAGGCTTTTTTCCCTACCAGAAAGCTATTATATAGTAGGATATTGGTAGTAAAAAAAGACCTTTCAGAGAGTAATTCCTACCGTGAATGGAGTATAATTCTACTGTAAATACGTGGATAGACCAGATGGGTATTAGACGTTGTGAAAAATGCCCACACGGACAATCAACCTCGTTGCACCCAGCCGGGATTTGAACCTCTACCTCTCTTATTGTGGTTGACTACTAATAATAATAATATTTAGCACCACGTCTTACTACCCGTTCGGGTTATATGCTTAAGTACTAATTACGCTAATGAATCAGGAATTGGGAGGGTTAAATTTAGAGGAAGTGAACCCGCATTTGCGTGGAGGGAGAGTGGAAAACCATTTAGGAAAAACCACCCCCAGTTCACCCGACCGAGATTCGAGCCTCGATCTCCCCGTCCTCGGCAGTCGAGCTCAACACGACTAGCGCGTTAGCCAACTACGCCACCGAGGCGGGTGGTTGACTACTAAGCTACGGGGATTGGCTGAAGCTTTTTTTTTTATCAGCAGGATAGTACACAAATTTTTTGTATTAAATGTTTTTGAAACAAAAGATTTTTTCAAAGACAGTCGCATTCCTTGTTGTAAGTATAGTATACAGTTATTTATTATTTAATATCACCCTCTCGAGTCCTCTAAAACATTTATATTACACAGAAAAATGTGTAATACGATGTATCGTCTTGCCTCTCCCACCCTTTTCTACTGAAATATAAAATGTAGGTCTGCTCCTGGCAATCCTCCTTAAGTTCTTTCATATTATTTTGGGCATCTTTTAGCTAAAGATATTTAAACATTGTATGGAGAGAAAATAAGAAGAAAATAATTAATATGTTGGGGCGAAGAATGTTATGTTGAAGAAAGCATTTCGAAAAAATGTTTAATATAGCTGCGATATAAAATGATGTTTATTAGGTAAAGTGAAACATTGAAAAATAATATTCGTATTTACAGTAATATAGTGTAGCATATTAACATATATAATAATACGTGGTTGTAAATTAACATATATATAATATTATCTATTTTTTAAAATCCTTACACCTATTTTTGACCCCACCTTTCCCCCACGTAAGGGATCGTAAGATTTTCCGTCCCTTTTATCTTACGTAATTTATTACGATTTGGTAAATGAAATTATTTAATCGTCTAGTTATTTTTAGATACAAGCATTGATAACAAAGTGAGTGCTATGACATATTATAACGCTAAATAAAATATAAATGAAGTTTTATAGTTAATATATTTATTTTCTTATCAAAAATAACAGATTTTGTCTCCTCATAAAAACATTACTTTACGTAAGATGGATTCTGACTCCCCCCCTCGTAGGAAAACGTAAGAAAATACTGAACCCCCTTCTCCTTATGTAATTTAAGGATGGCCTCTTATAGCCCAGGGAAACTTAGAAGCAAGGGCATCTAATGAACTCCACAAGCAATTTTAAAAAAAAAATGTTAAAACACCTCTAGAAATTATTTAGGAAAGGTCCCCTTCATTTTTTCCCCCTCGGGGCTACAACTGTTTTATAAATACAAAATTCCCAATGTTTTACAGAAGATATTAAAAAAAATTTCAGATATTTTAGAGATGAATATGGAGGAATGATTAAGTTTAATTTTTCATAAAATTGTTCAGTATAAGGTCATGTTATTGATGTTTAGAACAGGATGATCTTACCTTAATTATGAAATACATGCAGGATTACACAACCCAAGGTTTCCCTGGGGCAGAACAGCGGCGTTTGGGGGGGGGGGGGGGGGCGGAAACAAGACAGATGTTCAAAACAACGTGCTCAATTCTTAAACTGGAATTTTTCTTCTATTCAAATGTCTGCTACTTAAAGCTTGCGTTTAAATATCTCAAATTCACAAATACTACAGGGATTTATTACTGTTTACTAAATTCCCTGTGTTTACCGTCTTTGTTTTTCCAAACACAAACATTTTTTTGTTTTACTTTCCCGTTGATCGCTTTTCCTCTTTTGAATCTTTTCTTTCACCCACATTATCATTTTTAAAAGTGTTGCGACTGGGATAAAAGATGCCGATGTCACCTACCCGCTCCCCTCCATCCCCCCCCCCCCCCCAACTTTCCATCGCGTCTCACTAGTTATCCTAACTATCCACATTTATGATAGATTAAATAACAAAGCTATTATATTTTATAGTTACGTTTATTGCCGCATCTAATTATCATATTCTTTACATTGAAAAATGACACCTGAACACAAGAATCGAACCCGGGACCTTTGGCTTAGTACGGGAATGTTCTAACCACTGAGCTATTCAGGAATCATCCCGTGCCCAGGGTTATTCTTCACTCATATTTTAAGGCAGAGTCTGTGATGGACGTGTGGAAATCGTTAGCTACATAATATGTATTATCAATTAAGATCAAGACCCATCTTCGACTAGGGAGGGCTTTGTGCCGCCAATAGTACAATTACAGTTGTACGTGTGTATATAGAATCATGGGTTGGATAGCCAAGCTATCATAGTTGTTAGGAAGGTCGTAGCCGGGTCTAAATATCAGCTTTGAATTGAAAAATTATATCCATAATTAGCTTAGCTTTTGGGGCAGGGATTAGGAAAGCTGAATTAAGGGAAAGTGTTGTCACATTTACTTGGAGGGGTAGGAAGAAGAAGCCTCAGTATATGCAGCCAGGAATACCATCCCCGATTTCTCAATCACCGGAAAATCAGACAAAATAAGAACTACATTTAGACCTCGATAAGGGTGCTGACTTTCCAACACACCACACACACATATATATATATATATATATATATATATATCTGTGCCTCAAGAATAGGTACACATTGTTTATCCTGAAATATAGCAACCTTACCTTGGCGGGTTACATACACTATGCTCCTATTTTTTAAGCCACTCCATAGTGTAATTCATCCAAGTAAGACTGCTATTTTTTTTTAGAGGGAATGGAGTGTACAAAACATGAATAGTTGAAAATCACTGACCAATAAAAATCTATGACGCAAACATTGACCATTCGAATCTTCAATATCAATGTTTTGAAAATATCCGTGTCCAATACCCTTCCTAAGAAACATGTACACCAGAATCCAGGGAAACCCCCTCTCTATGTCAAACATTTTGCCTCAGGATGTTCTCTTCCTCAATGGAACCATCCAAGGGAACTACAGAGCTAGCGACACGCCAGGGACTCCCTGATGACAGGGCTTGTGACGTCACATAGTAGAGCGGGACTATTAATTATGACAGTTACACTACATCTCACCCCCCAATCCTCTCTCCTTGGTGTACATCTGTGACGGGTATGGGAGGGAGGGAGGCGAAAAGGTAGATCAATTCTCACCCAACGACCTACCTTGGCCCAGATGCATGATGATACCTCCGTGTCGCTGTTATATTTTATTAATCGCAACTCTACGCGTCATCAAATCCGGACAAGCCTACCTCGGTGCAAGATAAATATTAAACAAGAAACATAATAAATTAAAGAGTATTTTGACAAAAACAAACCCACGACCTGTGGGTTGGGTAGACTAAGGCGCCAGCCTCAACTAGCATTGTTTGTTGGTAAGAGGGATCAGGAACTTAGCCGGTTGTAGTCATAGTGGTGTTTTCTTAATGATTTCCCCCCCAGGTTTGATAAACTTTGTAATTTTCAAAACTTACCAAATTTACAGACCAAGAAATAAGCATTTTTTCAGTGTGTTCACGCTGATTCCGCTGACGGATTACACTATGATCCTCTCTTACAAGCTATAGCATTGCAAGGTAAGCTTGCTACCTTACAAGATAAACATAAAACTATTTTCACAGTTTTCTTTTAAATTATTATTAAATATAAATACGTCGACTTGAAGAAAAAAAAATAATACTTGGCACTGAACTTGAGCTCTTTTACATCAAATTTTAAAATCATTGGAAAAATTCCTGAAAATTTCATTGAGTTTCCCTGACTTTAGGTTTTCCAGATGCGTATCAATCCTTTCCTCTCTCCTATACACAATTACTTAAAAAAAAAGTTTTGACCTTCTTCAACTCTCAACCTTTAGTCTGGTTAAATGTGGGTAGCGTGGATGTGTAATAACAAATTTTGTGTGTGTGTATGTGGGGGTGGGGGGGGGAGGAGGGGGGGACGACGACTCACTTATTTCTC
Organism: Timema podura; assembly: GCA_033556935.1. Taxonomy (NCBI): domain Eukaryota; kingdom Metazoa; phylum Arthropoda; class Insecta; order Phasmatodea; family Timematidae; genus Timema; species Timema podura. The sequence goes on from JAVRXN010000008.1 coordinate 13,588,651, forward strand.
AAAATAGAAAGAGAAGAGTTATATATAGTTCTATCTCTTTTCCCTAATCTCTTTTATATGTTCAATCTGTTCTGTGTGTCAGCTAAGACCGAGACCAAATAATGACAATATATTAAATACATTTCAATTCTTTTGTCCAAGACTAAGAAAGCATACACGAGTTGAAAATGTACTTCTTTAGTTAGTTATTTTTTTAAGTTCAGAGGATTCCAACACTGACATAAAAATATGAACTTGTAGGCCACGCGCCACAAACATTTTCCCCAGAAGGGGTGACATGTTCTCTTGACAATCCGCATCCACAAAACGAGTTCCTACTTTCATAAATTGCCGGAAGCTACGACGAATCTTTCGACTTTCACAGAGTTTGAAGGAACAGCACTGTAGACTCTGGGAAGATTTCTTAAGGCGTATGTGGATTGTGTGCATGAGTATATCACGATGTTTCATACGTAATTAGCCCGAGCTTTGAGTAGCTTATGAAAAAATAAAATAGACATATATTAACTTCTAGCTTGAAGTATTTTTAAATATATGTGAGGTTTTACTACATAATAAAAATATTTTCTGCTTTTATATCACTTTTATAGCCGAAAAAAACAAACATCGGTGGGCACCCTGGCTAGGGCGGCAACCCATCTAGCCTTGTCATTGACAGGGAAGTAAAGTCTCAACTATTATGCCATGAGCGATTAAGTGTTTTCTGCTGTTATTCCCACGCTCATTTCATGCGAATTCAGATACATTTTATATCATAATTATTTCCACCCCATCTCTACTCTTATTATTTGTAAATATGTGAATGGCCCGTACGGTTATTAAAACGTGGAAAAAAAAAAAAAGAAAGAATCATGAATTCGCCTTATTCGAGCTTTAGATCACGACCCGCATTCGACAACCTTAAAGTGGGGCTGAGATAGTTAAGGTAGACAGTTTTTTTTAGTTACAAAAATGTGGCCAACATTTTAAAATTTTAATATAGCGTTTTTCGCTTAGTTTATTTTCTACTGATAGTTTTATCTCGCATCACGTCTTACTACCATTCGGGCTATACGCTATCAACAGATAATAATAATCTCAGAGTTCTAGAATATTTGTCAAGGGTAAAATAGCATTTTCCCCTGGGTTTTCCCTGCATTAATAACGCATCTGTTCAAATGACACTACTACACCCATGAAAAATATTCACGAACCGTTGCGATATGTACAAATCAAAATAAATGTATCTACTGAAGCAATTTTTACTTTCTTTTGACACCTCGTATAGAAAGCATTGTGATCGCAAAGAATTCTAGCTCAAGATTTTGATAAATGTCTACGTTTCATGACCCCCTGAAACCAAAAAAGTAGTTTTCGCGATACCGTCTGTTTGTACCTCAGGCTAAAAGCTGAAACTATTTTACAGATTGGGCTAAAACTTGTATCTGGGGTTTTCATAAGGTCCTCTCTAGGTTTTTTTTAAATTAGATGTCCAAATTACATATATATATATATGTATCATTATAAACAAGATGACAACTATCATTTTCTCATAAAATGACTTTAAGGGTACTTTAAATGAGGAAAATTTTCCAATTTTCATCATTTCTCTGCAACTATTTGATATGTGAAATATATTACGACTGTAAAGTTGTAGTACTATTAAATATATAAAAGCTTTTATTTGAAATCTATTTTTATAAAACCAATAATATCAGTTATAACTAAATATACTTACTTTTTAATTAAGGTCTTCTGAAAATGAATTTTAATTTGATGTTTTTTTGTGTACAAATATGTTTCTATTTTCTCAATTTTTCTGTAACAGTGTTCCTAGTTCCTAATGCCATATATTAAGTAATTAACAGTATACTATTTTATTGATGATGATTTGGTGTATTGTTTCTATAACAATGTTTGACCTATTATTTTGTTTCATAAATATTACTTGTTTTTAGTAAATGTCTATTTTAATAAAGTCTGTGCGGTGCGCCACACCAATCGTGTATATATGTTGTAATGAAAAGGTTTTTGCTATAAAAACGGCAAAAATAGTGAACTTAGTTTGCTTTCTCTGTCGTTCCAACTTAAGGGCAAGACCTAATTTAAGGGTAATATCCTTATTCTGCAATATTCCTTATGAAAATGGCATTTATGAAGCTTCAAAACCACTAAAAAATCCTCGATCACCATAACCATTTTGGGTTTTTACTATATTAAAGATATTATTTATTTGAGAAAATCTGGATCTGTGTTTCAAGCCCTTTACCTGAGAGGGATGCATGGTAAGCACTGAGAATCTTTACAGACGTTTATAAATCCCAAATTATTTATTATTAAGGTGTTTGGTATTTCTTAATATTGTTTTTACCAAAATGTAAGCGAAAGTTTTTACCAGTTAAAACGTTTAAATTTTAAGTCTATATTATTATTTTTTCAATGTGTAATATCTTATATAAAATCCTAGCAAATACTCCCACGTTATCTTGAAATGTTATTTAATAATATTCATAGTAATTGTGGTAAGGAGATTTAGTGTCTTACATATACAAGGAAAGAAGCTGAGTTTCTAATTTGGAAATTTGTGAAAATATAATTAATTCTTTGACATGAGCTTGATAATAGTAATGTTTATTAAATTAATAAAATGTAAAAATTTATAACAAAAACCTTAAAGGTTATAATACATGATTTTAATTTGAGACAAAATTGTATAACAAAGAACTTTATAATATACAAATGTAGAGCACAATTATATAAGTTGAATTAAAATTGATAAATATAACACTTTAAAATAAGTAGCATAAGTGATAACAAGGCTTATTAAACCATTTAAAACATACAGAAGTTGTTTATAACATGTTTAATAGAATTGAAGTAAAATTTTGAACTCAAAAGTTATTGGGGTTTGTAAATTAAGTGGTTGGTTACATGATTAAAAATTAATATATATAAACTTTAAAATTGGTGCTAACAAGACGTATTAAACCTTTTAAAACTTTCAAGAGTTGTTTAGAAACAAATGCATAAGCTTATTTTCACAAATATCAAGTTACTTCCAAATTAGAAAATCAGTTTCTTTCCTTGTATATGTAATTTAAAATGTTCTGTTGTGACCTATAAAAACATAATTTTATTTAATAGAGGAAGGCTAAATATGACTTCTAACCTTTTGCTTTATATCTCAGAAATACAGATTTTTCAGTAGATCGTTGTTGATTTTTTTTAACGTTACACTAAAAATTCAGTTTTTTTTAATCATCAGAAACCTGCTGATAATTTACACCTACATTTTGTTGAATGCCATATTTAAAAATATCAAACCATTTTAAATGTCTGGGAACTCTGTCTCAGCTCTATTAATTTAAAAACTGCGACATTTCACGTAAGATATTCATGAAACTGGAATAGTTTCATCTATTTAGTAATTATAAATAATAAAATGTAACTTTTTAATCCCTCAGTCACATGCTGATGCATTCATCTCAAGCTCAGCGTGAAACATATTTTAAAATTAAAAACATACGTCCTTGCCCGAGATTTCTGAGCGTCTGCAAAGCGTATCGGCTAAGGGATCTCGTAATAGTATCGACTCTTTAAAAAGTTCGATATTTTACATTAGACACCGAAACTTTTTTTCTCGATACTAATAATTTGGTTTTTAATGTATTAATTTGTCTTAGTGACCGCCTATGTGGTCTATTGGCCAGAGTTCCTGGTTACAGGTACAAAGGTTCTGAGTTCGATCTCTGGTGCTTCCAGATTCTTCTGTGAAGCAGTGGGTTTGGAGCGGAGTCAAAATCATCTTAATGAGGACAGTTTAGGAGCTACTTGAATAAAAAGTAGCGGCTCCGTTCTAGAAAACTTAGATTAACGGCGAAGGGTTCTTTGTGCTGACCACATGACACCCTCTATCCGCAGATGTTGGCGGTCACTCAGTCGTATAGCTCGCTTGTGGGCTGACGCCATGGAGTTATCTATCTTAGTGATGTTATATGTTTAGGTTCACTATCGGATAGTCTAATTAAAAGTTCATGCCACTTTGTTCTAGAATGAGCTAGACACATAACTAAGCCCTCTATTATAATTTTGTAATTACATCATTATTATTCTTAGTGATTTAATATACGACTCACGAAAAATACTATATTTTAAAGGCTTTATTTATTTCTACTAGATACGTACTAAAATTATAAATATAATAATTAATATAAGCCTATATATAGAGAAAAATTTATAACATTTGGTACATAGAGACTTTTAAAAAAAGCCATATATTCGGATACAATTTTCTTCTGTTTAGATTGTTAGCGATATTTTTATTTCAATACAAATGTGAGGAATGCCAGGCCTCCACCGTGGTTCGGATTCCACGTTAAACTGTAGGTCCTCCATTTCATCTCACAATCACCCTACCATTTCATATTAGCGTAAGTGCGTATAACCCGAACGGGTAGTAAGACGCGGTGCTAAATAATAATAATAATAATAATAATAATATTTCAATACAAATATGATAGGGATACGTTTCTTCCGATACATGAAATGAGTAAAGTTTCCGTACTTCTCTTTCAATAACACATCAACTGAGCTATTGGTCTAATGGCAGCATTCCTGGCTACTAATTTAGACGTTCCACGTTCGATCCCCAACTGTACGGTGGATATTTTTCCCGAAAGGGGGAAGCTATTGTTCGTATGGTCACCAAGGTCTGGATAGTATTAGGTATAAGACTTTTTCCTAACACCACATAATCGTCATAATCATAATACTTATCACATCATCCCACTGAGACGAACTATATGCACCTATATCATGGTATACCAACCTCAGGAAACGGTTACATATCCGCCACTGCTCGTAGAAGACCAGGAATGTCTAGCCGACAAACCATAGTGAAAATTGCTATAAAAAAACACACACACAAACGCACACACATTTTTAGGGCCAGTTAAATAGTCAGACTTCACACGATTCAATTCAAGTGTGGTGCTATACTCAAGACAACAACTACTTAAAACTCGAATGGAATGTAGTATATGAAACTGGCCCAATCCATTCTGGTCTAGGTATGTCTTAAGTGCGGTTCAAAACCAAACACAAGACGACATCTACCTTGACCAGAATATAATGGACCAGTTTCATATGCTAAACTATCCAATTCCATTCGAGTTTAGGTAGGTGCCGTCTTTTGTTTGGTATCGAGCCGCACTTGAGACGTACTCAGTCTAAGAAACTGGCCCTTAGGGTTCGGCCAGACTGACAAGCGTGCGAGCGAGCGCGTAATTAGCAGATAGCTCTCTATCGTTGTTGACGAGGAGGCTACGAATCTTGGCTCAGTGAAATGAGGGTGGTTTTTGAAAAGTGATTTATTGTTGTGGTTATCTCCTCCTCTCTCCATGCTAATGGTGATTCTTATTTGTAAAGGCCAACTTTGATAATATTGAAGTATTTTAACATATCAGTTTTACATATATATATATATATATAATATACATACATATACATATGGTTTATGACCTTACTAATTAAATTAGGCCGTTAGTAGCAAGTGTGCTAAACCTATCGATATTAATAAAAATGTCAAACTGAGAAGTTTTCCTAGCACTCAATCAACCAACATACAATAATATTGCCTAGCGCCTGTAAACTAGACTGTACCGGGTCGAGCGCGCGTGCTTGAAAAATAGAACCAGTTCCATTTTTCAAGCGTGCGCGCTCAGTCGCTCCAGTCTGGCCACCTCTCATTACAACCAATGTGTTTTATTTTATATTTTAGTCGCTCGCGCGCTCGCTCGCTCGCCCAGTCTGGCTGCCCCCTTAGTCTCAGCGCGCTCGGGGAGGTGACCTCCTTAACTTGTTCGTCGAGATCCTCGGTGGCTGTGACTCCACAAGACGTACATCCTAAACTCCCAGCCAAATGATAAAAGAGAGACGTACCAACTGGAAGCAGTAATCGTCGGGGCCAAAGAGCGTTTATCTTCGCTTTTGTCAGAGAGAGGGTGGAAGTGGGGAGGCGGCAGTGCTCCAAGTTTCGTTCTCTCACGTTTGTGAAGACGTCACTTCAATTGACAGTAATTATGCGAAATAGAAGAAAAATAAAAGGCAAACTAATGACAGTTTTAGTTCCACTTGAGTGATCTTGTACGTTGGATGCTTCATACATTAAACTTTTTTTTAAATAATCATCATCATGAGGATTCCTATTATAATTGTATCGTTAAATTGCGTCTAAGTGTAACTCTCATTAAAAGTCCTCGATTTGCGAGTCAATTATAGGCTTTTAGTTGCACCCGGGCAAAAAATCACCACGTCCGCTGTCTTGCTTCACAGGGTTTGTGGTGTAGCCCTGACGTTTTGTGACTTTAGTGTGAATCTATAGCTAAAGGTATTTTTAAAGAGACCTCAACCACTTTTCTATGGCATTGTTACCTCTGTCATAACATCCATACATTCACTATCTACAGTAGCCCCATGGCTTCTTTGGTGCTGACTGACAGCTGACGGTTTTGAAAAGCTACCAGACCAAATTATGTATCCCTACGCCGAACCATATGATCTGCAAAAACATGTGTTTAGCAGCTGTCACTTCTGACAGTCAACATTTAGGTATATACCTAAATGTTGACTGTTAGAAGTCAGCTGTGAACTGTCAGTCAGAACCAAAGAAGCCATGGGGCTACTGTAGCATACATAATAATTGATTTTCATAACAAACATTATTGTTATTATCATCATAATCATAATGGTTTAGTGGCACACCTGAAATTCAAATTGGTTGGTAAGCGGACTAAACGTCAAGCTCGTCTGGTCAAGTTTGCCAATGAAAGGTCGGGTTTATAATCTGAGAGCCTATGTTCCTAAATGGTTTCCCTCTATTACTCCATGTAAATGCGTGTTCATTTCATTTATATTCTGCCTTCTTCATTCTCACCCCATTAGTTCTTTTTAGCATCGCGTCTTATTACCTGTTCAGGTTATACGCATATTACGCTAGTAAGTTAGGGATGAAGACGGTTAAATTCAGAAGAAGTGTACCCAGGTTTGCGTAGAGGGAGAGTGGAAAACTATTTTGGAAAAACCCCCTTCAATACACTCCACTGGAATTCGAAGTAATACATGTTGCACAACGAAAAATTATTTTTAATTTGAGAATGTATTGTTCCAAAAGCAGTCAATTTATTTGAGATAAAATTGGATATTTTGGTTGAGTGTTGTCCTAGGAAGTTATATCATAATTAATGTTACTAAATGACTGTTGAAAGGCGCACACATTCCGCAGTATGACACAATATTTTTCAGTTATTATTTAATCACAGCAACATACAAACAAAGATAAGTTTACTAGAACGCGGTGGCTTGGGGCGTTAATAAAAAGGGGTATAAGTCGATTACATGACAAAATTACTTTGGAGAACATTAAAATATGTTAAAGGGGTCCAAAGGATATGGTTAAACTCAATAAAATGTATTATTTTCCACAGAGATTAACGACAGCCTGTTAAAAATATACAATATGTCCTTCATAGTAAGTAAAAATGCCATCAAATTTATTTATTTAGAATATTTAATGTAGATTTTCCAATCCAAGCGAAGTACTACATAAATGTTTCCTATTGTACGAGATTATTAACGGCTAAATCTAAGGAGTATTTACAGGAAATATAATCTTTATACTTATAGGAAGTGTTCCCACATTAGCGAGTAGAATATATACGCAAAACCAAAGCAATAAATTGATTGTGGATTACCAACCCCCAATGAACCTGACCGAGGTTTGAATCTTGACTTCTCCCACCTCCAACAATCTAGTGACGTGCAAGCCTGATGTCATAAACCACGTGACCAGCAGCATTGAGGGTGGTTAGATTCAATACTGGAGACACAAGTATATATCATTGCTCAGATCGAAGATACTTTCTCCTTCATCTCCCAGTCCTTGCGATAGTGGGGTACTACGGGGGAGGGGGGGGGTCACTTGTACCCGGTTTCTTTCTAGCTGAAGTGGGGTACCGCCTTTACAACCTGTATATAAAGCGCCAGTCTGATTATAATTGCACTAATACATTTGTAAGAAGTAGCCAATCATGGGGGGGAGAGGGGGAAATAAATATATCGAGCAAAGGAATATTGACTAAATATCTAATAATAATAATATACGGTTTATAATATGGCACACCGGCTTATAAATAGCAAAATTGACTTAAATGACGTCGTAAGAAACTATGCTACCGTGAATGTGAGAAAACTCTTATAATTTACAATGTACTGTCTGTAATTTTGTGTTCATATCTTAGTGTTGATAAAGATTTGATAATCCCGATTGACACACTAATAGTTCCGACACTTTAGCTCAGTCTGTAGCGTGTCTGTCTACTGAACCAATGATCCCGGTTCGATTCCCGGCATGATTGAAAAATGTATTACTGGTAAAATGAGAGTTCCCCATTTTACACTGATGAATTAATGACCGGGGACTGGCGGTTGTGTCTGTTTTAGATTTAAGTTATTATATAGGTAGTGTGCTGATGTATTCAGTCCATTCAGAAAGTGCACGTTAAATACCTCAAATAAATTAAAATTAAATGTCACACTAATAATAATAATAATAATAATAATAATAATAATAATAATAATAATAATAATGTATTAACCGAATTTTAATAAATAATAATTGTAGTTCTGTATCTATCTAGAGAAGTATGGGCCATAAAACAAGTCTCCAAGCTTGTTTGTGTCATAGTAGTGGACTATTTCAACGATACATCCCACAGAGAAATAGTACTGGCAAAAAACCAAGATGTGAGTGGCTTAAATCATCGAACGCTTGCGGGTGATACGTCGACCGTGTCTTTGACGAATTGGAAAGGGGCCGGGGCGGGGTCACGGGGTGTGGGATACCTTCAAACTATTTGAGAATGCGTGGGTGAAAACAGGCAAACGACAATGAAGAAGTAGCAAGGGCCAGCTGGATAACCCTGCACACATGAGCCTATTGTGTGCGTGTGTGTGTGTGTGTTAAGGCCACCACCCACTTGAAGGAACATATTCTCACACTTTAGTATTTCTCAAGGGAATGGCAGTTCCAAAACTTCAAAACCACTTAGCCAATTTTTTTTTTCCGTATCTCTATTAAAAGGGTTTCTCTTACTTAATGAAGGGTGAATCTATGTTTATATCTCTTCATCTCATAGATAAAACATTTCGCGTAAAACGTCGATGAAAATAGGCTTAGTAGAAATAATTTATAAAACTTAAAATGTTATAATTTTATTTACAATGATAACATGTTAATATATTTTGCCTTAATTTTTGCGTTATCTATCCACTATAATTAGAAACAACTTCTTAAATAACGCTGGAAAACTGAAAGTCTTCAACACTTCTTCGCGCTCCGGGAGGTGGCCCCCTGAATTCAGTTCTAATACTTGCACGGACAAAATATAGACAAACAAACTGGACTGCCAGTGACGAAGAGGTCAAGGTTCTATCTCAGTCAGGTGTAATTCAAATATGGACCCTGTAGAGGGGTGCTCGGGTACACGCTTACCCCATTGATTTTATTTTTTATATGTTTAAATTTGTCCTACGTTAGAATTGAAAACTGACAGCGTGTGAATTTAATAGCGAGGGTAAAACCCATCCTTATTCTTAGAGCTGTACACTATTTCCTAACGTTATTTTATGATTACAAATTTTGGTAGTTTTACTGTTTGGTGATAGAAACTTGTAATTTACATGTCTCCCTTAGATAAATGTTGGGTTTACCAATGAATAACCCACTTCAGTGGCACATGGTCTAGGCTTCACTACCATAATATGCTAGACTGCCGATGAGAGGTATATAGGGGTTTAATCCCGGTCGGGTGTGCTGGGGGATGTATTTTACAAAACTGTTTTTCACTCTCCTTCTCCGCAAATGTGGGAACACTTTATCTAAATATAACCTTACTCATCCATAAAACAATTAGCGCTATTAATACATAAGCGTATAACCCGAATGGGTAGTAAGACGCGTGATAAGAAAATTACTTGCTAAGAAAAGTAAAAAGTGATTCAGTTACTTTTATTTTTTTTTTAGTCTATAAAAGTAGACGAAAATCGAGCATCCTATCCAAATCATTCGTTTCTAATTAAAATGGTGCACAAAATGCCACATTCTCATCACAGAGGTCTAAGATATAATTTCTTTAAATACTGGTATGTAAAAAAAATGGTATGACATAATCGCAAAAACTGTATAATATTGTGTATTATGGCTTCGAAGATAACTTTCAAAAATAAGTTGGGAGTAAACTACCCTTGAGTATGTTTTACTCATAAAAATAAACAAATCATATTGTTTAACATAATAATCACTCTTTTTATATAACGTTTAATCAAATTGTCGAATGAAGGCCAATTTAACCAAATTCAAATTTTCTAAAATAAGTTATCTGTAAAATACCCTAAAATTTTTGTTATTTGTAATAATAAAAAATATTCTTATTTATCAAGAAAATATATTTCATATTGACATTTTCAATTCAAATCTAAGGTCAATTTCCAAAAAATTCAAATTTTCTATAATTCGTGTTTAGTAAACTACCATATAATTAATAAATACATTTACTATTTATAAGGTAAATAATCCCCTGATACCAGTTTTTAATCCAAATATATTGATCAAAAAATCAAATTAAATAAAAATAATTCATTCAATAAATGACATTTTTAGAAAAACCAATCATTATAACTACTTATAATATAAGGCGTATGGAAAATTTAATTTTGGGATAACAACATTATTATTTTATACAACAGTGGTGGAACTTTATTTGTGTAGATGGAAATGGGGGGGGTTGGCTGGTGGGGGAGGCAAGCAAAAGACTTCTTTAGGGTCTTTCTACCCTCTTCTTCTCCATTAATATTAGAAAATTGGATGCTCCTAGAAGCTATTTTAAGTTACCCTAGTTTGGAGATATTTTGAAAATTAAAGGCTTTTTAAAACTTTTTAAAATGAAGTTGGTTACCCCTTAAATTTTTTTTAAATTTGGATACTTCTAAGAGGCCACAACTATAATAATGGTCACCCCTCTGTTGCACTGGAGAAAATGTCAATATATTGTATTGTGTTATGTTGTAGTTATCGTTAGTTATCTTTCCTGGAGGTGATGGCATGTATCCCCACCCAAGTTTACGATATCACTTTCTCTAAAAGTGAGCATCTAACAACGTTCATTGTTTTATGCTTGTTTGGTAGTGACTGACCGCTTCTGTGATCTAGTGGTCAGAGTGGTAAGAGTTCCTGACTCCACGGGGTTCGATCCCCGGCACTTCCACATTTTTCTATGAAGCAGTGGGTTTGGAACGGAGTCGACTCTGCCTCGTGAGGATAAATAAAAAGAGTTGCGCTCTGGTATAGAAAACTGAGATAAACAGCCGGAGGGTTAATTGTACTGAGTACATAATACACACTATCTGTAAATGTTGACACTATCTTCGCCAACATGCGGCGGTTGTTTTGTCGGTATGGCTCGATTACGGGCTGACATGAGGCCTTGGAGTTGTTTGTTATTAGTTTTGACTTCTATCCCACATTACATTTGAAGTGATGGGGATAAAACGGGCGGTGGGGCATTATTTCGTATGTACGTGGCTTTAGATGAGGGAAAACAATGCGAACCATTTGTTAAACCTTTTGAGCTTAGACCTTCACTTGTTCAAACAAAGGGTGCGCACGGACGGTCTTGATCAGCTTCCAATTCCTTCCGAGCTGAGAATAACATCGATATTGATTCACAGAGGGAGTTTTTCCTTTCCTTTGTATTTTTTTTTTCGTACAGTCAGTTGGAAAATTTGACTTTCGCCCTCTGTACAATTCAACAAGAGTTGGGTCGGCCAAAGTAATAACCTTATCTGTTAGAAAAAAAATATTTACTAGATCTACTTTCATGTAGTCATACGCCATGTCATATGCCAGTTTTGACAGCTAGGAGATAAATATAGTGACAGTTTGTTCAATATTTTCTATGATATATGATTTCTATGTGTATAAAATATATATAATACATTATATATACACAAAGTATATAGACTATATTATATACTTAAAGTATAATATAAAACACTATATCTGTCAAACCCAATGTGAAGAGGTCATTGGGAAGACCCAAACGAAGATGGGAGGATAACATTAGAATGGACCTGAAAGAGAGAGAGAGAGTAATGAGGTGGACTGGTAGGACTATCTCAAGATAGGGATATGTGGCGTACTTTCGTAAGTGCGGTAGTGAACTTTCGAGTTCCTAATGCCATAGAGTAAGTAAGAATACATTATATATGTATATAAAGTATAATAAAATATATCATATATGTATATAAACATCCACCCTCCCTCTTAACGCAAATACGTATACACTTTTTCTAAATGATATTTTCTTCATATTTACTCCATTATAGTAAATAGTGCGTATACACAAATCAGGCAGAAGGACTTGAATCGCGAACAAATATATAATATTCACGGGGATGGATCACAACCTAGTTTATAAAGAATATCAAATAAATTATGATTTTGTCATAGACTGTATTTTCTCTTGATAAGAGAAGAAATGCCAGCTTTGCAGAGCCCGTATCTACGGGCTCTACAGGATTTGTGATGATAAGTACACGCAAAGAGAATACAATATTTATTAGAATTGGATGATCTTTTGTTTTATTTTGTTGGCAGTTTTATGCATAGAATGATGCTGACTTTATAAAGAAAGGTGCGGCTTACTGCTTTGCAAGATGACAGCAGGTGAAAAATGAAAAATATTATGCGACCATTTTATTTTGGACAAAATAAAGACGTTTATTTTACGTTTAATTTGGGGATTAGATAAATATTTTTAGTTTTTCACACAGAGAAAGTATTCTTGCGAATAAATTAACCTCAACATTATCTTGAAGTTTTATGTTCACCTGAATTCAAGATGTATTTCCCTATACACGTACTGTTTACCCTGATTGGTAGCAGTTTTTCCTTGACAAACTATACCTATGGAATTAAAAAAGATTAAAAAAGGCACACAAAACTGTACTTTGATTAGCTTGGTATTTACACAATACTTTTCAATGACTTTACAAAATATTAACGTTCACAAATGGTCCTATCTTGTGAGATACGCCATAGTGGAACAAAACAACGCTAGCTGGCTACTTCATGGGGTAGGCGAAGGTACCTTGAGTGACAGCCGAAATAATTTGATGGATTTTGTTCAAGCTTGATATGTATATGTTATATGGTCATAATTTGAAGCGAGAACCTAATTCTATTTCTAGCTCTAAAATTAAGGCTAGCTTAGTGAGGGATGATTATTGAAAATTCGAAATTTGTTGACATAATTAAAAAGATTTTGTTTAGAAAAGATATCTCGGGAGTGTTACACATGATGAATAAATGTTTGTAGCTGTTTTTTCTTTTAGAAAATTTAATTGAAGGGTATTTTACTGATAACAAGTTTTTGAAAATTTGATCCAAATTATATCAAACTGTACAATAAATAATGGGTAATTATGTCGTGCCATTTATTTCTTTTAAAACATCATGTAAAATTTTTAACCATGGAATTTAACGTATCTTTTCTAAACTCAAAGCTATATCCACGCATGACTTTCAAGTTAATTTAATACACTGTCTAAGAAGTTAGGCTCGCCTAAGCTTGAATTGCCAGTGACGGGTAGGTTTAGCTTCATATCTCAGTTGAGTGCAATGGAGGTAGTTTCCCATTTATAGGATCTATTTCCGCGGTATTCCCATCTCATCTTCGTGCTAAGGCAGGCATATTGTTTCTAAATTTTACCTTCCTCATCCCTAACCCATTAGTTTAGTTAAATGCAGATAGCCTAAGTGGATAGTAATACGTGATGCAATATATATATATTTATAGCCTTCCTCGTCCTGGTTCCCTAAATCAATTAATGTTTGTTTAGGATAGTATTAATGGACATTTGGACGGGCAGTGACAAAAAATTAATAATTTTAGTGTCAAAATATTCATATTTCTAAACTTGTGAGATTAGCTGTATGTTAAAGATATACGCATTTAAGGATTTGAACACCTGGCCTTATAATTAGTCAATGATCTATCAAATGAGTTATTCGAGCACTTGCAACGTTTGATACAATCTATTGAATATCTCTCACAAAAGTCCAGGGACAACGCTATATACAATGAATATAGTATAGCTATGTTGATTGTTAGGAAGGAATATTTAAAAACAAATTTTTGCCGACAGTATTGATAGAATTTTAATTTATTATTAGTATTATTTTATGGCTATTTATATTAGGTTTATAGATCTGATTCAGGCACTGAATGGTCTAAGGCGTCACACTTGTGTTAGACTTGCTTGCTGAAGACTGGGAGATTGGGGTTCGAATCCTGATCGGGTCTACTGAGGGTGGTTATTAATAAATTGGTTCCCACTCTCCTTTCACGCAAATATGGGTAGATTTTCTCTAAAACACTTTCTTTCTCATACCTACTTCATTAGTATAACTAGGCCTATCATACGACCGTATATGCGTGGAACCTAACCAGATAGTAGGTGGTGACAAACATATATATGTTTAAGTTAATATATATATATATATATAAGTATGTAAACTGACAGCCTAATATCACATGACTTAGCGTGTTATATATATATAATATATATATATATGAAATTGGTTTAGTGACTAATCAGACTATCAGAACAGTGAATAAGTATTCAGTTTCTTTGGTAACTGACTTTTTATGTGAATAGATTTAAGAGCTCTTTTAGATTAGGTTTGTTTGTAGGTCTATGCATGTTTAGTAACTAAAATTAATACAAACATAACGTCTCTGGTTTGACATTTTCTAGTACCGGGTGTATATTTACTCAACCCAATAGTACATAATGTTAAGGGTACATAAATTATTACTTTCACCTCGAAATAGGATAATAAAACTGTATTGTCTAATACATAGTCGAGTGGTTTCAGCTCCAGAACTCCTGACCTCCACCTAATTCACAATAGATATCAAACAAATTGAAGCCCATTAGCTGTAGTAAAAAATATATATACATAAAACACACGCACGTTAAACAAATATATGTCATTGCCAAGAATAATTTTGCTACCGAGGCTTAGACATGAAACAGTGGTTGAGCCAAAGGAAACACAATATGTAGTTATTTATTGAGAAATTTTAGACGAGACACAATTTGTGGCAAGTCACTATTGTAGTTACAACACAAAATTACAAGATATTTGATTAATAATCAAGAGAAAATTTAAATGTTGGAAAAAAAGTATATTAAATCAATTCAAAATTCATTTAAAAAAACCATAAAAGATGAGAATTAACAAAACTCTAAACTCTTTAAGTTAATTAATTACTAAATATATACAACAATTCAAAACAACTTTAACCATTTTAGTTTTATAATTTGTATGGATAAATATGTACAAATCAGAGTTTGAGAGATTATTTTACTTTTGTATTGTTTTTTCATTTTTTGGGGAGTTTATATATAACTTTTACGATGTTTTTAATTTTTTAAAGCTTTTTTTTTAATTTGTTCTTTAGTAAATTATCTATTTTAAGGCACCGAGACAAGTTTAAAAAAACTTAATCATATATTAACTCACTCATTAAAACAACTTTCAAAATTAGAGAGTATAAAAAGCTATATAAGTCAATTTCACGGTATTTATTCTCTGCACACCCATATTTCAACTGTTTCAATAATCAGACACGTCCACACCCGTCATAGTTCTGAAGTAACCCAGTGGCTTGACTGTGGCTAGGAAGTGGCAAACGCAGGACCAACCGTGTGTAATTACGTTTTGTGGCGCCACACTGTAGCTTGAAAGGGGCCCGTGTGAAAGGGCCCAGACAAAACACCATGTGCGCATGCGCAACAATTAATGAATATTTAATTTTTTTTTAAATGATTTATTTGAACACCATGGCTATTAACGGTTTCATTTGTAAGATATACATATGAAGAAGGAAGTTAATACATTATTATTATTATTATTATTATTATTATTATTATTATTAGCACCGCGTCTTACTAACCGTTCGGGTAATACGCACTTACGCTAATGTGCAATGATAGGGTGATTGTGAGATGACATAGAGTACCTACATTTTAACGTGGGATCCGAACCACGGTGAAGGTCTGGCATTCCTCACATTCACAAGTTGTGATTAATACACGTCTTGTCAGAGGTGAAGGAAGCGTTTGGCAATCAGATAGATCTGTGCCGGGACCGAGGATTGAACCCCGGACCCCTAGCACAGAAGTCTGACACCTTACCCCTAGACCACCAGGTCACCGAAGTTGATATAAAGTGCACCCGCATTAGTGTAGAGATAGGATGGTAGAACAACTATAATAAGTCGTATTTGTGAATTCCTAGCGCTTCTCGCCCTTGGTGCATCCAACCGGGATTAAAGCCTTGACCTCTGTATACAAAAAGGAATTATACTACGGAAATTACGCCTTAGATAGAGTGAGCACAGGTAGATGGATTACTTTTAATTTTAAGAAATTCCTACTGAACTCGTGTCCTCTATTGTCAGACCAAAAAAATAATCCATGCAGTTTAGTTTGTTCTGTATGTTGAAAGCATTGAAGATTTGAGGGGTGATTAATATTAATTAATATTAATGAAGATTGTTTTGTAACAACAAGAGATGAATAAAAACACCCGCTTTCTCTCCTCAACCCCCTCACCACCCTGACTTCTTGCGCGGTAGAAATCCATGTCTTGCTTCAACAATTCGCTGCTATAAAACTGATATGACATTGTACGACGACGTATAAAGATAATAAAAGAAAATGCCTCAATCTGGTCTTTGGTGGAATGAGACAAGATGAAATGACCCCAACATTCTCGTCTCAGTGAATGGGTTAGGCGTAGAGGGAGAGGGAGGGCTTGTTATACCACGGAATGCGTCCAATTGCGATTACTTCAAGAGGATTGCCTCTCATTGCTGGACTGTCACAACAAGAACCACATGTATTAACCTTTTATAATAGAACAGATGACAGACGCGTCTATAACGAAATGAAAACGTGTAATTTTTTTATTTTTTTTTTGTATTTTTAATGGAAAAAATAAACCCGCTTCAGTGGCCGCATGATCTAACGCACTTTTCTCATGTCGGACTAGACTGTCGAAG
This sequence comes from Timema podura, assembly GCA_033556935.1. Classification (NCBI taxonomy): domain Eukaryota; kingdom Metazoa; phylum Arthropoda; class Insecta; order Phasmatodea; family Timematidae; genus Timema; species Timema podura. The sequence continues at coordinate 13,605,819 of JAVRXN010000008.1, forward strand.
ATGGGGAGATTGGAGTCTGACCCTGGTTGGATGCACTGAGGGTAGTTTTCCCTAAATTATTTTCCACGCAAATACGGGTGCAATTCATCTAAATTAAACCTTACTAATCCCTAGCACGTAAGTGTAATTAGTACATAGTTGTACAACCCGAATAGATACTAAGACGTGGTGCTAAAAATAAATAAAATAAAATAGGATTATCTAAACGATAATGTTGGACTGAAATATGTCAGTTAAGCCCCTAAATAGTTGATTATAACCTAGATACACTAAATAAACGACATAATCGTATATAATTTATCAGAATTTCAAATTTATATATTTTTAGCACAGTGTCTTACTAAGTGTTCATGTTATACGCATATATAATAATTACGCTAATGAGTTAGGGATGAGTAAGGGTGAATATAGAAGAAATGTAACCAATTTATGTGGGGAGACAGTGCAAATATATTTAAGAAAAAACACCTTTGATCCACTTGACTAGGATTTAAACCCCGATATTTCTGTCACGGGCAGTTTAGTCTACTGTGAGAGTGATACCTTCGACCATGTGGCCACTGAAGCAAGTTTTATTGATTATATTAAAAAAACTGTCAACAGTAAACTACCTATGAATCGTTTTAAAAATTATAGTTTTTTATTATATAAAATACTACCCATATATTAATTTTGTGCAAAATCGTTAGAGTAATGTTTGGATAATTTCAAAATTTCAAAAATAAGTCATTTGTCAACTACCCTTGGGCCTAATTTTAGTACTATAATCAAAATAATGACTTATTATTATTTAGGTATGACAATTTACTATCTAAATATGAAATTTGAACGAAATCCATAAAGTAGTTTTGGCTGTAACCCCACGTGTAAACAGACATACAGATAGACATAGAGATACACAAAATTTTAAGATTTTTTATAGTTCATGGACAAATAAAACATCAAGATAATTCACAATTTATATGTCAAAAATGTTCAAGGACACATTACACTATCTATATGAGAAAGTAAAATTAATGTTAGTAGGAAAACGCATCTAGGCCTGTATATAATAAATTAATTAAATAGTATGCATTAAAAAATAATTAAAACTATCCGCAGGGGTGAATATGTGGACTAAGGCATAAACCTCGTTTGTTCTGGTTTATTGGTGAAGGGTAGTCGGGTTTGAAAACCCCGAATGGGTGTTTCTCCAAAATAATTTTCCACTTTTACTTTACGCTAATGCGGGTGTCTTTCCTCTTAATTCTACTATACTCATTTTTAATCCATGAGTGTAACTATTTGGTTAGCTCGGATGGTTAGTAAGACGCGGGAGCAAAAAAAAGCTCTTAAAGTAAATTTTTAGTTGTACCCCGCCTTTCCACCCATCTGGGAGCTCCATATATTGACAATAATTGGTGTAGGGTTAAGAATGAGTGAAACAATATAGGAAAACCCACATCATTACACAAATCCGGGTTTTGAACCCAAACTTTACCTTCACCGCCAAACCAAACCAGAAAAGCTCAGTGTTTAGTTGGCACGCCCTCTGATAAGGGCAACAACAATATTTCATGAATATGGGCTCGCGAAGTTAGGCAAGTACACACCCTGATTTTGGTAGGAGCAAAACAATAGTATCTGGCAGTTACTTAAGTTACTAAAACAATTTTAATATATTCATACAGCAAGTAACGTTATCTGTAGCTGTCACTTTCGATAGGTTTTATCAATACGTATAAAGTAACACCAAATCTAGGATATACCAAACTATCATCAGACCAAAAGTAACATAAGGCAGTGAAACTAGGGCAATAACAAAGATAACAGCAAGGGAACTAATAACATTTGAAAATAAGGTGCGGAAAAGGATACTTGGACCAATAAAAGAAGGAAAGAAATGGTGGATTATGAAGAAGAGATCAGAACACAGAAACACAGAAACTGACATAACATCAATCATTAGGAGCAGAAGACTATCGTGGTTTAGTCATGTCCAAAGAAGAATATATAGCTTGATAAAGGATGTAAGCGAAGGAAGACATGAAGGTAAACAAACACTGAGTGGACCAAGAAACAGATGGAGAGATGTTGTAAGGAAGGACATGAATAGCTAAGTTATGGAAGAGGCAAGGATGAGTAACAGGCAGGTGTGGAAGGTGAATGTGAGGCTAAGTACCGGCTACGATTTGAATGGCCGCGGAAGTACAGTAACCCCATGTCTTCTTTGGTGCTGACTGACAATTCACAGCCGACTTCTGACAGTCAACATTTAGGTATATACCTAAATTTTAACTGTCAGAAGTGACAGCTGCTAAACACATGTTTTTTTGCAGATCATATGGTTCAGCGTAGGGATACATAATTTGGTCTGATAGCTTTTCAAAGACGTCAGCTGTGAGCTGTCAGTCATCACCAAAGAAGCCATGGGGCTACTGTAAGTAAGTATAAATTAACACATATAATATAGTAAAATGCTATCAGTGTTAGTCACAAAGAAAAATGTTTGAACATTTTAAAACTGTTCTTCCAACCTAAATCAGGAAATAGCAAGTTTTGAGTAAGAAGTGAGATATTGGCCTAAGTTACAAAAGGGGGGAACAGAAAAATTGAATTTTTGCATTAGTACTTTTATTTTTATGACCTAGAATTTTTCTATGCTCTTCTTCTGGACTTGGTGATTAGACTGATTGTCCACAAGTCTGGGGGAATCTAGTAATTATATTCTGAGTCAGGGTGACTAAATATATTTACTAATTGTATCTACATCTGAATTATTAGTCTCTAGGGCTGGGTATTTATTGTTAGCCGTGATGTACTAGGTTAAGTGAGTTAGTGAGTCCTGCAAGTTGATTAGTAAATATTTGGCCACTACGGCAGGGTGTGTATAAACAATTTTGAACACATTAAAAAAAATATGTAGTAAGGAACGTACATAATATGGGTGTGTATTGTAAAAGTACTGCCTTAGATTAAGTTCGTTTGTACTGACCTAGATTAAGTTAGTGTATAACCTATGTCTCACTAACTAGCAATCTTTTTAAATATTATGAAACGCAACTTATACCATTCCAAACAAAAACAAAAAATCTACTTGGATTTAATTCATTTAATTCTTTAACAGATGTTACCCGCCTCGGTGGCGTAGTTGGCTAACGCGCTAGTCGTGTTGAGCTCGACCGCCGAGGACGGGGAGATCGAGGTTCGAATCTCGGTCGGGTGAACTGGGCGTGGTTTTTCCTAAATGGTTTTCCACTCTCCCTCCACGCAAATGCGGGTTCACTTCCTCTAAATTCAACCCTCCAAATTCCTAATCCATTAGAGTAATTAGTACTTAGGCGTATAACCCGAATGGGTAGTAAGACGCGGTGCTAAATATATATATTTAACAGATGTTAGGTACAAATTGATACGGAAAAATGAAAATATTATTTTGAATACAGTAAAATCACAATACAGAGAACATTAAAATACTATTGTCTCACAAAATTCTAAAGCAATACAATCTACCATTACAACAGTAAAAATCATCATAATCTTGTTTACAAAAGTCTCTAAGCAACGCAAAACATTGTTTTCCAATGCCAACTTGAGTTCTGTTTCTAACAACAAATGTAAATTCGGAAGTCCTGAAATGATTCAATAAAACCAAACGTTTTAGCTCCTAACAAGACTGTATTCATCCGCACTATTCTTCATTCGGTGGAGAGACTTCTTTGTTTAATATCAGTGCGTGGTATAAATCTGGAGAGATTGCTATAGTTTTGAACTGTTCTCAACTTTATTGATGCAATTATCTCCCGCGGTGGAGCCGCGCGCACACAGGGATGCTGTGTGTTCTAATTGGCCTCATATGTTCGGCTTGAACACGTAGCGCTGGGAGAATTGTATACGTGTATTTTAATTAGAGCAACTTGTTCTGGTTTCGAGAGAGATCGAGGTTTGATACCAACCACCCGCACTGAGGTAGTTTTATTTCACAGCAAAAAGTGTTTGGATTGACACGTTTTAATTCGTTGCAATTCAATATCATCGCATCCGCACCGGTGCGGTGGATACGTTAACTAAGTTTCAGACCCGCTTCGATGGTAGTATGGTCTAAGGCGTTACTCTAATAATATAATTGACCGTCGATGATGTGGAGTTAGTGATTTTAACCCTGTCGGGTGTACTGAGGGTGGTTTTTCCTATATGGTTTCCCACTCTCTCTCTCTCTCTCTCTCTAAGCAAATGTGGGTAGACTTCCTCTAAGTTCAACCTTCTGCATTCCTAACCTATTAGCATAATTAGTATATGAGTGTATAGCCCGAATGGGTAGTAAGACGCGGTGATAGGACAACAACTAAATTTCAAGTTCATTTAGTTTTATTTGCTGGTGACGGGGAGGTCGGGATTCGAATCTCGGCTGTGATTACTGAGGTTCTTCCCTAAAATGGTTTCTCACTCTTTTCACGCAAATGTGGATATATATATATATACTATAAATCATACCTTCCTCATATTTAACCTTTAATGTAATTAAATGCGAGTATAGTTCGGACGGTCAGTTAGGCACAGTTAAAATTAATTAGCATAATAATAATAATTATTATTATTATAGTTGGGTGACCTGGTGGTCTAGGGATAAGGTGTCAGATTTCTGTGCTGAGGGTCCGGGATTCAATCCTTGGTCCCGGCACAAATTTATCTGATTGCCAAACCCTTCCTTCACCTCTGACAAGACGTGTATTAATCACAACTTGTGAATGTGTGGAATGCCAGGCCTCCACCGTGGTTCGGATTCCACGTTAAACTGTAGGTCCTCCATTTCATTTCACAATCACCCTACCATCACACATTATCGTAAGTGCGTACAACCCGAATGGGTAGTAAGACGTGGTGATGATAATAATACTAATATTGTTATTATTATTATAGTTAACATCAATATCACTATTACTATGATTAATATCACTATAGTCATACTTATCAATACCAATGCTATCATTGTAACCATCAATGTCATTATTAGCCGTTTCAGTTGTCGAATGGTCTAAGGTGTCACACTCGTGTTAGACCGACTTGTTGATAACGGGGAGATCGGGGTTCAGATCAAGCCGGTAGTAAGAAGCATTGATAAATATATAGTGATAAATATCACTATTATCAACCATCTTCAATGTTGCTATTGTCAATTTAATCATTTTCACTACAACTATTTTCTCCAGTTCACCTTTATTAATAATTACTTTCATTAACATAATTATAACTAACATCTTTACTATCACTACTGTATTTATCATTATAATCAATAAAACCACTAAAATATCATTATTATCAAAATAATTATAATCATCCCCAATGTCCCCTGAAATTATTATCATATTCACATAATTTATTATCTTAATAAAATCATAATAATAATAATAATAATATATAATAATAATAATAATAATAATAATAATAATAATAATATTTAGCACCGCGTCTTACTACCCGTTCGGGTTATACGCTTAAGTACTAATTACGATAATGGATTAGGAATCGGGAAGGTTGAATTTAGAGGGAGTGAACCCGCATTTGCATGGAGGGAGAGTGGAAAACCATTTAGGAAAAACCACCCCCCAGTTCACCCGACCGAGATTCGAACCTCGATCTTCCCGTCCTCGGCGGTCAAGCTCAACACGACTAGCGCGTTAGCTAACTACGCCACCGAGGCGGGTAATATAAAAATCTTAACTATTATCCCTGCCATTATCATAAGCCTCCCTCTTATCTTCTTCACCACTACTATTTATATAATCATACTTTCATGCAATATCTTGATTATTAGTTTTCAACAACAAAACCCAACACATTATTTATTATAAATAACTCGAAACTAAACCGGAAAACGTTATCTTAGTTAATTGCAGAGAGAATTAAAAATGTAATGAACATTGAGGATTATCTCCAGTACAAAGTTGAGTTTGTTACTGATAGTAGCCCTTCTTTCCAACCACCTCCCAAAACCTTTCACCACTACCCCTTTTAGTAGCCACATTTAACTTAAACCCATCTTCTGTTACTCCCAAAGGATTAAGTTGCACTTTGAAATTGCTCACCAGATGAAAAGGATCATCCAGTGAGAGAGGAGAGGAAAAAAATTAAAAAGATAATGTTACAAAGTATATCGTTCCCCTCTTTTCCTTTAATTCTTGTTCGTTGCCCTCTCTCTCTCTCTTTCTCTTATACACACAAAGTTGCCAGCTACAGTTTTCACAACTCATTTATAGAAGTCCTTTTGGCAGAACAAAGATAAAGGAGTGAAATGCTAGAAGAGAGTTAAAAATATAAAATTCAGAAAGGAAGAGGAGATTAAGTCACCCTCTATGTTCCTTGTGGGCCTATTCAATTTTGTCTGGTACTAATGTATATAAAATAAAATAAAGGAAAGGAAAAAAAAAAGTTATTTCTTAATTCTGCCTAAAGTTTATCAACGGTGGTAATGTAGGTACAGTAGCCCCATGGCTTCTTTGGTGCTGACTGACAGCTCACAGCTGACTTCTGACAGTCAACAGTTAGGTATATACCTTAATTTTGACTGTTAGAAGTGACAGCTGTTAAACACATGTTTTTGCAGATCATATGGCTCGGCGTAGGGATACATAATTTGGTCTGGTAACTTTTCAAAGCCGTCATCTCTCAGCTGTGAGCTGTCACTCAGCACCAAAGAAGCCATGGGGCTACTGTAAGTGAAGTTATGAGAAGGTCCTTTCGCAAACATTGTCTGGAATCGTTGGGTAACACTTTTTGTTGTCAATTACCTACACTCCCAACATTGATGAGCTATAGGGCCCTATCTAATGTAAAGAAAATATCCCTACAACTGCAGGTTTTGAAGCTTCAAAACCATTAAGACAATCCTCAATTATCTTAGAAAGTTCTGTTGTGACCTTGTTAGAAAAAAATTACTCTTTATTTGAGGAAGGCTTAATCTATATTTATTACCGTTTACTTTGATCTCAAAACTGCGATATTTCGAGTGAGAAGTCGCTGAAAATGACCCAATTCCGCCTTTTCATGAAATGGTTTTAAATTATAAAACCTAAATGGTAGGTTTTTAACTCTAGCAACGACATGTTAGTTAGTACCCGTCAACTCTCGGTTTAGCGTGAGCCATAATATCAGACCACTTTGTTGGTCACATGATTTAAGGCGTCACTCTCACAATAGACCCCTCTCTCTCCATGCAAATGCAGGTAAATTTCCCCTGAGAAACTTCTAACTTCCTAATTACTGCTCCATTAGTGTAAATATGCTGATACCCCGAGCAAGTAGTTTGACGCGGTGCACATATATAAAACCTTCTAAAATATATCGCGAGATTTCTGGAAGTCTGTAACGCGTCTCAGCGCTCAAGTAGGGTGTGGAAAGAACAAATACCAAAAATCGAAACAGGTAGGTAGTAATAGAGGGCGAAAAAAAAGAAAGCCATATATTATATTATATTATATATATCTTAATATATATCATTCTTCTGTACGTGTGTATGTCACTGAACTCCTCCTAAACGGCTGGACCAATTTTGATGAAATTTTTTGTGTGTGTTTGAGTGAGTCCGTGGATGGTTTGGATTCACAATTGTACCCGGTAGGTGACGCTGCAATCGGGTTCTAGGATTTTTATTTTATTTTTTATGGAATTTTTATTTTTTGAAGATTTTTTTTTTTGTAGATTTTTTGCATATCAGAACATGTAACCTCAAAATTTCACCACCCGCTCCTACCACCACCCCCCAATATTTATAATAATGAATATAATATTAATAATTGACCGTTAAAACCTTCTGAAAAGTTCATGAATAATTGAACTTCTGAGAATAATTCATAGTTATGTTTGTGTACCATAGGTGGCGTTGATGTCGAATTCTGTGTTATTTGACGTACATGCGCAAGTCATTGTGAATTTGTAATTGTGATTATCACATAGTTTTTGTTTTATTATCGAAATCAATTATGCCACCCAAACGAAAAGCCAACTTTCGGGCAGGACAACGTCTGTCGGGTCCGCTAGTATTATATATGTATAGACATATATAATTTATATCTATATAGGTCTCTATATATATTTATATATTTTATCTCTCCCTCTTTCTCATTTTCTCCCGCTATCTTTTTCGGTCTCTTTCTTTCTCTATTTCATTCTCTCGAAAACTCAACAAAATTACTGTTTTATATAATTGCAGCTTCCTCTAAAAATGTTTTAAAATTCTAAATTTGTTGCACATCCTTGATGTATGGACTGGATTTAAAAAAAAATGGTTGTGTATAAATCAGGGGATCGATGTCGAAAGTAATCTCTTCACCTTTTTAAATGGATGAAAGGACGAACATTAATAGTCGTTTTCTTAATCTCATGGGTGGGGAGGTCAAGATTCGAATCTCGGTTGGGTACACTGGGGGGGGGGGTGATTTCCCAAATGTGATGTGTCATTATAGTTTTAATACCCGGCTGGGTTCGAATTCACAAACATCGATCGGGTCTTGAGGCGAGAACTTTACCGCAAGACCATTGAAGTCGACAAAAATTTATACAAAGAGACTTGTAATATTTTGTCTGTACGAATGCTACTAGCCACTAAAAATGTCCACCCACACACACTAGAAAGCAGAATCAAATCTACCCCTACTGAACACACGAACATCCAGTGTGTAATTCTACACGTGGGAAAAAAAGAGAGGGGGAAGCAGGGGTTGGATACAGTCTCGGAAATTTAATTTATAATCCGTGCTTCACAGTTTTAACAACTCATTTATATCAGGCATATAAAAGGACGAACTAAAAGAGGTCTGAGAGAGACAGGAGGGGGGAAAGGGGTAACGGGAAGAGTCGGTGGGGGGAAATGAAAATGTCCAGAGTTAAAACGTAGAGGGAATTAAACTTTCACTTACAAGAACTACGAAGGGACGGGTGAGAAGCGGTTCCCGGTGTGTCGACAAACCTTGAGAGAGCTTTATCTAATGGATTCCCAACGTCCTGTGTGTGGCCAAAAGAGAGAAAGAGATAGTTTCGCACCGCTCATCTGTTTAATGAAGTTACCGAGCTCCGGGGGCGAGGAAGGATAAGGAAGGGATGAACGGGTCTCTGGATATCGAAGAACACGCGCTTCCATTCCCCCCACCCCTCCCCAACCCTTCGTCCACAGCGTTCCCTTCAATGCTTTTACCTTTATCTTCCTTTCCTCTTTCTCTGCCCCTCTAAGCCCTTGCGGCGAAAGTTGGGTGACGTCACGATCTCGGAGAGCGCGTGACTTGACCTGTATTGAAGCTACCATAGATACAGGTGTCATGACACCACTGGTGTGGGTGGTGGTTGGAGTTATTAGAGTAGGAGGGTAGAGAAGTAGGAGAATATATGCCTAGATATTAGTTTTAATACTACCCTATCACTGGAGATTTAAAAATCTTCAGTGCATTGAATTTAAGGTTGGGGTTGTTGGGAACACAAATTAAGGCAGTGTTTATGCAGTTTTTACAGCAAAGGATTTTTTTTTTGCCAAAATAAATACAATATTGCTCTAGTAAAAAACAGAGTTTAATTTTCTTCACATGGTGACATCAATAGTTTTTGAATATCTGTAATGAGAATAGCTGCATTAGATGACAAAATTTTTAATAAAAATAAAAAGTTTTCATCAAATTCAAAGACATCTTTGACAGATATTCAACAACAGAATGTGAAAAAAATTACACTCTATGTTTATATTGGAACAATTTTTTTTTTTGGCAAACAAATTGTTGCTATAAAAGCTGCAAAAACACTGCCCTTAATTCTCATTTCCTACGTCCCCACCTTAAGTCCCAAGAATCCCATCTAAGGTCGAAACCAATAAGTTATTATTTTAATTTAACAATTTCCAGAATAAATAAAGTGTGAGCCTACACTCAGCTTACAATGAAAGATGAAATCAATAATTTCTTATCTATAACCAAATATATACACTTTTTAATTCAGTTATTTTAAAATGTATTTGATTCTTATGTTCTTTGGTGGACAAAGATGTTTTTCTTTCCTCCATTTTTCTGTAACTGTGTTCATTGTTCCTAATGCCATAGAGTAAATGAGTAACATTGTATATTATCTCAATTATTATCTTTTGTGTAGTGTTTCTACAAAAATGCATAAACCTACTATTTCGTTTCACAAATCTCATTAGTTTTTAGTAAATATATATTTTAAGATAAAAGTTGGGAGAGAAATTCTGTGCGATGCATCATACCAGTTATTTAAAACTAGGAAAAAAATAAAATGTAAGGTTTTTTATTTTCACGAGAAAATAAATATACCTTTCACCTTAATTTTGGCATGAACCCTATTTTAAAATAACAGACTATGTAATGCATAACGCGGGAATACTGAACGTCTGTAGTGCGGCTCATCACCCCGTGACACGTTTGTTTTGTCCTTAAATCTGTTTCTAATGCACTACTTTCCAGGGAGAGTAGCGAGTAAATGGGATAGCGAAACGTACCGCCAGATTGAACTGATATAAGTAGTCACTTTTATAGCCCGGATACATTCTGAAACCCTCTATGTCAATAAAACTCTATTTGTGTGTGGTGTGTGGTGTGTGTGTGTGTGTGTGTGTGTGTGTGTGTGTGTGTGTGTGTGTGTGTGTGTGGAGAAAGATTCAATCTACTGTGGAATGCCTCACCGACGTTCGTGGGGGGATTTATAGGAGAGAATACCGGGACTAAGAATGGACCCGACAATGCAACTTCCCTGGGAGGATAGAAAGTTGGTTAGAACATTGCCCTATAAAAATCTTTTGTGTCAGAAGATAACAGTGCTTTAGTTCCTCTTCAATTGGAAGTTGTATAGAGGGTTGGTATTTGAACTCTAATGCAGTCTAGTTTTTTTTTAGATCCACCGTTCTACAATCTCCTTAGAACAGATTTTATATTTTATTTGGAGATTTAGAACAGCGCTTTGTAAAAGATTCTTTTTTTAATATTTGCATATCCCACCCATCCCTTAACCCACCCATATATCGCCCCTAGTCCTCAGTCTCCCCATCCCTTCACGCACCCCTCAATCCCTCCCTATTCCCATAAACACTCTTGATCCACATATTCATTCACCCTCAATCTCCCTGTGCCTCTCTCGAGTATCCTATCCACCCCTTGATCCCTCTACCCATACCTTGGTCCCCCTATCCATATATTGGTACCCCTATCCTAATCTCGACCCCCTATCAAACCTCGATCCCCCTTTTCATCCCTTGGTACACCTATATATCCCTCAATCTTCCTATCCATCCCTTGGTACCCCTATCCTAATCTCGACCCCCTATCCAAACCTCGATCCCCCTTTTCATCCTTGGTACACCTATATATCCCTCAATCTTCCTATCCATCCCTTGGTACCCCTATCCTAATCTCGACCCCCTATCCAAACCTCGATCCCCCTTTTCATCCCTTGGTACACCTATATATCCCTCAATCTTCCTATCCATCCCTTGGTCCTCCTATCCCCCCTTGATCCCTCTACCCATCCCTTGGTACCCCTATCCATATATTGGTACCTCTATCCAAATCTCAATCCCTCTATTCATCCCTTGGTACGCCTCTATATATCCCTCGATTCCCCTATTCATCCCTTGGTCCACCTATATATCCCTCGATTCCCCTATTCATCCCTTGGTCCACCTATCCATCCCTCGAGCCCCTTATCTACCTCTTGATCCCCCTATCCATCCCTTGGTCCTCCTATCCACCCCTCGATCCCCCTATCCAATCCTTGGTTCCCCACATCCAGTAGTTTGTCCCCCGATATCCAAACCTTGATGTTCCTATCCATCTCCTAGCGAGATATGACGCATTGACCTCTACTATCTACCGAGCCTGTGAAGCTGGGTCGTAATAGTGGCCTGTTTCAATCGCCCTGGCTCCAGGGCTCATCCTGCAGACTCAAACAACTAAAAACACCGGTATTTACCTCTAAAGGAGGAGAAGAAGAGACACATTAAGATAAGAAGATGATATCGTGTATTTGTCTTTACTTTTACTTTGTAAATAGATTCATATCCATATTACATCTGTATTAACCTAAGAGTGTGTTATTAGATCTACTATCGAATTCATTATTTGTTTGTATAAAATACAATGTTAATCTCTTATATATCTATTTTATATAATACTGTAAAAATATTATATTTTTTTATGTAGATGATAAATAATATTTCAAGATATTAAATACCTTGGGTTAAGAGGATGTAGCATCCTAGACAAGTCCTCTCCTTCAGCGAGGAAAGTCCTGCTTTCTATTTGCAATTTTTCACTTAATTGGCCCACTTACTTCATTTGTGTGTTAAAAATAAAAGTGCTTTATTAACAATAAAAAATATTTCATATCATAGATATAATCGGAGGTATTGCAGAGTTTCAATTCTTAGTCTAAAATAATATAGTCAGAGAGTCAACCAAAGACTCGTTGCTTGGGTTGTACTTTATTAACAGACTTTCTCCCCATTTCCCTTTCCTCCAGGAATGTGCCTTCACGGCCCCGCTCCCCAAACCCCCTTCCCCAAGGGTGGCACCCTCACGGGCTTACCCCTCTAACATCCGCTAAGGTTGCGCCTGCACTGGCCATCTCCCCCGGCAACTAATCTAGCACAAACGCAACCTGACTTCCCTGAGATGACAAATTCTCGTCACAAAGGACAACAAGGAGGTAAAAACAAGCATACGCCTGTAAGACAGACTTTCACACAGGACACATCTCTAAGGACGACAGCTCTCCGTTTCTTACCCAGCGCAAAGCTTTGCATACCCCTACACCAGCCTACGCCTTAGAAAATGTTGGGCTTTCAAGGAAAGTAGCTTATCCCTCCTCCATATCTTACATATTTATAGATCCCAAACATACATCCACATATTATAAACTACCGATATTATGAACTATTGACACCAAGAATCTCGTTGTAATTAAAACAATGTTCTTTTTACCCACCTCCATTAACCTCCTACTCTCCTAATTTATGAGACACATTTTCTTAGCAGCTTGCCTCAATATTAGAGTGCAACTCTTTAATCATCGACTAAACCCCCCTTCTTGGATCTCGACGACACTGAAAACTCTCCAGTCTACTTTAAAAAATTGACTACTCTTCACCAGAAAACTCCCTCCAATCCTTCTACATGGGAGATAAACCACCAACATACCATTCGTGTAATCCTGATTCTCCTATCCACGTCTGCACAAGTTAGATTTGTTTAAGAAATTTAATGTTATGGATGATTTATGGTTTTATTTTAATTACTGTTATTATTGTATAATTATGAAATATTGGTCCTTTTTAAAAATTAAATTAAAGTTTTATTCTTTCTTATTGAATTTATTTAACGAATATTTGATATGTTAATTTCTGTGTAATATTAGGTTTTTTATAAATTGATTTTTTTTGCAGTATTTGATTTTATATATCAAGGTTACTTGGATTTAGTAATTTATTTGTATGGGTCAAGATTGCGCCAGATATCGTAAAATATTTAGCCTCCTTATCTACATATAAACCCAAACAACCCTCGCTATAACTATTATTAAATATTCAAGAATAATAAAAACATAAAAGATCTCTTTTCCAGTTTCTAATTTAAACTTTGATCAGGGTCAACCACAAGAATGACTCTCCTTAAAGTGTACGACGAATAATGCGGCAGTAACCAAGTAATAACCAGCCGATGTCAGAGATTGTCGGTCAAGTTTACAAGTTGTTAACCCTGAACTGCTCTTCGGCTGCGGTCGTTTATATTTGTGGCATGATGAGCCGGCGAGGTCGGTCAGGAAGCACCGGGAGGAGGGGATCTCGCTCGGACAGAAACAAACACACTCCATCAAGATTAAAGAGGTTTTTAATTCAATGACAAACGCGTGAGCTTTGCATACTTCTCGTCAAGGAGGTCCGGACGCGATATTTGTTAATAGAGCCGTCCAAACTGGTGAGTACGAGGTCAAAGGCCTCAACCTCATTTGGTCCGATTTGAGATTGATGGTGTTGTTCGTATTATAATCTTGGCATGGTGTAGTGAGGTGTTTATTCTAACAAAGTTCCCACTCATACTTCCTCCATGCAAATGTGGGTGTATTTCCTCTAAATACTCTACCATCCTTATCCCTACCCAATTAGTGTAATTACATGCGGATATTGGGGATGGGTGGTAAGACATGGTGCACGGTGAAATGAAGGAGGACCCCGCATCTTAAGACCCGTACATGTTATTAGTATCTAACCACACTAATTGGGTAGTTTGAGAAGGTAGATCTTTAAATAAAATGCACCTGCATTTGTATGGAGGACAACATTTCAGAAAGCCTCAGCACACTCTGCCTCTCCATTACCGATACAAGATATTTAGGGACAATGAACTGACTCGCTATTGGTACATCGTGTTGAGCTCGACTAACGAGGACGGGAAGATCGAGCTTAGAATCTCGGTCGGGTGAACTGGGGGTGGTTTTTCCTAAATGGTTTTACACCTCCCTCTACGCAAATGTGGGTTTACTTCCTCAAAATTCAACCTTCCCAGTTCCTAATCCATTAGCGTAATTAGTACTTAAGCGTATAACCCGAACGGGTAGTAATACGCGCTGCTAAATATAATAAAACATACAATGATTTTTATTTTATTACCTTAGTTTCACCAGGCGGAACATTCTAAAATAGTAATTCCATCGACGGATACAATGTAACTTTGTACGTCCTATTTATTTCTCTCGTAATAACGATTTAGAAGAGGGACTCTGTGACGCCGATGACGGAAAACTCGTCTGGGAATTAAATAGTTTATTTGTCGAGGCAGAGATTTCGCTAACGGGCAAAAAATAAACTCTGAGCTCGAATGTCAACATTAATTTAATTTCAAATTAGATTTATTTTTATTTCTAGAAATGGTTGTATTGCAGATATCGATTAAATTTTAACAAACAAAAAAGGCGCTGATGATGACCATGATTGTTGATTCATTGTCATTTATAAGGTGTTCAACCTACTTCCAAAAGTCTTAAGTTGATTCCCGGTGAGGTCAGAGATTTAGGGTGGTAGAATTATATAAACTATTTGTTTCCCGATTCCATTTTTTTCTTTTTTTTGTACAGAAGTTGCATTGGATGAATGATAGATATATTTAGGTCACATGTAGAAATCGCAGATATCCAAAACTTAACTTTTTTCCGTGACATAGAAGTTTCATTTTAATGGTTTGGATACAGATCTGGGTTGGAAAAAAGTAACTTTAAATCATCTAACACATATCTTTCCTAAATATATTGATTCTAATGGACGAAAGGTGGGAAAATGCGATGTAAAGCGAATAGAAGGTAGCGTCAGATGGAGAAAGACATATGATTGGCTGAGCTTGTGACGTCACTCAGCACACATGTAAATGCGATACATACACAAAGCTATATGGAAGAAAAGTTTAGTTGTTAAAAATCAGGTAACAATTTGAAACTTAAATAGTAACCAAACTTTTAAATCCACACTAATGTCCAATTTAAATCATTACTCTAAGAGTAAATAGCCAGAGCTATATTAATGGTAATTACTTCAGTTACATATCATATTCTGATATTGAAAAATGACACCTGGACACGGGAATCGAACCCGGGACCTTTGGCTTAGTACGCAATGCTCTATCCACTGAGCTATCCAGGATTCGTCCCGTGCCCAGGGTCATTCTTCACTCATATTTTAAGGCAGAGTCTATGATGGGGGTTCGATTCCCGTGTCCAGGTGTTATTTTTCAATTTTCAGGATATGATCATTACTCTAGTTATTAAAAAGTATATGTGGCTATCTTCGCATTAAAATATAACTGTTGTGTACTGGGTGACGTAAGAAATAACATAATAAAACTCCTCAAAGTGGTGCTACCTTTATATTCTCTTTACGTTGGGGGAAAAGTACATTTTATACACAATCAAAAACTTCTTCTGTCCATGCCATTGAAGTTACATTGGTTCGATGAAAGAAAAACTTAGGTTCAATGTCATGCTAAAATGTATGGGGAAACGAGGAATTCGTAGTTCACAAAGTGCAATATAAGAGTTGGTTGCACAAATATCATATTGATTCCTCAATCACGGGATTTCAATCAGCTTGATCCAAATCAATAGAAGTTTGGGGTTAAATTGCTAAAGTTAGTCGGGATAAAACATTCCAACAACAGTTGAACCGTTTAACTTGTTTAACAAACATGGCAACTACGTCCTCAAAATGCGGCACTTCTTATTAACCAATCTAATCATTGGTAATATACTTAAGGTATAACAATAAGAGCGGCTGATAATATATATAATTAGTTTGGGTAGCAAAGTACTGATTCAAATTAATACTACCATATATCCATTAACAAAAGTGGCAATGTTTGCACTTGCATTTAAGAAAATGTTTCAAAACAAGGTTATTAAGCTGGCTATGATATATACGACTCATTCCATCCAAAGTACTATATCTATATACCTTTCAATATGTTATTTTCGTTATTAAAAAAATAATTTCTTTGTTGATACTAGCTTTATCACAATCAATTCTCTATAAACTTCAATTGTATATCTTGATTAAAAAAGATCTTATGACTTCCAATTCTATAACATATTTTTTAAATATTTTTAAATATTTGTTAAAGTTTTCTGGTTGTAATAATTTATCTACCATTGCTAGTATATGGTTGATGGTAGAGTTGACTGATCAAATATATAATGTATTGCCATAACTTATTTTTTTTAGCACCGCATCGTAATACACGTTCGGGTTACATGCCTATGTACTAATTACATTAATGGTTAGAGATTAGGAAGGTTTAATTGAGAGTAAATGCAACCACATTTGCGTGGAAGGAAAGTGGGAAAATCTTTAAGAAAACCACCCTCAGTGCGGGATCGAACCCCGATCTCCCCATCTTCGAGAGTCTAGTCTAACTCGAGAGAAGCGCGTTAGAGTCCATAGCTAATTTAATTTTTAAACCCTGTACTGAGAGCATTGTATTTAGTAAGAACAATCTTCAACTTCAATTCAAGTATTCCAATTAATATTTAAACCAACGGTGACTACTTTGAAATAGTTTCTAGTACAATCAGCTTGTTAAATCGACGTCTGGAACCATAAAACGCATATATTTTAAGCACAAGCAATTTGAGATTGAAAAAAAAAAAAAGAATCTTTCAGATCAGGGGAACTGATTTTTCGCGTGACTAGACCTATTAGAGAAATATTGGAAGACGCATTATTCTCAACCAACAAAAAAGACCTTAACTCAGGGTTTTCACTACAAGATCTATTACAAAAAAAATCTTAAGAGAAATATTACTTATTGGGTGTCCTTTTCATGTTAATGGTACATTCTCCACAAGTCCCGTTAACGATCCTATATAAGAGAGGCCTGGGCAAACATTTGACTGAACAGCCACACAGAAAACTGAAATTAAAGGACTTGCCACAGTGTATTATTATTATTATTATTATTATTATTAGCACCGCGTCTTACCACCCGTTTGGGTTATACGCACTTATGCTAATGTGTAATGGTAGGGTGAATGATTGTGAGATGAAATGGAGGACCTACAGTTTAACGTGGAATCCGAACCACGGTGTAGGCCTGGCATTCCTCACATTCACAAGTTGTGATTGCCGCAGTGTAAAAGTGGGATAAGGTCATCAATTTGGTCTTGTCCGATGTGATGGTGACAAGGAGGGCTGAGTTCGAGTCCTGGTAGGATGTACTAAGCGTTTGAAAAAAATATTTTTTCCATTCACCTGTCAAGTAAATTCAGGTGCAAATACGTGGATAGCCCGAGTGAGTAGTAAGACATGGTGAACCCATGAACAATTAGAAAATGTAAGCGAGAACGGTCAAAGATAAATTACTTTTATTAAAAAATTTTACTAAAAATTATTGTTTTGATTAGATGAGCAGAATGGTTTCAAACCTCACATGCATTTATAAATGTTTGGTTAAAGTCTTTTGGTTATAATTTATCCACCATTGCTAGTATAGTTCGCTGACCGCACTAAACGGGTGTCGGTCCGCGGGTCGTAGTTTGCAGAGGCCTTATCTAAAGTGTGGGGGATGAAGGGGTAACCTATAAGATATTCACATGTACTATTGGGAGAAAGGATGTGAAAGTCATATGTGGGGGACAATCACCCTCTACCCCGTAATGCGGCTGAAATTCGAGACCAGGCCTTCCAGTCGAAGGCGAAAATGTGATGATCTAGGATGTTAGTTTGTGACATGTGATAGACTAGTATCTGTTTTGAACAAAATCGTTAAGACCTTTGTGAAAAGTCTATAAATTTCAAGTCAGTCATAGTTGAGCTAGAATAAATTTTAGATTTCCATCAAGGTATGACCATGTAACATCTAAATATCAAATTTGAACGAAATCCAATAAAATGTTTAGGCTGTAGCCTCAGGTATGCAAACACAACACACACATACTATACATGCATGCACACACATATATAATTACATACAACATACATACATACATAATACATACTACATACATCATACAACATACATACATACATACATACATACATACATACATACATACATACACAGACAGGCAAGCAGAGGGAAAAACATAATTTTAAAACCCTCTCAAGTTTTCGGACATAAAATATGTAGAGAGCCATCATAATCTCAATGTAAAAAAATATGCTCACGATCGCAATAATTTATCTATATGAAAAGTAGAATAATAATACATAGCACCACGTCTTACTACCCGTTTGAATTATACGTCTAAGTACCACTTACGCTAGTGGTTAGGAATTGGGAAGGCTGAAAAGAGAGCAAGTGAACCTGCATTTGCGTGGAGGGAGAGTCAAAAACCATTTAGGGAAAAAAAAACCTCAGTTCACCCGAGCAAGATTTGAACCTCGATCTCCCCGTCCTCGGCAGTCCAGCTCAACACGAAGCTAGTGCGTTAGCAAACTACGCAACCGAGGCGGTAATGAAAAGTAGAAAACCCTTACTATTCATAATAGGTTTGCAATGGACTACACATCTAAATGATCATTACTTTTTTGCTGATTTCTTAGAACTAATTGTAGGGTGATCCAAATATGTATTAGAAACCATATTATCTAATGTGCATTTTAAATCAAGCTATTTATAGTCCTATCATCACACGACTTCTAAACTAAGCATGACCTGGCCACCCAACACTAAAAACCCCACTCTAGAGTTAACTACAATTACGTGTAATAAGAGGAATTTATTACGTACTTCTTATATACCTTAACAGGGATCAAATTACGTTCTCAAAGACCTGCAGGTGGATCTACCTCGCCCTTCAACCATCCGGAGGACCAACGAGAAATTAGAATCAGCCGTAAGCTTACATTGCAAAGCATCACGGGTAATGTTAAACACAGACCAATGACTTCCTTTGAGAATGTAAGTGAATGGACATCCGTATTTTATCGCCGCTAAAATAAATAGCCAAGGGTTCCTCCCCATTCATTTAAAAAGAAGACACATACATAATGAGACTCGCCGCAAAAAAAACCGAACATCAGACATTAAGTCTACAGATTTAGAGGAAATAAAACCATCTCAAGTCAAACTCACATTAAAAAAAAAAAGTCTTAAAAACTTCCCCCACAAGTTGTTTCTTTGTGTAAGATGGAAACGCGCCAAAAAACCAGAAAGCAGAAATACTCGCTGTCACTTGTTTAGTTCCAAAACGTCTCCATTTTCTCTGGATGAATAAGGGGGAGGGGGGGACTGAAGAAATAAAATAAAGCTATCCTCTTGTACAAGACATGCTGACGGAAATAAATACGGAAGGACTTCCCGTCGTGGCTTCAATGGTATAGGAACGCTGACGAAAGCCTATGTATTTTTAAGCTATCTTTTTAGAGGAGGATTTTTTTTATCAATGGTGTTATTTAACTTGCACTTTCTAAACCAACTTTTTATGTCGGTATTTAGTACACAACTTTAGATTTAATTTAACTGTAAAGGTCAAAAATGCTACATTGATGATACTTTTTTTTCAGCCATTCCAGGAGTTGTGTGTGTTCGCCACGTATTAATACACATCCGGGTATTTGCATAATTACACTAGTGAGCTAACGCGATGAAGATGGAATCTAGAGGAGATGCACCCGTATTTGAGTGCAGAGGGAGTGGAAAACTATTTAGAAGAAACTACTACCGCAAGTATACTTGGTCGTGATTCGAACCTTGACCTCCCTGCCAACAAAAAATCTATACCAGACGAGTTTGCACGTATTAGCCCACGTGCTCACTGATACGGGTGTGGTTGGAATTGAACGGAGTCCATAGCTAGGAAAACTAAAAATAGAAAAAAGAAAAAATCACCATATTTTAGCTGTTAGTTGTCAAAATTTATACAATTTGTAAGAAGTGAAAGCTGGAGAACATAAAACATGGCGTATATAGATAGTGAAGTAGTTTTAGTAACTCCTTAACTTATAAAAAAAGTTTTCTCAATCTGTGGTTATATATTAAAAGTAGATATCATGCTATAAATATATTATCTTTATATTGATTAGGCCTACAGCGTAAAATATTATACTGAAAATATTTGTTTGAACAATTGAAAGGTGCTAATTCAATACTCAATACCATCTTTAAAAAAAAGAATGGTAAACATAAGGGTAAGACGTGTTTGTTTAAAAAAAAAATGAAATTCCCAGAAAAATTTGAGAATAAGGGATTTAGAGACGCGCTTTCACATTTTAAACTTTCAAAGGCCACCATGAAGGCGCAAAGGGTGTCAATAAATGCCCTGGAATTAGGAAAAATTATCAGTAGTGAAATAAAATCTGCAATAAAATATTGTCTCGCAACTCTAAAGAGTCTCTATAGTTTATTAATATTAATTAATATTAATATGAATATAAATACAATTCTATTAATTTGTTGTCTATGTACAGTATATATATATATACATATTTCGCAAAACTAATTTTTTTTTAGTTACACTTGTTTAGAATAAAAGTTAAAAATATATGGTCACAACACAAAATTACAAGATATTTGACTAATTATAACGGTATTTTATTGTTGATTAAGAGCTAGAAAGTTGTCTTGCTTTAGAGCTAGTCTCTTATGGACGCTGTTATAATTGAAAGGGAATATCCTTACATTATGGAATTTGTCAAGAGAAAGAAAGTTCTGAAACTTCAAAACCACTAAAACAATTCTCAATTATCTTAGAATGTTCTGATGAATAATCTTGTTACATTTTCTTCGATCTAACAACTTTGACCTATCACGTGAAATGTCGTAGACTTGTGACATTTTTGTTACTTTTTTAAATACTAAAACCTAAAATGTAGTATTTTTAATTATATAGCGACATGTTGATATCTTTCCCCTCCATTTTGGCCTGAACCATATTTAATAACACCCTTTAATATTGGGGTTCGGGTCCCACGCGTCGGCCTAATAGCTGCTTCTTAGTAAATTATTGGTAGAACTTTAGGGTAGTAACTTAACCATTTTCAGATATAACATTTTAGAAAATACATTAGCTGTACTTTCAATAAATACGAAGTTTACGTTTCAAATTAAGATCTAATAACATCCTTAAAAATTATCGTGTTCAAATACGTCTGGAATGAACTTATTAATTAGAAGGTTGTGGGGATTGAACTCAGGTTCCTCAAGCCTCCTATTCATAAACAGTAGGCCTTACAAACATGCTAGAAGAAGAGAGAAGAGATATTGGTGGAGGAGATCCTTAGACGCAGTATCAGGAGAACAGGAGGAAGGTTTATTGAACGTCCGAACAGGGCCCCCACACGATGGTCGAGAGTGCGGCTATAACCATTAATCTTATTCTACTTGTAATTAAATAACGGGCTGGGTTAAAGGAAAGTCGGTATTGGAGGGTTTAGGGAATGGTCAGCGGTTAGCGCCATTTGGTCTCGTGGGATGAAGGGTACTCACCCCCCCCCCCCCCAACCCTTAGCCTTCCATCCTCCTTCAAATATATATACAAGTACCGAATAATTCATCCGAGAGAAAAACAGCATAAATCGATATTACTTTCTATAAGCCATTCTGTTTAAAACATTATTTCTATACACCCTATTAATGAGGTAATGTAAAATAAGGACTTAAAAAGCACTGAAACGTGTGTTAGGGTTTAATTAATAACTAATTATTGTACAATTATGGTAATATCGATATTTCTCTCCCACCTTTCATAGAGATTTCATCACCTTGGCGCTCTTTGTTGTAGGGACGCAGCCAAGAAGTTGTTGTTTAAGTAAACGCTTTTTAAAACAAAAGTTATTTAAAAGCTTAATTTATAGGCCAGGGGTGAGGAAGTTAGTTTGAAGAAAGCCTCAAGCATCAGTGTCGATGTGGGGTGAAAAAAACCAGTGTGATATATCGACGATGGAACTCCCACACCCCCAACTGTAGTTCAGGACACTACCTCAGTTACAAGCAGTACTGCGAGCGCCTTAGACTTAAACTTAATCCTATTACAAGGAGAAGAAAAAAATTGCTCGAGATTCGACTATATTAAAAAAAATTATTTGGGATAAATGCACTGTAAAATTAAACTATTACGTACCACTATTTATTTTTCTGATATGAGTATCGTCCATTGAATGGTACGTGGGCTTTCTTTTAATCAAATATTGTTTATTTTACTAAGTTAAATATCAAGGTTATTAACTTCTTAGACTAAGGGCTGGGGATGAGAAAAGTAATTTAGAGGACGTACACCCGCATTAGCAGGGGATGGGATAACACCAATGATATGGTAAATCACATGTGGAGAACCACCTATCAGTGCACCCAGCCGAGATTCAAACCCTCTAACTCCCTCATTACCAGAACTTTAGTATATTGTGAGACTTACGCCTTAGATCAGGTGACCACTGATGTGGTCCTCTAAACTTTGAAAATATAATAAAATGATAGTTTAATACGCGACCGTTTCCCAAATATGTATTTACCAGTGATTCACATCTTAATTGCCGTCCGGGATGTATGGACAAGATAGATCCGTATTTTAGTGTAGTGAGAATTGGAAACGATTTAATAAAACACAATCTCAGTAAGCCCAGTTGATTACCATAAGGCTATATTTAATTAAAATATACTTTTTAAAGAAATTAAGTGGAAAATGAAGATTTACTATTGAGTGAATTATTGTAAAGTATACTACATGCAACGCAAATGGTCATCTTGAGCCATACAAGGCATTCTGTGTCAGTTGCAGCCAACTACTCTCTTGACATGTGATGTCACTAATCATACAGCATACTTATTTGTATTAGGTGTTCTGTCTTACGACAGGTCAATTTATCTTGTGAGTGAACTTAGACCGCCAATGCAACCTGTTCTTTGCCTCCTCCTTCAGCTCCCGGAATGTTCTTCTTTCCTTCAGGGAAGCCTCCTTCTTCCTTAGCTCCTCTTTCCCTCAACCTTGCTTTTATGACATCGTGCAGAAGACAGTTATTCTTAATAATGTGTCCAATCCAGTTTGCTTTTCACCGAGGAATCACATCCAAAATGGTTCTATTCTCACTCATTCTTCTTAGGACTTCATTTGTCACCCGTCTGTACACCTCATCTTCAGCACTGGCATAATAAACGTGTTAATTTAATAAATATATTTGTAACTCTTCTCAGTGATCCAGGAGGCGACATAATCTTTCACTTAAATAATATATTTTCAGCTTAAAAATAACTCAGTGTTGCCAGGACCCATAAAAATAAAACCTAGCGCCTCTAAGTAACACTTAGCCCGTAACCGCTGTATCACTGCAAAATACTTAGGAAAATGAATAGTATAAGTGTGTGTGTGTCTATATTTCGATGTTAACCACAGATGTACTCAGATCTATACCATTTGTGTTTGTAAAACAATACTGGTTATTGATCAGTATCACAATGTTTTGTCCCTGTTGTTTAGCGACAGAGTTGAGGCGGACTGCTTTGTTGGTTGCGTAGAGACCCCGAGAAACTCCAGGGGATACCTAAAATAGCTGTTATGATCAGAAGGGGACTAGCCATTTCTGTGTGATTGGACGAACATTAGTTCAATTAAAGTAGACAGGGGGCTTCACGATGGCCAATGAGAGGGGGCGCGCTTCCTCACGGCTGCTGACGAGAGGGGTCTACTTCACGGTGACTGACGAGAATAGCCCGCTTCACGATGACCAATGAGAGGGGGCGCGCTTCCTCACGGCTGCTGACGAGAGGGGTCTACTTCACGGTGACTGACGAGAATAGCCCGCTTCACGATGACCAATGAGAGGGGGCGCGCTTCCTCACGGCTGCTGACGAGAGGGGCCTACTTCACGGTGACTGACGAGAATAGCCCGCTTCACGATGACCAATGAGAGGGGGCGCGCTTCCTCACGGCTGCTGACGAGAGGGGTCTACTTCACGGTGACTGACGAGAATAGCCCGCTTCACGATGACCAATGAGAGGGGGCGCGCTTCCTCACGGCTGCTGACGAGAGGGGCCTACTTCACGGTGACTGACGAGAATAGCCCGCTTCACGATGACCAATGAGAGGGGGCGCGCTTCCTCACGGCTGCTGACGAGAGGGGCCTACTTCACGGTGACTGACGAGAATAGCCCGCTTCACGATGACCAATGAGAGGGGGCGCGCTTCCTCACGGCTGCTGACGAGAGGGGCCTACTTCACGGTGACTGACGAGAATAGCTCGCTTCACGATGACCAATGAGAGGGGGCGCGCTTCCTCACGGCTGCTGACGAGAGGGGTCTACTTCACGGACCGACGAGAATAGCCCACTTCACGATAGTTGATGAAGAGATACTCACTTCATGACGGCTCAAAAGTCACCTAAATGTTAATTTTCTTAAGTATTTTTCATTTTACCAAAGCTATTAATGACTTAGGTACTCAAAGAGTTGGAAATGAGGCAGTTAAGGAAGTATTCCCATGTTAGCGTGGAGAAGCGACGGGAAACCAAACTAATATATCAAACGCTGAAAACCAGCCTGGACCTGTATATCAATCTACCCCATCAACGGTGGCCTAGTACAATGCAATTCTAACGTCTCTTAAGATCACTCAACCACTGTGCGGGCTCACATTGGTTTAAATATTTGACAAAAGAAAAAAGTGATTGGTACATCCTTCTTTGATTTGGTTATTTTGGGGCTTGGGGGTCATCATAGGAATTGTTTTCTGAAAGGCCTTTTTCCCTACCAAAAAGCTATTATATAGTAGGATTTTGGTAGGAAAAAAGACCTTTCAGAGAGTAATTCCTACCGTGAATGGAGTATAAAAGTTCTGTCTGTAAGACCCGCATCGCTGAGCACGTGGAACAACGGCACCAGTCCTATCTAGTCTGGTTTTCTGGGTTTGAGTCCAGGCCATATGTACCAAGGTGTTTTAATCCTACACGTTTGCCACCTCCTTCATCCCCCTACACCACGCAAATGTAGGCACATTTTCTTCTAAATTTTACCTTTTCTCATCTCTACCCCATGTATAAATAAGCTGATAGCCCTAAATATATGTATACAGTTATCAAAGTTATTTAATTTTATATTTAATAAGAGTATTTAACGTTAGTTTTGTGCAGATAATGGACCTTATGAACCAACCAACTTGCAATGCGACCATATTCTTCTTTTTTATAAACCTCTAGGAAATATGATACTTGGTACTGTGATATTTGGAGATTTGCCACAATTTGAGGAAATGTGGCGTGTGAGGCTGATTATCACTTTCTTCGACATGGATCAATCCTCAAAAATCTGCGCATCAAATATGTGCAGTGTTTGACAGCACATACGAACGCTAACAGTGGTTTTTTTCAGAAGAAATGGAACCAAACTCCTTGGAGGTCTAGGCCTACGGTCCCACATTAATTGTAAACCTTTTTTAAAGTGACTTCGACACAAGATTTAAAGCTCAACATTCAAATAATGGTTGTAAATAAAAGGTTTCAAAATGTTGTTAAAAAATGTAATAACTATATATATTGAAATGTGACCCCCCTCCCCCTCCCCTGCCCCCAAAATTTTTAATTTTCAATATGGTACCTTATGATCAAGTGAGCCAGACACTCCCAATCTATATGAGCAATACACCAGATTATTTAGGGCCTTTGAAGAACCTTACCCCCAATTCCTACCCCCCTCACCTCCATCAAACGACCTCTACCTCCTAAATAAATTATAAACAGCTCCTCAAATGCTCCTCTACTCTTTAAATGGAGCCGGAAGACCACTGGAGTGGAAACTTTACTTATGAAAAGCGTTGTTTAGAGGGACAAGGTTATGTGTGGGTGGGTAAGGGGAAGGAGGTTATCTAACTTCCTCCACGATCAAACTCGACGAGAAGATCCGTAATCATCTTAAAATATAATCGCAAAAAAAAAAAAAAGTAGACTAAAATAAAAAAGACTAACTGGTACAACGCATACTGATGCGGATTCTGCACGCTAGCCGCTGAAAGGAGAGGGAAAGAGCGGGGGAGTTGGGTTCGTGAAAAGCAGAACTCCTTCAGGCAAGTCAATAAACTAGATTTTTTTTTTTTGTAATTTCTTCATATGATGAGGATTAAAAAGTTTTGGTATCCTCTCTTTTTCTCTCTCCAGCGCGTGAAACTGTCTTTTTTATTTTTGCATGATTGACCTCCTTCTAGTTGGGAGTGGGAGGTAGGGGGGGATATGGACCATGGAGTGTAAAAAATATGATGGGATTTTATTCAATCGATTATTTTTATACATTTATCTAGAAAGTGCTAAAAAAAAAGGGTTGGAAGATGTTATGCTCTACCAATAACTTTTTGTCCAAATAATCAGTTGCTTATTAAGGTATTTTATTTGCAATTTTTTGTACTCCTAGACTATATCAGCACAGAGCTTAAAAACTGGCTTAACTTAGGATAGTATATATAGTATTACACTCCCAGCCGTATCCCCTTTATATTTATTAATAGGATAACAGAACATACAAAATAACACAACCCATGACGATAGTACGTCTAATAATACACGCTTAACATTAACACACACACATATATACACTAATAGGTTCGTTTTTATATCCATTACCGTTTCCAGCATATGGTCTGGGTCAGTTTTTTATCCAAGCCATATATTTTGAACTACCGGCTTTCATATACCTTATAATCTAGCTTAATACTAGGACAGGCACAACATTCAGTCCCCACCCATTAATTTATCAATGTGAAAGGGTAAGCCCTTATTTCACCAAGGATACATTTTTCGGATATGCTGGGAATCGAGCCCGAGAACCTTACCTCAGTAGGCAGATATGCTACCGAATGAGCTAAAGTGTCAGATTAATTGAATAAAAATATATATCAATTTACTAATAGGATAGTAAAAAATATATTTAATTTTTTCTAATTGGGTAGTAAATAACAAGGGTGCAAGGTTTGAATATATGGGACTAAACGTACAATAAAAGGTTAAGGTAGTTTGTAATTTATGTGTCGTGTGTTTAGATATTGCGCGCTAATCCCCTCGGGAGCTCCATGCAGATAGTGCCACATCATTTCGAGAGAGAGAAAAATACCACAAAGGTCAAGGATATTCTGCTGTTGATTGGATCACTAACTGCTTAATAAGTCAGCCGAAGCCACGATACAACGATAACCCGTCATAACTAGAACTATTGTTGTGATCAAGGATATTACAGAATGTTTATGAAGTCATAATTATTTTAAAATTTAAATGCATTGGCTTCAAAGTTTTTCCATCTTATTTCAACTCTATTTAGGACGTACTTCAAGCGCATGCAAACTATTATATACTAAAGGCATGTATTAAAAATTTTGAAGAAGTTTATAAAAAATGTTTTTAACTACTCGCGACATGATCGTTTCTATTTTACCAAATAATAATCATAATAATAGCATGTGAGTAAATGTTTTTGAAATGTGTCTAAATAAATAATATACGCAAGGTGTGTCAATATTGGTTTTGGACCCCCATGAGATAAAAAAAATAAGTTGGAAATATATGGATGACTTTTTCCAGAATGTGATCGCCAAGAGAGTTATGGGTTCTTGAAAAATCGCGTTTTAAAATGATTTTATGTAAAAAAATCAGAAACAACTTAAGCTAAAACAACAAATCCAGGATAACGTTTTGTTGAACTAAGAATGTTAAACCTCTGAAAACTTGATTGGTGATATCATCCCCCTTTACTGATTAATTGGGAGTCGCCACCCTCTTTTCACATTGAATTTGTAACACTGGATTGTAATTGATTTTTAATGTATAATTATTAATCAGTTGTCTAAGTTAACAAAAAAAGTTGTCTTGACGGAACTCTCTCAGATTCACCATTTTCGAGAAAACCACATGTTTAGTTTCATTACAGGTTGTTAATCCCTTGGATTAGGCAACCAGCTGTGCAGTGTTGCAAGATGAACTAAGGGTGGCAGCCCCATTTACTCAGTGGAGGGGATGAAAAGTAAAATCCAAGTTTTAAAAGGTTTAAAATTTTGTTCAACAAAACACTATCCAGAGATTTGTTGTTTTAGCTCGGTCTGTTTATGATAATCACTTTATGAAAAAAGTTTTCATGTATTTCCTCTTATTTTTTTCATAAGAAATCACCTCTCGGCAGGAAACAACCTGTGTATGTATCTAGTTTGTTTTATAGCATATTATGTTGTACTTAAACTACTTATAAAATACTTTCAGGCAACTTTAGATAGTAAAGGGTGCGAATATTTTTTTAAACATAGGTTTATTATTTTATAAAGCACATCTTAACGTCTGAGGTTGTTTTTTTGACATTTTAAAGGGACTATTTTGATCCATATTTCAAGGTTTTTTAAGCGCCTAAACATGCTTGATTTAACTAATCCTACTATATGAATCTTTGACATCAATAATAGTTGAGAATTTTATGAAAATCGTGTCGGTTAAAAGCATATTTCTAAGTAAAGAGTCATCATTAACGAATATTCCTAAATTCACGAGTTCTTAGATAAATGAACAGGAAGATCTAAATGATATGAGGGTTCGGGGGGTGTAGAGGATGCGGCAGTAAATTTGTACCGTAGAGAATTACTGCCCTTAAAAATCAACCTCTTAACTTTAATTCCCGACACACGACTTGGTGTGCCCGTGTATTAGACGTCAAGCTCATATAATCTGATTTGTTGGCGATAAGGAGTTCACTAGGCCAGAAATCACGGCCGGATGTATTGAAGGAGGTCCATTCTAATTTTTTTCTCACTCTCTTTCTCCGGGAAAATGCTGGTATGTTTCCTCTAGTGTATATCTTCCTCATCCCTATCCCATTAGAGTGATGAAATTCTGATCCGGAAGGTTAGTGAGAAGCGGTGGAAGAAAGTATAATCTCTCCCCGACAAGGTCCTTGGTCAACGGCGCCGCATCAATAACGCTGAATGTTTTGACGAGAGTCCCAGAAGCTTTGTGGAAATTAAGGTCGTCATAAGTAACAGACAGCCAACTTGGTTACTGCACTAACCACATAATTACTCGTCATCCCTGTTATAGAATAATGTATTTGAAAGTAATATATCATAATTAAGTCTATTAAAAATACAAAAGTAATTATTTTTCACCTGAAACAGTGGCCGCATGGTATAAGGCGTCACTCTCGCAATAAATTAGACTGCCGATGATGGAGAGATTGGGGTTCGAATACCAGCAGGATGTACTAAGGGTGGTTTTCCAATCTCCTTACATGCGAATGCGGATACACTTCCCCTAAATTAAACCTTACTCATCATTTATCCATTAGCGTAATTAGTACATACGCGTATAACCTGAACAAGTAGTAAAACGCAGTGCTAAAAAAATAGGTATTTTTTCATAGGCAGCTCAAAGTATAACAAGGTGTGTGTGTGTGTGTGTGTGTGTGTGTGTGTGTGTGTGTGTGTGTGTGTGGCGCGCGCGCAGATTGTTTCAAATTTGGCGCACACCTGCCAGTTTTCGCACCATATCGGTTATATACATATTTTTTTAAGTTTGTTCACACTTATTGGAATCGAATTGATCGGCTAGTTCCCACATTATTTTTGTAATGATAGAAGAAGAAAATCTAGACTGAAGAATATTTTTCGAGCCGTTGAGAAAAGTCGTAGAGTGCGCCTACCTTAATCATTCATCCAAGATAGCATAATTTTTTATATTAAATTTTAGATTATAGAATGTAGTAAACTAATATGTGCTTATCGGACTGTTTTCCCTTAGTTTTAGCCGGCAGAAAAGTAAGCTAGCAGCCGGGTGTATTTTTCCTCTCTTCGTCAGACAAATGCTAATTAATTTCTCTCTAGATTCTACCTTCCTCGTTAATGTAAACATGCGTATAACCCGGAACGATAGCGAAATTAAGAGCATGAGAAATAGTTGATTATATCAAATTGTTAATAAATCATACTGAGTAAATAAGGCAAAATAATGTGATTTAATGTAACCAAACATGGCCGTAAGGGACATGCTTATCGACAATAATTTTGAACTTGATAATGTCATAAAATGGGTGGTCATCTAAAATAACCCAGATTATACATATATGTACGCCAACAATTTTTTTTCCATAGAGTCTTACGACGCTTCCAACCTATACGTATTTAAATATATTAATCTTTTCTTTAAATACCGCGTCTTACACTACCCTTTCGGATAATACGCCTATGTACTAATTATACTAATGTATTAGTGATTAAGAAGGTTAAATTTATGAGGAAGTGTTCACATTTATGTGGAGGGAGCGTGGAAAACCATTTAGGGAAAACCACCCTCAGTACACCCAACCGGGATTGAACACCGATCTGCCCGCCTTCGGAAGTCTGGCCTACTGCGAGAGTATTGCCTCAGATCATGCAACTACCAAAGCGGATAACTAGATTAATCGGTTTGAGATTGGGAAGGCAGAATTTACAGGAGATATACCCTCATTTGTGTGGAGGTATAGTGGGAAACCATTTAAAGAAAAAAATCATCCGCAGTTCACCTGGTCGTGATTTGAACCCTCAACCTCCCCATCAATGGCAGACCAATCAACATGAGCTTGTTTAGTTCACGTTCCCACCGGTGAGGATCTCTAATTATTGAATAAAATCCAGTATTGATGTTTGTAAATATAAATCTTAGGTCGAGGATTCCCACCGTTCCTCAAAACATGTCTTCGGGTACGCGTGCATGCAAATCAGGTCCGCGCGTTAACGGCATCCCATGAGTGCAGTAAAAACTAGGTATAGGGAGGGTTTGAGGGGGAAAAGAGGGATGGAGGGGGTAATGCAATATCGTGTGCTTTCGGTTGCGACAGAGGAATGATGCCATTAAGCCGGTAACGTTATTAAGTGCTTGCAGCCAGCAAGCAGATGATCTATCAGGGCCTGAGTTGCTTGTCAACGGCAGTGTAGAATAGACTGCGAAACAGTATGTCTCACGAAGGTCGAGAGGGATTGGGTTGGAGGAGGAATTCAGAGTTCGAATATCGGCCGGGTGTACAGAGATGTTTTACCTGAATGATTTCCTACGTGAATGCGGGGTACACAACTCTAAATTCTACTTTCATCAACCCCCATCTCATCAGTGTAAATATTTGGATGTACCAAACATATATTAATAAAATTAAGAGTGTGTCTGTCTGTCTTTCCTGAGCATTGCACGATATCTACCACACACAGAGGTATAACATTTTAAAATTAGTAGCCCTTTTGCACAAACATGTGCACCTCGAAGCTGGAATTTTAAATCTTTGACTAGATTTATTTTTTATTTATTAAAAACTGGGTAAGAAGAAATACAATTAAGAAGATTTTTTCTATCTGTTTGAAGCACAGAAAAGCGTTTCCCGCATGAAATTAATTGGGTGGTTTACCTGAGCAAAACCAGGTTCTTCTGCTGGTAGTTTATAAAACGGGTTAGAACATAAAAAAACAGATTCTTGCCGACGGAAAAGTAAAAAAAAATGCGTCAGTCTTGTTTTGTCTGGTCTGGTTTGTCGGTGAAGGAGATCCGTTTCTCAGGGTGCGTGCATGCTGAGGAGCACGCACATCGCTCATCAATCATGGAACAGCCTGTGCATACCGAGCAGATCGCTCATCGCTCAAGGAACAACCTGTGCATACCGAGCAGATCGCTCATCGCTCAAGGAACAACCAGTGCATACCGAGCAGATCGCTCATGGAACAGCCTGTGCATACCGAGCAGATCGCTCATCGCTCAAGGAACAACCTGTGCATACCGAGCAGATCGCTCATCACTCAAGGAACAACCAGTGCATACCGAGCAGACCGCTCATCGCTCAAGGAACAACCTGTGCATACCGAGCAGATCACTCATCGCTCATGGTATAACCTGTGCATACCGAGCAGATCGCTCATCGCTCAAGGAACAACCAGTGCATACCGAGCAGACCGCTCATCGCTCAAGGAACAACCTGTGCATACCGAGCAGATCGCTCATCGCTCATGGTATAACCTGTGCATACCGAGCAGATCCCTCATCGCTCAAGGAACAACCTGTGCATACCGAGCAGATCGCTCATCGCTCAATGGAGCAGCCTGTGCATACCGAGCAGATTGCTCATCGCTCAAGGAACAACCTGTGCATACCGAGCAGATCGCTCATTGCTCAAGGAACAACCTGTGCATACCGAGCAGATCGCTCATCGCTCATGGAGCAGCCTGTGCATACCGAGCAGATCGCTCATCGCTCAAGGAACAGCCTGTGCATACCGAGCAGATCGCTCATCGCTCATGGAGCAGCCTGTGCATACCGAGCTGATTGCTCATCGCTCAAGAAACAGCCTGTGCATACCGAGCAGATCGCTCATCGCTCATGGAGCAGCCTGTGCATACTGAGCAGATTGCTCATCGCTCAAGGAACAGCCTGTGCATACCGAGCAGATCGCTCATGGAACAGCCTGTGCATACCGAGCAGCTCGCTCATTGCACTTCGTACCGGCTGGAGAAAGTCAATCTGCACGGAGCATTCGTACTGCATTGCTTATTAAACTTCTTGTTATATTTTCATCAAAACATTTTTGGTTCAAGGATTTTTAATTTTACTTTTAAAATATTTACTAAAACAGAAAAAAAATAATTTGACAGCAGTAGTGAAGATAATGATGACATGTCACAGCGGTGAAATTCTACTTCTTAACCAGTAATAGATTTAGGCAGTTTAGTGCACATTCTATCAATCAGAAGAGACAAAGACTGGGTGAACTTCAGCATCTGTTCGAAATACTATTTATTAGTTTATCTTTTATGTCACTCATCTATACACTCAATCTGTAGAAAATCCGTCCAAGACAAAGGCCAAAACAAAGGTTGAATTGATAAAAGATAAAATAAAAGTGCACTGAACAATAATGAGGGTTTTCTTTGACCTTGAACCAACCAATCAAAGCACCACACACATCGCACAACCTTACACAAAAACAAACCAGTTAGTTTCTTGTGTCTGGTCGGAGTGAAGTGCGGAGACTGAGGTGCTCGGCATGCACGGTCCCGTTTCTTGACATGGGTTTGTTTCTACAACTTGTGTGATGTGTGGAGATAGGAGGGATGAGTGATGTGCGCGCTCCTCGGCATGCACGCACCCTCAGCCGGGTTTGCCCAGCTGTTTTTACTCTAAATGGCCTTCTACTTTTCCTTGACGCAAATGCGGTTACACTTCCTCCAGATTATACCTTACGTATCCTTTCCCTAACGGTGTGTGCTTTCAAGTATCCAGTACTGTTAGTAAGACGTGGAGCACAGTATAAATAAATACGCCCGCAAAACCACACAATTATCGATGTCAATGTCACACACGAAACTATTTTATGTTTAGTGGTAGATGAACTTTCTGAGCCAAATGGCCGTACCAACACAAGAGTGACAAAGCTGCATAATTCTCGAAGACACAGAGAAGCCAACCCTCAAGCACACAAAAACACTAAACAACATAATATTCGTAGTAAATTTCCTGCTTATTCTTTCGATACCAATACCCAATATTGTTAATAATGTTCCACTTAGCCGCGTGGTATCGATGTTTTTCTTCCAATACTTGAGATTAGTAAAGTGTAGGGGGATACAGTAGCCCGTGGCTTCTTTGGTGCTGACTGACAGTCAACAGTTAGGTATATACCTAAATTTTGACTATCAGAAGTGACAGCTGCTAAACACATGTTTTTTTGCAGATTATATGGTTCGGCTTAGGGATACATAATTTGGTCTGGTAGCTTTTCAAAGCCGTCATCTGTCAGTCAGCACCAAAGAAGCCATAGGGCTACTGTACATTTATTTCAACACCACATTCTTCCTCTCAACTGAGCTAACACGCGCTGGATGTGTATTCCCGAGGTAATTTGTCCCACATATCGCGCATGCGCGGGATAGTGGATCTTATAAGCCGGCGCCGGTCCGCCTATAAACCCATCCCTTAATTAATTTGCAGAGTTACTACCATTGCCTCTCCGCCCGAAAACGGACCGAAATGTTAACTAGGCGTGGAGTGGCGACCGGGTGACATGATAGCTTTCTCATCTACAACGTTTACATGGTGGACTCAATACGGTTCAACTTCGATCATAATGGCTTACCTACCACCTGTATATATAGTACTTTATTTGTAAATTTAATGTCTACGTTTTATTGTTAGTTTGTTAGTTTTATTTTGTGTGTTTTAATTTTAACATGTATACCGGCTATCCAACTACTCGTCCCAGATGCCCCACTACCCATCCCACTACCCATCCCACTACCCGTCCCACCCATCCCACTACCATATATTGAGTACAAAAACGGAAGTTGACGGTCAGGTAACAGAGTCTAATGTGTATTCGGTTTTAAATGTAAATAGGCCTACTTAAGTAAACTAGCAATTTTTTCTCTCACTTCTTCCTCCCTCCACCCACTATTTGATGGTTGTATGTATATTCTTAAATGGATCTAGGGTCCCTTTCCCCCTGATCGGCAAACCCAGCTCCTTCTTCTACCTGGTAGGCCGCAAGCTGCTACTGCTCAACATTTTCTGGAAAATTCACTGGAGAATTCTCATCCCTAATTACAAACTAACTTAGCTATAGAACAAGAACAAGAACCGTTTTACAAGGTACCTTTTCTTTCTCCGGCATCTGGAAGCATTAGTTATTTTTTTTTAAACTATTAAAGCCTGTAAAAAATGCCACTTTCCAAGGCCAGTCAGTGTTTGATAAAAGTGATTGACGTTGATTCTTCTCTGGGAGATATCTATTAATTTATATGTAATAAACTATATTCATAATAATTATTACTCAATATACTTTTTTTTTAGTTAGGTAACATCTTTCAAGACTTTACTTTTATAACCCTCTGCCAGGAGACTTGTAACTACCTAGAAATCGTCACAGCTTTAGGTATAAGGAATGGCGCCTGCGACTGAAAATGAGGGTTTGTAAGTCCGACTGCACTCTCGCTTTGTGTCATGGGGGGGGGGGGGGGGGCGGGGGGAGCACGCATGAGGATATTAACTAGACTTGTCAAATAAAGTGCGTGATTAAGAAATAACGAAGAGAAACAATTAATTGTTTTTTTGATAAAATCTTGGAACAGGCCAGATATAATCTTGTGGTGGGCCGGATGTGCCCCGCGGGCCGTAGTTTGGAGACCCCTGATCTATTATTATTAGCATTAGCACCGCGTCTTACTACCCGTTCGGGTTATACGCCCTTAAGCTAATGTGTAATGGTAGGGCGATTGTGAGATGAAATGGAGGACCTACAGTTTAACGTGGAATCCGAACCACGGTGGAGGCCTGGCATTCCTCACGTTCACAAGTTGTGATTAATACACGTCTTGTCAGAGGTGAAGGAAGGGTTCGGCAATCAGATAAATCTGTGCCGAGACCGAGGATTGAACCGTGGACACCAGCACGGAAATCAAGACACCTTACCCCTAGACCACCAGTTCACCCACCCCTGATCTACATCTAAAATAAATTACATCCAAAAGTATGTATTACTATAAGTTTCAAACAATAAATATGTGTGTAAATATATGTTTTAAATTTTTCATACACCTGAAATATCGTCACGTATCCCTGGGGGTATGCGTATCCCAGGTTGAATACCAATGGCTTGAAGGAAATTTACCTTAGAATACCAAATTCATAAAATATAAAATAAGGCCAGACAATATAGCCGGATCTCAAACCCTGACCTCCTTGGTTAAATTCTTTCCCACTAGCAGTGATCTAATTATTAAAATATTTATTCTTTAGCTTTCTACACTTTCTCCAAATAATAACAAGTATTTTATTAGTACATTTCAACTAACTCTCCTGTCTACGTAGGTAGGTGCGTAATTAATGTTGTCAAACACCCTCAGGTGACGGGGAGGTTCGAATTCCAGCCGAGTGTACAGAGTTTATTTCCTCTAAATACTTTCCCACTCGATTAACGCAAAATCGGATACATTTCCTCTAAGTCTTACCTTCTTCATCCCAGTAATGTAAATATACTTAAAGATCGGATGGATGGGTAGTGAGATACGCAGCATAAAAAAACCTTCCAAATGACAAAACTAACATGTATGCATAATCGTTTTAATATAATAAAATAATAGTATTATTGTCTAAATTAAACTTTATATAATTATAGTTTTAGTCACAAAACGTGACCGGTAAGTACTGAATGAATATAAGGCATTTATTTTGTTAACTGTTCACGTAAACTTAACATTTTAGCACAGACATATTAGCATGTCCTTCCATACTTAGAACGCATTTGAAAATTACTCATACAGATCCATAGACGTATCGTTTTTATGTTCTCTTAACAAAAATATATTTTTACTTCCCATTAAAGAGATGAATGAGAATCTCGTAATGGGACACACTACCTTCTCTTTTTTTTTCTCTCTCTCCCGCCCTACCTTCCATTTATTTATTTCGAGGGGACCCTTCTTTTCATGTTGAGAAGGATTAGGATACCATGCTTTGTTGGGCTTAAAAAACATTTTTATTTAAATTACTCTGCGGGTTACGGAGTATCAAGGGGAGCATCAGAGCTATAAGAGCTTTATGTTGTATTTTTTCCGCTAAAAAAAACGGGAGCATGCGCTCTTTGATAATGTCGCACCACTTGGGTGCTTAAAATAAATTAAAATATGGAATTTAAACAACAAAAAACAGCTTGGTGCTAGTTATTTTTAGTTTTAACTGATTATGATTAATTATTTGAGGTAGCTCTAGTCGAAATTTAGGGTTATATATTAAATATTTAGATCTCCTAATGATTAATTACCTATCCCGATTGGCACGGGGAATAAGGCGTCAGTCTTGAGTTCAAATTCCTGCCGGGTGTGCTGATGTGTTTTTTTTTCAGAATGGTTTCCTACCCTCCCTCCTCGCAAATGCATGAATTCTACCTTTGTCATACCTAGCTCATTAGCGCAAATATGTGGATACCCCGAAAGGGTAGCGATACATGGTATAAAAACGGGGTTTTAAAATTATTTCACTTTTTAAAACCCAAAACGGATGACAAAATTCTGTTCATGAATCCATTTACAAAGGATAAAAAATTATCACTATTTTTAGAAATATTTATATAGTAGGAACTTGATAGACATAATATTTTCAAACCTTTTAAAAAGTTACTCAGTCTGTTACTCTACGTCAAGGCATGTGATCTTAAGGTATGGCTTTTGACAAAGTGCGTGTCAATTTGAATAGCTAATTTAAATTGCTAATAACTTTACTATTTATTGATAGATTATCATGAAACAGGTTTGTTTCTGGAGCTTACAATATAAGAATTTCCTGCTACATTAAAATTAAATTTATATTAAACATAGGCACCAGCATTTTCCACAAGTCTCTGTAACGTTTGGTAATGTCTGCGACTGCTTTCAACAGAGACTGGGGTGGTGTTGTTGGTTAGAACCAGACAAATCCGCTCCTCCAGTTTATCCAGAGATCGGGGATTGGTGTGATAAACCTCTTTATTTATCCCCCTCCCTTCCACAAAAAAAATATCGCAGGGTGTGAGGTCAGGGCTCCGTGAAGCCCATTCATGTGTACCACGTTGACAACCCTGCCAATGTCCTGAAAATTGGCTGTCGAGCCACGCATGGAGAGTGAGTGCAAAATGCGGCGGGAAACCATCTTGCATGAATATAAGGCCAACGATGTTGTCCCAATTAGACACAATAGGCCAAACATTGTTTTGCAGCATGTTTTTGCTTCATATTCATTGTGCCCCGAATAAGGAATGGGCACACTACCTGTAAAATATATCATGGTACCTTTAGAGCAATTTTGCATCTTTTCCGCAGTGACTCCATGATCCTCTTGTGCTCAGTAATGACAATTACGGTGGTTCATAAATAGCCCCACCCAACATAAAATATCCCTCCATCGCTCCAAATAATGTTATCAAACAACTGGGCCCAAAAATGTTACCAACCAAGCATGATCTCATCATACTCCATCCGTTGATCATACTCTTCCGCGGATAGTTCCTGTCATTCATGCGGCTTCCAAGGATGAAAACTTAAAGTATCTCCTAGTAAATGACAGGATTTTATGATGGGATGGGTCATTTCCACGAGCAGCCTGGCTAGTTGATTTGTTGGGACTTCTGCTGAACAAATTCTCAACAACTTGCACATTTTCCTCCAACCTGGATGTTGATAAACGACCACTTCTGTCCCTATCTTACAATGATCCTGTCCTCATCAGCTTTGCATGGCAGTTCTTGATGGTCTTAAGATCCAACACAGCATGAGGTCCATGAATACTCCATCACCGTCGCTGAACTTGTATCACTGATTGCCAAACTTCGTAACGGGAGGCCATTTGAGCTCGCTCACGCAATGTCAAGCGTTGTTGGGCCACGTTCACCTGCTGACGACTGCCTAACTCTCACCCTCTAAGGAAAAAAATACAATGTGGTTCATAAAAAATCCAGCAATAAAATGTAAAGGTTTTAGCAATCAAATTAGGGAGTTAATTTACAGCCATCCTGTAGATACCTTTTGTTAATGTTGGCTACTTAACATGTTATATACTCCATAGCGTCAGCCTGCAAGCGAGGTCTACCAACCGAGCACCCGCCGTATGTTTGCTAAGATAGTGCCAACATTTGCGGATACAGGGTGTCGTGTATTCCAAACAATGAACTCTCCGGCCATTAATCTCAGTTTTCAAAACCAGATCCGCTAAGTCTTTATTCAAGTAGCTCTTCAATTGTCCTCACTAGAATGAGTTGACACCGATTCCAGAACCACCACTTCTCAGAAAAATCTGGAAACGCCGGGGATCTAACTCGGGATATCTGGATCTGTAGCCGGAAACTCTGACCACTAGATCACACAGAGATGGTCATATATACTTCTTAATAGGTTATTGCCATTGTAATAAAGCTTGATTTGTTTTTGGACTTCTTACCCAAGTTGAAGTTTATCTACCTACCAAGCAGAGAGGCCCAGATTCGATTCCCAGCACTATATATATATGTAACATCCCTGTCCTTTTTCTGACAAAACTGGGTAAGGTTACTAATGTTGTCTGGGTACCCGGTAGCCAACCCTACTACAGCACTACCGCGGCACCGTAGGGACTTACATGGTCAGGATGGACCCCGAGCGGTAGGGGTTGCAATGGATGGTCGTGGGGAGTGAAACTCGCAAGTAGTCCAAGAAATTATATTTATTAAGCTATTCAAATACTAAACTACTACATGGTAACCGATTAGATATCCCGTGACGAGGGAGCCGGCACGATAACGGTCTCGAAACCTTCCTGTAGACCCGCGATAGACCCTCCGGCGGGGTGAACCACCAGATCACATTTATATTGTCATTATGCAGTTGTACACGCTACCGCCACACATGCACTCAGCATGGCGTCCAACATTCAACAGCCCTGTCTTATTCTCACACACAAACTTGCTGATCTTAATATTTCACCAGCCAGGAAGGTCCATCGGTCGCATCGTCTCACTCGTCAACAGGATGCAAGCTTTATGAGCTATTTGCTACTCTCAACAGGATGCAACCCAATACTCTTGACTTCCAAGGAAATGTATAAGCGTAGGTTAACATCCTGCCAGAAAAACCTTAAAATAATTATGCTCTTACAAATATATATACATATTATTGGGGTTGAAATTGGGGGCCTCCCCATATACATCAATTAACTAACGACTGGGAGACTAGCGGTTGTGTATGTTCTAGAACCTAGTTTGTCTGCCGTTTGTTGATATAATCATTAGGTTCAGAATGGTCTCTTTAGATGTTCCTTGCATTAAAAAAAGTATATACCAAAAGAAGAAATGCTACAGCGCAGATACCACGTTTTGATTTGAGACTAAACATGGTTAACACATTCCTTAAGGTGGGATGTAAAGAGACGCGAGAAAAAAATAGGTTTTTTTTTTTCAGTTTTTATGGCAAAACTTTTTTTGGTCAAAATAAATAAAATATTGCTCCAGTACAAACATAGAATATAATTTTCTACACAAGATGACGTTAAAATTTCTTGAATATCTGTCAAGGGTGTTATGGAATTTAATGAGAACTTTTTCTCTTCATTTAAAAAGTTTGTTAGATAATGCCTCTATGCTCATGACAGATATTCCAGGAACTGTAGATATTAACATGTGAAGAAATTTAAACTCCATTTTTTTACTGGAGCAATATTTGATTAATTTTTTATTTAAAAAAATTCGCCATAAAAACTGCAAAAATACTGTCCTTTTCTCGCGTCCCCTTCGATACCACCTTAAGTTTTGAAATTTCCTGAAATTTTTTAAACAAAAAGTTATGCATTTTGCCATTATTTAATATGCAAAGTTATAAATAGAAAAATCTCATTATGCTCAATGTTTTCTATTAAATTTCTGATACTAGCTTCGGTGGTTACATGGTTTAAGGCATAATTCTCACAATAGACTAGACTGCTGATGGTGGGGAGATCGTGGATCAATCTCGTTCGGGTGTTCTGAGAGGTTTTTTTCTAAGTGGTTTTTCAATTTCTGCGTGCAAATGCGGGTACTATTAATCTAAATTAAACATTTCTCATCCTCAGACGATTAGCATTGTTAGTACATAGGCGTATAACCCAAACGGGTAGTAAGACGTGGTGCTAAAAATATCTTGACACTTTTTTTTTGTGCGCTTTGTAAAATCACATGAACTGGAGATAAAATTAAAAATTTAAACTTAATTATGTTCTGATGCCTCGTATATTGAAGATTATTGAAAAAAATATCAGAACATTTAACTCACTTCTTCTTGTTTTCAAGCAACACTTTGTCCTGAAAGACAGCAGTCATTCCTTGACGGGTCCCACTATGGCCCTATCTTAAAATTTACGCTATAGTGGAAAAGTATAAAGTAAACCTGCTACCTTTCAAAGCAAACGGCGTTTAAAGTCTGTTCAGCGTGGGAATTGTTTTCTGAAAGACCTTTTTCCCTACCAGAAAGCTAGTATATAGTAGGATATTGGTAGGAAAAAAGACCTTTCAAAGAGTAATTCCTACCGTGAATGGAGTATACGTATATACCTTGTTTATAAGGATTTAAGATCAATGTCGTCTCAAATAGAGACTATTGTTCAGTCGTAAAACTTTTATAGAATGCTACTAACGGAATCCATTAAGGGTATATTTTTGAAAGTTTCATAGTTTAACTACCTTTATTTATAGCGTTTATTAATGAGGCAGTAAAGTGTGTTTTAAGGATTTTAGCTTTTTTTATTTGAAAATATATTTAGATAATGAGTTTCTAACTTATAATATTGTGAGTAAACTCAACATTATGAACCAGTTAAAGTGGTTCTGGGTTTCCTCCGGGCACACCAGCCCTCTGCCACCAATAGCTTAGATACTAATATTCATTCAACGTCCCGCTCCCACGCGACCGGAGTCACGCGACCGGAGTCCCGCTCCCACGCGACCGGAGTCCCGCTCCCACGCGACCGGAGTCCCGCTCCCACCAGATCGGAGTCCCGCTCCCACCCGACCGGAGTCCCGCTCCCACCAGACTAGCGTCCCCCTCTCATCTGACTGGAGTCCCGCTCCCACCAGACCGGAGTCCCGCTCCCACCAGACCGGAGTCCCGCTCCCACCAGACCAGCGTCCCCCTCTCATCTGACTGGAGTCCCGCTCTCACCCCCGCTCTCACCTGACCAGAGTCCCGCTCTCACTCGACCGGATTCCCGCTCCCACCCGACCGGAGTCCCGCTCTCACCCGACCGGAGTCCCGCTCTCACCAGACCGGAGTCCCACTCTCACCCGACCGGAGTCCCGCTCCCATCCGGTTATCGCCCAAATCTGATCTCTAGAGAATAAATCATCCCATGAATTAAATGATCTAAGAGTCTCCTGCCTTCCCGGTCCAAGTCAGGCACACTGACCGCAAGACACAACACCGCCTTCCCGGTCCAAGTCAGGCACACTGAACGCAAGACACAACACCGCCTTCAGGGAGAGTAACATGCCATCCCGGTCCAAGTCAGGCACACTGAACGCAAGACACAACACCGCCTTCAGGGAGAGTAACATGCCTTCCCGGTCCAAGTCAGGCACACTGACCGCAAGACACAACACCGCCTTCAGGGAGAGTAACATGCCTTCCCGGTCCAAGTCAGGCACACTGACCGCAAGACACAATACCGCCTTCAGGGAGAGTAACATGCCTTCTCGGTCAAAGTCAGGCACACTGACCGCAAGACACAACACCGCCTTCAGGGAGAGTCTCTTGCCTTCCCGGTCCAAGTCAGGCACACTGACCGCAAGACACAACACCGCCTTCAGGGAGAGTAACATGCCATCCCGGTCCAAGTCAGGCACACTGACCGCAAGACACAACACCGCCTTCAGGAGAGTAACATGCCTTCCCGGTCCAAGTCAGGCACACTGACCGCAAGACACAACACCGCCTTCAGGGAGAGTAACATGCCTTCCCGGTCCAAGTCAGGCACACTGACCGCAAGATACAACACCGCCTTCAGGGAGAGTAACAATTTGTTAAACATTAAGGTCTCCATAGCGCTACTTTCCTTACACACACACGTAGATTATTTATATGAAAATAAGTGCCCACTCAACCTGATTTACATATTAACGAGTCTGGGAGCCGCGTTCTCCTGAGAGAAATGTGTTACAGAGAGGCGAAGAACCTTCAACCTCCCTCCCTCCTCACATCCTCTCATTCAACGAGAGCTTGTTATGAATGTTATATTTCTGTGTTTGGGGACGAGGGAGGGGGGGAGAATGTGAAAGGAGGAGGGGGAGATTAGGTTCCAGAATTAAACCCTAGAGTCACTGTTAACACTAAAACATCAAAACTTTTGTTTACCTACGATCAAATATTCATGGAACGGAATTTCATTTCGGACATTTGGGGCTAGTGGATAGTTTGTTGCAAACATACCGGGTCCGGCACGGCGGGGGGGGGGGGGTGAACTCACAAACATATTCGACACTGGCAGGAGGGAGAGGATGGGACTGTGCCCCGCATTCTAATTCCCGTTTGGGCTATATGTATTTAATTACACCAATGAAACAGGAAAGAGAAAGGTAGAATTTAAAGAAAATATACGTGCCTTTGTTTCGAGGTAAAGTGGAAAATCTTCTAGGAAAAAAAACACCCTCAGTAGGCCCAGCTGGGACTCGAATCTCGATCTCCCCGCCATCGACAACCCAGCCTATTACGAGAGGGACGTCTTAGAACCTTCGACCACAAATGTGGATGAGGTGTTGTTATTATTAGGCACGTCAACACCGTCGGAGGGAACACGAACAAAATAAGAGAGACATAGGTCCTATAGTCTCATTTTTCGGTGACGGGGTGGTCGGGGCTCGAATCCTGGATGAGTGTACTGAGGGTGTTTTTGTTTCCCACTCAAATGTGAGTTTTCTCTAATGTTTACTTTACTCATTCTACCTAATTAGTATCATTAATATGCGTATATCTCGGAAAACATGATATGACGTATGTGTATGAGGGTAAAAGGGGGTAGGTATATTATGTATTTCCCCCGCGGTTAGAGATACACCCCTAGTCTAAAGGACTCTTGATCAATAACAGTGCTAAAAAGTAATTTTTCATTTTTATGTATATTTAAATGCTTACTGTATTTATTTATATTCCCTTTTCCTGTACTTTCTTTCATAGCATAGAATTATCTAGTTAAAAAATGAGACTTTATCGTTAAAAAGGGTTTGTTTTTCCTTGCAGAGCTACCCGTCCGCACAGTACGGATATTTAAATTAATAAAGCAGGAATGAGGAAGGTAGATTTAAATAAAGTTTGTCAGTATTCACCCAGGGGGAGTAGGGATCGTATTTAAACATCAGGGGCGGGGGGGGGGCGTACATCCTTGTTACAACCAGAATTCATACCCCGATATCCCCATACGGTGGCAAGACAAACAAGACGATATTGACGCCTCTATTAGGGTACCCATTAGTGCGGGTATCGAAAATGATAAAAGGTTCTATACATATTGTTTTTAACTAACCTACTTTGTATGTATATCTATTTTCCACTTAGCGCAACCTCTATGGGCCTACCTTTATTACTTCCGTTTGGTTGAGTGAACATATTGAACATATTACATCAACAATAGATATCCTGTCAATGATTTTGATTATCATATTTTTAGGCGAGGTTATCAACAGGAACCACGCTTCAATTTCTCAAATAAGGTTAAAAAATTGTT
Source organism: Timema podura (assembly GCA_033556935.1). Lineage (NCBI taxonomy): Eukaryota > Metazoa > Arthropoda > Insecta > Phasmatodea > Timematidae > Timema > Timema podura. Next base: position 13,650,474 of record JAVRXN010000008.1, read on the forward strand.
GTTTATTGAAATAACTATTTATTTTTTGTGTTTAGTCCGAGCGCCTAACGAAGAATCTCCTAAAGTGTTTAAAACATGTATAGTACACTCACTTTACCGAGAGTGACTACATTAATATTAATGAAGGAAAATATTTCAAGTAGTTTGTTAGCCACTGAGATCCGTGGTTAACAATTACTTAAAATAATAAACACATGCATACACTTACAGACACTAACAGAAGTTTCCTTAATGTATCTTATAATTTTTTTAGTACGTTTAACATAATGGTTACTAAAACTTCATCTTATGGATGGAGATGAAGTTGATATACACTAGGAAATGCACCCGAATTAGCGTGAAATGCAGCCAGGAAAACCAAAGTGGTAATGGATGTGGGGGAAAAAAAACAGATTTCATGGACCTCTTCCGTCACTGGCTATCAATTATATTGCAACCCGCCTCGGTGGCGTAGTTAGCTAACGCGCCAGTCGTGCTGAGCCAGACCACCGAGGACGGGGAGATCGAGGTTCGAATCTCGGTCGGGTGAACTGGGAGTGGTTTCTCCTAAATGGTTTTCCGCTCTCCCTCCACGCAAATGTGCGTTCACTTCCTCTAAATTCAACCTTCCCAATTCCTAATCTATTAGCGTAATTAGTACTTAAGCGTATAACCCGAACGGGTAGTAATACGCGGTGCTAAAATTAAATTAAATTAAAAAATTATATTGCAAGCCTGATGCCGTACAGTGAAACCATTTCTGTGGGTAGACAATTTAGAACATTTGAACATACTTGTCACGTGAGAGTAAAATGTTGTATGTGCTGAAAGCCGCAGCGCTTTAAGAGCCCATCTCACCCCACGAATAACTTTGGCAGCTGATACAGCTCAAACCGGGTGTCGCATCGTTGTGTGTATTTATGTATTATATTTTAGAAAACAGTGGAATAAAGACCAGTTTAATTTAAAATAACTCAACAACATCAAAAATTTATTTTAAAATGGTGGAACTATTATTATTATTATTTAGTACCACGTCTTACTACCCGTTTGGATTATAAGCTTAAGTACTAATTACGCTAGTGGATTGGGAATTGGGAAGTTTGAATTTAAAGGAAGTGAACCCGCATTTGCGTGGAGGTAGAGTGGAAAACCATTTAGGAAAAACCACTCCCAGTTCACCCGACCGAGATTCGAACCTCGATCTCCCCGTCCTCGGCAGTCGAGTTCAACACGACTAGCGCGTTAGCCAACTACGCCACCGAGGTGGGTATGTGGAACTATTAAACTGTTCCCACTTTCACTGTTGTCAAATCAAGAATGCGTAAAACCGTACTATGAAAAACGATTTCTGGTCAGAGCGTAATTTTGTGGCTGATATATCGGTTAACTGTGCGTGAGGTGGCCGTGCCTGGAGATGGCACTGTTTCTATGGAGAGCCAACCCAATTAGTCTGTTTCGGACACGATAGTGATTGGTTTTGTTATTTTACTCAATAGCACTGTTTCAACCAAACTTTTAGTTACTCAAGAACCCGCCTCGGTGCGTAGTTGGCTAACGCGCCAGTCGTGTTAAGTCAGACCACCGAGAACGGGAAGATCGAGGTTCGAATCTCGGTTGGGTGAACTGGGGGTGATTTTTCCTAAATGGTTTTCCACTTTCCCTCCACACAAATGCGGGTTCACTTCCTCTAAATTCAACCTTCACAATTCCTAATCCATTAGTGTAATTAGTACTTAAGCGTATAACCCGAACGGGAAGTAATACGCGGTACTAAAATTATTAAATTAGTTACTCAAGAAGTCATTTAAATTCTGAAACCTATTATTTGACAGTTTTTGAGGCCGTTTATAAGATTGGAATGTGTGTTTGTGCTGACAATAATTGTGATAATTTTATAAGGTCATTCATAAGATTGGAATACGTGTTTGTTCATACAATAATTGTGCTCATTTCTGAGGTGATTCATAATATTGGATTAGGTATATGTGCGTGTGTGTGTAGTTCCAAATTGGATTAATTTTTCAAGTGATTTATAAGATTGATGTATGACTATAATACTGTAACTAGTTTAATATAGTTTGTCTAACGTTCTAGATTATTATATTTGTAAAAAAAAAGTCGAACTTATTCTCTCCATGAAAATGGGAGAAAACTCCAGCCAGTTCGAGACACAAAAAATAAGGGTTTTTGACGACACTGCTCCCTGTAGAATTCGTATTCAACAGGTACTTCGTGTCGTCCCCCCACCCCCGTCACCCTCTAACCCAACAAGAGTAGCAACGCAGCAGAAATAATTTAGTATTTCGTATTTCTTTCTATTTGTTGAACATTTTCTGATACACTTTCTGACAGTATGAACAAATAAATAATTCAAAAAACGATTCCGTTGAAAGACGAAAAGACCAACAGAATAAGGAGGAATATTAAAATCTGACGGTGTAGGGATTTACCCTATACTAGTTTACATTTTTTTCGTTTTTAGATAGTTTTTTTAATGTTTTTATTATATTGATCGATTTAGGAAACACAAATTTTATTTCGCCTGTAAATTCGTTATCACTTTTTAACTGCTGCTTTTTCATCCGTACCTGTGAGAACGCACGGATTGAGAGGTCAGGACTGCACTCACGGGCGTGAGATAAAACAGGTTTTTTTAAAAATGGTTTTCCACTCTCCTTTCACCCAAATGCGTGTGCTTACCTTCCTCACTCCTGCTGCATTAGTGTAAATATGTTACAAGTCCGTATAGCTATTAATACACGCAGCATGAAAAATAAACTAATCAAAGATAACAGGACTAGAATAGTGAATTGCATCGAAATTTTTTGATTTTTTTTAGCACCGTGTCTTAAACCCCGTTTGGGTTGTATGCCCATGTACTAATCACATTGTATTAAGGGTAAATTTAAAGGAAATGTACTTGCATTTGCGTGGAGGGGGAGCGGGAAACCATTTAGGAAAACCACCCCCCAGTACACCAGACCGGGATCAAATTTCGATCTTCCAGTCATTGACAGTTCAGTATATTGCGAGAAAGACGCCTTAGACCATGCGGCCACAGAAGGGGGTTGCACCAGTGTTGATTATAACTTTGGCTACTTGAGTAGCACATCTTCCTAATTAACTAAGCGCCCGAAGTTTGATTTCCGGCATGGACGAACAATATTATTGGTGAAAAAAAGGTATACATCTTTAAATTAACGGTCGGGAGACCGGATGTTGTGTCTGAAGTATTTTCATAAAGTGCAATTTAAATACTCAAAATTAAAAAAAAAACTCCACTTAGTCGCGCATCGGTGGTCACGTGAACTAAACGTGAGGCTCACCTAGTTTGGTATGTCGATGACGGTGAGGTTAGGTGCACTTAGGTCAGTTTATCCTAAATGGTTTCTTATCACACCCCCCAAAAATGTTGTGTACACTTCCTTTAAATTCTACCGTCCTCATTCCTTCTTACTTAGTGTAAAATATGCAAACTGTCCAGCCGGTTAGTAAGATGTGGAGCACAAAAAAAAAACCTATATCTACTTTCTCCTTCATATCCTCGTCCCCTCGCCTCTAACGACGAGGCCATGAGGTCTACGGAGGAAGGGGTGTGTTCAAAAAGTCAGTCGGACACTCCCGACTCTGCTTCCGTCCGGGCGCTCGGCCAACCACCCCCCCCCCCCTCCACACAGGTGAGGGCCGCCATTAGTCATCATTATAAACTAGGTTATGTCACGGTTGCTGCCTTACAGTTGTTTTTTTTAGGGGGGAGGGCGGAGTGGAGGTTGTTTCTTCACCAAAGCTCCTATTCCACTTAGGTTACAAATCTATTTATTGAACTGTGAACTGTTGAACTGTAAAAGTTTAACGATAATGTTTTTATTTAACTTTTGCTTTCCCGCAACCACAAAGTCCGACAGGATAAAACTAACAGAAGGTGTATGTGTGTGATTTACTGTGGAAGAGAATGGTTCCTGTCAACACAAGTAAAATTCCTTAAAGGTACCAACCACCAGCTCGAAGGGAAATATTCTCACTCTGCAGTATGAGAATGGGAGAGCTGAAGCTTCAAAACCACTAAAAAACCATCCTCAATTATCTTAGAAGGTGCTGATGTGACCGTGTTAAAATTTGACTATTTGTTTGAAGAAGGATAGATCTATGTTTCTTACCATTTACTTTGATCTTAGGGTTGGGACATTTCGCGTGAAACGCCCTTGGAAATGACCTTATTTCCCTTTTTATATTCTCAAAAATTAATATCACGAAAAGTTAAAAAAAATGGCAGGGATGCTAGGCTACAACCCAGACATCATTTTTACCAGCAAGTCCTTAGTGAGTTTATCGAATGACGACGCCTTCTTACGTGGAGAGCCACACACGATCCAACATCTCCTAAGGTGCTCATCCTACCAGTTCCCTGTACACTCCAGGATAAAATGGCTGTTTAGTGAAAATGCTGTGATTCAAGGCCGTAGCCAGCAATAATTTCAGGGGGGGTTTGTGGCCCATCCCTCAATTGACGGAGACTAGAAAAAATTATAAATAAAAAACTGTTCTAAAACTATCAGAAGTGTTTTTTTATGGCAACACTACCCCTAATATCGGAGGCTAGGCAAATTATAATTATTAAACAGCTCTAGAAGCTCTCTAAAGTGTTTTTTATGGTAACATAACACCATAACTGCCGAAGGCTAGGACAAATTCCAGATATTAAACAGCTCTAGAAGTTCTCTAAAGTGTTTCTTTATGGCAACATAACCCCCTAACCGCCGAAAAATAGGAACAATCATAAATATTAAACACCTCTAGAAGCTATCGGAATTTTTTATGACAACATAACACCATAACTGCAAAGGCTAGAAAAAATTCTAAATAACAAACACCTCTGGAAGCTCTCTGAAGTGCTTTTTATGGTAACACAGCCGCCTAATTTGTACTTGTACCTTAATTTTGATATTTTTTTGAACATAAATAAAGCCATATATATTTTGTTCATAAAATTCTGAGGGGGGGTTGAACCCCGAAACCCCCCCCCCCCCCGACTACGGCCTTGTTGTGATTTGTGCTATATATTTGAGATAAATATAAACTCATAGTTGTTATATTAACTTAATATACTTACATAATGTAGCTCAGAAGTGATTAAATAAATTACTATGTTGATGCATTTCACCTCCATTTTGGAGTGAAGCATATTTTTAAATATTAAACCCCCTCTTAAATAATGCGGAACTTTTGGACATCTGCAACCCGTCTCGGTTCTCTGGAACGTTAGCTCTGTAACGACCTATCAACACCATGTATATTTATTTTATTTTGTTGGTTAAAGTTAAGGATCTACACTTTTTTTAAATCTAACTAATGTTCATCTGCCAGTTTAGCTCAGTCACTAGAGCACTGTCGTCTGGTACCTTAGCTCAATCGGTAACGTATCTGTCTGCTGAGCTAAGGATTCCTGGATCAATTCCTGGCATGGATGAAAAAATTTATCATAGATGAAATGAGGCTTTTTACTTTCACAGTGATGAATTAACGGCCGGGTACTGGATGTTTCGTCTGTTCTAGATTTAATGTAGTTTGTAAGTCGTGTGTTGATATAATCTGTCGGTTCAGAAAGCACACGTTAAATACCTCAAATACATTAAATGACCAATAGAGCACTTCCCATTTGGTTAAGGGGACCAGTCGTGTTGAATGCTTGATTGTTAAATTAAGGTAACGGGGACACACACAAAATGCAATCATATAAACCATCCGATGTGTAATGTGTATAAGTCTGCATGAAAACACTAAACAATACTGCTATAGTTTCCAAATGATACAAATATTGCCACAATAATTCGCAGCAACCAAACCTATACATACAGGAACTAAATTTAACATTAAAATATTTGGTAATCTGAATGTTATGTTGAATACTAGGGTTAAATTATATTTAAAAGGGTGTAAAAACATGTACGACACAGCTGTGTATTTTGTGATTACAAATTCCTAATGCCACCTTCTGGATAGAAAAAAAACTATTCCCTGAGGTTGGTTATCTGCCTCTCTGTAAGAAAAATTAAATGAATCATTTTTATCTATATAAGTTAAATGAAGAGTGTGTTTGTCTATGAGCATTTTACAGTATCTACTACACACAGAGGTCTGAAATTTTAAAATTAATAGCCCCTGGGTACAAGAATATGTACCTCGAAGCTGGAGTTTTAAATTAAGACTAGATTTTTTAAACTTTATTAAAAAAAAATGGGTTAAAATAAATAAAATGAAGAGATTTTTGTCTATTTAAAGCAAATAAAAGCGTTTCCCGGGGTAACCATGCTATTCATTGCGTTACTACCCCGGGCAAAGCGGAGTACAACTAACAGTTATCAATCATTTAAAAACCAAGGTTACTAACCTATTTTTCTAAGCGGGATCAATTTAGAGGAAACTTACTGGCATTGGCGTGGAGAGAATATTGAAAAACCTTGGCAATTAATCACCCTTCCCTCATTATATTTGGTGACCTGACGGTCTAGGGGTAAGGTGTCAGACTTCTGTGCTGGGGGTCCGGGATTCAATACTCGGTCCCGGCACAGATTTATCTGATTGCCAAACCCTTCCTTCACCTCTGACAAGATGTGTATTAATCACAACTTGTGAATGTGTGCAGTGCCAGGCCTTCACCGTGGTTCGGATCCCACGTTAAACTGTAGGTCCTCCATTTCATCTCACAATCACCCTACCATCACATATTAGCGTAGGTGCGTATAGCCCGAACGGGTAGTAAGACCTTCCCATGTTCATAAATCCAGTTTATTTCAAGACTAACCTCTGCTATCGTGGGAGGGTATGAAGATAAAGTCTGTTCAGTGTAGAAATTGTTTTCTGAAAGGCCTTTTTCCCTACCAGAAAGCTATTATATAGTAGGATTTTGGTAGGAAAAAAAGACCTTTCAGAGAGTAATTCCTACCGTGAATGGAGTATATATTACTTACTTACTCTATTCTATGGCACTAGGAACTTGAAAGTTAATTGCCGCACTTACAAAAGTATGCCACCTATCACTTGAGCTAGTTATATCCAATCCACCGCACTACACCCCATCTCTTTCAGGTCAATTCTAATGTTATCCTTCCATCTTCGTCTAGGTCTTTCCAATGGTCTCTTCCCACTGGTCTCTTCCCACTGGTCTCTTCCCACTGGTCTCTTCCCACTGGGTTTGCTAGTCAATACCCTGAACAAGGTTTTATATTCTTCCAATCGCGCTACATGTCCTGTCCACCGTAATTTACGAGACTTGATTATCCTAACAATGTCTTGTGATTAGTACAGGGTATGTAACTCATAATTATTTAAACTCCTCCACTCCCCGGTATCCTCATCCCTTTTTTAGACCAAATATTTTCCCAAGCATCTTGTTTTCGAACACCCTAAGGGTATATAGATTAAAGTTTCGAAATACTTCTTACCCCTTAAGAAAACGAGGCCCAAACTTTACAGAATAAGTTCATAATATTTGTTTATTATTCAGGTCCTAAAGGTGAGAGTTCTAGTGCTTTGTATTTCATATTGTTGTTTTTTAAAAGTAGATCGTGCGTGTACAAAACAAGAATGGACTTATATTTTATTATATTCGTGACGAATAAACGTAAAGTCTACATGACCAGTATTATAAACTATTCATAGAATATATAATCTTACTAGGCAACCTCGTATGTCAAAGTTCACGGTTTTAACGTTTGTATAAAGTTAAAAAAAAAAAGTTATGGACGTGAATGGATGTAGAAATTAAGATGATAAAAAGTTAAATCGTGTTATTTTTAACACAATAGTAAAAAACATATTTCTAAAAACCAAATTATTCAAGTCACGACATCGCATGAGAACAATGCATTCAGAATAGTAAATTTTTACCTTATCATTTAGATACAGTATTGTAATCGTTAACATCTTAAACCTTGAGATTATAATGGATCTTGTACGTTGTGTATGCCACCGGACTAACAAATGTGAGTTCTACAGTAATTTTGCTTGTCTTTTATTTAGCACCACGTCTTACTACCCGTTCGGGTTATACGCTTAAATACTAATTAAACTAATGGATTAGGAATTGGGAAGGTTGAATTTAGAGGAAGTTAACCCGCATTTGCGTGGAGGGAGAGTGGAAAACCATTTAGGAAAAACCACCCCCAGTTCACCCGACCGAGATTCGAACCTCGATCTCCCCGTCCTCGGTGGTCTGACTCAACACGACTGGCGCGTTAGCCAACTACGCCACCGAGGCGTTTTGTTTGTCCCAGGTTTGTCCCTTGGGTGACGGATGAAAGAGTTAAATGAATTTCATTCAATCTCGATATGTTATATGCTCATACTTCAAAGCTAAACCGTGATTTTGATTCTAGCTCTGATATTAAGGGTACTGATGACTTAATTTTAAAATTTGAAATATCTCAAAAATTGCCCTAGCGATGTTATTCAAAATAGGTACTAGGGGAGTGTTTTACATAATAACTAGCGCCATATAATTTTTTTTGTGTTACTAATTTATATAAGAGTAATTGACTAATGATTAATTTTTGATATTAAAAAAAATTGAACCCACTTAGGTGGCTGCGTGGTCTAACGCTCTACTCTTGTAGTAGGCTAGACTTCCGATGACGGGGATCAATGTTCGAACCTCAGTCGGGTGTACTGATGGTGGTTTTTCCAAAATGGTTTTCCACTCTCCCTCAACGTAAATGTGGATACACTTCCTTTACTATATCCTTCCTAGTTCCTAAAACCATTAGCGTAATTAGTACATAGGCGTATAGCCTTAACGGCTAGTAAGCCGTGGTGCTAAAAAAAATAGCTTTATTAATTTTGTATTGTGTTCCAAATGATTGTCAAAATGAAAATTTTGTTTTTCTGAAGAAAACCTTTACAAGGTTAGTTTACAAAAAGACCATTTTTTAAAACGTTCTTAGCTGTAATCTACTATGATCACTTCTTCCAATTTAATGGGGTGGGTAACTAGTGAATTGGGTTTGTGGTACAAGGCATATTACTACCCGTTTGGACTATCGGCATCCATATACTAATACCAGCTTTAGTGGCCAAATGGTCTAAGGCGTCAGTCTTATACTAGACTTGCCTACTGATGATCGGGAGATCGAGGTTCGAATCACATCTGTGTCTAATAAGGGTGGTTTTTTCCTTAATAGTTCCCCACTCTCCTTCCACGCAAGATCTAGTATATGACCTCTAAAATGCTTCCTTCCTCCTCCCCCCCCCCCATTAGAGTAAATTATCATATATGCGTATAACCTGAAAAGGTGGTAAGACAAGATGATAAATATTTATACTGTAGGCCTATATATATATATTTATATATGTGTGCCTTTAGATTTTGATAAATACTAGCTTTTAAATCCCCTTCTAGCTCAAAGAATGTTTACTATGGACATGCAAATGCTGTTATAATTCCTTTAAATTCCACTTTTCCCATCCCCAGCTCAATCATGTGTATATATATAAATTGATACACTGTATATATATATATACTATATATTTATATACAATATATAGTATATATATACAGTATATATATATATACAATATATAGTATATATATATACAGTATATATATACTATATATTTATATACAATATATAGTATATATATATATACAGTATATATATACTATATATTTATATACAATATATAGTATATATATACAATATATATACAGTATATCAATTTATATATATATATATACACATGATTGGTCTGGGAATGGGAAAGGTGGAATTTAAAAGAATTATAACAGCATTTGCATGTCCATAGTAAACCTTCTTTGAGTGAGAGGGGAATTTAAACGCTAATATTTATCAAAATCTAAAGACACACATTTTCCCAACTATAACACCTCTCAAAATGATAAAGTAAAAAATTAACATATTTATCACGAATATTTAGTTTAATGTTAAAATATACAAATCCAACCCATTCATACATCCTAGTAACGCCACTGTATTTGACCATAGCCACCAAAGAGAAATTTCAACCTCAAATCCAAATAAAGGTTTCAAAATAAATATATACTGTAAATCCAAATAAATATCTCAGGGAAAATGTAATCCTCAACTTCTAAGAGAAATTTCATGGAGCCGCTAACCTACCCCACGCAACGTTGGGTACTTGCAACGAGTTTTAAATGAACCTTAGTTTCCCACTCGCCTACCTCCATAAAAAACTCAAACTTATGTTTTATAAAAAGATATAAACTTTGAGATCATATCTAGCGATTCCGCTTTGGGGGCTTTATATAGTCTTATAAATAATAAAAATAACCTTATTCTACAGTTCCAAAGTTATTAGATCTATTTTAATGTATTCATAAGCCCAGCCGTGTGTTCTGTAGATGTGACCTTTGTCAGATGAATTCAATTTTTACATCTGCAATATAAAATTCAGTAACATTTGATTGATATTTTCTAGCCTACTTTTATTCATAAAATGTTTTATAAGGTTATTCAAATGGCAATGACGTGTTTGATTCAATGGATCAAGTGTATTCTATTTTGATAAAATATTATAAATATAAAATATTATTGGTATGGTTTTGAAAATATCTATTAAAACTTGTATCTTAAAACAATACTTCCCATTATACATGTATTTTATATCAATTATTAATGTTATATTCTTGAAATTGAAAAAATGGCAACTGGACACGGAACATTTGGCTTAGTACGCCAATGATCTAACCATTGAGCTATTCCATGAGTCACCCCATAACGAAGGTCATGCGTCACTAATATTTTTAGGCAGAGTCTGTAATGGACGTGTGTGAATCGTCAGCTACATATGAGTGGTCAGTTAAGATCACGAACTACCAGATGATGCAACCACCGTCGACTCGGGAGGGTTATATGTTGCCAATAGTATAATGACAATTGTACAAATACGCGTATTACGATGGATTAAATAGCCAAGATATTAGGTTAGATAGTTTCTGCTATGGCTGCAACAGTGGTTAGAACATTGGCGTACTAAGCCAAAGGTCTCGGGTTTGATTCCCGTGTCCAGGTGTGATTTTTCAATTTAAAGAATATGATCTTTAGACACGGCAATAACCATAACTAACAAACATAATAACTTTGGCTATTTATTCCATCAATTAATGTAGCCGCCGCACTGTTGGATATATGAGCATAGAGAAAGGATAAACTTGGTCCACGATATGAGGTTTAAAGGTTGAATTAGTTTACTCTGGTTTGCCGGTGACGGCGAGATCAGGGCTCGAATCCCGTGCGTGTGTGATGAGTGTGCTTTTTTTTCTCTAAATTGTTTACCACTCTGCCTCTAGGCAAATAAGAATATTATAATATTCTCTAAATTATACCTTCCTCAACCCCAACACATGGCGTAATTAATATACTATATGCGTATAATCAGAATGTAAAGTGAGTGAGACGCAATGAAATAAACGTTGATTTTAATTTGTATTTACTTCCCATGATATGTTTATCAATATAAGAACACCCGCCTCGGTGGCGTAGTTGGCTAACGCGCTAGTCGTGTTGAGCTCGACCGCCGAGGACGGGGAGAACGAGGCTCGAATCTCGGTCGGGTGAACTGGGGGGAGGTTCCAAATGGTTTTCCACCCTCCCTCTACGCAAATGCGGGTTCACTTCCTCTAAATTCAACCCTCCCAATTCCTAATCCATTAGCGTAATTAGTGCTTGAGCGTATAACCGAACGGGTAGTAAGACGTGGTGCTAAATATTATTATTAATATAAGAACGATGTATTTTCTTTGATAGTATTTTAGTTGTGACCCATTATTAAATAATTATTAACTACTTTAAGAAAATTATCTCATTTATTTGTGCGAAAAAAAATGAGAAAGAGCCATAAAGGTCAAATAACGTTGTTAATGAAACGAGAATATAATAACTCCAGAGCGTCGGCCCGCAAGCAAACTATACCGATCAAGCATCTGCTTTTTGTGTTGGCAAAGATAGTGCCAACATTTGCGGATATAGGGTGTAATTTGGTCATCACAATGAACCCCTCTGGCTGTTAATATCAGTTTTCTAGACCGGATACGCTACTTCTTTATTTAAGTATCTGCTCATTTTGTCCTCATGAGACAGTTTGGTCCACTGCTTCAAAGAAAAACCTGGAAGCACCTGAGATCTAACCAAGAAATATGGTGGATAAAAAATTTCAATAAGTCTACATGATTATTTACAAATACAAAACTACTTACATAATTAAATAACAACCTTTATTTATTCATACATGCATATATATACATACATATTGTTTAAAATAATAAAATAGTACCAAACATAGAAACAAACTAAATGTCTTTAGGTTCAATCCATTAGCTCACTTAAATTTAAAATAAATGGTACGGCGCACCACACAGACTTTATCTCGCTTTTATCTTAAATTAGACATTTACTAAAAACTCGTAAGATTTTTGAAACGAAATAATTAGTGTGCATATTGTTGTAGAAATATTACACCAAAGATCTTTAGTGAAATAATATATAATGTTACTTACTTATTCTAGTGGAATTAGGAATTAGGAACAATGTTAAAGAAATATTGAGAAAAAAGAAACAGCTTTGTCCACCAAAAACCATAAGAATCAAATTCATTTTCAAAGACGTGAATTAAAAAGTATATATTTGCTTATAGCTCAGAAATTACTGGTTTTATAAAAATATATTTCAAATAAAATATTTTAATCTTTATTAGTACTACAATTTTACAATGATAATTTATTCTATATCTCAAATGGTTGCGTAAAAATAATCAAAACTATAAAATGTTCCTGAAGTACCCTCAAAGTAATTTTCATGAACAAATTAGAATAGCCATCTTGTTTATAATGATAAACCTTGTATGGATATAAAATGTAATAAAAATCGTTAGAGCAAACTTTGAGAAAATAGATTTTTTCTATTTATGTTCTTTGGTAAACTACCCTTAATTTTAAGGTCAGGTGTCTAATTCCAAAGACCCCTCGGGGAACCTTATGAAAATCCTAGAAACCAAGTTTTATCCCAATCGGTAAAATAGTTTCAGCTCTAGCACGAGGCACGGACAGACAGACAGACAGCATTACGAAAACCACCTTTTTGGTTTCAGGGGGTCAAGATCAAAATCAAAATTAATATCAAAATCTTGAGTTAGAATTTTTTGACGATCACAATACTTTCTCTTTGAGGTGTCGAGAGAAATTTAAAATGCATGACTTAATCAATTAACTAAAGTCCTGATGGATAGAGCTTTTCAATAAATTGCTTTCTTCAAAAAAATAGTTTGAAAAAATGTTCAGTGTAATTTCTATGTTAATTTTATCACAAACGATTGTTTAATAAACCGAAACTTAATTACAAAACTTTCCTAAAGATAAAATAACGTTCTTTCTGTACGTAGATTTAAGCCTGTTCTTTTTGTGGAAAGCTGAAGCTTACAACCCCTCTTCCCCCCTCCCCCCGGTTCCCCCCGCCTGAGGGTGAGGGGGTGGGGTGGCGGGAAGAGGTAGAAGACAGTTGGCTGATTAATGGACGAGATGTTTTTGTGGTCGAGAATACAGATAGATTTAGCTACTACCTCCCTGTTTCATCCCCCCTCCCCCATTTCTTTTGTTTCATTACGAAAGAGGGACTTTGTCATTTTAGCTCTTTGATTGAGGTTAACTTAACAAAGCCAAGCTGCGGTAGTCGTCAGTCTTCTAGCTTGTTTTTTTTACGAGATTTAAGAAAGGAGGGGAGGGACGTTCTTTTGTTTGAAATTAATTCGAATGTTTTTGGCTCCCTGAAAGATGTACTTTTTTTCTCTACAGGCTTCGTAAATGAGCTGTGTGCTGATTTGCCAGAGGTACTTCATTCTTAAAAATTCATTTTACTAAACAAGTATCGTCTAAATTCGGGTCCGTAAAATCAGAGAGTGAAGGTTTGGGGGTCACTGTACCTTTCCAAACTTTGGCCTGGGGAAGGTAGATAAATAAATGTGAAACGCAAAGGAAGAAGAAAAGAAAAAGCGCAAGAGATATGCATTATTGATTATTCTTTGCAAGCTATTGCTATGACTATGAGGGGTTTTAGAACGATCTGTAGTTCTATTTTAGTCTAAAAACAAAGTAGACCACCACTCCTTAACCTCTACACTAAGTAGAACTGTCAAATTCAAATATTTCCAATAATACTATCTATCGGACACATCCGTAGGAGGAACTGTTTTCTGCATGACGTCATAAAAGGCAAGGTTGAGGGAAAGAGGAGCTTAGGAAGGAGTATTCAAATAATGAATGACTTGAAGGAAAGAAGAAATATCTGGGAGCTAAAGGAGAAGGCAGAGGACAGAGCGCATTGACGGTCTAAGTTCACTGACAAAAGTACTAGACCTGTCGTAAGACAGAACACCTAAGGACACAATAATAGTAAATATCAAATTTTATTTTGACTGGTCAATATTTTTATTGTGAGATATCGGAGTTTAAGACATGCAAGTGTATTAATAATATAATAATAATAATAATAATAATAATAATAATAATAATAATAATAATAATAATAATAACATTTTACATCAGGCCATATCCAGAATTTTCTGGGGGAGGCATGGAAGCAAAAATTTATGAGAAATTGGTCACCCACGCATCCTTCTTACAACCAACCCACTGTCGTAAAATAATGTGAGACCTGACTAAATTGTATGAAGTTATATTTATATGAAAGCTTATTCCAAAAATTAAATAAATAGACAAAAATGTATCGTAGTTGTTTTTTTTTCTTCACATTTATCAATCATGAAACGCACAAATTATTTTTCAAGACGAAAATTAATGTACTACATAAAAAATACATTTTTACCTGTGACACAATATATATACCTTTATCACTGAGAGTTCTTAGAAACTAACGCTTTTAGCTTAGCTCATATTAACTCATATAGTATGGTTTTATAACGATGAGGAGGTAGGGTTTGAATCCTGGCCGAGTGATGTGAGTGTTTTTTTCATAAATAGTTTCACACTCTACTTCCACGTGAATGTTATTATATTTATTTTCAATTCTAGCTTTTAAATCCATACCCCACCAAATAGTAATAAATACGTTTAGACAGGACAAATAGAAAGACGTGAACAAATATTATATTATTATCGGGTAGTAAGACTTGGTTTGGTGCTTATTTAATATGAAGTGTTACCATCCCCATTAGTGTTAATATGTGAACAGCATAGACGGTTAATAAAAGAGAGAGCCCGGTAAAATTAAAATGACAAGAGAGAATATTTAATCTAGTTAAAATCGGCGTTATTTACATTTACCTCAAATAAAATACCTTTTATTATTATTTCAAAGCTATCTTTAAAAATTAAATCTAAAGAGTCAAATAGCAAAATACATTGAAGTAGTCTAATAAAAGAAACACAATTTCAACATTTCGAAAAAAAAAAACAATATTTCATTAAAAACTAAAATACAAAATGTGCAAAAGAGAAGTGTGTGCTTGCAATTTTTAAATTAAGTTAAAACAAAACCATATAATATAAGCCTTGACCCCCCCTTAATTTTCCGTATCATATGGCAGGTAATATAAACAAGTAACTTTATAAAAGCGTTAACATGAAGAAAAAAAAACCTCGGGCGGTACTTAATAAAATCCAACGCGAGTGAACTAATTTAGTGGAGGAACAGAAAGCGGACACGCCATAGTTGTAGCTAACATGACGCCATGTTTACAGGCTGATTAAAACATTGAAGAGAAAAAAAAGAGTGTAACGTAAACATGTATTTAAGTAAGGATGTACTGACAAAATTATAAGTAACGTGAGGAAAGTTGTTTGGCTAAAGTTGAAAATTAATAGCGTTAAAACCAGACATTTTACTAAAGTTAAATTTGAAATTAATTTGTTAGTGATTAACTAATTTTGAAATGAGATTTAACATTATATGATTTCTTTAAAGGATTGAGTAATTTTTTTTGGGGTTTCCTATTGTTTACAAGTATCAAACAACGGTATGTAAAAGTGTAATTTAAAAAGTAGGTTTTATAATAAAATTAAATAAATTTTAAATCAAGTCACGTCAACAATATAAGTTAACAATAGATATAAAAATGTAAACGTAAATAATATGGATGCAATAGCTCTTTATTACAATCGTATATAATTAAAGCAAGTAGAGTTAGCTAATACAGGGTTGTTATAATTATATCCAGCCCAAAAAAACCCACTTAAAAAAACAAAACAAAAAACCTTTATTATATTTTGAATGCAAAGAAATTGTCTAATTAATTTTTGAAAGTAGTTAATCTATTTCCCTTTTAATATTTAAAATATGATTAATTACTTTACATTAAAATGTAAGAGATAGATTGTAAATTGAATTATCCATACTAACATAGGACTAGATAAAACTAATGTTATTGAATATTTTAAAGAATACACATACAATTTAAATTTAAAAAATTATTTTCTAAGAACCAAATTTTACTAACATGATTGCATGAAAGTTTTATTCTGAATTTTGTTAACCAATGTCTATTGTTTGTAATTCCTTTAAAAAAAATTAATTTATATAATATAATATTATTGTTAGGTCTACGCTTTATTTTCTTTGTAAAGTAACAGTCAAGGCACTAATTAATATGTTAAAATGATTGGTTAAATCAGATAACATACATAATATCTTTAATTACACCACAACAAACCCAATTAAAACTAATATAGTCCAACTTTTTTTTTTAAAAAATAGCCCGATTCTTTTTCAACCCGGAGCTAAGAGCTATTCATTGAGAATAGAATGGTTTGAATTCCTACAAACTTAAACAATTTAAAAAATATTCTAGAATCGTACTTGTGTGTGTGTGTGTGTGTGTGTGTGATCTTCTTCCTGCCCGCAATTTGTAAGCAAAGGGTGTCCAAATTAATGTATATACTCAATCGAGTTCGGTCATTTTCGGCTTTATACAATTAATATAAAGAGTTAAACAAAACTCATCAAAGTAGGCATGTCTTTACTCGTAACACCATATTTTAAAATTAACAGGATCAATATTGCTTAAAGTATTTAGAGGTTAGAAAAAATAAATAAATGGTACAGTGCAGGCACAGACATTCCCTTATGGGTTACTGACAACAAATTTATGAAAATTGTATTCCTAATTGTAATATACAATGGAAGTAAACCAACTATTGGCTGGTTACTATATGAGAAAGTATTTAAGATTGTGTCGTACTATTCATTTTAATTTACGTGAAAATGTTTATAAAGTGATAGTTTTCCATTAATTTATCAGAATAAAAATACTGTCAAAAATGTTTCGAAGCAAAAACAAAATATTCAGTTATTTTGGTAGATATAATATAGTTCTGATAATTTATATTTATTTAGCACCGCGTCTTACTATCCGTTCGGGTTATACGCTTAAGTACTAATTAGACTAATGGATTAAGAATTGGGAAGGTTGAATTTATAGGAAGTGAACCCGCATTTGCGTGGAGGGAGAGTGGAAAACCATTTAGGAAGAACCACCCCAGTTCACCCGACCGAGATTCGAACCTTGATCTCCCCGATCCTTGGTGGTCTGACTCAACACGACTGGCGCGTTAGCCAACTACGCCACCGAGGCGGGTCTGATAATATATAGATGACACCCTATTAACATAGGAAATTGAAGTGTTTACTCAATTTGAAGCTATACCACCAAAAAATGACTAATGCAGAATTTCTCTTATATTATTATTATTATTATTATTATTATTATTATTATTAGCACCGCGTCTTACTACCCGTCCGGGTTATACGCACTTACGCTAATGTGTAATGGTAGGGTGATTGTGAGATGAAATGGAGGACCTACAGTTTAACGTGGAATCCGAACCACGGTGGAGGCCTGGCATTCCTCACATTCACAAGATGTGATTAATACACGTCTTGTCAGAAGTGAAGGAAGGGTTTGGCAATCAGATAAATCTGTGCCGGGACCGAGGATTGAACCCGGACCCCTAGCACAGAAGTCTGACACCTTACCCCTAGACCACCAGGTCACCAATTTCTCTTATAATTATAATTATCCTTGGGTATTATATATATATATATATAGGTCAGAGGCACTTCCAAAAGAGGGAAAACTGGGATTTGGTTCTCCCCAAGACTCAATACTATTTTAATAAATACATTAATCAAGCTACCTTTTAAAACCAGGTTTACGATTTATATTTCAAAAGAGATAGATGCTATACACATTAAAATATCCCCTTAATTTCTTATTGAAAAAAAGCCAATTCATACTAGATTAGAAATTAGAAATAGAAATAGAAAATAGAAATTAGTAAGTTTGAATTTAAATTAAGTGTACCCGCATTTACGTGGAGGGAGAATGGAAAATCATCCTTATTCCACCCGACCGTGGTCTAACACCAGTTCTTCCCATCATCGACAGTCAAGTCTATTGACGCTTTAAATCATGTGGCCACCGAGTCGGGTAGTAAGTAATACAATCCGTGAGTATGAGGGTGATGGTGAGTATGAGGACGTGGAACCAGTGGAAACTCTTACACCTAACTAACCAAACCCTGGTAACCATTGGGGTATTTCCCGTTTCGGGAAAAATACCCAAGGTACCAGCCGGGAATCGAGCCCGGGATCCCTAAGCTCGTAGGAAGGTGCACTAACTAATACCCCACGAGGCCAGTTAGAGTTTTAATAACAGGTGTTACGATTTTAGAGTCTGAGTTATGAGTGTCTGAGACCTAAGATTTAGAGTAACTCAATTGTAGTTGATAGTCTAGATTCAAACAAGGGACTCCAGAAATTGCTCTAGATTTTTCAAACAGAGCGAGGACATTATTTATTATAATTTTTTATTAATCTTTAATTATATACATCAACGTTAAAGCCGAGTTACCAATTATTTAAATTTATAATTAAATATAAATTTGAAACAGAAAAAATGTAGGTGTGTTTCTACGAAAACAAAATGTACGCATTGTTAACTATTGTTTGATTAAGCGTAGTCAAGTTGGTTTTAATTCAAAATGTCGTTTTTAAAATAATATTTATGATAATATTACTATTATTTTGATTTATTCCTAGGTTAATTAGTATTTTTAGTCATATAAAAAATAAAACACACAATTATTTTGGACCAATTATGTATTTGACTATTCAATTTGGCAATATATACTTTATTTTACAAAATTATTAATTTATTACGTGTGTTTTACTAAACATGATTTGAAATTCCTCTAGCTTGTTTTCAACAAATGTTGTTTTTACAACAAATATTGTATTTATAAGTCAATTTTAACATTTCAACACAAATCTCACGTCAATTCAAATATTTGAGGCCAAAAGATTTTGTTAAAAAGTGTTGTTGAATTAAAGTAAAATACATTTGTATTTGATATTTTAGCACAATATGCTCTCTTTCAAGTCCATAACTTGGACAGTGTCCTCTTTCAAGTCCGAAAAAAGGGTACCTCAGTGAGCGAGAAATTAATGCAAATAATAGAAAATCAAAAGATTTTCCTTGGATTTATAAATAAAATATATTCACGACTTATAAAGGAAATATTGTGTCTATATGATGGTTGCACACCGATACTTTGGTCGTACAAGTCAATGACATTTTCCCAGATAATCAGCGCGTCCCGTCAACCGCGGAGACGCATCTCGATGAATTCCCCTGCTTTTGAGGCAGAAGATGGAAACTCACCAAACCACCTCTTGCGGGCCGGTTTCATAGCCACATTTAGTAACCCTAAATAGAAAGTTTAGGCGCCATCCTCCCTAAAACCGAATTAAGAACGTTTCATAGTCACAGTTCTGAACGACCCATGGAACAAGTTCCTGTACGGAATGTACGTCCCAACGAGCGGGAGAAAGCCGTCAGGGCCGCTTTCTTCCAGCGCCACTTCAGCCATGAACATTGAGCTTGTCTTGTACTGTCAATTGTTTTGTGTGTGTTTTGTCCTTTGTCAATTGTATGGGTATCTAAATAAAACATGGAAATATGCCTCCTGGGGAAATCGCCATGTAAAATATAGGATTAACGCATCTTACACAGTACCACATGGGCCCACGGCTCTATGGTGATGCGGAAAGCTGTGTCACATCCTACTCCTATCACAGGTGTTGAATTCAATCACAAGGGAGGGGGCGTGGTTGCCAAAAAAATAAAATAGTTAAAAACAATTAAATTAAGAAAAAATATAACAGGAAATATCTGACTATTGTTATTATTTTAAGGGGGTAGCCCGCCTTAACCTTCCATAAACCCCCACTCCCCTCCCAGGTTTGCCTGAATTCAACACCTTATTGATTGTCCTTATTACATTGTTTAGTTTAGAACTTTTCATTGGTTACTAATAAAATGTACATGAAAAATATTTGTTTTATTACTTAAGTTATGTGTCTTAGATGCTATAACCAAGATAATTTTTCAACTAATTAATGCATGGCTCATGGTACTCCCAGGTTTAATTCTCATGCTCGAAGTTATTTTTAAACTTATAAAGAAAACAGTGAGATAGTTTTTTTTTAAAAATATAAATGCATCAACCTTTATACCAGAGTACCAAATCTATTACATATAATGTATGCTTATTTATTTGTCAAAGTCCCGTTTCCGTGTTGAGTATGTCGTGGACAGATACCATGATACAATGGGGCATCGGACTATTATTTAGCCCGATAATCATTCTTGACATTGAAAAGGCATGCTTGCAATTAAAACTTCAAATTTGGCTTCAGTTAACTCAGTGTATTCCATTCAACAAGCAATCATTAACACAAAAATGTATGTTGTAAAAATGTGTTTTATTCACTAGGTCTTGCTACCTATTCAGGCTATCAACTAATATTTTAACAAATGACATAGGGATTAGGAAGGTAGAATTTAGAGGCAGTTACCTAAACAGCATGAAAATTGTGAATACAATTATTTAGGGAAAAAATACCCTCAGTACACCTAAACAAGATTCAAATATCAATATTTCTGCCACAGCAGTCTTGTCCAATGGCCACATCAGATCATGTGACCACTGATATAAATATCCATGTTATAAAAGTTTCTGCTACAATCCAATATACATAAGAAGAACATAATCTGACAGAAATGTTACTAGATTTAATTTAACATTTTCTTATGTCAAGTCGTGATATGCTGCTGTCACCGATACTAAAAAATAACACAAAATAGGTAGTAATTTATTATCAATGTTTACCACTCTTTCTATGACAATGAATGTATAAAACATTTATCAATCAAAGCACTTGTTTTGTATGCGTTCATTTGGATTCTCAACCCAATCCTCTTCAAAAGAAAAACACAAGGTGTGGATTTGGTAACACATTTAATAAAAAAAATAGAATCAGTTAAATTTACAATGACTAAAGTCACAGTATTATGATATATGACAATTAAAAAAAACTTTTTTTTTTGTTCCTGCAAAAAAACAATGTTTCTCTAATATTTTTGAGGCACAAAGACAATCATTATAATACATATTTAATCAGTTTGAACAAAAGAGGCAAACTCAAAAACAAAATAAGGTGTAGTCAGTGATGTCTCCTAATTCTAATAAATTTAGAAGTGATTCTCATGGAAAAATGGCATAAAAAGGTGCGGGGCCCAACCCCCCCCCTCCCCCCCATCCTGGTATTTTGTGGAGCTCCACAGAGAATCCATAATATATATAAGAATAAGAACTTGTATATTTGTTATTATTATTATTATTATTATTAGCACCGCGTCTTACTACCCGTTCGGGTTATACTCACTTACGCTAATGTGCAATGGTAGGGTGATTGTGAGATGAAATGGAGGACCTACAGTTTAACGTGGAATCCGAACCACGGTGGAGGCCTGGCATTCCTCACATTCACAAGTTGTGATTAATACACATCTTGTCTGTATATTTGTTGTACTTTTATATGCTACTAGTGAAATACTAGCTAATTATTATATTTTAACTAAAATATACACCTTTTAAAAATTTTTCATTGTAAAATTAGCTGACAACATTTCAGGTATCAAACTGTTTTCACTACACACAATATAGAAACTAAGAACAAAAAAAAAAAAAATTCTTTGAATGAACAGTTTTAATGGAGCATGAGAAAAGAGAGGAAAAATTGTTGATATCAACTCTATGATCATACTTCAAGAATCAACATGGTGAAAGACTCAACATGGTAAAAGACTATCTTTAAAAGAAGAGCAACTTTAAAAAATTATAGTCAATAGCTCTTTCAACCCACTTACGTACTCAAAAACACTATTTTATATATGAAATAAAGTGCATTAAGCAAAATATAATAAGTAATAAATAAAACGATAGAATTGCGGAAACATAAAGCACAAATAAAAGTAAAAATACTAAATATGTGTTGGTGTGTTTTTACTTTTATTTGTGCTTTATGTTTCCAAATTTATATCATTCTATTTTTTTTTACATAAAAACACTTTTTTTGTATCTATCAAAAGTTTGAACTGGATTACTATAATAAAGGTTGTGTTAAACTTGGTGTTTGGTTTTGGAGAAATGAATCAGTGGTAGTGGCTTACTTTTTATTTTTATCAGCATGTCTTACTGCCTGTTCTGATTATACACATATATGATTACTCTAGTGGGATAGAGATGAGGAAAGAAGCATTTTTAGAGGTAGTCTATTTTCCTGGAAAGAGAGTGGGAAATCATTTAGAAAAAATATACCTCAGTAGACCAGAATGGGATCGAACCCCGTTCTGTCTAAAACTTGAGCGATGCCTTAGACTGTAGGACTATAGGTCTACTGCTAATAATATACTAGTTTTAAGTTATATATCAATATCCAGAATAGTAAGTTTGACACGTTACTACTGTATGTGTGAGTCCATCTTAAAAACATTATTTTTATCTAGCACACACCTTTAAACTTTCTACACACTTGCTCATCGGAATTAGGGGGTTGTTAAAGGTTGTAACCCTGATTTTATCCTGCCCATTATTTAAAAATAAAAAGTTAAAAAAATTATAAATGATGTTATCGATGGGCAGAAAGGGATCACAAAGGTGGGAAGAATTATGCGTTCGAATGGCTGTGTAATCTTCAGTGAGAAGTCTCTGCTCGCCTGTAATCTCCCAGAATGATCCGGAGGACATAGTCATCATCAATGAGATGATTCTACCGCTTTACATGGAGCAATAGAAGGGTGAGCACTTTCTATTGTAGACCATGGCATAACTCTTGCCAGTCCTCTGTTTAGTCGTCAGTGTTTGGTCAACCACAGGCCTAGAGGACAGATTAACCTGCACAGATACAATCACATACAGTCCATTCACCATCGAGATGGTGGTAGCTGATAGTTAACAAAAGCTACCAGATCCACTCTCATGTAACCAATCACCAAACCATATGATCTGCAAGAACCTATGTTGAGTCATCAATTTTGGCGGTCAAAACTTTCACAAAAAAAAAATCAAATTATTTTATTCTTTAAATTATTATTATTATTATTATTATTATTATTATTATTATTATTATTTTACATTATTGAGATACTGTCAGTAACCATCATTCCTACGATGAATGGACTGGAGATTAGAAATCGCCATAACGATTATTCTTTAAAAAATATTTATATATTATAAAATTTGTTAGTTTCAATTGGTATTAAAACTTTATTCATAACAAACAGTTTTATACCGGTATAGTAAGAGTTAGGGCTTGGGCCTATGGTTATTTTTATCAAATATAATGTACGATTATATAAAGTAAATACATTATTAGGTTTTTTATGCATTATTTGAAACTGTCCTTAATAACATTAATGTCGTCTTGGAAAATCTTGAGTACGATATCAGCAAATTAAAGTACAAGGAAACTAGCATAATAAATAGAAGAAAATAGTAGGTAGTACCAAATGTCTCAAGGAATTAAAAACATCAGAATATAAATAAACCTAACATACTTCCGAAACGTACAGTCTGTACTTACATGTGTCACATCAGCATAAGAATCGAAGCCGTCTGCGATGTCTTGCCAGGATGTCTTCTTTGCCATTAGAACAGAAAACGAATTTCGCTCATCTTCAATGACAGCTGATTTAATATGAATAAGGCCGAATAATATTTCTCTCTCGTTGGCAGTAAAGCGATCTGTTTACGTCCTCCATATTGACGACAACAACAAGTGATTTCTTTCTCGTCTTGTTACATTTAAGTCACTAATTATACGCATTATCATTGGCTGCCTGGAGTGACGTCACCAATATTACGGACAGAAACGAACTTTTACGACCAAGCTCCCTATTGCTTCGAGTGACTAAAACAATCCAAACTATCTCGATTATGAAACGTACTAAATTATTTAGGGCGAGTGCGTCGGCAAGGAGCGCTGTGTAGCCCTAAAGTTTAGTAAGAGTTTTGTGAGCTGACTATGAAACCAGCCCACACTAAATTATTTAGGGCGAGTGCGTCGGCAAGGAGCGCTGTGTAGGCCTAAAGTTTAATAAGAGTTTAGTGAGCTGACTTTGAAACCGGCCCACACTAAATTATTTAGGGCGAGTGCGTCGGCAGGGAGTGCTGTGTAGCCCTAAAGTTTAGTAAGAGTTTAGTGAGCTGACTTTGAAACCAGCCCACACTAAACTATTTAGGGCGAGTGCGTTGGCAAGGAGTGCTGTGTAGCCCTAAAGTTTAGTAAGAGTTTAGTGAGCTGACTATGAAACCAGCCCAAATCAGTTTTAAGTTTGGTACATGTTACGTGAAACACATTAATTACTGTCAAATTCAAACGAATTTTATAAGTAGGTTTAAAGAGTATATGCTTTAAAAAAAACCTAACACTTATTATACAAGTATGCAATCCGTTTTCAGAAGCAGTTTTTTAAATTACACCTAGGCTTTATTTCTAGTGGGGAAATAATAGAGTTCTTAAATTAGTAAGAAATGCCAGTTTATTTTAGCATAAGTGACTGATGCTGTTTTCATGTTGTTCTAAAAAGTATGGCTTGACTCGTACATACATACATACATACATAAAACAAATATACAGAATAAATATATACATCGTCTACAACATTTTTCCACGTCTTACATTCCCTACCCCTTCTTTGTGAGCCACACACTCTACCTTCATATATTTGCTTCGTCACTCGATCCACACTCATCCTCTCAACATGCCCAAACAAACGTAAGACACTTCTTTCACATTGACCTGTTGGATTCCCTTTCCCGCACTCATTCAGCACCCATTCATTACTGACTATATACTAGTTTTTCCACATACATTTCTTAGATATCTCATTCCAACCGAATTAAATACAAAGCTATTAAATAATAATTACCATCAGATTTAAGGAGGTTAGTATTACATGTTTTTTGGATATTTGGTGGAACTTCCCCCTTAAACTAATGGGAAAAGATTAAAAATTTAGAATATAGAGGAAGTTAAATCATATTTGCTTGTAGGGAGAGTATGGAAAACCTTATAAGGAAAGTTGCCTTGAACTCCCCTGAAAAACCAGTCTACTGCGAGCCTAAAAAAGTAATACAGTGTACATATTAATTTTTTCATATCATTAGAAATTAATGGTAGTAATTAAATTTAATCTATCTCTATTTATAATCTTAATTTTTGTAAAAATGAAATGTATGCATATATATATATATATGGCCACTAAGTTATAATTTACTAAATTATATTTTTATGTAAATGAAATATATATATATGTGTATATATATATGTAAATTAAATATATATATATTTCATTTATATATATATATATGTGTATATATATATATGTAAATGAAATATATATATATTTCATTTACATAAAAATATAATTTAGTAAATTATAACTTAGTGGCCATGGGCTTTTATTTTTTGGCGATATTGTATTAATAAAAATAAGAACACTAAAACTAAGTTACGCATAATTTTTCCCTTGATTCTGAAAACTGAGTTCTTAGAAAATATTTAATTACTGTAATTTATTATTATTATTATTATTTTAAATACCGGGAAACCAAATGTAACTTAATAAAAAAAATGCTGTATTGTCTTGCCTTGCTAGTTTGTAAAATATATTTCAAATCAGTGTTAAATTAAATGGGCTACTAAGCTTATTATGCCCAAAAGTACTCTCAATTTCCACCACGCAAATTGATTAGCATAATTAAAATTTTATTTTTGCATTATAACAAATATATAAAGGGAAGGATGAAATAAAATATGTTCTGGGACTTAATAGTATACTTAGAAGAGTACTGTTGCATTTTAAAGTTAAAGGACTATGCCTAAATTTTTCTAGTCTTAAGACATAGATTTTCAAAAAAAACATGAACTTATGAGAGAAAGAAAAGTTATTAGACATAAAACTGGTGGGAAAAGTGGGGCTGGTAATCACAGTGCTATATATTTAATCAAAATTACAAGTGTATTAAATACTTTGATTTTCCCCTATTTTTATGTTATTTTAAAACAAAGATTTGTTTTATAAATTAATATACTAAAATGATATCAACAAAACTTTGAAGGTAAACAAAGCTTTAAGAAGGTTTCAGTACCAACTCTGTTAAGTCCAAGCCATAAAGTAATGAGGAACACGTATTTTTTTAACAACACACATAAATAGAGTTACACGATATCTCCTTTGAAATTCAAAACAGAAAAAAAGAGGTGGGGTAAAGAAGAGGGAGGGAGCTAGCTAGACATTCCTTCTTTTAAATCGAATTTGAAAATCTATGCCGATCGTTCTTTTACCCTCTTCCTAAACCAGGGATTTTCTATTCCTCGATAAAAATTCACAAGAGACTAATAAAATAGCACAAAGATAGAAGCAAAATAAAATAAAGACAAAAGATGAACAACATTTTAAGTTGGTAGTTTGGAAAGATCCCTTAAGAAAAAAAAAGTAATTCGTTTAAATTATGTCACGTATAAGAAAATAAGAAAAAAAAAATTCATTTTTTTTTATTAGTTCCTTGCTTTGAAACTATTTGAAATTTTAATATAATTTGAAGTTGTACACTAGCGTTAGTGTAAAATTAAAAAAAAATACTTTGTTTATTTTCTTAAAGGTTTCTTTGTAATAAATCGTATTAAATGTGATATAGTCTCTGCTTATTTTAGGAGGAAGGGGTTTGATAAACACCCCTTCAAAGGGCTGTATGGTAGATCATTGAGACGCGTTGCAGACGTTTAGAAATTCCGCATTACTTAAGAAGTTGTTTGATATTTTTAAATGTTGTTTTCAACCAAATGTAGGCGTAGATTAGCAGCAGGTTTCTGATGAGCTATAAAGCTTAGATTTTGAATTTAAAGATTTAAAATAAATTAACGACGAATCAAGTGAAAATTTGTACTTCTGAGATTAAATTATAAGGTTAGAAAACTAGATATAACCTTCCACTATCAAATAAACTCATGTTTTGATAGGGTCACAACATAATTTTACTAAGATAGTATGGTATTATTTTATAGAATTTCATTAAGTTACCATAATTTTTTATAAAAATTTTAAATTTAAATTTTTAACAGGTCGGAACTTTTGTCTACATTTTAGTGAAAACAATATAAAAAATATCAAACCATTTTATTAATAATCCAGGATTTCTAAACGTCTGCGACGCTACCAGTGCTCTACTACGCATCCTTAGTTAACATAATATTTTATTCAGCACATGACTTTATTGTGTGCACCGTTTGGGATATCCATCTATTTGCACTAAAAATAGAGCTATAATAGAGATTAATAAGGTCAAATTTAGAGTAACTGTACCCCCATTTGCGTGTAGTTTCAGAAAACCATTTTATATAAAAAAAATTGGCTAAAACTACAACCTCTCCACCACTGGCAAACCAATTTCAAGTAACGGGATTAGGAGAAATTGTAATATTAGTATACCGTAATTTGCCCTGATAGATTACAGAGGTTTCAAAATACGAGGGGGAAAAATAGGGTTTAAAAAAAGTTTTGTGTTTTCTAGATAATATGTATATTTCATGTTATATTATGAACAAAGTGAATTTGTGTAAATCACTCATACGATAAATACAAAAAAATGATTTTTTATTAGAGATATATATTGTGCACTCTCTGGACACGTTGAGTATATTAGTACACAAATTATAACTTTCTAAATACTAGAAAAGACACAACACCTAGTACCCCATACTGACAATTAACCAATCATGGACCATGTTCGGTTCGTTGTTTTTTAATTTAATTTTTTTTAGCACCGCGTCTTACTAACCGTTCGGGCTACACGCTTAAGTACTAATTACACTAATTGATTAGGAATTGGGAAGGTTGAATTTAGAGGAAGTGAACCCGCATTTGAGTGGATGGAGAGTGGAAAACCATTTAGGAAAAACCACCCCCAGTTCACCCGACCGAGATTCGAACCTCGATCTTCCCGTCCTCGGTGGTCGAGCTTCAACACGACTAGCGCGTTAGCCAACTACGCCACCGAGGCGGGTGGTTCGTTGTTCTGTTCTAGTCTGGACCCGGCTTATTGAGCGATATATTCTAGCCGAAGCAAACATATGAGGCATATGTGTTGCAAGAAATGCATGTATTGCAAAATAGAAAACAAATTATTTATTTGAACAGTGCATATCAGATGTGTTTCTTGCCTCCAGCTTTGAGAACCTTACACGATCCTTGATTCCGGGTAGACAACTAGTGTGATTTTAATGAATCTCTTACAATTTTAATTATTTTAAAAGTCTAGTTAAATTTTGTTTGGTTGCATCAAGTTTTTCTGACCTCTCAGAATATCCACATGTTTACATTAAAAAGGTAGAGAGGACGGATGTGAAAGGTATAGCTTACATCAATTATTCTACCCACATTTACGTGGAATAAGAGTGGGAAAGCATATGGGGAAAAAATTCCTTAGCCAACGCAATCATTTACTCAGAATGAAAAAAAAAAACTGTCGATGCGAGATTGGTTAGGACTTTAGAGGGAGAGAGTCTATCAAAGCAATCATATTCATACCTAAATAAAATGATAAAAAAAAAGCTTTGTTTTTTGAATTATTAATTTTCCTATACCATTTTTTGAGAGAGAAATAACACTGTAGGCAACTTGAAACTAGCATATAGAGTGCTTGCTATACGTTGGATGTGATAGGTATTAAATCAAATTTTATATTTAGTGTTCTTTTAAAATTCAATGCAATCCAGATACCCTTTATGTTTTATTTGTGATTAAAATTATTTAATGATGTAAAAATATGTTTAACTTCACACAAACCCGCACTAGTGGACACATAGTGTAAAAGGTTGGATTTATTTAGTCTATTTTGCTGGTGACAGGGAGGTTGGGGTTGGAATCTCATCTGGGTGTTTTAAAATTCTACCTTCACTATCCTTACACCATTAGAGTAATTTATATATATATATATGCGTATAACTCGAACGACTAATAAGACGTAGTGAAAAAACATAAAAAACTATATTTTAATAATTAATTTAATTTTAGCACCACGTCTTACTACCCGTTCGGGTTATACGCTTAAGTACTAATTACACTAATGGATTGGGAATTGGGAAGGTTGGATTTTGAGGAAGTGAACCCGCATTTGCGTGGAGGGAGAGTGGAAAACCATTTAGAAAAATCCACCCCAGTTCACTCGACCGAGATTCGAACCTCGATCTCCCCGTCCTCGGCGGTCGAGCTCAACACGACTGGCGCGTTAGCTAACTACGCCACCCAGACGGGTTATATATACGTTAATAAATAAAAATTAAAATAATTACATGAATAGAGAATATATTTATTAAAAAGAGGACTTGGAACTCGTTATTAATACCACCTGAATCTAAGACAATAGCCCCTAATACTAATTATATTTCTAAACTTTAGAACTGTCATAATTAGATAAAGGAGAAATTTAAATATGAATTTAATCAGAAATGGAGATCGAACCATGGTCATATCTGTAGTTAATCATCCTCTCTCTTATTTGACCACGGAAAATGACCACAGCCATTAGTGCCACAGGACTGCACATATCCACAACAAAATAATTTTTATTTTATTAGTGCATTTTAAGTGTACTTTTTAATCAACCAAACTATATCAGTAAGTGACTTACAAACTAACTTAGCCTGGAGCGGGACTTACAAACTTATTAAGCCTATGATAATAGGTACAATATTATACACTGTCATTATTACCTCAGACCCAGATTCAATTGATTATTTTGCGTATTACTACATGTGCGAGTTGTCCGGATAATCATCCTAATGGGGTAGGAGTGGAAAGGGTATTATTTTTGAAGACATCATGTAGTAAAATCCACTTCGGTACATACGGCCGAGATATAGGCCATTAACACTCAATCAATAACAAACCAGCCAAGATGAGATTCGCACGTAAATATATAAGCCTACATGTACGGGTTTCATTTAAAAAATATTTTTTAAATCAACGCGTTTTATCACTTGTTCAGGTTATACGCATATGATATTTACTCTAGTGAAGAAGGGCTGAGCAAGAAAGTGTTTTAGAGTTAATCTCATGGGCATAGGGAGGGGGAATTATGGGGCTAAACCACCCCCACCCCAACTACCCCCACCTCCACCACCCTCAAAATTTTCCAAAGTTTTTAATACAAATCTTAAATAAAGATGGTCTTGTATTAAACTTCAAATAACTTATAAGGGCATTCACTTTCAAATATTTGTCAGAGAAGGACCACTCCAAATAGCTCTTAGAGGCATTTAATTTTCAGATTTTCAGGCAATTATCATTCTAAATGGCTTATAGAGGCATCCGATTTTTAAAATAAATACCCATAGAAGACCAATTTGAATCCAAGCCGGGACCACACCAATTAGCTTCTAAAAGCATTCAATTTTTAGATTGTATTGGGGAAGACCAGTTTCAATAGCTTCTAATAGCTTTTTTTTTATCCAACCAAGGACATTTCCAAATAGATTCCAAGGGCATCAAATTTTTTTTAAATTTCTGGTGGAAGACCTCATCAAATAGCTTTTAGAGGAATCTTTTTTAAAAAAAAATCAGGCTAAAAACACTCTAAATAGCTTCTAAGGGCATTCCGAATTCCAAACATATTTTGGGTGAGAACCACTTCTAATATATTCTAGGGAATTTAATTTATAAATATAATTCTGGTGAGCACTTCTTAAAATAGCTTTTAAAATCAACAACATTTTCAAAAAATTGTTCAAGAAGGACTAATCCAAAGAGCCTCTAGAAGTATCCAAATTTCAAAAATTTCGGGCACTATTCTAAATATTTGTTAAAAGAATAAATTTTTCCAAAAATTTCCAAGCGATGACCACTATAACTAGTTTTTAGGATCATTCAATTTTCTAACAAGGGGGATGGTAAGTCCTTAAAACTTTTTTATTTTACACCTCCTCCCCTCTTGCACAATAAAGTTTCACTGTAGACCATAGCAACGTTCTAATGTCTTAGGATTTAATAGTAAGTCTTAACAACATGTCATAAACCTACGATTATGAAACACCCCCCCCCCCACAAAAAAATTATCAAATTCTCTCTACTTCTATGGATAGTCTACCCACATTTGCGTGGAAACAAAGTGGGAAAACATTTAGGTAAAACCAGCCGCAGTACACCCGATTGAAATTCGAGCCCCAATCTACCCATCATAAGCAGTACAGTCTGACGCCTTAGACTATTCGGCCACCGAAGCGGGTCGGAGCTAAATTGTTTACCCCTATTTATATAGAGGTGAGCTTTCACTGAACCGAATTTTTTAAATCGATTTAAGTTGAAACACTTTAGACCTAAGTTAGATGACTACTCATTTAAACATGTGAGCTGTATCGGGGGAGACACTAGCAAAGGCGTGATTCTTGTCTTGTTTTGACTTTGCTGAAGAACGGAAATTGGGAGTTAAGATCCCATTCGGGTGTATCTGGGAGATTTGTTTTATGGTCTCCAGCCCTACCTATACGCAAATGTGGGTAAATCTCCTCTAAACTCTTAGTTCATCTGCCTAAACCCTACCCTATTAATGGTAAATATGCGGATAGCTTGGACGTGTAATAAAACAAAGACACCTAAACGTAAGGCTCGATCAAGACCGCACAACGCCTAAATTAGATCCGCGCGGGTCCGCCTCAGGATATTCCGAGACCCCACATATTATTATACTCCCCGATGTTTTCAAGGTCAGTCTGGAAAGAACACCTGCGCGGAAACACCGCTAGCCACGCGCTCGTTCCAACGTGACATCATCGAGGTCAAACATCGCGTTATCTCCTCCTTCACTCTCGGGATTGTTGGCAATTTTAACCGTACTTGGCAGATTTCCCGTCATACTACCTCGTTTTCTGACAGAGCATCTACACTCTAGGGCAGTCCTTCCCGTTTGTGATAACTGCTTTTTATCAGCCAAAACACGGTTGTTACCGATACATCTCCAAAAACTAAAGCACAAAATCTTTTTAGAGAGATTATGACTAACCATGACGATCCGTAGTAGTTTTTCTGAAACTAAGGGCCAGTTTCATAGTCAAACTTAGTGAGCCTAAAGTGTGAGTCTATACTAAATACAGGACGACACCTACCTAGACCAAAATGGAATGGGCCAGTTTCGCATATGAAACTGGCCCATTCCATTCAATTTCAGGTAGGTGACGTCTTGTATTTAGTATAGCACCGCACTTGAGGCGTACTAAATCTGATTATGAAACTGGCCCTTAGAACATGACTGAAGGTACCGGATCCACTAGACAAACTAGTCTTAGTCTGCTCAGCGCGGGCATGTTCAATCCTGTTTTGAATCTCATACTTGATTGGAGACACAGTCCTCTACTCTCCTACGGGAAAACTGTCCCAGCCCAGCAAACACAGACTATCGGGATTGTCAACTGTTTGATAAATCACAACGATGAAAACGAATTTAAAAAAAAATCAAGTGAGGTTTGATTCTTTTCGGGGTTAGCCATTAGGGATAATTTTGTCGTGATTGTCCCAAACATACCCTTGAATAACCGTACAGTTTAATCACTAACGGTTAAACTGGGGAAAATCTTGAAAGTTACGGGGGGAGGGCTTTAAAATATAATAAGATCACCATAAAAATAATATTAACCGACAAACAGGGGAAAAAAAAAGTTATTTACTATACTTTCATCCATTCATATGCAAAGTCACACTTTTTCCGCAGCTGTCACGTTTGATTTTTCGTGTCAATTTTGACAGTTACTAAGATCCATGGTAATACGAATCGGTGGTCAAGCGGTCTTTACGTCAAGCTCGTCTAGTCTAGATGGCTGGTGACGGGGAGGTCAAATTTCGAATTGTGATTTGGTGTGACGAGGATGTTATATTTGTAAATTGTCTCCCACTTACCCTTCAACCAAATGTTGGTAGATTTCCTCTAAATGCTAACTTCCTCATACTTACCCCATTATAATGATTTAGTAACTTCTATTAAACTCAAATTTGTAAACCTACATATTATTTTGAACCCACACAATTACCTTGCCTGCAACCTAACCCTCCCCCCAAGCTATTCTGACAAATCTATTTCACTGGGAGTAGGTCGCGACAGTTAAATACTTTTATAATGTTAAAATTAGGTAAATTAAGTAATATATTATGTCACTAGCCTAGTTTGAGTTAGCTTGTAGATCGAATTATGATATAGTTTAGTGTCTAAAAACATCAACCTTTATGTTAAATGGCCTCTTAGCATCGATATTCTTGCATTCATTTGTCTTCAATGGTGATCCCCGTGACTAGAGTTGCCCACCATAAGTCTAAGGGGATCCAGGTTCAATTCTGAGTGGTGCTCACACATATATATTTATTATTTGCATATGGATGTATTAGTCCTGTTATCTAATTAGTACATATCTAGGGTACTTGAGACAGGTATGTAGTATTAGAGGTACTGACCCAGGTTGAGTTAGTTTGTAATTAGAGTTATAAAATAATTATAATTATAACATGCGCGTTTAGCACCCGGATTTAAAAAATCATTCATATAACAAACAGTGAAGTCAAAAAAAAAAATTCTTTAAAAATTGTCTGGGAAATGCATTCTCTTTTTTAGAGTGTAATTTACATGCACTTTATGTATCTACTGATTGTATCAACTAACAACTTACAGACTAACTTTATCTTTTACAGACACAACGCGCAGTCTCCAAGATTTTGATTCATCACTGTGAAATGGAAGCCCCCGATTTCACCAATGATACATTTTTTTGGCCAGACGAGGAATCGAATTTATGACCCCTGACTCACTAAAAAGACACGCTACCAACCGAGCTATGGCTTCAAACCCCTTACTGTGATCGATGAAGCAGAACAATCTCATAAGAACAGAGTGTACCGAGGTATGCCTCGACCTCCAGGGCAACAGTCCAAACGCAAAACTTCCTGACATACGCAAAGTCATTCGTACCGGTGAGGCACCCGGAAATAATATAAAGGGTGGGGGAAGTCGGATCAAACTCATCCTCTACTTTCCTGAGAGGGGAGGAGAGGGAGGATATGGGAAGGGGAGGGAATATCTAGCAAGTATTACAATTATGTGCATTTTATGCTAAACAGTTTCTTCCCTCATTTCCTCCTTGGCATTGTCTGGGAGGACGAGGGAGCAGTGCCAAAAAAATAAATAGTTAGACGCCGATCAACGTAATGGGCTTGCGGGAAGGAAAGACCTTTTAGGCTTTTAAGAGCAAGGACAATTGAAGACGTTTGAACTTAGGAGGATGGGAGGGCTCTACTACATCAAGGCCCAGCTAGATGAGCTTTGATGTAGAGTCTCTCCCGTTTAAGTTAAGACACAAAGTAAAAAAGAAAATATCCTCCAGCCCCTCCTCCAAACAGAGCTCTAGGCGGGAGTGTAGAGGACGTGATAAAAGGTGTTTTGCCAAAATAAATATAATATTGCTTCAATAGAAACATAGATTATTATTAGCACCGCGTCTTACTACCCGTTCGGGTTATAAGCACTTACGCTAATGTGTAATGGTAGGGTGATTGTGAGATGAAATGGAGGACCTACAGTTTAACGTGGAATCCGAACCACGGTGGAGGCCTGGAATTCCGCACATTCACAAGTTGTGATTAATACGCGTCTTGTCAGAGGTGAAGGAAGGGTTTGACAATTAGATAAATCTGTGCCGGGACCGAGGATTGAACCCCGGACCCCAGCACAGAAGTCTGACACCTTACCCCTAGACCACCAGGTCACCTAATGTAAACATAAGAGTTTAATTTTATTCACATTAGGATATCTAAAGTTGTTGAATATCTGTCATAAGCATAGTGACATTAGATGACAATTTTTTTTAAATTAAGAGAAACAGTTGTCACTAAATTACAAGACACCCTTCAAAAATATTCAAGAACTGTCGAGGTCATCATGTGAATAAAATTAAACTTTGTATGTTTCTACTGAAGACATATTTGATTTCTTTTAACCATTAAAATATTTTAATTAAAAAAATGCAAAAACAATGACTCACCCCTTGGCTCCTGTTTTGAGTAGTGTTATCAAACCTACATGTTTTCAACGGTACAAGGACCTGCATGGATGAGCACACGGACTAAGGCATCGAGATGTTCCTGTTTGTTTTCCGGGTGTACTGAGGGGGTTTTTCCCCCGAAATGTTTTCACACTCTCGCCCCACGTAAATGCGTGTGCTTTATCTATAAAATGTTAGTTTCCTCATCCTTGTTTCGTTAATGTAATTATACAAATAGCCTGGATGGGTAGTAGGATGCGTAACAAATTGAAAGGGGGTAAGGAAGTTCAGGGTTGGTATCTTCGGACAGGGTATATTTTTTGGCCAAATCAGGTCAACAAATTGACCGCATTTTGAATGAACTGACACCTTTAATTAATCTCTTAGAAATTATTATGATTTATATACATAAGCTACAAAGTTAATTAATAAAACATCGGATGACCCGGAAATATCGTAAACATTATATATAATTACCGAAAGGGAAGCTTAGAACCAGCCCGTGATTCTAAACATAAGCTTCAAAATTACGAGAGCGGAAAATTACGAGGCCTTTTCATAAATCCTCCTCGAGTTATAAATCTGAAATATGCCACCGACAAAAACTTCGCCATGAAAGCTGTGTATCTTGAGGTGGTGCTTGCTACTAAAAGAACATGTTTATACGCCCGGGGGGCTAGATAGTGGGTCCAGAGGGGGGACAGGGGGTTTGTAGGTATAGTCCTGCTCAATCAAATATGGACCATCTTGTAAAAAAACAAAAGGATGGCATGGTTTACTGTTTGGGATGGTTATGTTTGTCTTCGTTATAGTTAAATGTTTAACATCATAGTAGTAATTAATGACTTAGTAAATGAGTAGGGAAGGAGATGGTGGCTCAGAAGAACTTCACCCGCATAAGCGTGGATATGAGATGAAAAAAACACAGTTATAAATTCCATGTGATAAATTACCTTCAATGCACTCAACTGAGATTCGAATTTCGATCTTCCCGTCACCACCATCCCAATTAATTACGAACTATAAGCCTTGTACCACGTTACTATTGGTGGGGGTTCAGGATATAGAAGAGGGGGGAGGGGGGACTTTGATTTGAAAGGACGGGGTTTAATTTTGAATTGAAACTTGGGTTCTTCCCCCACTCTACTCCACTCTTTCCAGGTGAATAGCATCATTAGATAATTAACTATTCAATCATTCCACACCTGTGGGCCCATGGACAAAGGCGTCAGTATCGTCAGTCTCATCTGGTTTCCCGTTTAATGGGGAGGTGTGTTGAGGGTGATTTTCCCTGGATATTTTCTCACTTTCTCTCTCCCTCACCCCCACCCCCAAAATTCGGGTGGTTTTCATCTAAATTCTACCGTCCTCATCCCTACCCTAGTGGCGTGGATAAAAAATATCTTGCCTGGACACATCCAATTTGAAAAAAAAAAAAAAAAAAAAAAAATGGGATGAGGAGAAGTTTTAAGAAATATCACGAGCATTCAGCCTAGTAAATTACGAATGTAAATTCGTATTAAGTCGTCGATAACTTTATAATGTTATAATTATTCTAAACAACTCCTTTAATTAAATTATATTTTAATGTTAATGCTAAATAACTGTATAATACTATTCCGTCTAGACTGCAAAACTTCAATTAATTGTCACACTTCACTGTCCTGTGTCATATTCTAGACTGGTAGACGACTC
This sequence comes from Timema podura, assembly GCA_033556935.1. Taxonomy (NCBI): domain Eukaryota; kingdom Metazoa; phylum Arthropoda; class Insecta; order Phasmatodea; family Timematidae; genus Timema; species Timema podura. Next base: position 13,687,613 of record JAVRXN010000008.1, read on the forward strand.
TAAAGGTAGTTTTTAAGTGGTGATAGCCACGAGTTACAATGCAGATGATTCCAGAAGGAACAGAAATAGAGTAAATATTGTTCGAGGCGCTTACAAAAGAACGACACCTTGCCCTAGTCCGAGGCATGTCACCTCGCTGGAAGAACGTGTTGCTGTATCGGCCGCTAATTTTTATTTTAATATCTCAGTAGTATAACATCATGCTTAAACGTGTCACCTGACATATAAAAATTTAATTATCCAAAAATAATCATATGCATATGCAAGTTAAATAAAAAAGTGGGTAATTAGTCGGTAAAGCAATATATATATATATATATATATGTGTAGATGCTGGACGTAAAATTAACTTTATTAGGGCATGAATAGAATGTTAATGATATAGAAAGTGCTTGGAACAGAATAAAAGAGGCTGTTGAGTGCGTGAAAGATGTGTGTGTGTGTGTGTGTGTGGTGCTGTTTTTGTGGTGTGTGTGTGTGTGTGTGTGTGGATCTGTGGACTTAAAACAAATTCAGAGTGAAACAGAATGTAAGAAGTTGTGGAACATATTCAAAGAGAAAAGGAAGAATGAAAAGAAAGTAGTAAATGAGAGTAAAGAGTAAATGGAATTAAAAGGAGAAAGTATGCAGAATGATTTTGAATTAAATAAGAAACTGTTTCTGGAGTGGGTAAAGAAATCGAAACAAGGAATGCAAGGAAAGATCTATGGCATTCAGAATGAACGTGGTTAGTTTATCTGGGAAGAACACAGTATATGAGAGCATTGGAGAAAGTATTTTGAAAAATTGTCTGGCAGAAATGTAGAGAAAGTAGAAGAAAATAGGGAATATGTTATGAAGAGTAAAATAACTAACGAGACTTGAGGTGTTAAAATCTATAAAAAAATATTAAAGAATGGCAAATCTGCAGACGTAGATGGGATCACAAGTGAAATGCTTAAGCGTGGGTGCATGGTACTACTTGCCAGATTGTGTGGATGGCCCTCGCTACCTTGGAGTAGTCCTCCACATCACACAAGATGATGGGAGGGATCTTCCCCTTGGCTTTGTGAGTCGGCCCAGAACCACTAGTAGCAGGCTGGGGTGAGTCAGGTTATAATTAGGTTTCCACCCATCGTGCTAGCGGGAGCTTTCGCCATCCTTCCCGGTTTGCGGGCTGTTGGCCCTGAAAAGGTCCTCCAGCTCTTTTTGGCCATCAGCGGCGCGCACACCTCCTGTAGTTGGAGGGGCCCCGCTGGACTCGCCCACGTTGGCATTACTGCCGACGCTTTGTAGGGGGCCAGCACTGACCAACGAGCCAAGGCCCAAGGATGCACTACCGGATGCCCAGGTGGATCCGTCAGGGGTATGCACACCTCCAGTAGTTGGAGGGGCCCCGCTGACTTCACCCTGGTCATCTGTGTCCACCTCACCGGTAATTGGTGAAGTCACGCTGGCCATCATGTTGGCCCTGGAAAGGGCCAGATCGTCACTTGCCCCTAAAAGGGCCAACGACTCCTGGTGACAGCCACCATTGGCACGCTCACCTCCAGTAGTTGGAGGGGTCCCGCTGGCTTCGCCAGGTTGGCTACTTTTTTCTCCCACCTCGCCGGTAACTTGGGAGGTCACAACAACCTTGTTGGCCCTGGAAACAGCAAATTCGTCACCGGACGGTGACTCTTGCTGGGTTTAATCGGCGGCACGCTCACCTTCGGTAGTTGGAGGGGCCCCGCTGTCTACACCTGGTTGGCTGGATCTTGCGCCCACCTCCTTGGTAATTTGGGAGGTCACGCCAGCCCTGTTGGCCCTGGAAAGGGCCGATCGTCACCCGAAGGCGACTCGCGCTTGCTTCGGCCAGGGGAACGCTCGGCTCCAGGAGTTGGAGTGGCCCCACTGGCTTCGGCCTCCACTGCAGGCTTGTTACCCCTAGAGAGGGCAACTGCCGCTAAAACATCGGCCTTCAGGCTTGTGGTGGACCACTTGCCACCCGGCACAAGCTCCTTCCTGACCGGAGGAGCTTTCAATCCCCACGAATGGGAACCTTCGACTACCTCAGCCAGAACGGCCCGCAAAAGCCTGCCACTGACGATGGATGCCCCGATGTCCGCCGCCAACTTCTTCCTCCTCGGGGCTGGTCACTTCCCGGGCCCGAAATTCTTCAACGCCTCATCCAGCGGTCTTCTCCCGACCCCGACGCTGACACCTTTCTTTATCTTCACCATAGGCTCCATCCGGACGTAAAACAGCAGTCACTCAAAACGCTCCAGGAGCCAAGCACACGTAAGGGAGGCAGGACTGGGAGCGGTCCAGGCAGTAGATAGGGTGGGTGGCGTGGCCTGTGAAAGTGCGGAGGAAAGATACAAGGGTCGACTGAACAGTGAGGCACAACAACTTAACGAAGGTGGGTTGGTCAACATCTGAGGCAAACCACACCAGCAATCTCCGAACAATCTTACCCTCACCCGATATCGAACCCGAATGTCCTCATACAACGTCTGAATAAGAAGGCCTAGGCCATAGACGATATTTACCATAGCATTTCTTCCAAGTTGAGTTTTAAATTCAAGCCCTTTATAAATATAGTTATATTTATTTTCTATCATCATATCTGTTCAAGCTGAGCACATTTAAATGCAATAAGTTTTAAGGGATGGGGAAGGTAGAATTTAAAGAAAATTTACCCACATTTGCATGGAGGGAGAGAGGTAAACTACCTTCAGTACACCCTGCCGGGTTTCCCCGTCACAGAAAAATTAGACTGGACGAGTCTGACATTTAGTCCACGTGCCCAACGATGCGGGTGACAGAGAGTATGTCTCCCTGACCACCCAACTACGGCAACGTGCCTCCTTGTTCCTGTCTCTGCTACAAAGTCTTGGACCAGACGAGCATTGGATTTAAAATACGGGCAGGTAATTGAACTCACGTTTTATGAAGGACATAAATCTTTGGACGTAGTCGGGTGCATTGTTTTTTTATTATATTCCCCTCCCCGGCACCCTCTCAACCTATGCCCTCCCCTCACCCTACTCCCCTCAGGGGATATTAAATGCAGAGTAGGTCAAGCGTATCTTTGGATATCTCAAAAGGTATTATCGGTACGCTCACTTGCGATAAAGCGTGGCCTTTTTTCTTTTCTTATGAAGTCGCCTGGCTCCTAAAGGAACTGCTTGAACGTAATTTTAAAATATCTCTTAAAATAGTGTTTTATTCAAAATGAAATAAGTAAAATTGATTACAGAGTGGTGTGATTTTTAATTAGTACATTCAAATGTATTATTGAGCTAAAACCATACCATTGAGCACCTGTATGTACTGTGGGTGGTTTTCTGAGATAGTTTCCTCTCGTTCCCTCCGCTAATGCTGGCATATTTATTTTAAACTTTGCCTTCCTCATCCCTACCCTACAAGCGTAATTAATATATAAGTATACACCCAGATAGTACATTAACATGTGATGAAAAATTAACATATGAATTATGATCACCGTGTTAATGATCGCCTCTTAAATGCTGCATTTTTTTTTCAGTAGGGATGTAATAACGTTCATCACATAACTCCATTTTTATGATTACTAACTTACATATTAACTTAACTCGCATCAGTGGCCACGTGATATAGTACATTGGACTCATATTATACAGGGTCACTGATTAAAAATAGATCAGGGTTATTATCAGGTCTGTGGAGTTGGAGTCGGTAGAAATGTACCGACTCCAACTCCGGCTTCTTAAAAATTACTATAACAATATATGTAACTATATCATTTTAAGTTAATACTTTTTTATGCTTTATGTACAATATTTGTAATTTTGATTGACAAATGTATTCAAATATACATTCGTAATGTCAAAAAAGCTTCCCATGAAGTAACTGGGGAATTTTACTGCAGTAAATTTGTTACTACTAATTAATATAATTTAGCCATTCACGAAAGAGTCGGAGTCTAAGGCTTGGAGTAGTAGCTACACAGCCCTGGTTATGATCACGGTCGGGTGTACCAAGATGGTTTATCCTCTTTGGTTCCTCACTCTCCTTCCACGTGCGCTCCGCTTAACCTGAAGGTGATTAGATACGGTCATAGTTTAATACGTTCAGGTAAGACTGATACCTTGATTGATTTCCACTGTGGCTAAAATATAAGATAGGGCCATGGTGTAATCAGTCAAGGTATCAGTCTTAGCTGGACGGATTACCCTATCTTATAAGCTACTCCATAGTGGACCCATGAAAGGTAAGCTGCTACCTTTCATAGTAGACGAAGTATAGATGAAGTACACTTCCTTTCTCCTCTGCACCCCATTAGAGTAAATATGCGCATAGCCCGGACATGTAGTAAGACGTGGAGTAGAGGGGAAAAAATAGAAAAAGGTAAAAAGAAAAAAAAAGCGTCAGCAGTAAATGATGAGTGTGCGGGGTGTTCGCGTAGGGTAATAATTGAGGTGGTTTATTGGCGGACTGGGAGCAGCGCGTGACCTTACATACCCTGCCAATTTGGCGACGGGCTGCGAAAGGGAGCAGAACAAATTGCCGCTCTTAAAAAAACCTCGGAGAGTAGTTCTTGGACCCTTCCCTTCCCCCAGCTTTGTTTTATTCTAGAGGTCAGCTCTAGGGCATTTATTTGTCTTTAGCCTCACGAATAATGGTATGTTTGTTGTTTTGTTTGGTCTGCCATCGTATTGTGCTCTAAGAGAACCAATATTAGAGGTTCGTTTTCAACTAGAGAGCTCTTAAGTAGCTTGAACTTTTGTTTAATTTGGGAAAACAAAGTGTAGTTTTAAATAAATGACCTACAAACTTTGTTTTTATACCACAGCATTTAACTACCTGTTAAGGTTATACGCATTATAATAATTATCAAGGGCGTAGAAAGGGAAGATCCGGGGGGTCCAGACCCCCCTTGGGATTTGTTGGACGCACCTTAAAGGGGGTTGCACAGATACATTTAAAAACTTGTTGCTATGCTATACTTTTTTACTTTTATTTAATTTTTAATTGTTTAAGTCATCAAGCAAATACCAGTTAATTAATATATTAATATTCCCCTTCAAGATGAAGCTGGTAAAACTTCGGATTGTAAAATTACCTTTCTTGGAATGACCAAGTAGTTGGGATCAAGAAAAGGAGGCAGATAATTTCGCCATGACCTTTTTACTTGAATAAAAGAACAACTGTTGGATATGTTCATATGAAGTTTGTAACTTGTGTAGGTAGGTTTACTATTATTCCCCCACCTACCCTTTCAACACCCCTAATTACTCAAAACATAATTTTGTAATTACGAACAGTTTGAAATAATACACAACATTTTAACGGCATTGCTATTTTAACACAAAGTTGTGAAAGGTTGTGTTAGGATAAGTAAATCAGTGGTAAAATTTTAGTGGCCTGTTGCTAATATAATATTAGTGTTAGTTACATAAAAATATATCAGAACTATAAAAAAAATGTAGCTATACGCCTGACATCTGGTTAGTAAAAGAACCACCAGGCAGAAACTATTCCCTACGAGATATCAAAAGAAATTAGATATGTTTAAAAACTTATATTTCACCGTGTTTCACAACCTATTGCGTTATAGGTATAAGTAGGCTACTAAATAACGTCATTGTTGTAAGAATGATGAAGGTAGAACTAAAGGAAATGTACCCGACGTCCTCATCACCGGCAAACCAGACTATGATCTTGATTCTTTACCATGTTCTCATTGATGCAAGTAATACTTATATCAATGCTGCTCTAGTATTAACAATATTATATTCACTTATGTGTAAGTTTTAAGACTAGGATAAAATTTTGTTTATAAAATGCTCTTTTCTCTTTTAACATAACTATTCTTATTTTCTCATATGAATAGAAAATATTGTAACCGTAAAAAAATTTGACCTTGAGAATAGGATGAATTAATTTAATATGGATCCGAACCCAAAAAATCGGACGTGGAAATTCTGTGTGTCCCTCGGTTTATTTGTCTGTACCTGGTGCCACAACCAAAATGGTTTGATGGCTTTTCTTAAAACTTGTATATTTAGGAATTTTATAGTATTACTTTCGACCATTTTCAAATTTTAGTTCCAGCCCTTATAATAACGGTTGTTTATTGGTAACTATTTTTGAAATTTAAAAATTTTTCAAAAATGTCTCTAACAGTTTTGTTTAAAATAAATATCTAGGGTGTATTTGACATGACAAATAATGTTTGCCTATTTAATGGGAGAAAATTTGCTTAAGGATAACTTACCAAAGACTAGTTTTTGAAAATTATATGTTTCTAGAATATTGCTTAACGATTTTGTTTAAAATATATAGCCTGTTTTAGAGTTGTTTTAAATAATTAATAGCACTGCATACCTGTTTTTCAGAGGTAAATGAATTTATACGCAGTTTACATATGATTACTATTTATTAAATTCAAAACATCTCAAAAATGGCTTTAATATTTTTATTCAAATTAGAAATTTAGACAGAGTTTTAAATTATAAATAGGCCTATCACTAAATAATTATTGTTCAGGGGAAAAATTATTTATTTTAAAATGTCTTACTGACGACTTATGTATTTAAATTCAAATATTTTGAAAATGGCTCGAACGATTTTGTTCAAAATTGATATGTATTGTTTTAAATTATGAATAGCACTATATACTTGATTTACGGACAAAATCGATATAAGGATAGTTTATTGGTGTCAGATTTTTGAAAATGAGAGATATTTTAAAATATACTTTAGTGATTTTATTTAAAGTGGACATCTGGGGAATGTTTACATTATAAAAAGCAATGTAATAAGTTTTTAATTGGTTCAAAAACATGTTCCGGAGAAATATAATGAATATAAAAATTTTGTTCAATATTTATATATGAATAGTGTTTCATTCGATGATAAAAAACTGTGTTATTTTTCTTAAGTAAAATGATTAAAGAGTACTTTATTAAAAAAAATTAAAATGCCGTTTCAGACTATAAAAGACTATATTAGAAAGTAATTGTGTCATAACAATTATTTCGGAATATTTTATCTTAGAATTTCCTTCAAGAATGATTTATCTTTACTCAAAACATTTTATCAGACACATTTATCATCTTAGCTCTTATCTGTTCAAACTATCCCGTCTCTACAGTTGGCAAGTGTGTAAAATGGGAGTTTAGGGGCCTGTACCCCCCTGGAATTTAATGTACACTTTTATTGGTTAAAGGTAATTAAATAACATTTTCTTTCAGACCCACCCCTCCTATGAAAATTAGCTTTCTACGTCCTTGATAATTACTCCAATGGGGTATACACCGAACCAGTATTCGAACCCCAATCTCCCATCATCTTTTTTTAGCACCATATCTTACTACTTGTTCAGATTATACGCATGTATTAATTACGCTAGTGGTTTTAGGGATTAGTTAGGTTTTATTTAGAGGAAATGTACCAACATTTTCGTGCAGGAAGGATGAAAAACCATTTTGGGAAAAAAACATCCTCAGTACATCAGACCGAGATTCAAACCTCGATCTCCTGGTCATTGTTAGGCCAGTCTAACATGAGAATGACGCCTTAGACCATTCGGCCAATTGAAGCTGGTACCTACAAACTTAGCCTAGAACAAAGAAACCACTAATTTCTTTTTTAGCAAGCACTGCATCTTACTATCCGTCCAGGCAGGTAAATATGAGAAAGGCAGAATATATAGGGCATGTACTCACATTTGAGAGGATAGAGAGTGAAAATCTATTTAGTAAAATTAACTTTAAGTAGGACCTATACCCAACAGGGATTTGAGTCTTGCTTTCCCCATCTTCAACCAAATCAAACAAGACCGTCGATTAGTCCATGTACCTATCAATGTGGCTAAACTTTAACTAATCGCACAATATATTGATAAAAAAAAGTACTAAGAGCGAGGTATAACCATTAAAAGGTAGAACAAACTAAAGTAATCCATTTATCAAGGTTGATACCTTTTTCAAGTTTAGATATTCCCCGATTTTATTAAACTTTTTTCTTTTTTTCCAGGGGCATATAAACCCCTGCTTTTGTGCTTTGAATATTCAAGTTGGACAATAGATGCGCAAGAAAATATGTTGCTTTCTTTATTTTACTCTTCGTGCCTCTTAACAATACTTATATTTCTTAGTAAACTGGGGAAAAAAGTATGTTTATAGAACATGGCGTACTTTTGTCGAAGTTATACATTAATCACTGACAAAGGTGCAGTGAAAAAGACAGTATATGCCCACGCGCAGACAAAACGTAAGCGAACAATAGTTACCAGTTAAGTAGGGAACTCATGAGTAAGGGCGAGCCCGAAGTATATATGCTCTGTCCAAAAATCGTATTAGTGTAATTAAAGCTTGTTTTACGTTGTTAAATTCTGGAAGAGATTTTTTCAATGGTAGAAAAGTATGTTTCTTACCACAGAGTGAGAAAGAAAAATATACTTTCACTTGTTTACCCCCACTACAATACCACCCCCCCCTTCCCCCTGAGCCTCCTCATGGTGTAAAGCTTAATTTCCAACCTCACGCAGTATTTTGATATATCGTTAATTAAATATAATAAAGTGTTCAATAACAAGCGTTACTTTTTATATGAGTTTTTATTAGTGATTATGTAAGTGTACACCCACCTTTAACTTAATTCTCATGTAACTAACATATGTGAGAATGCCAATCTCGTTTGATTTCCTGGCTAAAAGAAGAAAGTTGGAGATCTAATCCCGACTGGATTCACCAAAGTGGCTATTCTTAAATTATTTCCCACTCTCCTTCCATTCAGACGTGGATCACATTTCGTCTGCAATTTTACTTTCCTCATAGCATTAGTTTAAATTTGTAAATAGCCTGGGTGGCTAGTAAGATGCAATGCGTCAAAATAAATTAGCAAATAAAAAGCTATGATATCGTCAAGTTAATAATATAGGTCTAGTGTTACTATTTATTATTTAGGTATTTAACTTGCACTTTCTGAATCCACTTTTATATCAGCACACGACTTATAAACAACTTAAATCTAGAACAGATACAACACCAAGCTCTCCGAACGTTAATTCATCATTGTGATGCATCACATTTTACCAATAATACATTTTTTTAGCCATGCATGGAATCAAATCCGGGACCCTTATCTCAGTAGGAAGATACGCTACCGGCTCGAATAAGTAGTTGGAATTTTAATACATTAGGATTTTAGTTCGAATAAACCTTTAGAAAATATAGTAGAATTTGATAATCCGAATTAATTGGGACTGGGAGCGGTTCGGATCATCAATTCATTTGGATTAGCAAGTATGTATTTTATTTTATAAACAAGACAGATAGAATACAATATAATAAGGTGCAGTACACTAATTGTTTTCTAAATATTTTTTTGCCACTCTGGAGGGTTAAGAAGCAAAAAGATAGGCTGTGTAATATGTTGATAATAATAATAAAAAAATACTAACTAAAATAATAATCGGAGTGGGCTCAGCGCTTTTCTCGCTAAAATGTTCATTTTAAATAGCGTTTCTTCCGGTTTTCTGAATTTCATTAATCTGTATTTTGGCCTATTTTGGTGAGTTCGGATTACCAAAAGTTCAAACTATTAAAGTTCTAGTGTACAAGCAGTCAGTATTGACGACATTTAACCGACCCCTTGACATAGTGGTCAAAGCACCCGGCTGCCGACTCATAAATCCTGGGCTCAATTCCCGGCAGATACAATGGATATTTTTCCCGAAAGGGGAATTATCACAACGATTACCAGGATATGGTTGATTTAGTTAAGGTGAGGATGTAGGGAACGCGAAAAAAGACCAGTTTTTATGCAGTTTTTATAGCAAAACTTTTTTTTTTGTGAAAAGAAATAAAATATCGCTTCTATACAAAAGGAGAGTTTAATTTTCTTAACATGGTGATATAAAAAGTTCTTGAATATCTGTGAAGGGTGTCCTGAAATTTCATTATAACTTTTTATCTTCATTTAAAAAGTCTGTCATGCTCATGACATATTCAACAACTGTTGATTGCATCATATGAAGAAAATTAAATTCCAATGTTTATACAGAATCTATATTTGATTTATTTCGAACAAAGAAAAAAGTTTTGCTATAAAAACTGTAAAACACTGGTCTTTTCTCGCGCTACCTACACCCCCACAAGAGTTTCTTCTGGTTCCACACTTTCATATTCACTATAACCACCATCTCATCTCATTGGGACATGGAAAGAGCCTCCATGAAAAGAATGTACTAATAGTACATTCAGGCGTCCACGTCCCCTGGGTAAAAAGTACATAAGTACTATAGATAAGTACTACAAACTGGGCTACGAGTGATTTAGCTCAGACACGCCTATGTGAAAATTGAAAACATTTTACTATAAATTCTAGTCTTATTTTATAAGTATTGATATTAAAATTTTTTAGAACCGCGTCTTACTACCCGTTCGGGTTATACGCTTAAGTACTAATTACTCTAATGGATTAGGAATTGGGAAGGTTAAATTTAGAGGAATTGAACCCGCATTTGCGTGGAGGGAGAGTGGAAAACCATTTAGGAACCCCCCCAGTTCACCCGACCGAGATTCGAACCTCAATCTCCCCGTCCTCGGCGGTCGAGCTCAACACGACTGGCGCGTTAGCTAACTACGCCACCGAGGCGGGTTGTATTGATATTTTATATCAAAAGAGATCACATTGATTTGACGTATTAGTTAATTTTGTGACTGTCAAAAAAAAGAATATACTTAAATGAATCTGACTGTACCACCTAGGTTTGTGGTTTAAGAACACTTGATTATAATTTAATAGTTTTTTTTTCATGTCCCAAATAAAGTACTTTTTCTCCATCAAACGAGGAGATATTAAGTTTTCTTCATAAAGCACAATTTATTGTTGTTGTTTTTTTTACTGAAGGAAGAAAGTCAAGGCAGTTGAGTAGAGCGAGATACAGTATGAAAGGTTGTTCTATTCCTTTCTATGAGCCTTCAACTTGGCTCTTGAAGCAAGCACTTGGGTGGAATATTCTCCAGCTCCATAGAGATGCTGCGTAACAACGTAGGGCTGTCAGACAACCCTTACGTAGACTCGGGTTTTATAAAATTAGACCCACAAATCTAAACTTTTAGAAGAGTTTGCTCGGAAATGGCTTGAAAATTAACTAGCTTTTGTTCTTGTTCCATATTTTACCACCCATCCGGGTTATAAGCGTTTAGTTAAACTAATGTAGTAGATAAAGAGAAGGTAGAATGTTGGGGAAATGTACCCGCATTTGTGTGGAGGAGAAAGAGTGGGAAATAATTTAGGATAAACTCCATCTCTATAACCACCCAGGATTCGAGTCCCAACCTCTAAGGCAACCGCAAATTTAATTAGATGAGCTCAGCATTTAATCCGCATACCCATTGGTGCGGGCTGTAACTAAATTTGAGCCAACACTTATTTATATTACAATATTTAAAACAAGAACATAATTTTTATACAAACAGAGAAATGTGCACAAAATGATCAAAAAAAATAATCTGTAATACATTACAAAATCACTTTCTTATCCTAAGCACAAAATAATACGTAAAAGATAAAAAGAAACCATCTAAATAAAGGATATTTTGGTGGAGTTTAACTCAAACCATAAGGGATCAAAAAAATATGTTTTAAGTTGGTAATAAACTTTGAAAACATACTTAGACTTAACATGGCGAGAAAGAAGGAAGGCTCCAAGTGATTTAGTGTTCATTAGAAATGTAGTCTCAGGCGCTAATGCCTCACATAGTTTTTTTAAAGCATTTAAATAAAATTAACATACAATACTTTTTCGTGTGTTTTAACTGGTGCTTGTATTCGTGTATCTGTGTTATCACGTTCTTAAGCGTCAGTCTCAATATATATTGGATTGCCCGTAATGGGGTGGTTGGAATAAGATCTATCACTGTAGTTTCCCCATTCTTTCTCCATACCAATGCGGGTTTATTTACTCTAAATGGACCCCTCGCCCCCCGATCCCAACCTCTTAGAATAAGTTTTTTTTAGCACTACGTCTTACTACCCGTTTGGTTTATAGGCTTATGTACTAATACGCTAATGGTTTTAGGGATTAGGAATGTTACATTTAGAGGAAGTGTACCCGTATTTACTTGGAGGGAGAGTGGAGAACATTTAGGAAAACCATCCTCAGTACACCCAACCGAGATTCGAACCTTGATCTCCCCGTCATTGACAGTCTAGACCAGTGGTTTTAAAACTTGAGTAGGGGACATGGCGTCTCGTCACAATTTGACCTACTTATCTGTGATTGGCTGTCACAATTTGACCCCGACGCTGATTGGCTGCTATAAATAGCCCTCCCCCACCCCTCCCCCTCCCCTCCACTCCCTCCGCTCTGATTACAAAATCTCCACCAGTTGATTACGAAATTTCCTCCCCTACACCCCCTCCCCTACACCCCCCTCCCCCATCCCCTACAACCCCACCACGCCTTGAACATGTTGGTACTTGTGCGGGCTTTTTTTTCTTGATTATTGTTGCGTGCTAATTAATTATTCATGTCTGCTAATTGATTATTGATGTGTGCTAATTAATTATTCATGTATGGGTAGGGGGAAGGACATTGGAGTATATTTTATTTGGATGGTGAGCATACGTCTCTGCACGAACCTCTCGCTACGACTGTCCTGCGTAGACTGGAGGGGGTCGGCCGCTTACCGAGTAGTGACCACGTATGGGGAGGAACACGGAGCACGAAGCTCTCCTGACGGCAGCGTGCTGAAGAGTGCGAGTCAACCATAAGGCCCCTTTCACCAACCCTACTCGCGAGGACAGCATGACCGTGCCCTCTGGCAGCACTCAGTTGAATGCGAGCAAACCCCCTCATCGCGTCATACCTCCGCTCCTTTCACTTTTTCCCCCTCCCCCATCCCTACGTCACTGACGTTGAGTGGCAATGTTTAGGGGGTAGGAGGGGGTCAGTTGCCTCCCAGTGGAAAATTTTATGTTGCAATAAGCAAACGTTTAAAGTTTCTTGAACTCGTCTTTCCCGCCAACCCACCCCCCAAGTCCCACCCCCTTGTCACAGAGGTCGTGGAAAATTTTATGTTGCAATAAGCAAACGTTTAAAGTTTCTTGAACTCGTCTTTCCCGCCAACCCACCCCCCAAGTCCCACCCCTTGTCACAGAGGTCGTGGACTCAAAGCTAATTTTGGCTACTCTGTTTCTAGAAGCTACAGCCATCTTTTGGTAGAAACTCGAACTAGAAGGTCTCATGGGGTGACTAGAATTAAAATATATACAAACAACTAATTCTAATCGACTAGAAATAACCAGGAGGATAAAAAGTATAACGGGTGCATTAAAAATATGAGTGTTTTCATGTAGAAAAAAAATAGCTCAAAATCTTTGAAAAAAAATTGTCTGTCTAAAAAGATTATTCAACCAAGGGATTCGAACCACGATAGTTTCAAATTGTCTAGAATTAATCAAGCAGGTGTGCGTCCGAAATTAAACTTGCGCCCTAAGACCGCTACAAATACAGTCCAGGGCAGTCTGTCTTGCGTAGAATGGAGGGCATCTCCTCTGCTCGTTCGCTTACCGAGTAGTGATCACTGCGCATCACGGGTGCGCACTTTCCCCTCACCCTCTCCTCTCACCTCAATCACCCTGTGACGTCATCGAGACCCGTCGCTGGATCGACAAAACGTGTTGAGACAAGAATTGAGGTCATTGACCCTGGCAATGGGTTTTCCTGGTGTTGCAACACGACATTGAATTAGGTCCCCCACCCCCTATTTGGTAATGGGTTTTCCCTGATGACTGGCGCCGGTTTGGCGGGTTGACAAGACAAGTCGAGACAAGAATAGATCACGAGAGGGCCATCTCGTAGGGGGTTGGGTATATAGGGGGAGACCCGTTCGGTCATCTATTTATAAGCGTCTGTAGAGCGGTTCAAGATGGACAAGTTACAACAGTTGGTGAATATTGTTGACGCCGTGCAGACCGTAAAATTGAGTGATCTAACAGTGGATCAAAAGTACTCGCTGGATAAATTAAAGGCTGTCAATACAAAGTTCGGGAGACGCCTAATAGCCTATCTAGATGGCGAGTTTTGTGTATTTTTACCTTGTCGTTTCGGTACTCTAACAGATGAAGACGTGTGCGAGCTTAATAACGAAAAATTGGTATTTACCTGCGCCGGAGTAAAACCCGGTTCACCTACCATTGTGAACTTTGAACGTGTTTAAGAGTCAAGCAGTTAACAACAACAACATCGGGCAGACGGGTAGTTAATACTTGTGCACGGTGGACCCTACAAACCATACAGCACGTTTTATAGCTCACGGGTACGCTCACCATGTTTAATTTAACGTTTGTGGGTCATACGGTTACGGGTTGTGCCTATATGACAGGAGAAAATATTCACCGTGTGGTTGTGAGCGATAGACAGGTAATTTACAAAATAGTGAACCAAGACAGAGAGGAGCGAGGCTACATCGAGTTTTGCGACTCTACCTGTCACACGATAAGAGCGACTAAAGTACTACCCTACGAGAGAATCGAGGAGACTTACCTGTGTGATATGACATGTGCTGTGTACAATTTCCGCCAAGGGGACGTCGTGGCCGTGTTGCCAAGGCCTCCACCACCCTTCAGAGCTCCATACCACCCGCCACCACCACCCTTCACGGCACCGCAGTCAACGCCCCCGCCCCCAGAGTCACCGGCGTACCCGCCCCCAGAGTCACCGGCGTACCCACCCCAGAGTCACCGGCGTGCCCACCGCCAGAGTCGTCTGCCTACCAGTACTCACAGCCAGAGTCACCCGCGTGCTCACAGTCAGAGTCGTCTGCCAACCAGTACTCACAGCCAGAGTCACCCGAGTGCCCAGCACTAGAGGAGGAGGAGGAGGAGGAGGTAAAATCCGAAGAACCCGCAAATCTCGAGTGTTTAACAATGTACAAAACTTATCCAAACGTTAAAATTATTGGTGAAACGCCCGATGACTACATAATCGGTCTGGCCAGATTCGGTAACGTCTTACTTCCAAAGTCTGCCTATTATTTGGATTGTAAGCGGTTTAAATCTAAAGCACGTTGTATGATATATCTCGGAGGACAAAGTGTGATGTTTAAAAGTGAATTGATAAACTAGGCGCACTCATGTTGTCGTAGAACTCTGCTGACGTCATTGGAGCTAGTGGCAGACATTTTGAGAGGGGGAACGCAGTTTGTGAGTAGAGAACGTTGCCGCTTGAGCGAGAGGTTTTTTTTCACAGGGATATTTCTTTCGTTGCATTTCCGATTACCATTATGCCATATAAATGCTGCATTTGTAAGGGGGCCTACGCAAAGCTCTCCAGCCTTATTCGCCACAAACATCAATGTCATCAAACATCTCAAAATACTGCTCACCAGGATGCCTGTTGGGACGAAGAGGTATTGTGCAATGCGTTAGACAGGATCGAGAAAGAAGAATACAACCGTGTAAAGTGCTTAAACGAACTTGAGAAAAACAAAAGTTATAACGTTATGAGATCCCCAATGAACCGAACGTTATCGTGCTCGAGAATGTTGGAAGAGTAAGATTTCCATGTAAAAATATTGGAGACATTGTCAATAGACATTCTAGTGCCTCGCAGCGTGTCCTGTACTATTTTGGATGTGACTCGTACTCATTTTCTAGATGGTAAAAAATTATATTCTCTCCTGATGTTTTTAGTGACTATATGGTTTTTTCCTTGCTATCACATGTTGCACTCTAATCTTAATTACTTGTATTGGTCACAAGGCCTAAAAAATCAATCTATGTTGTTGTTGTTTTTGTAGCTTCTCGTTATGAATGTTTTAAATACATTAATTGTGATTGTCAATAAAAAAAACTAGCAATAAAATGTTGTTTTTTTTAAACCCTGTAATATGTTGTGACTAGAAGGAGATGCCAATATACATGGGGCAACAATACCAGAATAAAATATAAAATGTGAGCACACACACACACACGTTCACTTATAAATTATAATTGTGGTGGCGTTATATTGCTACCACTGCCAAAGAGAAAGCAAAGTAAAAGGAATTAATTAATGTTTGAGACCAAACTTCCAGGCTAAATAAACTTGTATGATTTAATTATTTTATTCATAATGTTTGAGACAGAGGTTCTAGGCTAAATAAACTTGTATTTATAGGATCATTCTGCACTATCTAGTAACTAAACATTTTTTTCAATATCTTGGGATAGCACGTATATATTTAATTACTACTTGGACAATAATTTAAACATCCAAACGGGGTAGGAATAGTGAAAGTATTTATGAGAGGTAAGTGTACTCGCATTTGCATGGAAGGAGAGCTGGAAATACCATCAGTGTTCGAATTTCTCAACCAACCAATCATACAGGCAGAGCCTCGCTTAGTTACTTGTACAATTCACAAGACCTAAATAATATTGATTTATGTGTTATTATAATTTTTTAAATTCTTGGTAGAATATGTTTGGCTGGAGAATCAAAGACAATAAGGAGATGCGGTGTCTACACCAAAATCAGCGGTCGGAGTACTGTTCTAGGGGGAGAGAGAGAGAGAGAGTTCGGTTGTAGACGTTAAAACAGTTTATAATATTTATTCACACAACACTTAAACAACAAAGAAATGTTATTTTCGCGATATATTTTGATATATATAAAACTTTGGCAATAAATTCATAAGTAATACAATTATACATTTAAATTCACTAATATATAACCTTCACATAAATTAATATGTTGTTGTTGTTGTTGTTGATAAGTTTTAAATATGAAACTATAGCTGATGACATGATATATAACATTTACACTAAGCAAATTAGCAACTCAAACAACAAAGAAATTCAGTTAAATGATGTTCGCAAAAAATATTTTGATATAATGATATATTAAACTTTTACAAAAAAAATCCTAAGTAATACAATTATATAGATCTTGAAATTATTTTAACTATAAGGCGGTGTTATTAATTTACAACGGGAACAAACCAGTACACATGCTAAGATACATACGTAATAAATATATGTATTAAAATGTTGCAAACTCTGTAGGAGAAAATGCTACTAATAAAGATACGTAAACATTGTTTTAAATACTTATAAAATATTCATTTTTTAGCGGGCCTGCTTGAGAAGCCCCGTTTAAATAACAATAAAGTAATGTATAAGTCTAATTGTAGTATTTTTAATGAGGCAAGCTAATTGTAACGACGCTGATGAAGGAATCGCACCAATGATACATTTTTAGGCCATTCCGGGAATCGAAGCCGGGACCCTTGGCTCGCTGGTCAGGCATGCAGGTTTCGGCTGAATATATTTATTTTTACGAAATACTTTTCTCTAGCACTTTACTACCAGAAATAAACGGGTAAGCCCCAAGACTGCTGCATTTCTCTTTTGAACCATCTAAGACTCCAATTTGACAGTAGACATGGCACCTGACAATGGCCACAAGCGTGAGATAAAAGCTGATGTCGACCAGGTGAAATGTGTAACAGCATTTGCCATGCGTTTGTTGCCCTCTAAGGGACGTCACAGGGCGAGGTGTGTACCCACATTTGCGTGTCATTGACATTCGAACCCTCCAACACCGCCCGAATGAGAGAGATAAAATAATAAAATTATTGATGTACCGTCATTTTTTCAGGGCTGAAATGTGAAAACAGTCAAAGTTATTATTTATGCTTTCTCCTGCTAGATATCACCGATGGCATTCGAACCCGGGACTTGTGGCGTTTGTCGCCCATGCAGGGAATTTAACTCTGGACCTTTTGCAGAGTGCGTGTAATAAAATAAACTTGAACCCTAGGACAGCTACAAATACAGTCCAGGGCAGTTAATGTATCACTATGAAGGGTTAAACATACATTTTCAAGCTATACAGGGAATCTAACTCTGGACCTTTGCAGAGTGTGTGTAATAAAATAAACTTGAACCCTAGGGCAGCTACAAATACAGTCCAGGCAGTTAACGTATCACTATGAACGGTTAAACCTACATTTTCAAGCATACAGGGAATCGAAATCAGGACCCCTCGCAAAGTGTGTGTAATAAAATAAACTTGAACCCTAGGACAGCTACAAATACAGTCTAGGGCAGTTAATGTATCACTATGAAGGGATAAACATACATATTCAAGCTATACAGGGAATCTAACTCTGGACCTTTGCAGAGTGTGTGTAATAAAATAAACTTGAACCCTAGGGCAGCTACAAATACAGTCTAGGGCAGTTAATGTATCACTATGAAGGGATAAACATACATTTTCAAGCTATACAGGGAATCTAACTCTGGACCTTTGCAGAGTGTGTGTAATAAAATAAACTTGAACCCTAGGACAGCTACAAATACAGTCTAGCGCAGTTAATGTATCACTATGAACGGTTAAACCTACATTTTCAAGCATACAGGGAATCGAAATCAGGAACCCTCGCAAAGTGTGTGTAATAAAATAAACTTGAACCCTAGGACATCTACAAATACAGTCTAGGGCAGTTAATGTATCACTATGAAGGGTTAAACATACATTTTCAAGCTATACAGGGAATCTAACTCTGGACCTTTGCAGAGTGTGTGTAATAAAATAAACTTGAACCCTAGGACATCTACAAATACAGTCCAGGGCAGTTAACGTATCACTATGAACGGTTAAACCTACATTTTCAAGCATACATGGAATCGAGATCAGGACCCCCTCGCAAAGTGTGTGTAAAAAATAAACTTGAACCCTAAGACAGCTACAAATACAGTCTAGGGCAGTTAATGTATCACTATGAAAGGTTAAACCCTCATTTTCACCCCATATCTGGAATCGAACTAGGGTCCTTGGCTAGGCAAACAAACAAATTAACATGCGCGAAGAAACCGGCCTCGGTACACACGCACGACAGACAAGCGTGAGGTGTAATAAAATAAACTTGAACCCTAGGACAGCTACAAATACAGTCCAGGGCAGTTAATGTATCACTATGTAAGGTTAAACCCTCATTTTCAAGCATACAGGGAATCGAAATCAGGACCCTTCGCAAAGTGTGTGTAATAAAATAAACTTGAACCCTAGGACAGCTACAAATACAGTCTAGGGCAGTTAATGTATCACTATGAACGGTTAAACCTACATTTTCAAGCATACAGGGAATCGAAATCAGGACCCCTCGCAAAGTGTGTGTAATAAATAAACTTGAACCCTAGGACAGCTACAAATACAGTCTAGGGCAGTTAACGTATCACTATGAACGGTTAAACCTACATTTTCAAGCTATACAGGGAATCGAAATCAGGCCCCTTCGCAAAGTGTGTGTAATAAAATAAACTTGAACCCTAGGACAGCTACAAATACAGTCTAGGGCAGTTAATGTATCACTATGAACGGTTAAACCCTCATTTTCACCCCATATCTGGAACCGAACTAGGGTCCTTGGCTAGGCAAACAAACAAATTATCATGCGCGAAGAAACAGGCCTCGGTACACACGCACGACAGACAAGCGTGAGAAAAGAGCTGATCTTGACTAGGTGAAATGTGTAACATGTTATGTCCAAAAGGTGAAAAATCAATTATTATTCTATAATAATATTTCTGTATGTCACCAATTAATAAGTACTATGATGTATTCATAAAAAATAAACACATAGTTTTGTTGATCACAATAACCAATCTGTAATTATAAACTTTAAACCAAATTGTTCTAATATGTTTAGCAAAATTTAAATTTTCAAAAATAAATTATTTGTTAATTACCCGAAATTATTTGGTATATGTGAAAAAAAAGTATGTTATTCTTATAGATCATGAAAAAACTAATCCCTGATTTTTATTTTGAATTCAATTTTCCCGGTTAGATTCTATAATATTGAGTACTATGGCGTGGATTTGTTTAGCTTACACTGAATATTTATTAAAACTTATACACAACCTCCCATCGTTCTACATGTCTAATACTTGTCACAAGAAATAAGTAAGGCTGAATAAATTAGATTTACTAAGGGAATACATCTCAATTTTCCAGAGTTGGAAACGGAAAACGGTTTATGAAAATTTACCCCAAAAATAGCTTGCTGTGGGATCAAACCCCCGACTTCCCTATAACCTGTTTCTAAAATGGAAACTCAAGCGTAATTACCTAGTGATCTGACACACATACTATTTCTAGACCACACGAGCTCGATGATATAATAACTAATATTAACGCAAAACAAATTAGCCACTTAAGCCTCAAGCCAATATTAGAGGAAGTGTGCCCACATTTGCATAGATGGAGAGTGAAAAAACAGCCCCCGGGTCTAGGACAGCACTATCGCAAAATACTAAGTTGCACGGAGTTCGAATCCTGGTCCACGGGCTGGCACACGCTAATGGATTGATAATTGGGAGGTTTGAGCCCGCCTTTGCATAGAGGGAGAGTTAAAAACACCCCTTGTTTACCCGACCGAGATTTGAACCTCGAACTCCTTAAGTATTAATAACGCTAACGGATTGATAATTGGTAAGTTTGAATTTAGAAGAAGTGTGCCCGTATTTGAACAATATAGGACTTGTCAAACTTGTAGGGATTGAACCCTCCTACCTCCTTACGTCACAGGGCGTGATGTGTAACCGCATTTGCGCGGCTGGAAAAAATAAACACTCCCTCAGAGGCTCCATCGGTTAAAGAACGGCAAATTTAGCATTTAGACGATATATCTCGGCTGACAATGAACCCCTCCCTAAGAAATAGACGAGCCTGACATTTAGACGGCATGCCCATTTGCGCCGGAGTGAAGATTGGGAAAGTATAACAATATCTTCTGCAACTGCGAGATTCCTGTTTAGTACGTTCACCTTAAGTTTGACTGTGCGCTTAAAGTAGTTGAGAAACATTCTTACTCTGTACAAGTGGTAGAGATTAGATCTTAAAGGATGGTTCTCTCTATCTCTCTCTCTCTCTCTGAAGAGACGTTTAAGACTGGTATTTGTCTGTTAATAGAGTTTTGATTTAATCTCTGTCGAGTGTCTCACTTCATTGCTCAAGACGTCTAAGAAGACACTTGTGAAAGGTCACTTGATGTGAGGCGTTAGCATGTCTGTTCACTGAGCCAAGTGTCCAGGGTTCAATTTCCAGTATGGATGAAAATGGTGGTTTAACCTTTCATAGTGATAAATTAGGGAGGATTGGTTTTTTTGTGTACAACTAGAGTAATTTTCAAAATAAAAGTAATTATGTTGTTACCAAACCTATGTCAAATATATTCATTTGAGCCGGAGACCCCTAACTGACAAAAGAAGGTGTGAGCCAGTGGACCAGGATTCGAACTCCGTGCAACTTAGTATTTTGCGATAGTGCTGTCCTAGACCCGGGGGCTGTTTTTTCACTCTCCATCTATGCAAATGTGGGCACACTTCCTCTAATATTGGCTTGAGGCTTAAGTGGCTAATTTGTTTTGCGTTAATATTAGTTATTATATCATCGAGCTCGTGTGGTCTAGAAATAGTATGTGTGTCAGATCACTAGGTAATTACGCTTGAGTTTCCATTTTAGAAACAGGTTATAGGGAAGTCGGGGGTTTGATCCCACAGCAAGCTATTTTTGGGGTAAATTTTCATAAACCGTTTTCCGTTTCCAACTCTGGAAAATTGAGATGTATTCCCTTAGTAAATCTAATTTATTCAGCCTTACTTATTTCTTGTGACAAGTATTAGACATGTAGAACGATGGGAGGTTGTGTATAAGTTTTAATAAATATTCAGTGTAAGCTAAACAAATCCACGCCATAGTACTCAATATTATAGAATCTAACCGGGAAAATTGAATTCAAAATAAAAATCAGGGATTAGTTTTTTCATGATCTATAAGAATAACATACTTTTTTTCACATATACCAAATAATTTCGGGTAATTAACAAATAATTTATTTTTGAAAATTTAAATTTTGCTAAACATATTAGAACAATTTGGTTTAAAGTTTATAATTACAGATTGGTTATTGTGATCAACAAAACTATGTGTTTATTTTTTATGAATACATCATAGTACTTATTAATTGGTGACATACAGAAATATTATTATAGAATAATAATTGATTTTTCACCTTTTGGACATAACATGTTACACATTTCACCTAGTCAAGATCAGCTCTTTTCTCACGCTTGTCTGTCGTGCGTGTGTACCGAGGCCTGTTTCTTCGCGCATGATAATTTGTTTGTTTGCCTAGCCAAGGACCCTAGTTCGGTTCCAGATATGGGGTGAAAATGAGGGTTTAACCGTTCATAGTGATACATTAACTGCCCTAGACTGTATTTGTAGCTGTCCTAGGGTTCAAGTTTATTTTATTACACACACTTTGCGAAGGGGCCTGATTTCGATTCCCTGTATAGCTTGAAAATGTAGGTTTAACCGTTCATAGTGATACGTTAACTGCCCTAGACTGTATTTGTAGCTGTCCTAGGGTTCAAGTTTATTTTATTACACACACTTTGCGAGGGGGTCCTGATTTCGATTCCCTGTATGCTTGAAAATGTAGGTTTAACCGTTCATAGTGATACATTAACTGCCCTAGACTGTATTTGTAGCTGTCCTAGGGTTCAAGTTTATTTTATTACACACACTTTGCGAAGGGTCCTGATTTCGATTCCCTGTATGCTTGAAAATGAGGGTTTAACCTTACATAGTGATACATTAACTGCCCTGGACTGTATTTGTAGCTGTCCTAGGGTTCAAGTTTATTTTATTACACCTCACGCTTGTCTGTCGTGCGTGTGTACCGAGGCCGGTTTCTTCGCGCATGTTAATTTGTTTGTTTGCCTAGCCAAGGACCCTAGTTCGATTCCAGATATGGGGTGAAAATGAGGGTTTAACCTTTCATAGTGATACATTAACTGCCCTAGACTGTATTTGTAGCTGTCTTAGGGTTCAAGTTTATTTTTTACACACACTTTGCGAGGGGGTCCTGATCTCGATTCCATGTATGCTTGAAAATGTAGGTTTAACCGTTCATAGTGATACGTTAACTGCCCTGGACTGTATTTGTAGATGTCCTAGGGTTCAAGTTTATTTTATTACACACACTCTGCAAAGGTCCAGAGTTAGATTCCCTGTATAGCTTGAAAATGTATGTTTAACCCTTCATAGTGATACATTAACTGCCCTAGACTGTATTTGTAGATGTCCTAGGGTTCAAGTTTATTTTATTACACACACTTTGCGAGGGTTCCTGATTTCGATTCCCTGTATGCTTGAAAATGTAGGTTTAACCGTTCATAGTGATACATTAACTGCGCTAGACTGTATTTGTAGCTGTCCTAGGGTTCAAGTTTATTTTATTACACACACTCTGCAAAGGTCCAGAGTTAGATTCCCTGTATAGCTTGAAAATGTATGTTTATCCCTTCATAGTGATACATTAACTGCCCTAGACTGTATTTGTAGCTGCCCTAGGGTTCAAGTTTATTTTATTACACACACTCTGCAAAGGTCCAGAGTTAGATTCCCTGTATAGCTTGAATATGTATGTTTATCCCTTCATAGTGATACATTAACTGCCCTAGACTGTATTTGTAGCTGTCCTAGGGTTCAAGTTTATTTTATTACACACACTTTGCGAGGGGTCCTGATTTCGATTCCCTGTATGCTTGAAAATGTAGGTTTAACCGTTCATAGTGATACGTTAACTGCCGTGGACTGTATTTGTAGCTGCCCTAGGGTTCAAGTTATTTTATTACACACACTCTGCAAAGGTCCAGAGTTAGATTCCCTGTATAGCTTGAAAATGTATGTTTAACCCTTCATAGTGATACATTAACTGCCCTGGACTGTATTTGTAGCTGTCCTAGGGTTCAAGTTTATTTTATTACACGCACTCTGCAAAAGGTCCAGAGTTAAATTCCCTGCATGGGCGACAAACGCCACAAGTCCCGGGTTCGAATGCCATCGGTGATATCTAGCAGGAGAAAGCATAAATAATAACTTTGACTGTTTTCACATTTCAGCCCTGAAAAAATGACGGTACATCAATAATTTTATTATTTTATCTCTCTCATTCGGGCGGTGTTGGAGGGTTCGAATGTCAATGACACGCAAATGTGGGTACACACCTCGCCCTGTGACGTCCCTTAGAGGGCAACAAACGCATGGCAAATGCTGTTACACATTTCACCTGGTCGACATCAGCTTTTATCTCACGCTTGTGGCCATTGTCAGGTGCCATGTCTACTGTCAAATTGGAGTCTTAGATGGTTCAAAAGAGAAATGCAGCAGTCTTGGGGCTTACCCGTTTATTTCTGGTAGTAAAGTGCTAGAGAAAAGTATTTCGTAAAAATAAATATATTCAGCCGAAACCTGCATGCCTGACCAGCGAGCCAAGGGTCCCGGCTTCGATTCCCGGAATGGCCTAAAAATGTATCATTGGTGCGATTCCTTCATCAGCGTCGTTACAATTAGCTTGCCTCATTAAAAATACTACAATTAGACTTATACATTACTTTATTGTTATTTAAACGGGGCTTCTCAAGCAGGCCCGCTAAAAAATGAATATTTTATAAGTATTTAAAACAATGTTTACGTATCTTTATTAGTAGCATTTTCTCCTACAGAGTTTGCAACATTTTAATACATATATTTATTACGTATGTATCTTAGCATGTGTACTGGTTTGTTCCCGTTGTAAATTAATAACACCGCCTTATAGTTAAAATAATTTCAAGATCTATATAATTGTATTACTTAGGATTTTTTTGTAAAAGTTTAATATATCATTATATCAAAATATTTTTTGCGAACATCATTTAACTGAATTTCTTTGTTGTTTGAGTTGCTAATTTGCTTAGTGTAAATGTTATATATCATGTCATCAGCTATAGTTTCATATTTAAAACTTATCAACAACAACAACAACAACATATTAATTTATGTGAAGGTTATATATTAGTGAATTTAAATGTATAATTGTATTACTTATGAATTTATTGCCAAAGTTTTATATATATCAAAATATATCGCGAAAATAACATTTCTTTGTTGTTTAAGTGTTGTGTGAATAAATATTATAAACTGTTTTAACGTCTACAACCGAACTCTCTCTCTCTCTCTCCCCCTAGAACAGTACTCCGACCGCTGATTTTGGTGTAGACACCGCATCTCCTTATTGTCTTTGATTCTCCAGCCAAACATATTCTACCAAGAATTTAAAAAATTATAATAACACATAAATCAATATTATTTAGGTCTTGTGAATTGTACAAGTAACTAAGCGAGGCTCTGCCTGTATGATTGGTTGGTTGAGAAATTCGAACACTGATGGTATTTCCAGCTCTCCTTCCATGCAAATGCGAGTACACTTACCTCTCATAAATACTTTCACTATTCCTACCCCGTTTGGATGTTTAAATTATTGTCCAAGTAGTAATTAAATATATACGTGCTATCCCAAGATATTGAAAAAAATGTTTAGTTACTAGATAGTGCAGAATGATCCTATAAATACAAGTTTATTTAGCCTAGAACCTCTGTCTCAAACATTATGAATAAAATAATTAAATCATACAAGTTTATTTAGCCTGGAAGTTTGGTCTCAAACATTAATTAATTCCTTTTACTTTGCTTTCTCTTTGGCAGTGGTAGCAATATAACGCCACCACAATTATAATTTATAAGTGAACGTGTGTGTGTGTGTGCTCACATTTTATATTTTATTCTGGTATTGTTGCCCCATGTATATTGGCATCTCCTTCTAGTCACAACATATTACAGGGTTTAAAAAAAACAACATTTTATTGCTAGTTTTTTTTATTGACAATCAACAATTAATGTATTTAAAACATTCATAACGAGAAGCTACAAAAACAACAACAACATAGATTGATTTTTTAGGCCTTGTGACCAATACAAGTAATTAAGATTAGAGTGCAACATGTGATAGCAAGGAAAAAACCATATAGTCACTAAAAACATCAGGAGAGAATATAATTTTTTACCATCTAGAAAATGAGTACGAGTCACATCCAAAATAGTACAGGACACGCTGCGAGGCACTAGAATGTCTATTGACAATGTCTCCAATATTTTTACATGGAAATCTTACTCTTCCAACATTCTCGAGCACGATAACGTTCGGTTCATTGGGGATCTCATAACGTTATAACTTTTGTTTTTCTCAAGTTCGTTTAAGCACTTTACACGGTTGTATTCTTCTTTCTCGATCCTGTCTAACGCATTGCACAATACCTCTTCGTCCCAACAGGCATCCTGGTGAGCAGTATTTTGAGATGTTTGATGACATTGATGTTTGTGGCGAATAAGGCTGGAGAGCTTTGCGTAGGCCCCCTTACAAATGCAGCATTTATATGGCATAATGGTAATCGGAAATGCAACGAAAGAAATATCCCTGTGAAAAAAAACCTCTCGCTCAAGCGGCAACGTTCTCTACTCACAAACTGCGTTCCCCCTCTCAAAATGTCTGCCACTAGCTCCAATGATGTCAGCAGAGTTCTACGACAACATGAGTGCGCCTAGTTTATCAATTCACTTTTAAACATCACACTTTGTCCTCCGAGATATATCATACAACGTGCTTTAGATTTAAACCGCTTACAATCCAAATAATAGGCAGACTTTGGAAGTAAGACGTTACCGAATCTGGCCAGACCGATTATGTAGTCATCGGGCGTTTCACCAA
Source organism: Timema podura (assembly GCA_033556935.1). Classification (NCBI taxonomy): domain Eukaryota; kingdom Metazoa; phylum Arthropoda; class Insecta; order Phasmatodea; family Timematidae; genus Timema; species Timema podura. The sequence goes on from JAVRXN010000008.1 coordinate 13,714,216, forward strand.
TAATTTTAACGTTTGGATAAGTTTTGTACATTGTTAAACACTCGAGATTTGCGGGTTCTTCGGATTTTACCTCCTCCTCCTCCTCCTCCTCTAGTGCTGGGCACTCGGGTGACTCTGGCTGTGAGTACTGGTTGGCAGACGACTCTGACTGTGAGCACGCGGGTGACTCTGGCTGTGAGTACTGGTAGGCAGACGACTCTGGCGTGGGCACGCCGGTGACTCTGGGGTGGTACGCCGGTGACTCTGGGCGGGTACGCCGGTGACTCTGGGGCGGGGGCGTTGACTGCGGTGCCGTGAAGGGTGGTGGTGGCGGGTGGTATGGAGCTCTGAAGGGTGGTGGAGGCCTTGGCAACACGGCCACGACGTCCCCTTGGCGGAAATTGTACACAGCACATGTCATATCACACAGGTAAGTCTCCTCGATTCTCTCGTAGGGTAGTACTTTAGTCGCTCTTATCGTGTGACAGGTAGAGTCGCAAAACTCGATGTAGCCTCGCTCCTCTCTGTCTTGGTTCACTATTTTGTAAATTACCTGTCTATCGCTCACAACCACACGGTGAATATTTTCTCCTGTCATATAGGCACAACCCGTAACCGTATGACCCACAAACGTTAAATTAAACATGGTGAGCGTACCCGTGAGCTATAAAACGTGCTGTATGGTTTGTAGGGTCCACCGTGCACAAGTATTAACTACCCGTCTGCCCGATGTTGTTGTTGTTAACTGCTTGACTCTTAAACACGTTCAAAGTTCACAATGGTAGGTGAACCGGGTTTTACTCCGGCGCAGGTAAATACCAATTTTTCGTTATTAAGCTCGCACACGTCTTCATCTGTTAGAGTACCGAAACGACAAGGTAAAAATACACAAAACTCGCCATCTAGATAGGCTATTAGGCGTCTCCCGAACTTTGTATTGACAGCCTTTAATTTATCCAGCGAGTACTTTTGATCCACTGTTAGATCACTCAATTTTACGGTCTGCACGGCGTCAACAATATTCACCAACTGTTGTAACTTGTCCATCTTGAACCGCTCTACAGACGCTTATAAATAGATGACCGAACGGGTCTCCCCCTATATACCCAACCCCCTACGAGATGGCCCTCTCGTGATCTATTCTTGTCTCGACTTGTCTTGTCAACCCGCCAAACCGGCGCCAGTCATCAGGGAAAACCCATTACCAAATAGGGGGTGGGGGACCTAATTCAATGTCGTGTTGCAACACCAGGAAAACCCATTGCCAGGGTCAATGACCTCAATTCTTGTCTCAACACGTTTTGTCGATCCAGCGACGGGTCTCGATGACGTCACAGGGTGATTGAGGTGAGAGGAGAGGGTGAGGGGAAAGTGCGCACCCGTGATGCGCAGTGATCACTACTCGGTAAGCGAACGAGCAGAGGAGATGCCCTCCATTCTACGCAAGACAGACTGCCCTGGACTGTATTTGTAGCGGTCTTAGGGCGCAAGTTTAATTTCGGACGCACACCTGCTTGATTAATTCTAGACAATTTGAAACTATCGTGGTTCGAATCCCTTGGTTGAATAATCTTTTTAGACAGACAATTTTTTTTCAAAGATTTTGAGCTATTTTTTTTCTACATGAAAACACTCATATTTTTAATGCACCCGTTATACTTTTTATCCTCCTGGTTATTTCTAGTCGATTAGAATTAGTTGTTTGTATATATTTTAATTCTAGTCACCCCATGAGACCTTCTAGTTCGAGTTTCTACCAAAAGATGGCTGTAGCTTCTAGAAACAGAGTAGCCAAAATTAGCTTTGAGTCCACGACCTCTGTGACAAGGGGTGGGACTTGGGGGGTGGGTTGGCGGGAAAGACGAGTTCAAGAAACTTTAAACGTTTGCTTATTGCAACATAAAATTTTCCACGACCTCTGTGACAAGGGGGTGGGACTTGGGGGGTGGGTTGGCGGGAAAGACGAGTTCAAGAAACTTTAAACGTTTGCTTATTGCAACATAAAATTTTCCACTGGGAGGCAACTGACCCCCTCCTACCCCCTAAACATTGCCACTCAACGTCAGTGACGTAGGGATGGGGGAGGGGGAAAAAGTGAAAGGAGCGGAGGTATGACGCGATGAGGGGGTTTGCTCGCATTCAACTGAGTGCTGCCAGAGGGCACGGTCATGCTGTCCTCGCGAGTAGGGTTGGTGAAAGGGGCCTTATGGTTGACTCGCACTCTTCAGCACGCTGCCGTCAGGAGAGCTTCGTGCTCCGTGTTCCTCCCCATACGTGGTCACTACTCGGTAAGCGGCCGACCCCCTCCAGTCTACGCAGGACAGTCGTAGCGAGAGGTTCGTGCAGAGACGTATGCTCACCATCCAAATAAAATATACTCCAATGTCCTTCCCCCTACCCATACATGAATAATTAATTAGCACACATCAATAATCAATTAGCAGACATGAATAATTAATTAGCACGCAACAATAATCAAGAAAAAAAGCCCGCACAAGTACCAACATGTTCAAGGCGTGGTGGGGTTGTAGGGGATGGGGGAGGGGGGTGTAGGGGAGGGGGTGTAGGGGAGGAAATTTCGTAATCAACTGGTGGAGATTTTGTAATCAGAGCGGAGGGAGGGGAGGGGAGGGGGAGGGGTGGGGGAGGGCTATTTATAGCAGCCAATCAGCGTCGGGGTCAAATTGTGACAGCCAATCACAGATAAGTAGGTCAAATTGTGACGAGACGCCATGTCCCCTACTAACTTGTATGCTCCACGTACGTCCTGGGAATATTTATATAACTGGCATACCCCTTGTATAGATATAAAGTATTTTAGTATAATAATGGCTATATCGTAAAACATCTATATTTATTAATGTATATTTACAGTTTACTTTACACAACTAAATATATTAATAAACACAAAAAATGACATGATTGATTCAACAACTCAAACAAAACTATCAATATCATACCGTGGGTACTAAGTGAGATAGGGTTATTACTTGTACAATAATTCCACCGATTCATCGCGTACCCCCAAAATGTGTTCCGATAATCCCTCTTTGAGAATCACTGGTCCAGTCTACTGTGATATTAGCACCTTAGACCATATGACCAACGAAGCGGGTTAGAATAAGTTGATAATGACTATTATGATAATTTCACTAATAAAAAAATTGATCGAAAACAGACTTGTGAGATGCTTCGGTGGACGTGCGGGCTAAGGCGTCTGGTTTGCCGATGATTTGAAGTCAAAAGTTTGAATTCCGGCTAGGTGTGATGGGAGTGATATTTTCCTAAATAGTTCCCCAACTCTTTCTCACACAAATGTGGGTACAGTTCTCCTACACTCTAGCTCCCTCATCCCCACCCTATTGATGTAAAATATTTGAAGTGCCCGGACGGGTAGTAAGACGTGTTGAGAAAAAATGAAAATCAACATTGTAAAAAAAATCTCCAATCTAACTAATAATAAACGTTATAGCCATGCTGGTGGGATTCAAACATAGTAGCCTTGGCTTGTTATCCCGACTTGTGGTTCCAGGGGAAAGGATGGAAGGAGATCTCTCCTCCATCGAAACAGAGTGTACCTAATGAACTAGCCCATTAATTTAATACCAATTAGAAGGCTTCCCGCCCGGATCTCAGACGCATAGAATGGAAGCCCTTCACGAGCACAGAGAGTGCCAACAAGCTCCTGGCCGGCTCAGAAACATGCGCGGTCTCCAGGCAGTGACTTCATTGAAACTGTTACCTGATCCTTACAATTGGAATTACGTGTTCTGGTTAAAATGTCAGACTGTTGAACACACAGGGAGGGGCTGTATTAGTTAAAATATTTTATTATAATCAAGGCCTGGACTTTGATAACCTAAAAAATTATCAAAAAAGACCTAAAATATGACTAAAACTTCGAAAAAATTACTTTAAATCTACAGCAACAAATAAAATATCTAAAAATATGAACAAAAACTCTTAATAAATGCATACAACTAAATAGATTTTACACGCACTTTACAAATACAAACTAAATAATATACATGCAATTAAAAGCCTTTAACAGCTTCTTCTTAATATAACATTGATTTTACAAATACTTGCTCCAGTTAGCAATAGCTATCCCCTCCCAACGTAACCCTCTCCAGTCTAATTACAGCATCTCACAAGGAATGTCTATTTTACAACCACACAAGCAAAGAGGATACAACTTCATGGCCTACATTACCTTCTCATACCGACGGTATTATTGTGCGTTGGAATATGTTTTGAATATTTATGCATTTATTTTGATAATATTTAGAAATATCCTTGATTAACAAAAATGCCCAAAAAATCCAAAGTTTAAAAAAATTATCTATTAAAAAATGTTTCCACAACCAGAGGGTCAAGAAGATAATTTGTGTGTACATGAAAATTGTCTGTGATGTACCAAAAAAAGATGTCATGTCATCAAGATCCCCGTTCTGAATATAATATATAGGCATAGATAATTAACAAATCAGGGCTTCTTGCCTAGGCAGCAGAGTTAGTGCCAATCAGGTGTTGCGATTGGGTTGGATATTCATTTTTTTAAATCACCAAGTCCTACTACCTGTCCATGTTATAAGCATGTATTATAACAACCCTAGTTGGGTATAGTTGAGAAGCATTTTAGAGGTACTCGACCCCCATTTGCGTAGAAGGAGAGTGAGAAAACAATTTAGGAAATACCAGCCTTGGTAGACCAGAACAGGATTCAAACCTTGATCTCCCCGTCATCAACAGACTAAATATTAATAACATTTAATCACAACTTGTGAATGTGTGGAATGCCAGGCCTCCACCGTGGTTCGGATCCCACGTTAAACTGTAGGTCCACCATTTCATCTCACAATCACCCTACCATTACACATTAGCGTAAGTGCGTATAACCCGAATGGGTTGTAAGACGCGGTGCTAATAATAATAATAATAATTAATAACATTTAATAATACAATAGTTTGGTGTTTATTAAAATTAATATAAACATATTTTCTACTACCCAAAACATAGTATCGTAAACATAGTTTAAGAGTTGAAATTTTCCGTTCTTAAAAGTAAAATAAAAACCTTATTTTGGGTGTTAATTAAGACCTAAATGCCCATGAAACTAAAGGTAACTGAAATAGGAGCATATAATGGATCTTTGTGAGTCAAATTATGTAATTTAATAAAGGGTTACAAAACACATTTTAATGGGATATGTTTTTTCCTCCTACCCTGTTTGTTCTCCTACTGACGGAGAGCCCTTTCTCCAAACTTTAGATCATAGATATATATATATAAATGTTGTATTAAAAAAAGTTTTATAATTTAAGTGTCGAGAATGATATAGACCAAAGCCACAAAATAACTATTTTTTCAGGAGAGCAAAATGAAGGTTAAGGAAAATCTATAAATCAAGATATTATACATTAAAAACAAATTATAAGTATAAATTTGACTTTCATGATACATTACTTGATTCCATGCAGGTGACCACAGGAATGTAAAAAAAAAGATATTTATATATATTTATTCAAATAACTGCGTGACACTTTAGGGGCTCAGGACTGTATCATTCTAAGGAATTACAATAAATTATATCAATATTTCATATACATACTATGTGTTAATATAATGAAAATTGATAATTTATTGTTAAATATTGATATAAAATTATATGTATAAGGAACGTCTCTTAAAATCACATAATGGAGCCTAAAATCAACATCCTCCGTGTCTGTTGTCCAGCTTGTTGTTCTCCTATTAGAGCTTGAGCTAATAGCCGGTTGCCTCAAGGTGAAAAGAGAAATGTCAGTTTTATATAAAGTGCGCCTGCATTAGCATGGAGAGTAGCTAGGAAAGACACAGTGATACACAAGACCACAATCATCCCGAAAGAAATGCAAGTTTCAAACTCTCCGTCACATAAATCTAGTAGTATATTGCTATATTGACGCATTAGACTATGTGACCACTAGCTATAATTTGTATCTGAATAATAGCTGATCAAATGTAGAAAAAAATGAATATATGAGTAAATGTTAGTATAACCGATAATCCGTTTGATATCGACAGGTTTAGTTATCTAGTTATTGGAGAGAGGGGTTTGAGGGGTGTCAGCTTAGCTGCTATAGGGTATAGATGGATCCTCTTCTTCGAGGAAGGTCTGCCCTAAAGGAAATTACTGCCTTCACAAAGCGTAGCGTGATCCGTTTCCAGTCAATATCCTCAGGTTGTACACCTGTATTCTATTGATACGAAGGCATGAATGGAGCACCAACAATAAGTTTCACGGCATGAAGTGCTTCAACAGACGACCCTTTCATTCCACCCCCTCTGTATCGATAAACTGGTCTCATTGTTATCTGAATGCCTCGTATTTAATATACTGAGCTCCTGGGGGAATTGAGCGCAATGGTACTCTGCAATGTACGTACATATATACTCAGTTCTACTTATGGTGGTAGGATAAGGAACACGAGTTGAGGGCAGTATTCTTGCAGTTTTTATATCAAAACATTTTTTTTGTCAAAATAAATAAAATAATTCTCCAGTAAACGAGTTTAATTATCTTCACATTGTGACCTCAACTGTTATTGAATATCTGTCAAGGTGGTCCTGAAATTTAATGACCAACTTTTTTTCTCTTCGTTTGGAAAGTTTTCATTTTATCTAATGCCACTATGCTCACTAACAGATATTTAAAAACTGTTGACATCACCAGGCGAAGAAAATTAAACTTTGTTTCTTTCAGAGAAATATTTTATACACCGTGTCCAAAAAGAGGTTTTGGTTTAAAAATTGCAATAATATAGACCTTAGCTTGCGTTCCCTACGCTAACACCTTGTAGAGTTATTGGGTAAAACGCCTTACCTTGTTTCATGATACTATGATATAGAACTATATAAGGTCATAGATTAATCAGTTAAATAAATATTGTTTGCTACCTTCTAGGATAAATTATGATTATAAAATATTCAAAATTAATTATTTTTGCACTACATCTTATTACCCGTCCTGGCTGACCTCATTTAGTTATACTAAAGGGGTAGTGGTGAGGAAGGTAATATTGAAATTGAATGTACCGGCATTTTCACGGATACTGTGAGGAAACAATTTAGTTAAAAAAAATATCTTCAATACACCCGTCCAGGATTTTAACCCTAGCCTCCTAATCACCAGCACACCAAACCAGATGAGGTTGACACCTTAAGCCCCGCGCCCACTAAATAATTGTTCCCCAAATCATAACCATGGAGATATATTATTATTATTATTATTATTATTATTATTATTATTATTATTATTATTATTATTATTAGCACCACTTCTTACTACCCGTTCGGGTTATACGCACTTACGCTAATGTGTAATGGTAAGGCGATTGTAAGATGAAATGGAGGACCTACAGTTTAACGTGGGATCCGAACCACGGTGGAGGCCTGGCATTCCACACATTAACAAGTTGTGATTAATACACGTCTTTTCAGAGGTGAAGGAAGGGTTTGTCAATCGGATAAATCTTTGCCAGGACCTAGGATTGAACCCCGGACCTCCATCACAGAAGTCTGACACCTTATCCCAAGACCGCCAGGTCACCCTGTAACCTTGTTACGACAAGTGAACACTAAGAGGTTGTTTGACTCACCCTCCTGGCCCCAATTGACCCGTATCGGCAAGGCCACGACTCTACAACACATCGTGGCACTGTGTAATACGGGACTGATTCGAGGCCCGAGGTTCATTCCCCGTCGTAAGAGCTGAGCCGCGCCCAAAGAAAAAAGAAGAACGATGTGCGCGAGATCAAGTGCTTCATTGGACGTGTTCTGAAAGCTCATAGAACTGTTCTTCCGCACACGTTTTAAGGCGCGTAGAATGTTAGAGCATATTCTAGAAGCATGCTACCCCTTACCACTCTCTCCCTCCTTTTGTTCCCGCGCCTTGAGAGCACATGGCATATTCTTAGGATATATAATGGTAGGGATCTGTGATGTAGTCACACATTACACACTGATCTCAAGGTGAGCGACGTTATCGTATGCTAGTTAACGTTAGAAGATTCTAAATTCCCTTTGGGCTTAAAATGTTATCCTATTCAAAATTATCGTTCTGGACTTGTAATATTTAATTTTGTTGATTTTGAAAAGGAAATTAACTTAGTAAATTTGCTCTTAAACCATGAAAATGTTTAACATATTTTGATGGTTAGTTCAAACCGTTTGTCTATATTTGATATTATGATCTTTTGGAAGGACATTTGGTTCCTGTATTTTAACTTGAAATCTTTGCTTATCCGCCTAACAGATGGGTCTTATATTTTTGAGTACCGCCATTATTGTGCGATCACTAAACAGATAGCGTCGTTCTACACCTCTGCCTATTTAATTTTTAGAGGGATAATAGTCATTTGTTATAAATTAGGAGAATGTTTATTATTGTTAGATATGCTGTAAGTTTATTTTATGTTAGTCAAAGACGGGGCCACGGGTCGGCGAGTTTATACTGTAGTTTTGGCTTAAATATTTAATGTTTGTACAGCCTTTTGGAGGCGTAAGTCCCAAAATTAGAATTTTTGCAGGATATTTCAATATGTCCGATTTAATTGGGAGGATGTATGTTAAATGGGACCACATTGTTATTGTTTGGACTGATTGGGGATCATCAATAAGGGCAATTTAATAACTATTTCATATTTACTAGATAAATTGTCAATACCTGGATCTTTGATTTGCCTGTTAATTGCTATTATGGCGGGGCTTACAGGAATTTGGAATAAAGGTCAATATAATTATAGATTATATAATATATTTTGAGTCGCCATCTATAGGCGTGAGAAGGTGTCCCGCAAATATCAGATGTTAGTTATCTGCTGTTATCATATTGTATAATGCTCTTTGGGCTTTGGTGGTGTTCTATGGTTCATAAAACCTGTTTTTGCCAATTATATAATGTTCATTTCTAAAAGTTATATATATTTGGAGCGCATAACGCTCTATGCTTCTCACTTTCTCATAGAGCTGTATTTGTTTATTACCTGAATAAAATAACTCTCTTGTTAACATCCCTGACCATTATGAGTGATGATATAGGAGGGGGGGGGGGTTACAACCCATGGAGATATCAAGTAGATAGGTTTCTCTGTGGATGGTTAATTTGTTGAATCTTGAAGTATTTATCCAAATCTAAGGTCACCTGGTCCAAGACGCTAAGACCACAATAGACTATAGGGTACAGTACGTCAAGGCTTGAATCTCGGTCACGTGGTCAGGGCGTGGGGAAATTTCCACACGAGACTCATCACTGAATTTAATCATCCCCTCTCCCCTCTCTTCCTTCTCAATCCTTATCACAGCTATTTAGATTTTTCCTCCCTTAATCCACATGTGTTTGTTTTTTTTCACCATGTCTATCTCTACCCGTTCGGATTATACGAAAATAGATAAATTATGCTAATTGGGTAAGAATTATAAAGATATAGCTTGGAGTAAATGTACAAGCATTTGCATGTAGGAAGAATGTTTAAGATGCAAACAATGTTTTAGAATATCTCAATCAAATAAAAATGTCAAGATGTGCACAGGAAACTGTATTTAAATTTATTAGGAATATGATTCTAAAGATAAAGTTATAAGACCGTGGCGATATAATAATTTTATTTTAGCACCACGCACTACTATCCGTTCGGGTTATACGCTTATGTACTAATTACGCTAATGGTTTTTACGGATTAGGACGGGTTTTTTTTAGAAGATGAGTACCTACATTTGCAGGGAGGAAGAATGGAAAATAATTTTTGAAAAACCACCCTCACTACAGCCGACCGAGATTCGAACCTCGATCTGGCCCGTCATCGGTACTCTACTGCGAAAGTAGAGCGTTACACCACGCGGCCACTGAGGTGGATGATACTATCATTGATTGTAAATTTTTACAACAAAAGCCGATGTATCAAACACAAATAGAAAACGATTGAGAGTCCGCCCGCTAAGTCAAGTCATGTGCAAAATAAGGTCCAAAGCGTAGTACGCTCGAGAACAAAGGCAAACAAAACAACATGGGTGGATAAAAACAACAAAAATAGTCGAAACAAACACAAAGACAATGTAAAAAACCCTAGTAGTATGGTTAAAGTGAATCGCCCATTGATTGTCAAGTTAACGATTAGGTTTTGGTGGGGGTTTTTTTTTGTTTGTTTGAGGTTTAGTTAATTTTTTTTCCGAGTTGTTGATACAAATGGAATTTGCCATGATAAAAAAACTTGAAAAAGTACTGTTGTTTGGGCAAAAAAAAAGTGGCAACTAGTATTCACATAGCTAATATTTTCAATCCAATTGGAAAAAGTCTGTAACTTCAATTTCATTTCATAAGAGCTTTTGTTATTTTTTGATTATACGCTATATATATTGTAGTACTAATTTATTTCAAATGATACATGATAGGAGAGAGAGATATAAAGATAAATCTCCATTCAGTGAAGATATCAAAATAAAATACTATAGCCAATTATTTCAGATACGACAAACAACGTTAGTGAATCTTATATTTTCAATTATACTTGATTAAAATGGCTCTGGTAATTTTGGCAACTATTCGGTCGACCAAAATAGTTAATGTCAACAAACGTATTATAATCTAAAAAAAAAAAAAAAAGTTGGGATTTAATCTATACTGTCGGAATGGAAATAAAAAATATGTTGCTTTACTCATAATTTGCCCCCTTAATCGCTTATTAAAAATAGTATCAAAAACTATTTATAGAAATAAACACTGTAGATTATACTAAATATCCTTTTCACAGTTTAACTACGCTTGAATCCGTACCGGTGGGAATGCATACAAAGGCGTCAGTCTCATTTATTATTGTTTGTCTTTTAATGCATGTACATAAGAGGTGGAAATCAAAGTTAGTACGGGTGTGTCTGTAGGTGGGTGATTATGATGATGATGATGATAATAATAATAATAACAATAATAATAATAATAATAATAAATTTAAACTAGTTGAACACGGAAATTGGTGTCACCAGTGGCTATGGTTTCAATGTAAAAATCAAGTAGCTGATGATTCAACACGTCCATCTAAGACTCGTGCCTTAAATTATGAGTGAAGAATGAGCCATACAGGATTCGTCCCGTGTTCAGAGTCAGTGGTAAAAAATTAGCACGCTTAGTCAAGGGTCCCGGGTTCGATTCCCTTGCCCAAGTGCCACATTCCAACTAATTTAGATTCAATGTTTGTGTTGTGGACAGTCAGAGTTCTATTCCCGGCCGGTACATTAATGTAGTGTATCCTAAATAGTTCCTCCTTGATGCAAATGTAGGTAAGATTTCCCTAAATTTTACCTTCCTCAACCCTACCCCACTGGTATATTATATATATACACATAGATATTTTATTTGTATATGTATATACATAGGCCTATATATATGTGGATAGCCCGAATCTAGGTCACAGAAGATAAGTATTTTCATCAGAGATGAAGGATACTGCAATGATAACCGAGACATAGAAAACTTCACGCCGGTCGATGACGTGGCTTAAATCCTGAGAAAAGCTTTTATTTTTCCATCCCCTTGTCCAGGATATCCACATTAGATTACACTAATGGGGTAGGGGCTAGGAAGGTACCATTTAGATTAAATGTACCCGAATTCACGCTGTGGCGGTTCGTAAACAATTTTTTTAAATACACACTTGGTACACGCAGTTGTTATTAGAGCGCCAGCCTCCTCCTCCTCCCCCCCAGCAAACCACTAACATTGATACTAAGTCTACGTGACCAACGGTGCTAGCTACTTACAGGTATCTTTGTCTGTAGAGTTGATGCGTAGTCTAGGAGTAACAAGTATATTGATATTACTCTCTCTGGATGTAGTTTCAACAGCCATCACTTACCTGAGAAACAAAGAAAATAACATAATAGTCAACAGTGGTTTCCTCACTAACCTAATTTGTGTTTATTTTAGCAACACAATCTAGTGGCCAATGATTATTTTAATCGGCTACTTAAATTTTCTGATCTAAAAGTACATAATGTAAGAAAGACAATATTATTTAAAAAATGCACCAGAATGTTTTTATTAACTTAACCAAATCGTGGAAAAACCAATATGTTCAGACTTGAAAAACCCAAATCGTGGAAAAGCAAATGTATCAAGCATTAGGATAGAAAAAAACAAATCGTTGAAAAGCCAAAATATCAAGCATCCTATTGGTGAAACCCAAATCTTGGAAGAGCCAATATATCAAGCATCAGACTGGAAAAACCCAAATCGTGGAAAAGCCAATATATCAAGAATCAGAATGGAAAACCCCAAATCATGAAAAAGCCAATATATCTAGCACCAGACTGGAAAAACCCCAATCATGAAAAAGCCACTATATCAAGCATAAGACTGGAAAAATAAAGTTTTCTTCCATTACAAAACTAACAGGGTCTCCCTGAAAAACGAGTACTTGGGGAAACTGTCTCATTTTCCTTCTACCTTCTAGTTTAATATGCATGAGTATACGACTGGTTTAAGGTCATTCGGACAGCAAGCTTCTCCTAGAATGAATAGGCTATAACATTTTGACAGGGAATTTTTAACATGGTTGATGGGGGGTGTTGTGTTGTAAAGGGGGGGATGGTCAGTTGGAGTGGGAAAGTAAGCCGGGATTGCCAGCTCTTTGTTCCTAACAGTGTTGTCATAGCACTACCTATTTTTTTTTTTCCGCTAAGGAACTTCACTGTTAGAAAATGAATTGTCACCGCATGGCTCACCCGGGAGTTGTGGCTTGAGTTTGAATCCTGGCTACTAAGATTCATAGAATATTGATAATTTAAAATAATGAACTTATTACACGTGTCGCAAAGTATTTATTGTATCGAATGCTATTAGGCCCATATTTATCAAATGTGTTTTTAGAAGAAAAAAATATGTACCGGTATTACTAAGCAATTTAATGAAATATTTGATTGATGAAAGTTTAAGGGCTCTTTTATTATTCTTTTAGCACCTTATATTACTATCCGTTCGTGATATACTTATATGTACTAATTACGCTAATTAGTTAAGAATTAGGAAAGCTGAATTTAGAGGAAGTGCACTCGCATTAGCGTAGAGAGAGTGGGAAACAATTTATAATAAAACTACCCTCAGTACACCCAATCGTGATCGAACCCCGATTTATCTGTCTTAGCAACGGTCTAGTCTACGAAGAGAGTGACGCCTTAGAGACCATGTTAGTACCGGAATAGGTTTTAGAGTTATTTATTTATAGTAAAAAAGTATTACTTTTCTTTATAATTATAATAGTTAACAGAGCTCATGATGAGCCCCTTACAAACTGTAAAAATGTTAGAATGCCACGTGCATAAGAAAGCAAAGTGATCGACAACCAGTTGGTTTAACAAATAAATAAAAATATTTCAAAGCTTGAGTGTGTCAATTGATCGGCACTTTTGGGACCATGTGATAAGATATAAAACTGTTCGACATGAGAGGACCAGCTGGTATACAAAAGTCGAGATGGATTCAATGAACCAATTGACCGACAAGTTAATACATTGCAAACAACGTGTTCGACAACAAAATCGTGAACGGAAAATAATAAGTAAAATCTATGAAATATTATTTTTTAATATAATTTAAAACTCTAATAAATAAACACATTTTTGGTCAAATGGTCCAATGCGTCAATATCCTATAATAATGGATTGCCGGTGTTGAGGAGATTGAGGTTAGAATCCCGGTCATAAGTACAAAGGTATTTATTTACCCCGTAAAATCTTATTCACTATCCTTCCACGCAAATGACTGCATATTTCCTTAAATTTTACTTTTCTCATTCCTTATCCTGCGTATAGCTCAAACTGGGAGTGAGAAGCTAAGGGAAAAAATACCAAGTTAGTGGATTTTTTCTAGCACAGTGTCTTACTACCCTTTCGGGTTTACGCTGATTTTGTGGACTAAAATCATCATTAGTAAGGCATCAATTTTCTAAGTTTTTTTTTGTGTCAACCAGTTGGCTATCAATAATTTTGTTCGCATATGCATTTGTTCAACCAGTTGGTACAAGTAATGTCCTACTCGTGTCGGCCACTTTATCGACATTGCTCCTGATGTCGATCACTTGTCTGTCTTTCCCCTTGTCCTCCCATGTAGACAAGTTTGTGATTGATCAGTTTGCCTGCACCCGTAACGAGGGTAAAGTAGTCAGTCTCATCTTATTTAGTCTGCCAATGACAAGGAGATCAAGGTTAGTATCCCAGCAGGATGTAATTAGGTGTTCGGTTCTACCTCTACGCAAATGCTGAAACATTTTCTACAAATATACCTTAACTTGCCCTTCAAAATTAGTCAAGTGGAGTCCTACGCCTTAGCTCAGTCGGTACCGTGTCTGCCTGCTGAGCTAGGGGTCCCAGATTCGATTCCCGGCATGGTCGAAAAATTGATCATTTGTGAAATGTGGTTTTACCCTTTCATAATGATGAATTAACGGCTAGGGTCTGAGGGGGGGGGGGTGTTGTGTTTGTACTAAATTTAAGAACATAGAGTAATTAGTACATAAACGTGTAACCCGAACGGGTAGTTAGACGCGGTGCTAAGTTAGGTGGATAACCCGGACGTGTGACATGATGTGAAGTAATGGTATAGAACAGCGGTTCCCAAACTTCTTGAATCGCGGAGCACTTTTCAGGAGAGAAATTTGTCACGGAGCACTATAGTTGCCTCGATGCTAAAGGCATGCGCACTCATTTTTTGCTATATTTACCTAACTGCAGATAAACATTAGGTTTAAAATCATTACGCGTCTTGATGTACCAAGAGATGAGTTCCTCTGACACTTTTGAGTTGAAGAATAAAACTAAAACAGTAAAAATACTATTCAAGTGCCAAATTACTAGAGGAAGGAAAAAGAGACCAAATAAATGTCACAACTCGTCACTCAGGTAGTAAAACGTGGGGTGAGTCATTAGTCGGAGACCGGGGTAGCCCGACCCTTCCTTGGTCGGTTGGTCAGTGTTATTGGTAGGTACAGTCAAAACAAGAAGTTTCAGGAAATGGACATGGCCCATTTACGTTTGCATTGATCAACGCCGTACAGTTAATAAAATAAAAGAGTAGAGTTGGACTAATAAACCAAACAAATTTGAAATAACTACATTATGTACTACAAAATGATATAAAAACAAAGTATCGGGGTATAAAACAGAAAGTACTTATATAAGATCAAAAATTATGTAATTTTACAACTATTAAATAGCTTATAAATTAAAAACTGATTTTATTTAAAATATTGTAAGTACTTCATTGCATACACTTCATATGAATGTCTAGCTAGAATAAATTTAATCCCCATACATTAACTACTTTACCTTAAAATTAGTACGCAAAATGGATAAAATAGTAAGTTTGACTACTTATAACTCGAAAACTGTAATGATTTGAAATCATTGAATCAATATTTATAACTTATATACATACACTTAGTAAAATAATGCAATAAAATTTTGATGGTCGAATGACCTTAACTAAAGAGAGCCTTGTTTGCAAAATTACCTGCTTCGGTGACAATAAGGTCTAAGGCACCACTCTTGCAATAGACTAAGACTGCTGATGACAGGGAGATCGGGATTCGAATCCCGGTTGAGTGTACTGAGGGTGGTTTTCCCTAAGTGGTTTTTCACTCTCCCTTCATGAAAATGTGGGTACACTTCCTATACAAATTAAACCTTCTTCATCCCTAAGACATTAGAGTAAATTAGTACATATTCGTATAGCCCGAAGTGTAGTAAGACGCGGTGGCAGCGTGACTGTTTTATGTAACAACTACTGACACTAGTAGGTTTGCTTAAGTCAGACTTGTGCACACTTTTAAGAGACAAAAGTTGCCAAGAACCGACAAAATGTTATTTTTCAAAACTAACATGTTTAAATTTAATTTGAAACTGCTCTCTTATGATGATCGACCTATATGACAAGCCACACATAGCGTTAATCGAGGGTTAAACTGATAAACCCACCGAACTAAAGTGTTGGTATTTACCCAAACCTTGGCTTAAGAGGTTTTGAAAAAGCTACATTCTATTTCTTTGAAGAGCGTCTGTCCAGTCGTGGTAAGCGGTTCGTTTTGAATTTGTGGGTGGTATTCTAGGATGAAGCCGAGTTGTTTTTTTGAGTACTAGTGTAGGGTCGGTGTAGTTTTACTGTCTAGCCCTAACTCGCCACTTAGGGCTAGTTTCATAGTCAGACTGTGTACGCCTCAAGTGCGGCGCTATACTAAATACAGGATAATGAGATAATGAGATAATGAGAGTGTCCGCATTTTTATTTTACATGCTTCATGTCTCGCTAACCGTCCGGGATACCGGCATATATACACTTAAAGGGTAAAGGATGAGAAAGGTATAACATAGAGGAAATGTATCTGTGTTTGTATGCAGGGAGAATAGAAAACCAGTCAAAACACCTCGTTACACCTGGCCGAGATTACAACCCTGACATCCCCGTCATCAGCCAACTTGGCTAGACGAGACTGGCACCTTTGTCCACGTGACCACTAGTTTGAGTTCTGTATTGTACCGGTTAAGGAAGCCTAAGGCCACCGTTGATGGGGAGGTCAAGGTTCGAATCCAGATTGGGTACAAAAAGGTGAGTGGCTTGCTTCACCCATCCTCTTTCTCTACCCTCTACTATGGGTGTATTTCCTTTGAATTATCTTCAAAATCCTCGCTTCTTAGATTAAATCATTAACAGTAATCGTGTTACTTTTGTTTTAATGGAGACACATTTTTAATATGTAGAGAATACATTAATAAACTCAATTTCAAATTATAAAATATTAATTAAATTTATAGTGATTTAGTAAGGAGAGTTATGATATTAATTAATTGAAAGGAACGCCTAAGAATAAGTTATAAAGAGGTTTAAATGAATAAAGAAAAGTTAAGTATTTACTTGATTTTCTTTATTCATTTAAACCTCTTTATAACTTATTCTTAGGCGTTCCTATCAATTAATTAATATCAAATTATAGAATGTTTAAATAAAATAATAAAAATAAAATTTCTAAAACCATTATACGACCAAATATTCAAAATAGGTTCCTAATATTATATTTAAGCTAATAGACAAAGCAAATGTACAAATAAATATTAAAATACTAACTTTGAAAAAAAAGACTAGAGTTGACACAGAATGATTGAACCTGTCAAACATGACAGCCGCTGCGAAACACACAGCTTGACGTACATAAAAGAAGATTCAGTAAGCCTAACTTCCAGAGCTGTCAAGTAGATTTCAATTAGCGGCGAGCGATCTAAATTAAATATGAGCGCACGGCGGCTTGAAGTGGTAGGAGAGGAGGAGAGGAGGTACAATTGATAGTGCAGCATAGAGGTAAGTTTTAAAACCCTTTTCGAAGGCTTTTAAGTTGAAATCACGATTGAAATAATAACATAAACGCAGGCATTAAAACCAGAGATTAAGTCATTTATGAATCAACGCTATGTGAACTAACAGGTCACATGAAGTTGTGTGCAATGTGGCAGTTGCTTAACGACAACATTGCTATTTTAAGACATTTAGTTACAAGAAAATATTGGTTTGGTGGTGCACTCAGAAATCTGCTTGAGAGATATTATTCAATATATTAAAGCTAATATTTCTGGACTTTTTTCAAAATGGGAGTTATAATGGGAATAACCGTAGAAACCTTTTGAATATAAATTAATAAGCCCATTATTATTATTATTTTTATTATTTTTATTATTATTATTACCGCGTCTTACTACCCGTTCGGGTTATACGCACTTACGCTAATGTGTATTGGTAGGGTGATTATGAGATGAAATGGAGGACCTACAGTTTAACGTGGGATCCGAACCACGGTGGAAGCCTGGCATTCCTCACATTCACAAGCTGTGATTAATACACATCTTGTCAGAGGTGAAGGAAGGGTTTGGCAATTAGATAAATCTGTGCCGGGACCGAGGATTGAATCCCGGACCCTCAGCACAGAAGTCTGACACCTTACCCCTAGACCACCAGGTCACCAAGCCCGGTCTTAAAATGTAGCCAGTGTATTCGATCCACCTTCACTCCTCAAAATTATATCTGTACTTGATATATATTAAGTGTTTATTACCAATTATTTGCAGCTTTGGGTGGAGGGAAGGGGCAGAATTCCTTGCTGCCCTTCCTTCCCATGGGTACGTCGCTGACTGGAGTGATATATTTTTATCATTGTTTAAAATACCTTTCTTAATTTAGCATGATGTAAGCTGTCAGTTATTTTTCAAATACTTCTAAAACTAACATTTAATAAAACTGTATGTGAAAACAAAATTCGTTGGATTAAACAAGATATTAACGTCAAGCTTCAGAGAACTAGATTAATTTTCACGTTTAATGTGACCAAAAATTGGTTTGAACTAGATTTTAAAAAGTAATCTCACACTTCAGTGCAATTTAATATTTATAAAATGACGTTGAAAATTGAAACATATCTATCATAATTATAGTAGAATATTACTGGGAATAAATATCGTATTATGAAACGCAATTCTCGGTATATCGTTTTAGGTGGGAGTGTAGGAAACACGATTCAGGGCCGGTATTTTTGCAGTTTTTATATAGAATTTTTTTCTGGTCAAATTAATCAAATAATTATCCAGTATAAACATAGAGTTTAATTTTCTTCACAAGGTAACCTCAACAGTTCTTTCTGTAAAGGGTGCTCTGGAATTGAATGACTTTTCCTCTTCGTTTATAAAGATTCTCATCTAATGCTGCTATGTTCATGACAGATATTCAACAACTGTTGATATCACAATGTGAATAAAAAATATGTTTCTTTAGCACCGGGTCTTACTACCCGTTCGGATTATACGCGTAAGTACTAATTACGCTAATGGGTTAGGAATAAGGAAGATCGAATTTAGAGAGAGTGAACCCGCATTTGCGTAGAGGGAGAGTGGAAAACCATTTAGGGAAAAACTCCGGTTCACCCGACTGAGATTCGAACCACGATCTCCCCATCCTCGTCAGTCTAGCTCAACAAGACTAGCGCGTTAGCTAACTACGCCACCGAGGCGGGTGCAACGGTTCTTGAATATCTCTCAAGGCCATAGTGGCATTAGATGACATCCTTTTTAAATTAAGAGAAAACGTTGTAATTAAATTCCAGGGCACTTTTGACACATATTCAAGAACTGTTGAAGTCACCATGTGAAAAAAATTAAACTATGTCTATACTGGAGAAAATTTTGGTTTATTTTGGTTAAAAAAAAGCACTGCCCTAACGCGCGTTTCCTATACTACCGCCTATAAGTGGTGTCGTGGTGAGAGGATAGCTGCTAGCTCTCTTTAGCTGTATTAGAGTGACACGCCGCCAGGTAGCAGCAGCAGCAGCAGCGCCATCTGACACCCCCCTCCCCCACCATGACAATGGTTCATAATAGACCTTCCCTACCCCCCTCCCAACCCCGTTGGTCATCTGGCGCAAGCCACGCGTATTGTTGCTCCAAGGATCTCCACCACCCCAACCCTCCCCCCCCCTCTAGGGTGATCAAGCACGCGACTCTAGAGATCCCATTTCCCCCTGGGTAGTCTGGAATCACAGGCCCACCTTCACCCTGATCCATAGACGTATAGTAGAGGTAGCGACCACCTAGGATCTAAACATTTTTTCCTTATACCGTGCCTAGCTACCCATCCAGACTATCCGCAAATTACATATAAAAAAGGACTTAAGAAATAAATAGGTACTAGCTGGTACTAGCTTCGAGGAAATGTACCCACATTAGCGTGGAGAGCTATTGGGGAACCCATTTAGGAAAATAAATACCCTCGGTGCCACGGCCAGGTTTCGAAATCTGACCTCTCAAATACCGGAAAACCATACGATATGAGAGTAATTAATTTATCTACGCACCCACAAGTGCGTATGTATATTATTTATATGAGATATAAGATTTAAATGCTGATACTTCAATACAAGTGGCATTGTGCTTTTGGTAGCATAAAGCCCTCCCGAGTTGAAGGTGGCTGTGTTATCTGACAGCAGGTGTGATCTACTTGATCAATCATATCATGTAGCTGACGATTTCCGCATATCAATCACAGACTTTGTCTTAAAATTGAGTGAAGAATGAGCCTAGGCAGGGAACAACTCCTAGATGACTCAGTGGTAAAGCATTGGCATACTAAATCAAAGGTGCCGGGTTTGATTCCTGTATCCAAGTGTCTTTTTAGATTTAAAAAATATTATATTTAGATGCGGCAATAACCGTAATAATTAAAATATATAGTAACTCGGCTATTTAAGCCATCTTCAATAAATAATATGTTGAAGTTGTTTTTATAGCAATGAAAATCATGTTTGTTATAATTTGTTTTTAAATTTACATCCATTTCAGTAACTCTCCAACAATTTAAAATATTTCAACAGTGTTTGGCAGGGCCTCTAATATCCATCCCCGTCTAATGTCCCCAATCAAAAGGTCCGTAAACAAAATCTGCTTCGGTCGTAGTCAAGAACGTCAAGACGTTGTACGTGGGCGTGCTGAAAAGTAATGCCTCCTATTTATTTACTATAAAATAAACAAATATAGGAGTACAAACTAATATATGCGTTCAAATCTCTAGCATTTTCCACCTCTCGAGGCCAAATCTCTGAACTATGGCCGTAAACATGGCGGAGTGTAACACGAGTATGTCAGTGTAGATAAAACAACGTGCAGTGATCGAGTTCTTAACACTGAAGGAAAAGGTGTTTCCGCTTGACGTTCATCGGCGAATGACGGTTGCTTGTAGAGAGTAACGTGTAGACATCAGTACTGTTTGACGTTGGGCTGCACTTGATCGAGAGGGAAAGCTCGAAGGAGCTGCTCTCAGCCTGAGTGACAAACAACAGAACAGAAGGACACGAACTGCTACCAACAAGGCTACCAGAATCGTATGGATATACTTAAGATGGGGTGCTAGTGAGCGTGAGTTTAGGGAAGTATTTTTGAAGTTTTTACAGCATAAGCATTTTTGGCCAAAATAAATCAAATATTTCTTCTATAAAAACATATAGTTTAGTTTTCTGCACATGCTAATATCAACAGTCCTTGAATATCTGTCAGATGTGTCCTGGAATTTAATGACAACTTTTTCTCTTAATTTAAAAAGTTTGTCACCAAATGCCACCATGCTCATGCCAGATATTCAAAAACTGTTGATATTAGCATGTGCAAAAAGCTAAACTCTATGTTTCTATAGAAGAAAAATTTGATTGATTTTGTTCAAAAAATGTTTATGCTATAAAAACTGCAAAATAAGCTCACTAGCACCCAACCTTAATAATCCGAATCTTCTTGTTTCTCAACAAGAACTGGTGGGAAAAAAACGGGCATTTCACGTGAGCGATGTCAGGCAATGATAGTAAATCTGGGCTACCGAAAGGTGTTCGTGTGATGGGCACCTCTAATGCTCACTCCCGAAATGAAACAGAAGCGGGTGGACATTAGTCAACAGTTTTTTGGTTTGCCATGGATATGAAGGCGATGAATTCTTGGACAACATAGTAATGGCAGATGAGAGCTGGGTGCATCATTTTGAGCCAGAGAACAAAATAATGTTCATGGAATAACACCACAAAAGATTACTGGAATCAAAATATGCAATATTGTAACACCAGCGGGTAGATTCATGCTCGTAGTTTTCTGGGATGCTAAGAGGTGTGGTGCGCTCAGTATTCATGCCTAAAGGCACAACCATCAGTTTTGAAAGTTACTGTGAAACGCAGAGGAAAGAAGCATGACCCCCACATTAGCGCGAGTTCAACTGCGGAGATTTGACGCCTTGGTTTCACAGTCTTGGATCACCTACTGTACAGCCCAGACTTTGCTCCGTAGGATTTTCATCTCTTTCGAAGGGCGGTGACCTGGTGGTTTAGGGGTAAGGTGTCAGACTTCTGTGCTGAGGGTCCGGGGTTCAATCCTCGGCCCGGCACAGATTTATCTGATTGCCAAACCCTTCCGTCACCTCTGACAAGACGTGTATTAATCACAACTTGTGAATGTGTGGAATCCTAGCCTCCACCGTGGTTCGGATTCCAGGTTAAACTGTAGGTCCTCCATTTCATCTCACAATCACCCTACCATTGCACATTAGCGTAAGTGCGTGTAATCCAACGGGTAGTAAGACGCGGTGCTAATAATAATAATCTCTTTCGAAAATTTAAGTAACGCCATCAAGGACATCCCTTTGGGTCGGTCTACGAAGTCAAGTCAGAGGTGGAGTTGTGGTTACGTAGATAATATTGAAATTCTATCATTATGGAGTCATGAAACTAGTAGAACTTTGGCAAACGTGTATTGACCTCAAGGGTGAAAAAAAAACGGACAGAGGTTAACAATAAGTTACCAGAAAGTTAAATGTTTTGTTTTATTCAAATATATACACCTACATCCTTGCAAAAAAAAAAAAAGAGGCAACACTTTTCAGCACCCCTGGTATTTCAAGTACAGCGCAAAAATTGTACCCAAGATCCCGTTTTTGGAGTGTTTTCTAACCGTATATAGACGTGATGGCGCAAAACAAAATTACGCATCTGTGGGGGCACGGACTAAATATCAATTTTATTAATCCGATTTGCCGGAACGGTTGAGGTAAAAGTTCGAATACAGGGCTAGTATATTGAGGATCATTTCTTCCTAGGAGATGAGGATACATTTCCCTTATATTATATATTCCTCGTCCCTGTCCTTCAATAGTAATTAAAATGTGGATAGCCTGCACGGATAGTAAAACGCGATGGAAATAAACTTAAAAGCAAAAACGTTAACTAACTAAGACACTTGAGGTATTCTTTGAAATAGTCTTGGAAAAGGTGATTCGACGTTACATCTATGAGAGGGATCCCCCCATCTTCCCCAAGCGTGGGAAGCTGGGGACTGTGTGATCAATGGACCTCGAGAATCGACTCGGCCACCGGCCGGCAACATGATAGCCAGAGCATCGTGGCCGTGAACCTTCTCCCTGCACGGCACAGTCAGGAGTCTGGGACAAGAACCTTGAAGGGGGAGGAATAAATTGGAGCTAGCATATCCTCATCCAAAGATAAATTGTTCCATTGTTAAAGACCCTTAAATCATGCCGAAAGGGTAGGAACTTTAATTTTATACCTTTAAAAAGATGTCGCTACGTCTTGATTCAATTTTTTTAATCGTTTAAGACCAATAAATCTTAATTGTCAATGCCAGCAACAACAAGAACACGGAACATGCTTGTTTGGCCTTGATTTTTATGTTTTATATTCTCTTTTGCGAATTCCATAGCCCGCTTTATTTTTGTAGTAATTTAAGATTGAAAACAGTAATAGGAAGTAAATCGCAATAGCTTGGAGAGAGGATGGGAAAAAAACACAGTTGTAAATCGTAATAGGAAAACATCCCCCAGTGCACAAAATCTATAATATCCCTTCTTTCCACCCCTACCCATCAAAGGCAATCCAGGAGATTGTGACACGGTCGTCCTAGACCACGTTATCACCTTATTAAATGAGAGGCTGTGTGGCAAGCGGTCTCTTCCAAGAGTACTAAGTAAGGGGCGTCAAGTTCCTAAGCACTTTGCGATTGAACCTTTCACCCTCTTTGTAAGAAAAAGAAAGCAAACTCTTGACCCACCCCCTTCTCCCCTCTTGCTTGCGTCATATTTGTCGACTTTTTTTTGTACTTTTTAATAGGAATAACCATTGTGTTTTATGTAATTTATAAAAAAGGGTGTTATTAGAGAATACATTAATTTTTATGGCTATAAAAAACTCTAATAAACTATTTTATTAATCTGGTGACCAAGATTCTTGAATTCACATCTCTACATTTTTAATAATTATTATGTGTACATTTGAGGTGGCTGTGTCACTGCGCCATTCTTGGCGGCTGTGTCTCTACCCCTTTCCCCCTTATCAGAAAAATAAGCAAAGTTTTAATCCCCCTACCCTCTAAGGTGTTTACGTAATATTTGAACGGTCCTTAGCTTTAAATAATTACAGACGACTACGCCGACATGTGCCGGTAGCGCGTCTTAATGATTTAAGGTTCCGGGCTCGATTCACGGCATATTTTTCATAAGTGGAAAAAATGAGGTTTTCTTTTTTTCTGTGATGAATCAAGGGGTGTAGGACTGACCTTTGTGATTGGTCTGTTTTTGAGTTTGTATCTCGTGTTCCTATATAATCGGTTGGTTCAAAAAGTGAACGTTACATATCCCTAAAATATACCTCTCTAATGTCTCGTTTTTAAAACTTCAAGCGAATATAACTTGTCCGCATCTTTTTTTTTTCTGTGGTCTAGTTGTGCCGGTATGTATGTAGTTTATTATATCATGGCTATTTGTGCAGTAGAAAAATCACTTGCAATAAATTTAGTGTTGTGACGTCACAACATGGCAAACGCATTTGATTTATAAAGCTACATTTTATGTTCCATTACGTACTTCAATTTTAAATGAAACGGCGCTCTTAATATCTCAAATTGAAGAGAAGGGATATTTTTGAAGTCTGTATACGAGTTAAATTGATTATTCTGTGTTCTGAGACTTACTGCCCATTTGGGCATAATGGGTGTAGGGATGAATAAGCTTGAATTTAGAGAAAATGTACCCACAAATTATGAAAGGTAATGAGCAGACAAAGTGTGAATGTGACCTTACCCTTCAATGGCGTAAAGTTTTGAGTTTACAAATACGGTATGCTGGAAATTAAACCATCTATTATTGTATTTAAAATAAGTGAAAATAGAACATGTTAATATAAGCAATAGGATTGCTGTGAAGTTAGAGACATTCCGTCAAAAACATAATATATATCAAACTACAACAGTCAACTATTTAACTTAAAACAAAATATGCCCCTAGATGCCATCATTATATTTTATAGATCCTTACTCATTGGATGAACGTTAACATTTTGTAAAATCACAATAGAAGTATTGTGAAAATAAGGATGGTTGCATAAACAATAATCAGTGGGTTGATCAGAGATCAGATATAAGTTGATCTCCAATCAGTCTCTAAAACCTCATTTTCAGTTACACCATTAACAATTAGGATGTGATTTTCGATCATATCTCTGGCCAAGCTGACCAGCCAATTTCTTTCATCAAATGTTTTCCTATCATTTGGTTGAGATACATAACCTCTAAGTCTTAATAACCGAGTTAGTGTTTGCGTCCTTATTTAACGTGAAGTGTGTGCTTTATATATTTATTTTAAGTGTGACTTGATTTTAAGGATATTTGTGTCAATTATGGCGTCTTCAGATGAAGTTTTTGAAATATACATTGACATTGTAGAGAATGGCTGTGATCCAAAACAGCTCCAGGAAAGAACTTATCTTAAATCATAGATGAAAATAACATTTTATATGAATTTTACACCGAGTACATTTTTTGTGTATTCTTATTAATATCACTACTAAATTATTAAAACTTTTTCTTAAGAAATGTGCTTGAAATTTAAATTTATTGAAATGAATATATAAATATCATGAAGCCTAGGCTACTAGAGGCATGAGCCTAAAATATATACATAGTTTCAAACGTTATGTATAATTCAGGTCACTCATCAATGTAATTTTACAAATATAGTGTTTTTTACAGTGTGTCCATATTTGTTTTACTTTATTATTTGATCAAATCTATGATCAGGTGATCGGATATTTTGATCCCTGATTAACTTTGTTGCAACCCAAACTTTTCTTGCTCTAAGATCAAGCTGATTGACAATCCAGTGATTCAAGAATCAATATAATATTTGTTTGTCAAAGTATTTTTTTTATGTATCCAAGTTAAATATTTTAATTGTGTAACCATCTTAAAAGAATCGTTTCGTTTTCCATTCTCTTGTTCCTTCATGAAACGTTTCACGTCCTGCGCAGACTCCGTCCAAAAGCCCTTCTCGCTAAAAGCAATATCTTCTCTTTCATGAAGCGTCGTTCAACGTTTGTTTCCACCCAGTTGGTTGTTTTCTGTGCTGCGCAAACCTACCAATTACAATCCTTTAGCGAGGTTCTGGCAATATATCTTTCACCCTCCTCCCCTAGCCAGTCTATCTACCCCCAATGGCTCTTCTCAACAAGGTATTTGGGGCGGAAACACTAACATTAATTAATGGAATTTGGGTTTTCCCTTGATTTAAACCTTCAGAAAAAAAAAACGTGAGAGAATTTACTCCATTCTAAATGGAAGTACTTAATAAAGATCTTTTTTTTAATAAAAAATACATGACACTAATTACATTTTCCTATGTCAGACATGATAATTATAAAGTGGTAGCACCGATATTAAATATTCTTCAAATAATTAACAGTTACAGGCTAATTTTTTAGGCTGTAGCTGTTAATTATTATTTGAAGAATATTTTATTTACGCAGAAATGCGCTTAGAGTGAAATTTCAAAGGTGTTTAAATTAACCCAAGAGCAGTCCAACACCTTAGTTCAATCAGTAGCGCAGCTCTACTGAGCTAAGGTTCCATAGTTCGATTCCTGTAGGGGAAAAAAAATAGCCTCTAATTGGTGAAATTGAGGATTTACACATGATAAATTAACAGCTGGCATACTGGCGGTTGTGTCTGTTCTATAAATAAGTTAACTTGTAATTTATGTTGCTGATAATAAGTCAGTTGATGAAATGGACATTTGTAGCTCCAAAAAAAATGATGGTAAAAGGAAATTTTAACCGCTAATGGTTTACTCCGATAGTCTTACATTCACAATACAAAGTACCTGGGATTGGTGGAGCCCTTAGCTGCCATTTAACAACTGATAACTTCAAGATTTAAATTGATGTTATATTTTATCACGAATTTTCACTGTTAGCCATATTTCATCATCTTCCAAAGTTTGCCACCCTGTGCAAAATCGCGTTTTGCCACCCCGGTTGCGCCGGCCCTTGGAATGAGGAATATATAATCCAGAGGAAATGTTTACACATTTGCTTTCAGGCCAAATGGGAAACCAGCTAGGAAAAAACATCCTAGGTACATCTGGCCGGGATCTCAACCTCGACCTCCCTGTACTAAAAAGTACCTAACTGAATGAGCTTTTTAATCAGACCACATACCAAAATATGCAGCTAGTGGGGAATGTTTGTATGTAAGAGATTAGGTTGATTAGAGGAACCGAAATGGAACTCGCTTTGAGGGAGAAAGAGGAAGAAAACCTAAACGACAAAAACAAAACTGGAATAACAGCTGGTTTTGAGTTGATCTTCATCCTCCCTGATGAAAGTCGGGATCTCTAACACGTGGTACCGACCCACACTGGTTTAATGAGCTTTAAAGACGAGAAGGGGTGTGAGGGTGGACGGTGGTGGGACGTTAAAGCCTTGCGCACCACTGCTTTGTCCACCACAATACCCACGAATAGAATCTCCTATTCATTGGTACAAATATACATATTTTTTTTAAAAAAGGAAGGATTTGTTCGAACAATTTACCACCTCCCACAACATCACCGTTCAAATATACAACCTCCCCTAACCCACTCAGATGCATACCACCCCTATCCTTTCCACTCAATCAAATTGCATCATTCCAACGTTGTCGAAATAATTATCACCGACAGAGCCGTGATTTTGTACCTTTTTTTTTTGCACCCTTCTCCCTTTGTTACAACGAAAAATGCTGGCAATATGAACGATATTCGTTGTCAACTGTAAACACCGCACATATAAAAATAGACTTTGAAATAACACTATCATGTAATAATGTATATAATATATAAAATTTCTCTCACAAATTTAGACAAAACACACATATAACACAAAACACACACATATATACACAAAACACACATATAGACACAAAACACACACATATATACACAAAACACACATATACACACAAAACACACATATACACAAAACATATATATATACAAAACACACATATATAGACAAAACACACACATATATACACAAAATATATATATATATACAAAACACATATATATACACAAAACACACATATATACACAAAACACACACATTTATATTATATATAAAGATATATATGTGTGTCTTGCATATACATATATATATAAATGCAAAGCACACATATATACAAAGAGAATAATTAGCTCAGATCGTGGAACACCTGAGCTAGGTCGTATGACGTCCGGCATACCATCCAAAGTTTGATTACTGAAAGAGCCAACTCTATTTGTTCCCTTTCACACACCGTAGAAATTTACCAATGAGGTCAAGTTGTTGCGCCTTTCATATGATCAAGAAAGGATAAAAAAAAATCTCATTTCCACAATTAGTTTGTGTTAGAATATTATTGTGTAATTTAACGTTCACTTTTGAAGACACAAATCATATCATCGTACAACTTTCATGCTAACTTAAGCTAGGTCATCACGTGTAATATTATACACCCAAGTCTCGCTTCCTGATGTTTATTAATTGACTACGTAGTATGACTTGCCAACTAACTTAACCTAGAACACTACAACTAATACTACACACCCAACCGTAGCTCATATATATTTACTAATTAAATATTAGGAATTATAAACACAGGGAAGAGCTCTAGACTGTACCAAATAAAAAATAAAATCCATTATAAAAATGAAATCATTGAAGCTACCACGTGCTAAAAAAGTTAAAATTACCAGCACTGGTGACCACGGGTCTCAACATTCTGGATTGCTGGTGACGGAATGTCAAAGTTCAAATTTCGTCCGGGGTAACTGACGTTGGCATTACACGTGCTAAAAAAGTTAAAATTACCAGCACTGGTGACCACGTGGTCCCAACATTCTGGATTGCTGGTTACGGGAATGTCAAAGTTCAAATTTCGTCCGGGGTAACTGACGTTGGCATTACACATATAATTTATATTTATGGTGTTCTCATTATCTCTTTACACTAATGGAGCTGCATTTTCTCACCCTACTAGTCGTTATAAGATGTTCTGTCTTACGACAGATACATTCCTTTGTCAGTGAAGTTAGACCGCCAATGCACCCTGTCCTATACCTCCTCCTTGAGCTCCCAGAATTTTAAGAAGAAATAATAATACTTTAAAAATATGAATATGTTAATATTGTTTTGATGAAAATAATATGGATTAAATAGTTTAAAGTTAGAATTATATTAAAAAAATTATAAAGAGAATTAGACAAAACTCTTACGAAAAATAAGTTGAAAAAGATTTGCTGTTTGACAAAATTTAATCAAATTGAGATATGAAGTATTAAATATAAGATATTAGAATGTTTTCTAAAATCTTTCCTTCAAGTTATCTAATACTTAAATCCTCCTCCTTCCTAATCTCTTATTTCCCTCAACCTTTCCTTCTATGACGTCGTGCAGAAGACAGTTCCTCATAAGGATGTGTCCGATCCACTTTGCTTTGTACCAAAGAATCACATCCAAAATGGTTCTCTTCTCATCCACTCTTCTTAGGACTTATTCTTCATTTTTTCACCTTGTCTCTCCATCTGATCTTCTCAAGTCTTCTCCAGCACCATATTTAAAATCTCTCCAAGTATTTTTCTTCTATCTTCCTAAGAGTCCAAGTTTCTGCTCCATGCAGCGCTATGCTCCAAATGTGGCAGTTCAACATTTCTCTCTCAGTTCCAATCTTAACTTGCTGGTCAGCCGTAGCCTCTTCTTGCTGAATGCTTATTTGGCCATGGTGGTCCTCGACCTAATTTCATTGGTGCAATAGTCATCCTTTGTCGGCACACTTCCCAGGTACTTGAACTGCTCTATGTTTTCCAACTCCTGATTTCCAATTTTGATTTTTAGCGGCTCTTAATTATTATATTCACTCATAAAGGACCTCGCTGTTGAACATAATAACAATTAAAAAGATTGCACTGGTAGACACGTGGACTATCTTTGGTGGGTATACGGATGTGGTTTCCACTCTCACTCCAAGCAAATGCGCGCAGATGTCCTCTATAGTGTACTGTATTTCTCCCTAACCCAATAGTATATTCCAGAATAGTAGTATGCAGTGTATCAAGGAAAAAATAATAATAACTAATAAAAGAGTCTAGAACTAATGAGAACCGAGTGTATATTTTATTTTATTTCCCCTATACTTCACCCTTTCACCAATCCCATTTCATGGGATTGCAAACCCTGTGATTGCTCTTTCATGACGAACCTGCCAGCAAGTACACGCATGACGGGACGGGGGCGAACAGGCGGTCATGCCTAGATGCGAATTAATATTTGACGAGGGATGTCAATTAAATGGATGCCGCCATTCTAAAAACGGAGCCCTAGTCATCATCGCTAAATGGCGGTTTTGTTTCGGGGATTTCTAAAGTTACACGCCACGTGGCTCAGTGCGTAGAGTGGTCTACAGCAAATCCAGAGAAACCCTGGTTCAATTCCGGATGGTATTAACAAAGATATCTACTATTAGTATCCAGGTTACTACCGGTTTTTTTTATCAGGGGGATTTAACGAGTACTTTTTTTTTTACTATTGTTCTAGCATATATAAGCACACACGTCGGTGGATGAGTTAACCAAATGTCTGTGTCGTTTAGTCTGGTTTTCAGGCGGCGAGAATATTGGTTTGAATCGCAGCAGGGTATTTAGAGAAGGTTTTATTTTAATGGCTGATGTATCCCCCTCGATGCAAATGCGTTAGAATATTAATACTTAAGATGTTAAAGTATTATCAAATGACTTACAGACCAGCTTTACTCCAGAACAGACACCAATTTAGTTTTAGAATATACACAACATCCAATTCTTGAGTGTTGATATGTTAGTTGAGAAAGAGGAAACCTCAATTTTCCCCAAGATAGATTTTGACGCCATACTGGGAATCTAAGATGGAACCCTTAGCTCAGTAGATAGATGTGTCATTAATCGTTATAAAGCCAATTAATAAATGTCTAGACCTTAGGGTTTAGGGTGTTATGAATCGGAACCGCATTTTACCTTTTTGCCTTTTCTATTCCTTGATCGTAAAATATAGGCATTTGATAAATAGGCCTATATATACGCATTCCATGCTATCACGAGTACAATATGTTAAGTTTAGTGTCTATAATTGCCTATTCGGTTAGCTATTTCCTATTTTATGAATAAGAGCCTCAACTTTTGGTTTTGGCCTCTCTCTTCTTAATTCGTTATGGATTTTCTGCTGAAAGAGAGTCCAGTTTCTTAGACATTGTCATTCGTGATATGCGAGTTTTTATTATGGTTTGAAAATCGTCACTTGTCAAATATAAGAATCAAATAGCCGAAGCTATTATTTATTCTTTTTAGTGAGGAATTCTCCGTCTAGATATCATATTCTGAAAATTTAAAAATGACACCTGGACACGGGAATCGAACCCGGGACCTTTGGCTTAGTACGTCAATGCTCTACCACTGAACTATCCAGGAATCGTCCAGTGCCCAGGGTCATTCTTCATTCATATTTTAAGGCAGAGT
Source organism: Timema podura (assembly GCA_033556935.1). Classification (NCBI taxonomy): domain Eukaryota; kingdom Metazoa; phylum Arthropoda; class Insecta; order Phasmatodea; family Timematidae; genus Timema; species Timema podura. Next base: position 13,745,631 of record JAVRXN010000008.1, read on the forward strand.
CTATGATGGACGTGCGGAGATTGTGTGGGACGATTCCTGTATAGCTCAGTGGTTAGAGCATTGGCGTACTAAGCCAAAGGTCCCGGGTTCGATTCCCGTGTTCAGGTGTCATTTTTCCTTTTTCAGAATACTTGTCAAATAGTTTCCAATGAGCGTAAATCGGATGTAGGACAACGGGAGCAGGAGCAGACATTTTGGGAGGAAACGGCATGCCGTTGCAGGATAAAAGTTCAACTTCTTCAAAAAATTTGAAATTTTGTCCCTTGATATCGTGTGAAGTAAAAGTCAGCTTTTAAAATTATATAAAAAATTAATCTGAAATAAAAACCTGATTAACCAGTGTAGTTAAGGTGTATTTTACTAAATAATTTTTCACTTTCCCTACCTCCACGCAAATGAAGATACACTTTCTCTAAATTCCCCCTCTCTATACTCTAACATAATAACGTAACTATTTCAAAATATGCATGCAACCCGGACGAGTATTGAATCAAACGTGGTGCTGAAAAAACAGCAATGTGAATTGGCTGTTGGTAATTAAATAGTAGGTAGTAAAATAATTTTTTACATTACTTATTGTGTTGTTTTTTTTAATTTAACTGCCTATTCTTATAACTTGTCTGGATTATCCGGATGTAGTACTATAAATGAGTAGTGTGATGGTCCCTAGTGTAATTGTTTGTAATCTTTCATTGTTCTAATTTTGTTAAGTAAGAGCATTGATGACATGGACGGTATTACCAGAGAGCCTATTCATGCATTCTTAGATAGCCACCATGATGTATGTTACATAATGGTAAATGGGCACTTTGTTCAGTCAAGTGTTTCAAATTATGTTTACCCAAAATACCCACTGTGTGCTGACTGGATAAACAAGCATAAGATGACCCCTTCTAGATTGAGAGCTATTGAGGTTTTGGGCAGAACACCCCATTTTGTTTCAGTCTGTTATACGATTCTGTTGTAAACTCTCAGTGAATGAGTGTCGGATTAGACGGAACGTCTCCCGGACCAAGCTGCGCGCGTGAACCCGGACCATTTCGAAACAAAGCATTTCCTACCAAGCGGGGCATCGTTGTCAGGATCTTTGTAAGTTTCACGGTGAGATTGCTGACAAAACGGTCCTAACGGTCTTACGTTTCAATCTCTTTAATAGTGTTCGAAACTACATCACATTCTCTGTGGACATGTTCTAGTAAATTTACACCTTTCTAATAAACGACTAAAAATAAACCACTAAAGCCATTCCTGGCATATTGGCCCATAGGCTGGGTAGGTAGCGACAATATGGATAAGGAAGGTTTATAAATAACTAATCACACCGTTCTTTCCGCACTCAATTAATCCTCAGTTACTTTCTCTAAACTTCCATATCCTTGCATACTTAATTCTCTTTCAACAACATCCAGACACTCAGTCATATATGCTCTTTTATTCTTAAAACTCTTTAATGTATATCTTTTTCACACATTAATCTACAATATCTAGCTCCATCTTAAATTACCTATCCATTCCTTTTGACCCACACACTCTACCTTCATATATTTGCTTCGTTACTTGATCCACACTCATCCTCTCAACATGCCCAAACCAACGCAACGTAACATGGTAACATAAGGACCTATTGGATACCCCTTCTTTCAGAACCCAATCATTGCTGAATCTGTCCATACGAGTTTTTCCACATACATTTCTTAGATAATATATCATTCTAACCGCATTCACCTTGCTCTTCTCCACGCTTTACATCCATAAAACAATGGTGGCATTAACACACTATTTTATACTGCCGTCTTTGCCTCTTTCAATAATACTTTATTCTTTGCAATAGTTCCCATACAACTGCATTCACCCGTCTGTCGATTTCACCATCTATGCCGAACATTCTGCCTAGATACACAAATCATTCACTTGTTCCAACATTATTCACATTTTCAGGGAGGAAGAGTGGGGAAACAGTTTGGTAAAATAAAAACTACCCTTAGTACACTCAGCCGAGATTCAAATTCTGACCTCCTCGTCATCATAAAATCAAACTAGAGGAGTCTCATTATTAGTCCACGCGCTCACCGACGTGCAAACCTGGAATTATTCGCAAACTCCAGTTTGTTAGTCTACAGTCTCATGTTTTATTTAGCATGAAGATTCTCGACATTCACTATTAGTTTAAGAAAAGAAATGGGAGGTATAAAAAAGGTTAAAAAAATTGCTGGAATTAGGTCCCTCTAATGGACGGCTTAATTACCACTTGTAGTAAATTACCGCATTAAGGTGGGAGTATAGAAAACGTGAGAAAAGACCAACTTCTTTGCTGTTTTATAGGAAAAAAAGTTTTTGCTAAAATAAATAAAACATGTCTTCAGTACATTTTTATTATTTAGCATGGCGTCTTACTAACCGTTCGTGTTATACGCTTAAGTACCAATTATGCTAATGGATTAGGACTTGGGAAGGGTGAATATAGAGGAAGTGAACCCACATTTGCGTGGAGGGAGACTGGAAAACCATTTAGGAAAGTAGCTCGCCTGATCATATTATAGAATCACCTCTTCAGCTTTGTTGAAAACTATGATAAGCACTGTTATCAAATTACACACGCGTTTTCGTAATTTCTAATTGTTTTAGAATATATGATGGTCGTTAATATAGTAATATTTTACTTTTACTGAATTCAGTACCATATTAATTATTTATAAACAGCTTATAATCAAACAGAAGGTATAGTAGGATTTTGGTAATAAGTGCTGCTAAGAAAATATATTTTGGGGGATAATATTGATAGCGTTTATTAGTATTATGGTATTGGTCTGTGTATAGAAATTATTGATACTATCTATCAAAAGTGACAGCTGTCGATCACAAGGGTTTACTATAAATACCTATAATTTACGTTAATCGGTAAATGTATGTATGTCCTCACGACAGAGCGTCTGATGTTATAAAAATAAGTGGTTGAGGCATTGATCGATCGATATGCATCTCACTTGGCGTAAAGATTATCCAATACTAAGGAACCGTTGCCCAAGGAACGTCCGAATGTAGACCTTTTCATCGTGCATACTTTTCGTGGAGGCTCTTTCCATGTTCCGATGAGATGAAGGGTGATGATAGTGAGTATGATGGAGTGAAGCTAACTCAAGCCTTATTAACCAAACACCGGTGACCATGGGAATTATTCCCCTTTCAAGAAAAATAATACTACGGTACCAGCCGGTAATCGAGCCCAGGACCTCTAAGTCAGCAGCCAGTAGCTCTGACCACAATACCACGAGTCCGATTGAGTCTCATGTGTTAAAATAATAAATGTATAGGCCTATACAAACGTCGATTTATATAGACACGTTTATAATATTTGTTAAATTAGAGATTAAATAGTGACAGCATGGCTAATTTTCTCACGTATGTCAAAACTGACAGTTTGTTTTGTTTTTTGTCAAAAGAGTTAGACCGCATAGAAGACTATTTGATGTATGGGTGAATGATATTAGGTTCCACAGGGTAGCCGGCGAGTTTACCGAATAGCAATTTTTCGAAAATCAGTTTTTCGAAATTCAATTATTCGAAGTTTAATTTTTTGAAAACCAATTTTTCGACATAACAATTTTTTAAACTAATTTTTTTTCGAAAATCAATTAAGCGAAAATAAATTTTTCGAAATACAGTTTTTCGAAATATAGTTTTTCTAAAACCAATTTTTCGATCTAAAAATTCTTTGAACGATAAGTTTTTCGAAAACTTCTTTTTCGAAATTGAATTTACCTCAAATCTGTTTTTCAAATAAATGTTTCAAAAAGGAGGTTTTAGAAAATAAATTTTTCGAATGATAAGTTCAAAGTATAATAAAATTCTAGGTTAGGTTAGGTAGGTTAGGTTAGGTTAGGGCTAATCCAACCTAGAGGGGGGTGAGGTTAGTCCTCGATAAAATAGCTTCTCAAAAAAAATTATTTGTAATTCGCAAAATTGATTCTTCAAAAAATTTATTGGTCGAAAAATTCATTTTCGATTATTTGACTGTCGAACAATTGATTTTCGGTAATTTCACTTCGGGAAATTGATTTTCAGGCTATTGATTTTCGAACAATGTAGTTTCGACAAATATATCGTTCGGAAAATGGATGGTTCGAAAAATTGATTTTCGACAAAATTTACCTAGACCCGGTTCACAGCAACCATATCAGTGTTGATAAATAGTGGGCTGACTGTAGATTTCACAGCAAAGCGCCCACCGACTTCAGACAGCCCCCAAGATAAATTGACCGCATAAGTTTGGTGGGAGCCCACTTTGAAAGCCCGCGAGGGTTTGTGGAGGGTGAGGGGAGGATTATTACTTTAAAGCCGGTGTGGCAGGAAATCTTTAGTCTAGGAAATTTTTAGGTAGTGGTTCTTTGACAATGCCGCCTGTCAATACCGCCAATTTTTTTTTTTTTTTAATTTCTTTTTCAACGTCTCTCTCAAGTTCTTAGGAAATCTTTAGAATGGGAAATTTTTAGGTAGTGGCTCTTTGTTAATGCCGCCCTTAGGATGCGTGTGTTTGTGTGTGTGTGTGTGTGTGTGTGTGTGTGTGTGTGTGTGTGTGTGTGTGTGTGTGTGTGTGTCAGAACAAATCAAAACTCATTTGTTAGTGTATCTTTTCGGACGTTTATTATTATTATTTAGCACCTTGTCTTACTACCCGTTCGGTTTATACGGTTAAGTACTAATTACGCTAATGGATTAGGAATTGGGAAGGTTGAATTTAGAGGAAATGAACCAGCATTTGCGTGGAGGGAGAGTGGAAAACCATTTAGGAACCCCCCCCCCCAATTCACCCGACCGAGATTCGAACCTTGATCTCCCCGTCCTCGGCAGTCGAGCTCAACACGACTAGCGTGTTAGCCAACTATGCCACTGAGGCGGGTTGGACGTTTATTAATTTGATTGCATGTATTTAGTTTATTATTAGTATGGATAAATACTGCCTATTCAGGCCTTGGGAAGAGCTGCCAACATCAAAAAGTCAAGATTCTCTTTTCCACGAAGATAGCAGCAGGGATGAAGGTACAAATTCTTAAAATTATGCCAATATTTACTGTTAGTTTGTATCAAAATAAGACAAGACTGTCGATAATGGGTAGATTGAGTTTCCAAAGGGCTTTTAAGGGCATCAATTTTTTTTAAAAGTTAAAGACTACTTTAAATAAATTCTTAAGCCTTACGGCATTAGATTTTAACAATATTTCAGAGGAAGGCCTTTCTAAATAACTTATAGGGGCGTGACCCTACTCTATAATTATTATAATATAATTTAGAATGTTATATATTTGTATGTGTGTTTAAATTTAAATCATATTTATGGGGGGTGCCAGAGTAAGAAGCCTCCCTGGATGTCAAATATTCAAAGGCTTTTAACATAATATGCTAATTAATTGTCTTTCTTTTTTCCTTTTTAAGATAGGATTAAAAACATTGGTGTTGATGCGGTGAAGGCGTTGGCAAATAATTTAGGTGTGAGTGAGAGGTTTAATAAAGTAGCATTAATATCGACACGAATTTCCTAGTCAACATTGATATTATTATCGGTGTCAAAGAGATGCCGTTCTTTTGAGTGCGTGCCGATGCTGTACTAGAGTCCTTCTTGCATTCAGACTAATAATATCCTGGACTAATGTTTTCCGCTTACACCGGTATCAACAATCCCCGCTTACACCACGTGCTGGTTGGCCTTCCGAAAACCTCTTCCCTTCCTAGTAATAATACTCCCTAATTAAGGCAGACTCTAAGCCTGGAGTTTGGGAGGAATACAATCACGTCCCGTTAGTTTTTTTAAATCATGTTACAACTGGGAGACTTAAGTCTGATTGCCATAGAAACCATTTATAAGACTTACAAAATTAATGTGGCCAACATAAATAAAGAGTCAAAAGATCTTGCAACTATCGAAGACGACACTGCCTGTCAAACGTGATAGCTGTAGAACACATGGAGTGGCATCTAAAAGCGGCCATTTTGAACTGTAATATAAGGCTCTACTTATAGTGTACCGACAATATTGCGTACAGTACTAGCGGATGTTTTATTTGGTCCAGGGCTCAATTCCCATGTCCAGGTATCAATTTTCAATTTAAAGAATAAGTTTGGCTTCGCCTGTTAGTCTGGGCGATCCACATATTACACTAATAGTGTAAGGACGATGCGTACATGCATTTGTTTATAGAGAAACGGGTAAACCATGCCAGAGAGTCGAACCTAAATATTTATCGGTTCTAAAATTCTTGTTCTTCCAGTTAACATTTTCAGGTTTCGATTCTGGTTCCGGTTTTAGAAAAATAAAAGTTCCTACTATTTTGGGTTCAGATTATTTCAATTTTATATTCAATAACTATACTATAGTTATAAAATTTGTAAATAGAAAACACATTAAAAAGTATTTACAACAAATTAAAGAGTATTTATATAAAACAAATACAAAGGAATACATCTGACTTCGACAAAAGCTCTTGAGAAAAGGCAAAATATACTATAGACTATTTAAAATGAGATTAAGTTAAAGAAAAAAGGGCATAAAATTCAATTTTTAAAAATAATTTTAAACCCGATAAAAACTTTATGAACCTAAATACATATCGATTCCAATTCCCGTTCTGGCTCTTATATAACTTATTTTTAGGGTTCTTGTTCCGGTTCCTTAAACATAACTTAATTTCGGCTATCAGTTCTAGTTTCAGATTAGGTTCGACTCCTTGAGAGATATATATAGCTTTGAAATAAATTTTAGGGCACAATTGGACAAACTTTTCCATACAGTGTATTTAAGCTTGGAATAAAATTTTCAAAATTAAATTATTTGTAAAGCACCTAAAAATAATTATTATTTGTAAAATTAAAAATGTATTCTTATTTAATATGAGAAACTATTAACAGGATCTCAATTTAAAAGGCCATTTTTGAAATGTTAAAATGTTTTAAAAATTGGTCATAGGTAAACTACACTTAAAAGAATTTATTTGAAAAAACTAACAAACATTATTTATTATCATGTAAAATATTATCTAAATAAAATTCACAAACAAATCAATGGATCTATTTTTTTAATTCAATTTTTTCAAAAGTCAGTTGTCGGTTAGCTACTATTAAATATTTTAAAAATAATGTTATATAGTTATTTATTATATAAAAAACTTAACAGATATTCTTTATGAACAAAATCGTTTGAGCCATTTATTAAAATATTCAATTTTTTTAATTAGTAAATTACCCTTAAACACATTTTTTCCCGAAAAACAAATTGAAAGTTTTGTTTGTCATGTTAGGAATTCCTCAGATATATATTTTAAACAAAATATTTAAAATTTTCGAAAATTACCTTCTCGTAAACTACCCTTTAACAAATATTTACAAACTCGTTAGTAATTTTAGAAAAAAATTATGGTTCTAAAAATCACTCATCAATAAACTACCCTTTATTTGAGGGCTTGTGTCCAAATAAAAGTGCCGTCACTATATATTAATTACCCCATAGCGTCTAAATATCAAGTATGAACAAAATCATTAGACCGTATTAGAACTATAGCCAAGCACAGACAGACAGATATCAAGACATACAGAATAATAAAATCCACTTTTTTTAATTCGAATACGCATAACGTAAAGACTCGTCATAATCTCGAGGCCAAAAATTTGCACGATTACAAACATTGTCTTTATGTGAGAAAGTAAAATATCAAACTAAAACTTTAAAAATTATATATGTATATATAATCACAAATTTTATAAATTTTCAAAACCTCAAATAACCTTAAGGATAAGCTCAGGGCAGTAGACTTTGTTACAAAAATCCCATCACATGGCCAGACGGAAGTGTGAAATGTGGGTTAAATCAAGCGCGACGTCTCGCTGTGCGCATTAGTAAAAAACATATGAAACTTAAAAAAAACTTGTACAGATACACTCCACTACGTATATCAGCCCATGTAGCTACGGAACAGCTACATCAGTATAAAATTCACTGGATGAATTATTACGGCGTCATTTATCACTCGCGTGAACCAAGTAATCCCAAGCAAGTGATGTTTGTTGAGCCTACACTTCAAGCTTTTATAATAATATTTTTAATATGAATTAACTTCCATTATGTTGTCTATTAGACTTTTATTTACTCATCCAAGCTATTCTTGTGTTATATTTGTAAACAGTTTGTCAACTATCACAGTTCTTTAGATGTTAGGGAATTATTACGTCATTTGTGGCAATACTGCTTGCAGTTAAGAGTATTATGAATTATAGACAAAGATGTGCTGAACTATACAAAAGGTATGTAAATTGGTTTTCACAGACAATTGTGAACCAAATAGCGACTCACAATCCAAATAATGAGGAGTTTTTCGTTTTAAGTGGTTTTACCAAAAGAATGCATTTTTCCTTATTTTTTTTAGTTATTATATTACAGTACTAATAAATCAAAAATGTTACAAAATAGAAAAAAAAATCAGAGGTAAATAAATATCTAAAATAAAAAAGTGGACTCAAGGAGCTTCTCCACCCCCACCAGCATCACTCCATCGCAGTCATCATTGTCAACCCCCCCTCTACCCCCCTACCAGCCTTTTAATAAAATCTGGTACAAAATATGGGGTTGTTAGGGTTAAAGCGACATTTACTGCTCTTTCAGCCGTAGCCTAAGATCCCATCTTACATCCGACTTTCCGGGGTAGGTACGAGGTAAACTTAAAATGAATTTTTTTTTTTACGGATGATATATGGATGCAATTTCTGGTTCGAGGGTAGTCTTATAAATATTATATAAATCACATCCATCTGTGATTTTTTAATTCACTTGACAACATTTAAATTTGGATCAATAGAATAGTGTTTAGATTAAAATGTTTTTTTAAATTTTGTCGCATTTCTTAAAAACATCTAAACTGTTTTACTGATACGGATTTCATTGTCTTTTAGTGTAGCATACAAAAAAACAGCATCATGATTTAAGCCTGGTTAGAGCTATATTACCTAACTAAGTTGGGTGTTAAGTGGGGCAGGAGACGGGTGCTTTAGGATTCGAAGGATTTGAGGATTCGAAGACTGGGAAGACTCATCTATAACTTCTTTTTTCCTTTTTTTTTATTGTCGCTTCCTACTAACTGCACAGGTTATGCGGATTATAATAATTAATCTAATGAGGTAGGTATGAGAACAGAAGAATTTTAGAGGTAATCTACCCACATTTTCGTGGAAGGAGAGTGATAAAACATTTAGGGAAACCACCCTCAGTAGACCCAACCGGGATTCTAACCCTGACCTTAACATCATCAGCAGGCCAGTCTAAAAAGATCAGCCATCAAACTTAGTTAAAAAGTATAAATTAAATATATTATAGAAATTATAGAACAAATTGAATAAACCTTTGGGTTATTGAGCCCTGGGACTGTGAAAGTCGGCTAATTTGAATTTCTAATACCATCTTATTTCCCCTTCACCAGTTTAATCTATCGTAAATCTCTCTTTAATCTTTCTTTACACTCAATTTCACTGTTCGCTTCACACTAAGTCCTCGCACATTTCGCTTAATCGTAGCTTCTAAAATAAAAACTGGTTTCTTTTAAACTAAACAGAAATTTGAATTTATGTCACAATTATCAATCCCTCTTACATTCGAAAAGTAAACTGTGTTTAATTGGGGTATTTGGTTTGAACTTTCTTAACAACTATTTTACTGTAGGACTTACAAACAACTTAGGAGAACACTACAATAAGGTGACCTGGTGGTCTAGGGGTAAGGTGTCAGACTTCTGTGCTGGGAGTCCGGGGTTCAATCCTCGGTCCCGGCACAGATTTATCTGATTGCCAAACCCTACCTTCACCTCTGACAAGACTTATATTAATCACAACTTGTGAATGTGAGGAATGCTAGGCCTCCACCGTGGTTCGGATTCCACGTTAAACTGTAGGTCCTTCATTTCATCTCACAATCAACCTACCATTACACATTAGCGTAAGTGCGTATAACCCGAACAGGTAGTAAGACGCGGTGCTAATAATAATAATTATTATTATTATTATTATTATTATTATTATTATTATTATAACACTACTATAACTTTGGTAGGAAGGGTGCTTTAATACAAAAAAAGGCATTCATTCTGCCGCCAACATTGAAAAGATTTAATCTTATTATTACTACTGTTATTATTACTACTTAAAAATTTCATAATTGGTTGACAGTTAAACAAAAGCATTGGTGAGCACAAGGAGTGAATGTCAAGCTCGTTTAATCTGGTTTTTCAGTGATGGAGAGGTTAGGGTTTGAATCCCAGTAGCAAGAGGGGATTTTCTTAAAAATGTTTCCATTGGTCTTTCATGCAAATTCAGTTACATTTCCTCTAAATTTTACTTTCCTCTTCTCAACCCTCTTAACGCGACTAAATGCGGATAGCCCAAAGACGTATTAAGCTGTGGTTAATTTATTTCAGTCCTAACCGAAAGTTCATTCAGGAATTTATAATAGGTCAGAACTGTGAATTTACATTAAAATTATAGAATCATTCAAATTAAAAATTTATCAAAGTTTAATTTAATTCATGCATTTTCTTAAACATATGGAATAACTATGGGGGATTTTTTTAAAATATTTTAGCGAATCAATAATGATAGGTTTGGTAAAAAAAATATTAATTTTTCAATACTTAAATATTATCAACACATGATAAATGCAATAAAGCAAAATCACTCAAAATAGCAAATCACAGTAATGAACTAAAGTAGTTATCTAGTATATCTAGTAATTAGATTGAGGAAGTTATAGTGCATTATAAACAAATTTAAAATCGTTTACAAAATAATTTATTGAAACCAATAACTTAATTTAAAGAATGACTTACTAACACCTCCCTCTCCGTATCTCCTAAATTACCTAACCAATTACTCCAACTAAGCTTTAATGTGCATAAAATTAAATGGCTTAAAACTAAAACCCTGCGGTAATTATATTACCAGGTTTAGTATGATAACCAAGTATTTATATTAAAAATATACCTATTGTTTCTATTAATACTGAAACATGTTAGGCCCATGTACACTTTTTTTTATTGTGACAGTGACTTTTTGTTTTATGTTTATTTGTATTAAAATTACAAATTTATTAATCAAAATTGTGTTTTTTACTAAAGGTTCTTTTTTTTACCATTGTGATTATTAATTAAAACTATTTTGATAAATTAGCAATAATATTATTACTATTACTACTATTAACATTTGAAAATTATAATCTTTATTCAAATTATTAAATTTATACTTGAAGGAGCCTTGTAAAAAAACCAATCTCTGCCCCCCCCCCCCTGTCCTGACAACAGGCCCCCTGGACTCTTCCTTGTGACAGGGAGGTTGGGGGGGGGGGGCTTAGCCCCAGCCGGATGTACTAAGAGTATTTTTTTTCCCCAAACGGTTCTCACTCTCAAAATAAATGAAAGTACATTTCCCCTAATCTCATTTTCTTATCCATACATCCTTTGTGAAATTAAAAGTATTTTATAGCCCAGACAGTTAGTAAAACGCAGGGAAGAGAAGAAAATTAATAGCTGCCAGTAACCTGGGTGGTAAATAATATCAAAATACATGAAAAATTTATAAAAGTATGATGTAAGTAAAGTTGTTTAGTTACTACTTGCAACCTGCGTAATTTATTATCCGACACCTTAGTTCAGTCGGTAGCGTGTCTGCCTACTTAGCTAAGACCTACGGGTTTGATTCCTGGCATGGCCGAAAAATTCATCATTGCTGAAATGTGGGTTTACCCTCTCACATTGATAAATTGATGGCCGGGGACTGGATGTTGTGTCTGTCCTAGTCTCAAGTTAGATTATAAGGCATGTAAATCTACGATAGGCCAGCAAGCCGATAGTGAAAGATTTAAGGCTTGAATAAAAAAGGTACCCAAGCTAAAGGCTGAAAACATTAATGGATGTAAAGTAAAGTAAGCCCTGCGTAATTTATTAAATATGTCAATTATAGCTTTAACTTAAATTCCATTAGCTATACATTAATCAGTAATCCTTTTCTTTTTTGGCACTGCGTCTTACTACACGTTTGGGTTCAATGCTTATGTACTAATCACTCTGGTGGTTTTAGGGATTAAAAACGCTATATTTAGATGAATTGTGCCCGTATTTGCGTGAAGTGAGAATGTAAAACCATTTTGAAAAAACCACCCTCAGTTCAACCCGACCGAGATTCGAACCTCGACAGCCACCGAAGCGGGTCCCAGTACTACTGCACAATAAGTTTAGTTATTAGCAAATTAAGTTAAAAATTTTAATTCAAATGGAAATAAATTTAAAAGACAAAATAATAATCCACTCTCGTATTCTCTAGTAGAATAGGCAAAAAACACAATAATATAATTCAGTTTTCACTAGCCGGTTGATATCGATCTCTCTTTTTAAATTTCAATATTAATAGGAAAACCCACACACGTCACATAAATGTGCAACAAAAGCCACTTGAGCATCTTATACATACGTACGTAAGCCCATACTAAAATAATTAACAGTGTGCTTATAACTTTTGAAATAAATGATTATAATTACATAATGTGAAAATAATATTTATAGTTGTTAAGAAACAAGCAAAGACCCTAAAACTCGATACCTCGGTGTGTTCAGGAACCCAACCCGAATAATGCTAACTCTATCCTAGGGTCATAAAGGGCCAAAGTATATTCCACCAAAGTAATACTTCCACCTTTCGGGGTGTATATTAAAATTTATTATTTCAAATAGGTAGCAATGTTTTCAAGTTTCAAAACTTTTAGAATTAAAGTCATGATTATTCAGTCAAAAGTGGCATAATTCCGGGCAGGGTAATACGGAATCCAAGTGTAAATAATTTTGAGAATGGGTTTGTCTTATGTACCTACGCCTCACGCACACCTCTCTTGACACAGCTTCCGTTTCCAGCCAAATCAAAACAGTGCTGCTATCTACACCGATCAAGACTGAAAAAGTACTGTATTATAAGCCAACCTAATTCATAGCAGTTATGCTGTCTCCAATGTAACATTTGTAAGGCGTTTGCGATCTATTATTTTTTATTAATTACTATTGGATATGTACCGGTTTATTTTAAAACGCACTTGTTAACACCGAGGACTGAGCCGGATAGTATGAAGGGTCACATAATCAAAGACAGGATAATCGCGACTATGATACTATTTTTTTTATCTCGTGATTTTCACAACGATAGTGGTAACACCCGGAAGAGCTCAGAAAGTTGCGAGCCGATATATGTACCTCATGTTATTCTTACATGTGGTAATACACTACTTCTACCTGAATGTTTTAAAATAAATTTGTAGAACTTATGGCTACATTAATAAATGATACAATGTAACTAAAATAATAATGTAAGTATCTAGCGAGGTATAATTTCCATTTTCCAATATTAATACTTAAATATAAATTATTATAGTTGAATGATTATTTATTTTTAATATAAATGATGATTATTATTATTATTATTATTATTATTATTATTATTATTATTATTATTATTATTAGCACCGCGTCTTACTACCCGTTCGGGTTATACGCACTTACGCTAATGTGTAATGGTAGGGTGATTATGGGATGAAATGGAGGACCTACAGTTTAACGTGGGATCCGAACCACGGTGGTGGCCTGGTATTCCTCACATTCACAAGCTGTAATTAATACATGTCTTGTCAGAGGTGAAGGAAGGGTTTGGCAATCAGATAAATCTGTGCCGGGACCGGGGATTGAACCCCGGACCCCCAGCACAGAAGTCTGACACCTTACCCCTAGACCACCAGGTCACCCGAAATGATTAATAGATCACTAAATAAAAAACCAGGGGAATTAATTAAAAATAACTATGCTTTTTGTGGTGAAGACCAATTTTGGTTACGTACGTTATTGAAGTGATGAATAGTAAAATAGCGCGTGACCGCAAACTTCTCAATTTTCCTGATATAGTGTAATTCATACTATTTATCAAAATTGTACCGCTACACTTCACTAGAATAATACAAGATACTTTCAATTATGAAAACCAATTCCAAATACAGTGAACAGTTTTGTCACGACCTATTTTTTACAATACCTGACTTTGATGGAAGGATGAATGTTGAGCAGCCACTTAGCTCAACAAAACCCGTCAATATATTTCCTGTCTGTACCTCTTATGGCTAGAGATTGCTTTAAATTAATCTCCTTCCCACCGCTATTCCACTTTATTCTTTGTCACTTTCCCTCCCACCGCGTAATAATCTATTAATAATAAATTCTCTCAGTCCTGTCAGCAACGTGTGTGAGAAGTATTCTTTTGGGTGGATTAAGGATTCTTTCTCCCTGGAATCTATTATCTACCTCCCCCCTTTCCTCCTAACTTCACTAAGGTGCTCGCTACACAGACATTTTGTCATTTTGATTGGCCTCTTAAAAGATCGTCGTACTTTCTAAAGACTGATTTAGGATCGAATTTTCTCGTAACACTGTTATCGTACGGTCCCTCGGGTTTTCCATGGGTGATATGTCTCTCGGGTTTTCCATGGGTGATATGTCCCTAGGGTTTTCCATGGGTGATATGTCCCTCGGGTTTTCCATGGGTGATATGTCCCTAGGGTTTTCCATGGGTTATATGTCCCTAGGGTTTTCCATGGGTGATATGTCCCTCGGGTTTTCCATGGGTGATATGTCCCTAGGATTTTTCAGGGCTGATATGTATTTGGGATTTTTAATGGGTGATATATCTTTTGGATTGTTCACGGGTGATTGTGTATCGGAGGTTTTTCACAGGTGTAATTTAATTGAGTTTGCACACCGGTGAAATGTTACTGAGATTGTCCACCAATTAAATTTAACTGAAATTTTCTACAGGTGTATTGTAAGTGATATTTTCCAGAAATGAAATATTATTGAGGTTTTCAACAGCTGAAATGTTGATGGGGTTTACCATGGATGATATGCCACTGGTGTTTTCCACGGGTGAAATGTCGTTGGTGTTTTCCAAGGGTGAAATTCCACTGGAGCTTACCAAGAGTGAAATGTCTCGGGCGTATCATTAGTGAAATGTATATGGTGGTTGTCCATGGGTAAAATGTCGCTGGTGTTATCCATGGGCAAGGCCGTAGCAAATCCCCCAATCACCGGAAGCTAGAAAAATTCTAAGCGATAAAAAGTTCTAGAAGCTATCTGAAGTGTTTTTTTATGGCAACATAACTTTCTAAATGCCAAAGGCTAGGACCAATTTTAAATATTAAACACCTCTAGAAGTTCTCTGAAGTGCCTTTTATGGTAACACAACCCACTAATTTGTATTTGTATCTTAATTTTGATTTTGTTTGAACCATAAATAAAGCCATATATATTTTGTTCATAAAATTTCGGGGGGGGGGGGGGGTTGAGCCCCTAAGCCCCCTCTCCCCCGGCTATTGCCTTGTCCACGGGTAAACATTCTTCTGGGACTTACTACGGGTAAAATGTATCTGGCGTTTTCTACGGGTGAAGTGTCGCTGGAGTTTTCCACCTACAATACGTATTGGAGTTTTCCACACGTTATTTATCCCTTAGGTTTTTCCGCCCTCCGTCAGTACAGGTGACTTTCCTCTGAGTCAGCCTCTAAATCTCTAAGTCCTTGTATTAAGAAATTAATAACCTAGGTGTTGAAAGTACTAATGAACACACACAAAAAAAAGGGGTGGAAAGTCGTCAACATTGATTTTTACGTGGTCGACTCGGTCCCTTATATGTTATCATTAGAAACGAAAATTGAGGTAGAATAATAAACTACCTCTACTGTATTATTACCCCCTATGTTTTATTTTTTCCCCTGCTGACTGCGAGAACGTAAAATATGATCACACGTCGAGATTCGGTTATCATTTATGCTTTCCCACCCTCTCTTTCTATCTCTGAAAATAATGTTTTGTCGGTGAGGCGGGCGAGTGAAACTACCTATTTTTGCATATAATGGAACATTTATTAAAATAACGAAAGTAAAAAAAAATCACGTTATTTCATAGATAAGCTTATTTTATTTCTTTGATATGAATGTCAGATTTTTTTTAAAGTACTTCCCCATATTAATTCGCAATATTTACATTAATGAGATACAGATGAAAAAGGGATACTTAGAGGTAATATAACCGCATTTTTCAAGAGGAAAAGTGATTAAATATATAGGAGAATCCACAACTTAAACCCCAACCTCACCGTCACCAGCAAACCATATAAATCCACTTTAAGAAGTAGATAAATGCGTCCACATTTTTGTGAAAGAAAATTGGGGAAAAATATAATGTGTGGGTAGGAAGGGAAGTCAAATGAAAAAAAACCCTCAATACACTTTGCAGGATTCAAACACCCACTACGGTAACAAAGTGAGGCTCCAGTTTAGTGCTTTTGACCAGTCAGCCACCTTTCTGGTTCCAAATCAGGTTTGAAAATAAGGAAAATGGTTTGTTCCTAAAACTAATTTTAGTTTCCAGCGTAAATAAGTATGTTTGATTTGTTTAAAACTGTTTCGTTTCAAATTGATAACCCTTTCAGAAACTGCCAATCGAAAATATTGTTCTCTGCAGCGAACATTTCCCTCGATAAATTGACATTATCTTGATCGAATAAGTGTGTGAAATGAACGAAGAGCTCTCCACCCAGGAGGGGGGAACTGCCATTCTTTACGCAGATGAGGCCCATAACGGGCGGTCATTTCTCTTGATGTGATACACGTGTCACGGGGGGGGGGGGGTACGGGGGAGAGAAAAAAAACTTGAGCGGGGAGAAAATAAAAATCGGTGTGGTTTCCACATTTTGTAAAACTAGAGAAAGAGAGACAGAAAGAAAGTTATGACTACGTCACCGATGAAATACGGCACAAATACCCACCCGATTTTTACTCCCCGAATCATGTCCCAATGTGCTGCTGAAAGGTAGGGGTGTCCATAGCCTACGTAGGACCAGCGCTAAATATTTTGCCACCCTTTGTACATGTCAATTGGCCACCTCAATTTTAACACTATCTTAATACTTCTTACTGCCCTCCGCCTGTGCATTCAAATTTTAAAAACACAAAAAACCGTTTATAATCTTGCACAAAAACTACTTAGGAGTGCGTTAAATTCTGCGCTGGGGAAACCAATTTACAGTGAATTTAGTGGAATAAGAGTTGAAGAGAGTAGAGGGAGAACAGACATAGGGGATCACAATGCTTCTGGGAAATATTAATTAATTTAGAGACTAGTGTACCAGCATTTTCGTGAAGGGAGAGTGGAAAAATATTAAGGAGAAACTATCCACAGTACAACCGACTGGGATCAAACACTGATCTCCCAGTCATCGCCATTCTAGTCTATTGCCAAAGTGATGCGTTAGAGGATTCGGCCACTGAAGTGGGTTACAGTCTTGATTCGAAAGTAATTCTCAAATTGTGTGTGTGCTACTTGTTACTTTCCGTCTGGGTTTTCCGAATTTAACACCACAATTAATTATTCGTCAAATGAGGTAGCATAATGACGTCACCATACGCTCTAATACCCTCACGCCACTGTTAGCTTAGTCTAATTAATTCTAGATTAAGTACAACCCTCAGATCCCAGCCATTAGTTTACTATATATACATCTCTCTCAATCCAATTCACAACAATACATTTTAAGCCTTGACTGGTCTAGATCCTGCAACATATAGATTTATACACCAACGCACCATCGTCTGAGCTAAGGTTCCGGACACAGGAGCGTCGCTTTGAGGGGTGGAAGGGAGGATACGAGAGTATTCCTCACTCTCCTCATCAATGTCGGGGAAAAGCTAGAAGTAAAGTATTTTGTGGAGAGTCAAAATCTTGAGCTGGTAAATTCTAGAATTACTTTGTACTGCAGTACTTTCGATTATGAAAGTTTTATACCACAGACTTGTGCATGTAAATTTTAAATTTCCCAACTGTCAATCCCTACTCTTCAAAAGTTCCCAACTCCATAACTCATCAAACATTGAAAGGAGATAACTTCTTTAGTAAATTGTATATAAAGCTTAATTACTCACGTAGGCTAGGCCTAGTAGTGCCGTTGTCACTGAATAACTCACTAGTTTTAAGGCTACTACTACTAGCCTACTAGGCACTAGTAGCCTTAATAAGGTTAGTTATTGTTTTAAGTTGATCACTTGATAGAGCCTGGAGTTTTTTACGAGCCAAAGATTTTTTTCTTTCCTACACGCAATGATGGTGTGTTTAAAACGAAAATCACTTGTAATTTTAAAAAAAAACATAATTAACAAATAACTTTAAAAATACATTTGCCTAAAACGTAGAGTCAAGCCCCAATTATCACCTCAAATTTTACCATTTTCCCAGGAGTGAACCCCCTAATCTCCCCCTTCCAGGTCACCTTGTTACCTGGTAACCTAGGAATTTTTCTAATTTCAAAAAATGAGTTGGGAAATTCTTCGTTTCTTTTCCTCCCAAAATGTATTTCGTGTGACGCCCCTAGCTGGACTCCACAGTGTTAATGAAACAGGTGTGAGCCAAATGTATTTTTTATAATGGATCAGGTATATGGCCTGATTATGCGGTGATGGATAAGTCGGGGTCAAAATTCTGGCTAGATGCGTTGAGGTGGATTTTTTTTTTTTACTAAATAGATTCCCACCCTCCCACTATACAAATTTGAGTACATTTATTCTTAATCTTACCTTCCACATCGATACCTTATTAGTGTATATATAGGCTAGCTCGACCAGAGCGCAGAAAAAGCAAAGCAAAACAAAAACTAGCTCAAAGGAACAGTAAAAATAGTGAGAATTCTAAGAAAACTCACTTGAGCTTGTAAAGATTGTAGAAAGACTTGTAGACCACATTTGTTGACTTAGAAAAATAGCCTCTTGCACTTGAGTAGGAATTGAACCCGAGCCTCCTCATCATTCAATCGCACAACAGCTCATCTAGCCATGCTGGTGCCCGACAATTTATCTCGGTCAGTTGCGCGTCTTCCTAGCGCACCAGGGTCCAGGCTTCGATTTCTAGTATGGTCGAAAATGTATCATCGATGTGTTTTTTTTTCTATCCGGGAGCTGGATTGTGTCCGTTTGAGTATTCAGTTAGTTTGTTAATCGTGTACTGATATAATCAGTGTGTTTAATAAGGGGAGGTTAGGTTTTTTTAAAAAAAGCACTGCTAGTAAAAATAAGTGCACAGTGACCCGTTAGAATTATTGACCTATATAGTTTATTGCGCTAGTGAGGTAAGGATAGTGACAATATAATTTAAAGTAAATGTACCCCCCCCCCCTGCGTGGAGGGAGAGTAATAAATCATTTAAGAAAAATCACACTCGGTACAAGAGATTCGAACTTGTACCTCTATGTCCCTGGCATTCTACACTAGATGATATTGACACTTTGTCCACGCGCTCATCGGGTAACTGCTGGTATAAATGTACTATTTATAAACGAGGCTATGCGATATATCCAAAGCTTAGGATTCCTAGCTATGAAGATAACCAGTTCATATATTTGCTAAGAATTTATGGTCGAAACCCATAACAGAGAGTTGACACCTGGCAGTAACCAGTTGACCATTGTGTTACAAATATGTAGTTTTTAAACTAATATCTAAACAAATACATTTCATAGTATATCGACTCTAAAAGAAACTCAAAATCACAGCTCATCGAATATGAATAGTAACTAAAGAAAAAGTACAGAAATCACAGATAATGTTTGCAAAGTCAATTTAAAAAAGTGATTAATCAGTTCATGGGATATAAATTGTAAAAAGTGACGTCACATCTCATAGAATGAAGACTACAAAAAGAAAAAAAAATCATAGCTCATCGTTGATAAAAATTTACTCTTCCTCCCCCCTTCACTCACACACACACACAACACACACACACACACACACACACGCACAAATTTTCCTGAAAAAAATACACTTAAAAAGTGTTTTTTTTTAAGTTGGGCAAGTGTAAGTTTTAATTAACGTCCCGCAGTTATTGGTCCTACTGTTTTTGATTATTGGTGGTTGCAGATGGCAGCAATGTTGGTCTGGTGGTGAGTATGTTGGAAACGAGTCTTTGGCTGAGGGGGAAGGGAAGGGGGGGGAGAGGAACAGAAGGGAAATAGCACTTGGCCTAGAGTCAAATTGTGGCACGCCTGGCGGTAACAACCAAACAACAAAACAAGACAGGCAACGCGCGTGCGTGCGCTAGGGCTGCCAACACCACCGACATAAAGTGAACACGACACGGGTGTCTCCTCCCTCCCCCTCCTTCTCTTCAATCACCGTTCTTCCCGCTCCTTTTCTCTTTTCCTAGACTCCTTTCAATTGTATTTCTGTCTATGAGCAGCCGGCCGGTCTGTTGCTCCTATTGTGTTTTTGTTTTTTTACCGTGCTCTATTTTCACATTTAGTACAGTCTGTCTCTGAACCTGTCTCCTTAGAGATTGAGTTCATTGTTGTATTCATTAATCATGATTAAAAAAATTAACACACCAAAATGGGACGATTTATTTTTTTCTTGTATCGTAAAATATTCGTTCATGTCGACCCTTAGTGTTATTCGAACTTCATAAACATACCTTCTTAAAATTAGATATATAACTATATGAAGGGATGGTTGGATTTAATTATATGGCTTATTTTAACTAAACACAGCTTGGGATTACTAGGCGACATTTTATAGAAAAATAAATGGAAACCCTACCCTGGGCTTATCCTTATCTGTGAGAGTAGGGCTAAGGTATCTAAAATGGCCTACCGCCATATATTTAAAACTCTTGGCCAATTATAAAAGAACAGTATGTAGGTAGACTTTAAGAAAACGCAACAGAATTCATACTGTGTAACCTTTCGAGATTGAATTTCAGCCTCACAGATTGAAATAATAAGTTTAATAAAATACCATCAAAACTTATTGATCTGAATTCAAAAGCCGCATGACACCATTTAACTAAACGTGATTTTTTATCAACTATAACAAACTTAGCTTGGTTTTTCTCCCATTGCATCTTACTATATATATTATAATCATTGTAGCAACTGGGCAAGGATGAAAAGGGTAGAAATTAGAGGAAATCTACACAAATTTGCGTGAAAGGGAGTGTGGGTAGTAATTAAGAATACACCACCTCACTAAACTTTGTTAGAAATTTGAAATCAGAACTCCCAGTCACCGACAATCCAGTCTATTGTGAGAGTGAGGCCCTAGATTACACAACCACTGATGTGGATAGTAAAAATTATAATAATATATTGATATTACCGCTAAACAAATATTTTAGGGGCCTGCGTATGGTTTTAACTACATTTACTGAGATTCTCTAATAGCTTTGCGGGCTAATGCCTCGCTAAGGAGATCTGACCGCTACTTGGAAACGCCCGGTGGCGCGCCGTGAGGTGCTCCGGGTAGGCAATCCTTCTAACAGACGTGAGACGCAGGCAGTGTCAAGTAACACGTCGCAGGGAAGGGCTTGTATTTGAGATTAAATTTTTCTCTTTGGAGAATTAAGTCAAATATCAAACTAATGAACGCATAAAACAAAACACACCGAATGTAAGAAAAAATGTTATATAAATGAATAAATCCCTAGTTGCACTCCACTTACGCTGAAAGGTATCAACAGCCATAACTTGACCGATTACATAAAGTATGTCCTTATATTATAAGCTGAGCCATAGCGTAGCCCATCAAGATTAGCTTGCTACTTTTAAAGGTAAACGAAGTTTACGTTTTCGAAACCTCAGCTTTCTAAGCCCCTTGGATTTGTAATTGAAGGGTCAACACACAAAAAAAAACATGTTTTATTTATATAGCCCGCATTGGTGGGTGTGTGGCACGTCTACTTAATCTAGTATGGTTTTCAGGGGACAAGGGGGTTGATTTTTTTAAATTCGGGTCCGGTGTACAGAGTGTATTTTTCCCTAAATGGTTTCCCACTCTCCCTCAGCAAAAAAATGTTTATTTCTTCTAAAATTACCTTACTCATTCCTATTCCACTATATTGATTAAATTAGGACAGCCCAAATGGTTAGTAAAATGGGAAGAAAATATATTTACATATTATATTAATATAGTTTTAAAGTAGATTCTACATAATTTTTTCAGGATAGTACTAATTATATGTTCTCCCTTGAGTCAGAATTGTTCAGTTTATTATGATGATAAATTCAAAAAATAAATATTATTATTGATGTGTGTATCTTTTCTCTATATAAAAGCACCACTTTAATCCATCTTTGATAATAACTTCACTCCCGTCGATAGTGATTTTAAGAATTTGTTTAAATATCCTAGTGTGTTGATCTATGTGTGTGTGTGTTGTGTGTGTGTGTGTGTGTGTGTGTGTGTGTGTGTGTGTGTGTGTGTGTGTGTGTGTGTGTGTGTGTGTGTGTGTGTGTGTGTGTGTGTGTGTGTGTGTGTGTGTGTGTGTGTGTGTGTGTGTGTGTACATAAATATCATATTACAATGAGACAGTGACCTACGACAATTTTACTTCCAAAATAACACCAGACTGAACAAACTTAAGGTGGGATGGAAAGTAACGCGAGTTAAGATCTTTTTTTTTCTTCAGTTTTTATACCAAAAGTTTTTTTGGGGTCAAAATAAATAAAATATTGCTTTAGAAGATACATTTAGTTTAAATTTTTACTCATGGTAATCTTAACAGTTCTTGAATATCCGTCATAAGCATCGTTGTATTTGACCAAACGATTTTTAAATGAAGAGAAAAAATCCTGCTCAAATTAATTATTTAACGCCCTCGACAGATATTCAGAAATCGTCGAGTTTAAAATGCATAGAAAATTAAAACGTATGTATCTACTGCACCACTATTCGATTTATTTTGACCAAAAAAAATGTTTTTTTGGCATTGAAATGAAAAATTACGAAACATAGCTCACATTCCCTTCCATCCACCCCGACGTAAGGACACCACCTCCTTGGAAAGAAATACTTTCACACTGCTGTATTTCTCATGGGAATGGCAGTTATTCAGTTTATAAGCCACTAGTACAATCCTCAGTTATCTTTTGAGTGTTCCTTTGTGAGTATATTAACCAGAAGGCTAAATATATGTTTCTAACCATTTATTCTGATCTAATAATATTTATCACCGCTTCTTACTACCCGTCCGGGTTATACGCTTAAGTACTAATTACGCTAATGGATTAGTAATTGGGAGGGTTGAATTTAGAGGAAGTGAACCCGCATTTGCGTGTAGGGAGAGTGGAAAACCATTTAGGGAAAACCACCCCCAGTTCATCCGACCGAGATTCGAACCTCGATCTCCCCATCCTTGGCGGTTGAGCTCAACACGACTAGCGCGTTAGCCAACTACGCCACTGAGGTGGGTTATATTCTGATCTAAAAAAAGCGACATTTAGCGTGAAACGTCGCTGAAAATGAGCTAATTTCATATTCTTATGAATTTTTATCAGCTCATAAAACTTAAAATGTAAGGTTTTTAAGTTATATTGGGGTATTTTAATATAATTATTTCACCTACAATTTGGTAAGAAACATATTTTCAACTAGCAAAAGACTTCTTAAATAAATCTGGATTTATTGACGTCTGTAAAGCGAATTATTACACCGGTAGGTCGCAATTTTAATTCACAATGTTCTTTCTTGTGTTTCTTGAAATTATCTTACTAGAAAAATAGTTTGTTTTTATGATTAAGAATATTAAAGTGACAATAAAAAAGTTAAACCTTAGTATGGCTTATATTCAAAAGGTTTATTTTTCTAAGGAGAGTTGTACATCTACCTTAGGGGGTAAAATAGAATAAGTATTAGTTTAACTCATAAGTTAGTTGATAAAAACAAGTTTACTAAAGATAATTTGTAAAGACTAAACTAAAATATTCTGTCTTAGAAAATGTGCGTGATAAAGGGCTTGAGCTCAGGACATTTTACTCACAGTAAAACAATCTTAATTTGTTATTCACATTAAAATAAATCCAAATATAAGAATAAATAAATAAATAAATACAGTATTGAGTATTTTTCCCGAGAAGTTGTCTTGTAATATTAGAGCCATATGCTCCAGTACTTATCCATAGAGGCTACATTATTTTATCTATGAAGAAATTATAAATAAATATAATAAAATTTTGTGTTTTGTTTTCCGAAATGAATACCTAATATTATAAATTGTGTACTTTGTGTGTCTGTGAGTAATTAGAGTGTTATGCATTCAATTTGTGTGATGCGCTAAACTCCATGAAACTATAGAAAAGCATTGATAGGATTATGGAGCCGGAACAAATAGCAAATGACATAATCTCTGTAAAAACTAAATACAACAATCAGACAGATTGAAATAATAATGGAATCGTTGATAATTGTTTAGTCTGGCATGCGAGAGTATACACACTGCCCTAATAAAATGTTGACATTCTAAGAATAGCAACAAAGCACGCTTAGGAAACACACAAAGTGGGGATGAAGATAAGTGGTGAAGGGGAAAAGGAGGAATGTGTGAAGCGAAAGAAGGAATGTGTGTGAAGTGAAAGAAGTAATGTGTGAAGTGAAAGAAGGAATGTGTGAAGTGAAAGAAGGAATGTGTGAAGTGAAAGAATAAATGTATGAGGGGAACGGAGGAATGTGCGAGGGGAAAGGAGGAATGTGTGAGGGGAAAGAAGGAATGTGTGAGGGGAAAGAGGAATGTGCGAGGGTAAAGGAGGAATGTGTGAGGGGAAAGGAGGAATGTGTGAGGGGAAAGAAGGAATGTGTGAGGGGAAAGAGGAATGTGCGAGGGTAAAGGAGGAATGTGTATGGTGAAAGGAGGAATGTGTAAGGTGAAAATAGGAGTATGTGAGGGGAAAGGAAAGAAGGAATGTGCGAGGGGAAAGCATGGATGTATCCGGGATAAGAGAGAGTGAAGGAATGTGGTAGATGGAATGTAAAAAGGAGAGAATAAGGAAGAAATAAAGAGTAAAGAAGTTAGAAAGAAGCAGGGTAGTATGGGAAAAGTGTAACGTTGACAAGTGTAAGGAAGGAAAGAGCTGATGAAGAAAGGGGTAAGAAAGGAAGGAGGGGAAGAAGAGGACAAGTGTAAGAGAGGTAGGAGGGGAAGAGGACAAAGAAAGACGTGAATTAGAATGGAATAAAGTGGTAAATGGAAGGTGTGTGTATATAATACATTATATGAATGGGTAAAGAAAAATATAGTGGAAAAATCAACACATCACAAATACCCGCAATATAGTAGGCTGCATATTGCGATCTGCCTATTGAAGAATTATCCAGAAATATTTTAATACTATAACAGCAATCAGACTTCAGGAAGTTTAGTTACCCATTTTATAGAAAGGTGAAACACACAAATTCATAATGATACATTTTAAACCCGACCGGGAATCAAATCCCGAGCTCTTAGTTAAGTGTCCAAACGCGCAACCAACATTAGCATTCAACCAACATTGCTGAAGTATTGAACAACCTGCAGTGGCAGATTAAGCTAAGCCACATAAAATGCTCGGTGGTTGTAATTAATGAATACATCATGGCATCAGTCTGAAATCGAACCATACCAACTGAGCGGCTGCCATCTGTTGGCGATAATAGTGCCAACCTTTGATGATAGAGGGTGCCATGTGATCAGCACAACGAACCTTCCGGCCGTTAATCTCAGTTTTATAGACCGGAGATGATACTTTTTTTGTTCAAGTAGCTCCTCATTTGTCCTCACGAGGCTAAGTTGACTCCATTCAAGACCCACTGTTTTACAGAACAATCTGGAAGCACCAGGGATTGAAGCCGGGATCTCTGGATTTGTAGCCAAGAACTTTGACCACTAGACCCACAGATGTGGTCATGTATTAACACACACTAAAAAAAAAATATGTCCCCAGACATGTAATTGAACTGAGGCCATGTCTTTAGAGTGAACATATTGGCTTATGTGATTCATTAAAACAGTTTATCAGGATTCACCTGATGTAAATAATAGTTTATTTTTGTATAAAATTAAAGTTTAATAACTACTCAACTTGAGTGAGTGTGATCAGCACCTTGTACTACACCCGTAATAAACTTCTAGCCCAGGTGCGGATTCGGGGTAGGGGTGGGGTCAAAGGGTCAGTTGACTCCCCTGTGAAAGTTAGAAAATTAATACAAAAAACCAAATGAAAGTTCAAATTTTAGAAAGAAAATACAGCACAGATAAATTATACAATTTAGTATCTTTTTACGTGTAGGCACCTCTTAAGCCGGGTCCACGCGTGCGTTATTCATCCACTTTTATTCAATTTTCGACATGACTCAGGCAAGTGTGGAAAAAAATATTCGTTTTCACGTCGTGCATAGCGAGTAACGAACATTGTTCCGCATAGAGACGGTAGATTACCACACATCAAAGAAGACTAATAATTGCCTGAGAGCAGTTCATCCACGAATACCGAATATAGAGTATGTGTGGACAGCAGGAGCGGTGGAACTGTGGGGAACTCTGCCCCCCTTGAAATAATCTACCCTTCCCTGGAATAAATTTCTACCCCCCAGATATATTTCAAATCCTCTGATATTATAGAATATTAAGCTGAAAGATGGCCTTAAATCAAACTCCAAATGAATTCTAGATCCATTTTATTGTCAAAAATTTGCCTGAGAGGACCGCTTCAAATAACTACAATACTAGAGGCAACTGGCAGAAAAAAAAATTAGGCGAGGGAAGCTCTTAATAGCTTCCAAGGTCATCCAAATTTCAAAAATGACTAGGGAGGACAACTCCAAATAGCTTCTAGATGCATGTCATTTTGAAGAATTTTCAAGTAAGGACCACCCCAAATAGCCTAGTTTCTCAAATAATTCAATCTTCAAAATTTTGTCTGTGGAAGACCACTTCAAATATTATCTTCTAGAGGATTTTAACTATAGTAAAAAATTAAGGTGAGGATCACTCTAAATAGCTTCGAGGGGCATCCGAATTTCAAAAATTTCTCGGTGAGGAAAACTTTAAATGGCTTATGAAAGAATCCAATATTTTTTTAATCAAGGCAAAGACTACTCATAGCTTCTAGAGTGGACCATTTTTCAAAAAATTGTTAAAGGAGGGCCACTCCAAATAATTTATAAAAACTTTCTGATTTTAAAAAATTGGAGTGGATGACCACGGTTTAAAACATATATAAGATCAAATATGAATGAGACGCTATTAAATGGGGCCAAACAGAAATTTAACATAGTAAGTAACTATGTTATTTATAATTATGACCTCCCTATGAAAATTATCTGGATCCGCCCCTGTTCTAACCCATCTTATAACACCTGATTTCACAAAAGTGCAAACTAAATTATCGACTCCAAAGAGGTTTGAAGCAAAGCCCTTAAGAGTAGTTGCCCCGCCGTTTAAAGAACGTCTCGATGATCTTGACCCTATCTGAGACAGTGATCAATAAGGTTTAAGTCATATCCATCACGTGTAAAAGTGTTTACATATTTTTATCTGGACAAACTATACTTTTGTGTCTAAGTGGTAATACATTAATCCAACAAGTTTTAAATTTAAAAAACTAGGAGCTAGCCACAATCTACATGAACTAATCCAAGGGCATAGGAAAGAACAAGTGAATTTTAAGCTAACTTACCAGACCTCTGAAGGATAAAGTAGGAATGACCAATTAGGACCCCCTTCAACTCTTGCTTAAAGTATCCAACCAGGAATCGAACCCCAATATCTGCTGCTACTCTGGTGCGATTACTTGAAAATTAATTCCTAATTAGCACAATGGTGAAGGCGTAGTAGGGAGTATAGTGGGGCGGGGATCATTTCAAGACCTTTGTGACTGTTATGTGTGTATCATGCTGTTCTAATCAACAGCTAGGTTACATAAACTTAACGGAGAATGATCTAAGCAGACGATAGGTCGTTGATCCTATGTAATTAATTGCAAGACATGTCAATGAACCTACAATCAGATTTATGTAGGAAATAACTTAAAGGACAGTTACAAAAGCTGATGAAACAATTTTTACACATGTGGGATAGAGCACATTTACCTTTATGTAAGCTTATATATAGTAGCTCTTAATAATTACGAAATTACATCTCATTAATTCATATTTAAATTCTTTTTATAAGGCTTGAAACTATAGCAATATTTTATCAGCTCATACAGTGGCATACCTTGGTAGTGATTTCTCAGGGGGACAAATATTCAGAGCCATGCCACGGAAAAAAGAAAAGGGAGAAGGGGTGGGGGTTGAATAGCTGAGTACTCACTCTGCAATATAAACATCTCTAACAGCCCCCCCCTGCCCCCTTCTAAAGAGGGAACTGCAGAAATATCTCTGGCAAACAGAACCATGCACTCCGTTGTAATTTTTTTCCGGGACCACCGCCAATTTTGATTCTAGTGAGCCTTGTGTTTTGTAAGTGCAGGAAATGCCTGCGGCGGTTGGAGTGCTAATATTAGTGCTCGTCCAATTTAATAAACAAGCGTATTTCAAATATTGGTTCTTATTGTTTCGTCTGTCTAAATGTACTTGTCACATTTATGATTGTGGCATGAAATGTGTTTCAGCTTAGCAGAAGGCCACCCACAGGCTCGTTTGGCAGTGATGTGTGTGTGTGTGTTTGTGTGTGTATTGGTGCGGTTTTAGTGGTGGTATGCTGGCTATTAGAATCTTAACATGATGAAATCATCTGACAAACAACAACCAAATATTACTGGTAGTCCTTCATATTTTTATTTGTGAGTTTAACACAGGAGCTATTTATTATAGACTGTTCATGGAAGCTTGGACATTTTCTGAAATTAGAAATTATACTAAAAACAATTCCATATTTATTTATTTTCCCACCGTATCTTTTTATCCGTCCGAGCTATTCGCAGTTTAATTTCACCAACGGCTTAAGGGTATAAGTTATAGGAAATATATCCGCATGTGCATGGTGGGAGTGGGACGTCTAGGAAACCAGCCTCAATACACACTGCCAAGTTAAAGCTTTACCATCCCACAAACAAGACTAGATTAGCCTGGAACTTAGTTCTCGTGGACCCCGATGTAATTTTATATTCACGACACTAGCTTTACACCAGCCTCCATTTCATTGATTAAACATTTTTTCGGCAGCGTGGAAATAGAACTCATGACTCTTAGCTCAGAGACAGATAATGTTATATGTTGGCCTAGTGTAAATTTTAATAAGTTTTGTGTTGTAGAATTGTTTCAATATGATATATTTTATAAAAAGTTTTAACGCCGTTCAGAGAACATAACATATTTTTAACTAGGTACAAAAAAATCCCCATTTCAACGCCGGAGCCTTCCAGCAGTTCCCCGACAGCGGGATGCTTACCCCCCTCCCCCTTACTTTACGCCCAACCTCTTCCTTCTTCCTCAACACTTCCTGGTGTCCAATTAGCTACGCACTGAAGAGCTCTTTTTACAGGCGCCGTTCCGACGCTAGAAACGGCCGTGGTCACTTTCTCACTTACTAGTGGAGTCGATGCGGCTTGTTCGGTGATAATTAGGTTTCGGACTTCGCATACTGTCACATACTTTTTCCTTTGCTGTTATCTATATGGCAGCTTTAAATACATTTATGTTATGTGACATATAACAAAACTAACCAGTTTTATGGTGTATTTTAATTTATACTTGGGTGAAAATGCATATTTTAACAATTCAAAAGAAAATTTCCTCCATTCTCAGCAAAAATATAGAACCATTAACAAAGGTAGTCACTTAACCCAGTTTATTTCAAATGACCCCGTTCAATGATTCAGGTAGGTAGCGCAAAGGTCAACGAAGGTCGTTGGGCGAGCTGTCAAACTTTTACCGATATTTCGGAAGACGGAATCTGAGAGTCGCAATGGAGACCGAAGGTGAAGGAAGAATTGCTATGACTGGGTGGATGTATGTCTTGAGTTTTCTGTATCCTGAAGATGAAGCCAGCACCAAATGGACAATTATTAGCGCTTGTGAGAGGAAGGAGTTGAAGATTAAGCTTGAATTCATACAGACACACTTCCTGGCACGACACCATCGCCAAGCTTGAAACTAGAGGTTTACAATCATAGGAATCTTTGGCGCTGTTCCAAAAATAATAAAATAGTTATGTGCCGGGTACAGCTGTGAGAGCCATTGCAAAGAAATTTCAAAACATATTGAAAAGAAATGCAGGCCTCAGTGTTTTGGAAACAATAAACCAAGTTCTTCGGGAGAAATATACTATGGAAGTATTAGTATATTCCAACTGAAATGACCAGCTTTAAATTCCACTTGTGATGTAGAGAAAAGCTTTTCAATATACAAGAATATTTTAAGTGCTAAACCCGAATCATTTCACTTTTAAACTCTTAAGAACTATCTAGTTGTCAAATGTAATCAGAACCACAATCAATAAGCTGTTGTAAATAATGATTTTATACCATTTTAATTCAAAACCTTGCCTTATTTTTGCTGTGAGTATTTTACTATTTTTCTCGCATATTTATTTAGTTTTAAGTGTGTAATTGCATACATATTTTACTGTTTTTTCGTGCATATAAATCCGCAGTCTTGTGATAAGTGTGGCAACATTTGGGTACTTGAGAAAGAAGATTTTAAAACACTAAATGTAACATGCTTTCCTTAACCTATCAATACAACTACTACAAGTCCACAATTAAATTGGCCAAGCGGTGTAAAGACGTCACTCTCATGTTAGACTGGCCTGCTGATGATGAGGAGATCGTGGTTTGAATCTTGGTCGGGTCTACTTGGGGTATTTTTTCATAAATGGTTTCCCTACTCTTCTTCTATGCAAATGCCGGTAGAGAACTAAAATGCTTCCTTCCTCATCACTACAGTAGCCCCATGGCTTCTTTGGTGCTGACTGACAGTTCACAGCTGACTTCTGACAGTCAACATTAGGTATATACCTAAACTTTGACTGTCAGAAGTGACAGCTGCTAAACACCATGTTTTTTGCAGATCATATGGTTCGGCTAGGGATACATATTTGGTCTGGTAGCTTTTCAAAGCCGTCAGATGTCAGCTGTGAGCTGTCAGTCAGCACCAAAGAAGCCATGGGGCTACTGTACGCCATTAAAGTTATTATCATTTTTATATGCGTATAACCTAAACAGGTAGATAATTATTCTTACGATACATTCATAGATTTAGGTCGTACTGTCGTCGATAGTGAGGCAGATACAACAGCCAGTCTCCTGATCGTCATTTAATCACTGTAGAAGGGGAAACTCTAACTACGAAATTGATAAATATTGTTGCCATTACCGGTATTTTTATTTGGGTAGATATACACCTTACCGACCGAGATAATGTGCAGGATAACGCGAACTCTGGCTTAGCTTTGAAGGAGAAAATATTCTTATTACTAGCAAAAATTAATTTTAGCTATGTCTTTTTGGAAAATAATTTTAAGTTCTATAATTAAAAAAAAATATGCGATTATTTGTGCTCAGCGTTTTATCAGCCGTCGAGATAGCCACGTAATAACATGAAAGGTAAAGTTTAAAGAAGTTTACAACGCACTTGCATGGAGGGAGTACGGAAGAACCCATCTAGGTAGGGGGAGGGGTGAGATAAAGACCCTAAGGGTACATAGCTGGGATGTGAGCCCTAAAACACCAGACGAGATGACATTGACACCCTTTTGCCTGAGTGCCTAGCCAACAAATGTATACTTTTTTTTTCCCAAGCAAGTTTTTAAAACGCACTAAGATAAGATTTTGAGGGAAGGCTTGGGCGGGGATTG
Organism: Timema podura; assembly: GCA_033556935.1. NCBI lineage: Eukaryota > Metazoa > Arthropoda > Insecta > Phasmatodea > Timematidae > Timema > Timema podura. The sequence continues at coordinate 13,777,324 of JAVRXN010000008.1, forward strand.
TCGCTACTACCTATTTAATTTGCTTTTAAACGAGACAAAAGTATAATCTTGTAAGTGCGAGGATAGATTACTAGTATCTCTTAGGAACACACTTAAAACTTGAGGAGCTAGGCAAAGCCTTAATTTAACTTGTAAGGCGTAGTAATTAGTTTTTACTAGTAAAAGCAAGATGACGTAAGAGCAGAGGAAGTGAAAAGCTCGAGTAGTAGTCAACCCTCAAACTTTCATTACTCTCGTTCTGGGGTACAGCTTTGAGAGAAATTATTTCACACGCACAAAATTTCCCAGCTTAACATTGTAGTTTAATTAATACGTCCAATAATAAAGGTTTCCCGTTGGTTTTTTAATTCCACCATGTTTTAGTAGTAGTAGTAGTAGTAGTAGTAGTAGTAGTAGTAGTAGTAGTAGTAGTAGTAGTTTACGCATATTTTAATTACGAAAGTAGGGTAGGGATGAGAAAGGAAATATATCCTAACTTCTGTAGAACGATAAAGTGAAACACTTTAGATTAAAAACACCCTCGAAGTAAACCTGACTGGGTGGGGTAAGAAATTAGACTTCTGCGTTACCGGTAAAACCAGATTGGGCGAGCCCAACATTTAGTCCCCACGCACACCAATGCGAATATTACCAAAAGCTGTTAACAGCTTCATCTAAGGGATATGGATTGTGGAGATAATTTGAAGGAAATGTTCTCCTCACCACTTCAGTTGGTCTGGGTGGAGAATGGAAAAACTAAAGTGAAAAATTACATGTGGGAAACCCTCGGTGGAGATTCGAATTTCATCCTCCTGATTTCTGGTAATCTCAACTATTACAAGCCTGACACGCACACAATTTTTTTTTGTATGTAACTGTACATCACACACAAAATAAATAATGCAACATATTTTGAGCGTAGCTGAACACAAAATGCATGAAAAATACAGCAATTGTTTTGTACGTGTCTAGTTTTGTGCATAGCTGTACACACATAAAAATTATTGCAACCTACTTTTGTACGTTACTGTACATGACAATAACAATAAATAAAGTAATACATGTTTTATGCGTGAGCTGTACCGTACACAACACAACACGCACTTTCCAAGATTGCAAGTCCGCGCGCGAGCTACATAAAGGAGCAGTATATACCAAGGTAGTATGAATTAAAAGGAGGTATACGAGCCTTGGAGAAGTTTAGGGGAGGAAACTTACACGAGCAACTGAAGGCAATTTGGTAATAAACAGGGTTAAAAACAAGCGACTCACTTCGATTAAAAAGTTTCGTGAACATAACTAAGAGAGTTATGTCCGCACACGAATTGCAACCTAACTTAACCTAGAATGTAAACACCCAGGACATGGTTAGCGTACATTTTTGAAAGCGTGTAAACAAAATGTGTATAGTTTTCGCCGAAATTCGATTGAGTGCCCAAAGGATTTTGAGTAGCTAGATGGACTATATAAAAGCCATTCATCATCATCAATATGAATTTTTATTTTACATACTAGTTTAATATCTCATCTCAAGTGATTTGAATCTAAAATTCTAAGAAATAGACTTAGTACCAGAAGCGTTTTTTTACTCGACATAATTATAGTGTAGGACTGACGTCCTAAGCTACGAGAGCAACGATTATTATCGACGAATATATTGTACAAATGAATATAGTATTAATACATTTTCGGTCCAACTTAATCGCTAAGGGAAAATATAAATTTCCAATCCAAGGAGAATTTATGGAAGATATTTAAACTTGAATTAATATAGAGATAAATTAAGACCGCCGTAACGATAGTATGATGATTTAAAATGGTGTCTTTAGATTAGTGCCAGTTTTGGATATCCTAAACATGCTTAGTACTAACACTCCCTAAAATGTTTTAAGTTTACAAATTTACCAAAACATGTAAGCCAGTTGATTTAGTAAAATAGTTTCTTTAAAATACACCTTAATAATAAAATATTCAAAAGTTTCGCAAACCAATAAAATATATTTCCACAAGCAGGGAATGATAAACAGAATGTATGTAGACATGAGCATTGTCTGTGATGTATGAAAAAAAAAAATACCCCACCCGTCTTCAAAATCCGGGCCCCGCTTACCAACTACTCCATAGTGGAAACATATACGGTAAGCCTGTTATCTTTCAGGGTAAACTGAGTGCATGTCTGGGATATAAGGTTCTTACTTTTGAAGTGTGAATTGAAATTTTAAGAAGTCCAAGAGGATGAGTAGTTATTTTAATAATATGTCTTTTTTAGTAATTCGACACCAAATTAATTAAAATATATTAAAATTTGATCTGAGGGACATAAATTTATTTGTAATATCCTATAATTTCTCGCCTTCTTTTGTTTGCACCACGTCTTACTACCCGTCTGGGCTATTCACATCTTTATACTAATGAGGTAAGGATGATTAAGGTAGTATTTAGATTAAATGTACACAAGTTTGTGTTTAAGGAAGGAGAGCTGTAATCAATTGGGGGTTTATTTTGATTTAGTTAAATTATCTAAGTTCTTATCAGTATAGTGATAGTAAGATTTACTTCCTAGGTTTTGTCTTATGGTTAGTTATTTTAATTGTACTATTTATTATCTGTTTAAATAGCTTAATTTTAGAGCTTGATATTGAAGATATCAAAGTGAAGTTTAACTTCTTTAAATATACTTACAAAAACATTATTTTTATAATGAAAATATCGGCCTACATCCAGCCGGGATTGAATCTTGCTACAGCAAACCAGACAGGACGAGATTCATGCCTTCTTGGTCCTGCTTAACGATGCAGGTGAATAGTTTATTAACCACTACAAAATAATGAAAATTATTTTATATTTCATACATGTAAATTTATGTAATACGCTGGCAAATAGTGGAAATAACTCCTATGAAGGAGCCGAGTCCTATAGCGCGCAAAGCGCCTATCGCGTCGCGGCGCCAAACGACGCAAACTGCACTGTCGCTTGGTGCGCTCTACTCGGCACCCCCAAATTAACACCCACCCACCCCTTCTCCACCACGTAGGTTTGGGAAGAAGTAGTAGCTTCTGGGGAGAGAGTAGCGATTACAAACGCTGCGTGCTAACATCCTCCACCCCCCACCCTCTAACCCCCTAAACCACCCCCACCCCTCTCGGTGGCGAGGTCGGTGTGCAGGCGTGACACTGCTACTGTTAGCTTGTTGAGGGAGAGGTGGAGGGTGGCTGTGGGAGAGGGGTGGGAGTGTATTGTTGACTTTACAAGTGCGGTGGCGGCGTCTTACTCGTTAATACACTATACACCCGTTTCCTGCCTCTCACACCCCCGACTTCATTACTCGCAGACCTTGGACAGGGTGAGCCAAACATTGGGATTCTATTATTATTATATTATTATTATTATTATTATATATTATTATTTATTATTAATCATCATCATCATCATAGGTTGTTATAGTCTTACGGCTGTTGGCCAACACTATAATAAAGGAAATTGAAATTGAAAATTGTATTATTATTATTATTATTATTATTATATTTATTATTATTATTTATTCATTGATCTTTAGTTATTTTTATTATTGTTATTTTTGATTCTATTTTAGTTATATATTCTATTTTTCTAACTAAAAATACTAGATTGTGTCTTCCAAATCCTTTTTACACAACGAAAGGTAACGTCGAGATGAATAAAATTATGTATTTATTGGGCGCATCCACTCCTAGGATCTAGGAGAAAATAATAATAATTAAAAAAATACCTTTAGCTCGGCAAATTTAGACAGAGGCACGATGACCCTTAATACTCGAGACCAATGAGTGTGCTCGAGAACGTTTTCTGGATATTACAAGTTAATGATAACTGACACTACCTTACCTACAACAATGGTGTGCCGTAAGTTCTACAAGAGTTGAAAGAATACTTAAAATAAAACATGAATAATTGAAATTAAATTGATCATTAAAACAAAATGTACTAATTTAGATTACAATAATTGAAATACAATTATTGAAACTTTTGTGGGTTATTATTATTATTGTTTCCCTTTTACCACATCCCAATGCTACCTATGAAATACCCAATAAATATAATGCTAATCTGACCAAAAATATATGGTATTACATAAATTCTTAAACAAATTAATCAATTAAAATAACAATCTCAGAACATGGTTAAATTTAGGAGTTTTATAATATATAATACTAGAGTGAAAGAAAAAAATATATATAGGCTAAACTTATATAGTCTATATAGTTTTTGAGTAAGACAAAAAAAAGTATATTGTTGAGGAAAAAGAAAAAGAAATCAATAGAATTAATAGTTTTACATAAAATAAAATATTAATTAATTCTCTGGAATAAATAAAGAGTCTAAATATATTTAGTCTTTTCTGAAAGTTTTTGCATTGATCCTGGTTGCTTGATAAAAAGAGAAACAAATATTAATTGAAGATTTGGCTGGTCTCACCAATGAATTCGTCCATGTTGAAACAGCACGAATTTCTGAAATTGGTTTCCTTTTATTAATTCCAACTCTTCCAAAATTTGAAGAACTAAACAGTCTCTAATTCGTCCCCAGACACTTAACTTTCAATTTTATATTGCACTTTACTTTCAAGCCATTGTTCCACTTTAAAATTAAATTTAGTTAGGAGCCACACAGATTTTGCTTCATGTTAGAAAGAACAAAAACCGAGGAAGCATCACTAATCTTCTTCAGAAAGTGTTCCATGAATCAAATTTAAAAACGTTTTTTTTCTTCCAAGTCCAAAGAGAAAACTAATACATTAAAACAAAAGATAAAATATTAGCTATGGACTAGAGATGAATATAAAATAAAATGCAAATTTAACACAAATATTGAAATATATGTCAATGAATATGAACAATGTTTTTTCTTAAAAGAATTAAAATGTTTATTTCTATCTGTCAAAATTGAAATGCGCGCTAGTTTCAGGTATTTATATCGTCTTTTTTTTTTCTTTTTCTTCTTCTACAATCGCGAGACCCGCCACTCACTTGTTTTAACAAATCCGCGCAGTGTGATGCCTTAAAATAAATCATGGCCGACATTGAAAATAAATAGAAGAGTCAACAAACTTCTTAGAAGGATAATTAATATGTTTAATAAAAGGTAAGTGGTTTTTCCTTAGGTCAAAATTACTTATTTAAATTATTTAAAACAGTGTTAGACGTTCTTCCTTCCGTTCTTTTATTTTTTTTAATGGATGTAAATAGTATTATTTGTCACGCCAGCAACATAGCGCGATAAGCTGCGGCCTAACTTTGAAGTTCATAATTTAAAATGAAAATAAATTGGAAACCATTTACAAAAATTATAAAAATATGAGGAAATACATGGTAGGGTGGCAAATAACGTTACAGTATATAAATACTTAGCTATTAGGGTTTATTTTATTTTTTTATTATTATATGTGAATGTATGGTACAAATGTAATTTTCAGTGCTGGCCTGTTATAGGTCTCACAACTGTTTGTCAACACTATAATAAAGGAAATTGAAATTATTAAAAGCAGAATTTCTTTTAAGTTTGCCCTTAAACATGTAGGTGTTCATCCAACAGAGAGTTATTTAAGAAGCTCCCATACAAGTAAGATTTTTCAAATGTAAAATGTATTTTTTTTAATACAGTTTTTTTGTATTGATTCTATATAAATCACTTCAATGGTTTTGAATTTAATTATTTCACTTCACTTTTTCAATTTACTAATTAAAATTTTTGTTTAGATATAATTATTTCTTTCTTGTGTAATTATTCTACATGTTGTCTTATGTAGTTTTCAGTGCTGAGCTGTTCTAGGCGGTCAGTACCAAAATAAAAGAAATTGAAATGAAAATAATAATATTTTGTATTATTATCACTACTATTCTTATAAACCGCTTCGGTGGCCATGTGGTCTAAGGCATCACTCTCGCAATAGACTATATTGCCAATGACGGGGAGATTGGGGTTCAATTCCAGTCGGGCATACTGAGGAGGTTTTTTCCTGAATGGTCTTATAATCTTCCCTCACGAAAATGCAGGTACACTTCTTTTAAATTCAAGCTTCCTCGTCCTTAACACTTTATAGTAACTAGTACATATGCGTATACTCCGAACGGATAGTAAGACGCGGTTCCCACCCTTTCTTCAAGATTACTACGTACCGTAAATGGCAGATAGTAACAACTGGACCGTTTATTTTTTTGTGTAATGTATCTTGCTACCCATCATAGCTCTCCGTGTGTCCCCACTTGTCGGGTGGGAATTAAGGAATGTAGAACTTTAGATAAAGTGGAGCCACATTTGCATGAAGGCTGAGTGGAAAATTGTTCAGTAGAAAACGCCTTAGGGCACCCAGCTGGGATTCGTACCCTTACCCTCTTGTCACCGTCAAAACCGGCTTTATGAGAGTGACATCTTTGTCCACATGGCCACCAGTGTGGGTTAATAGCCTAAAAATACCACACAAGATGGGAATTTAGGTTTCTTATACAAAGTTTGAAGTGAGAAAGACGAAATATTTTCCTTACATTTTTTCATAAAATTGTTCTACCCGTTTCTTCTTTTCCACCTCGTATTAGTTCCCGTTCCGGCTGGACGAATATATGTTGATTGCATTAATGGGGCACGGATAAGTAAGAGAGAGTTTAAGGAAAATATACCCGCAATTGCGTGGAGGCAGAGTGGAATACCATTTAATGGGGACCCTTAGGTTATGTGCCCAATGATGCGTGTTCTACTTAAATAGAATGAATGTTCTCAAGATATCTTAAGATGGGGTGCTAGTGAGCGTGAGTTTAGTGTATTGATTTTGCAGTTTTTATAGCATAAACATTTTTTGGCCAAAATAAATCAAATATTTCTTCTATAGAAACATAGAGTTTAGTTTTATGCACATGCTAATCTCAACAGTTCTTGAATGTTTGTCATGAGCATAGCGGCATTTGGTGACAAACTTTTTAAATAGAGAGAAAAAGTTTTCATTAAATTCCAGGACACCTTTGACAGATATTCAAGAACTGTTGAGATCAGGATGTGCAGAAAACTAATCTCTATGTTTCTATAGAAGAAATTATTGATTTTTTTTGGCCGAAAAATGTTTATGCTATCAAAACTTAAAAAATACTGCCCTAAACTCACGCTCACTAGCACCCCACCTTAAGTTACAAAGCTTCCACGTCAGTTTAATTTCTCCCAAGGACGTTAAGATCAGAAACACCGGCTTCAGTGACCTAATGGTTTAATGTGTCAATCTCGTGTTGGGCTGGCCTTCTTAAGACTGAGAGCGTGGGGTTCAAATCATGGTTGAGTCTACTGGGGTAGTTTTTTTCCTACTGGTTTCCCACTCTCCTTCCACGTAAATGCGAGTAGATTACCTCTAAAATGCTTCTTCACCTCTACTCCATCAGAGTAAGTTTCGTATATATGTGTTTAGATTGAACAGGTAATAGTACACGGTGAGAAAAACAAGATAAACATTATAAAATGAGTTGCAATAAAGCAATAACAACGAATACAATTCTCTTCTCACACTCATTTATCGGGTACAGCGTTTTATGGTTGAATGTCACTAGCGCCAGGTCTGCTGTAGCCCTGCTGATATGTTAATAATTCCCATATTATATTATTTACGAACACACACCCCTTCCCTTGGGATTCAAAGGTATGAAATTTCTATCGGAAATATTTTCTGGAAAAATGTTCATCACTACCTAGAGTCGACCTCCCTGTAACAGTTGGCCGCAGGGGTTGGCAGTTAATCAATGGTCTGTAAAACGTAGGGATTGCCTCGTTCCACCCCTGGCCAGGGTCGTGAGATAGTGCAAGACGATTTAACCTTGGTAGATATAGTTCGATTCCAGAGGGCACCTGTATCTCGTAACTTGATATATGTGTGTGAGTTTTCGCAGCGCAAGGAGACCGTCTAATGGAACGCTGAGACGCGTTGCAAATTCCCAGAAGCCTTCAGGGTTATTTTTCAAAATATGGTTTACTACAAAAAGAAGATAAAAACTATCAACGCGTTTTTTTATTATTGAAAGTATTTATTATATTTTAAGTTTCATAATCTTTAAGAAAAAACATGAAAAGGTGTAAGTAACTCATATTTAACGACGCTTCATGCAAAATGTCAGAGTTCCGTGCTCAAAGTAAATAGTTAATTTTCTCAAACAAATAAAATAATTTTAACAATGTAACAACATGATATGATAGTAGTTATAAGGATTGAGGATAGTTTTAGTGGTTTTGAAATTTAAAAACCACCATTCTCATAAGATATACCGTAATGTGATGATAGTTTTTACCTTCAAGAAGGCGGCGCCTTTAAGGTGGGGTGCTAGTGAGCGCCAGTTTAGTGCATTAATTTTGCAGTTTTTATAGCATAAACATTTTTCGGCAAAAATAGATAGAATATTTCTTCTATAGAAACATAGAGTTTAGCTTTCTGCACATGCTAATCTCAAGAGTTATTGAATATCTCTCATGAGCATAGCGGCATTTGGTGACAAACTTTTTAAATGCAGAGAAAAAGTTGTCACTAAATTCCAGGACACCCTTGATAGATATTAAAATACTTTTTTGATTAGCATGTGCGGAAAACTAAACTATATATTTCTATAGAAGAAATATTTGATTTATTTTGGCCAAATAAATGTTTATGCTATAAAAACTTCGAAAATACTGCCTAAACTCATGCTCACTAGCACCCAAGATGATGTAGCCGTGTGGTCAAAAAGTGCATTTTAAATAGATACGTTTCAAAACATTTGCTATTTTTTTAATATATATTTACTATCAACTTAATCTAAAGGATATAAGTAGGGTTGTTGAAATGAAATGCAACCCCATTAGCGTGAGGAGAAGATTATAATACTACAGAGGTAATTAGTAATTTATCCGGTCGAGATACAAACCTCAACCTTCCCGTCACCCTCCGATCCAGTACGTTGTATGCATGACGCCTTAGACCATGTTAGCAACAGTGCGTGTATTATAGTTAGTGTAGTTCGGAGATAATCCAGTTTAGAAGGAGAACCGTGAATAAGTGGTGAAAGATACCGGTTCTGTTTTAGCGGGTTCTGACACAGATATTTACTATTTAGTTGGTAAATATTTGGATTCTAAGAGTCAGATGGGATTCTGGTAAGAAGAACAGTATACGACAATTACAAACAACTTTAACTACTTTAATACATTCAAAAGTGTCATATTACCTTCAGATATCACTTTTGATACAGAGTAGCAATACATCTAAAAATAACAATAATATGAGAGCAAAATATAATTAATGTTAACTGCCAAAAAATAATCTTAAAAGAGCTTTCCTTGATTAAGTATGTGTGTATTATTATTATTATTATTAGCACCGCGTCTTACTACCCGTTCGGGTTATACGCACTTACGCTAATGTGCAATGGTAGGGTGATTGTGAGATGAAATGGAGGACCTACAGTTTAACGTGGAATCCGAACCACGGTGGAGGCCTGGCATTCCTCACATTCACAAGTTGTGATTAATACACATCTTGTCAGAGGTGAAGGAAGGGTTTGGCAATCAGATAAATCTGTGCCGGGACCGAGGATTGAACCCCGGACCCTCAGCACAGAAGTCTGACACCTTACCCCTAGACCATCAGGTCACCTCGTTGGTGTGTAAGTTACGCATTAAGATAATATATGTGGGTTTTGATAACTCACGCTAAATACACCTGATGTTAATAAAAAAAATTTAGACAATTATTTAAAATGTGCATGTGAAACCTTCCATAGTCCCAACAATAGTTTTTGGCCCCCCCCTGAGAACGATGGGCACCCCTGGCGACTCTAACAACAGATCCGAGGGCTCTATTTACGACGACTGCTATCATTTTCCTAACTAACCCTTCTCGCGCGCGAACGCCAGAATTCCAAAGAGGGTGAGCGGGTGTGGAGGAAAGGCCTCAGACGGTAATGTTACTGTCAAGAATTTCGAAAAAGGGGGGGGGAAAGGGTGCTGTAGAAACCAGTTAGCGCTACTCCACCCCCACCCCTCCAACCTCCACGCTCCACAGAGATAATTAGAATAGCTAAGATAGTAGCATTTACCGGGATCATTTGGAGTAACGAGGTGTGGGGGTGAGGGGGTACATGTTTTGGTGCAAGATTCGAATCAGGATACCATGAAATTTGGATAAACAAACAAAGCTTTTTAAATAAATCCAAGCCCACTTGTTTTTTGTTATTTTGTTTTTGTCTTTCGCTTTTTGAATCAACTGTACAATCGGATCGACATAGAAGAACCTCTTAGAAGTTATCCCATAAATAAAATTACATAATGTGTATTTGTTAATATGTTTATGGTGTACAAATGTGTTTTGAATTAAGTTCAACATTTAATTTTTGTGAAACCATCTCAGTGTTGTACCTATTTACATAATACAAAATTCCCTGTGTTTCACCAAAAGAAGTTCCCATCTTTCTAGTCACTTTATACAGCAAAGAGGAATGACATTTATTTTTTCATAAAAGGTCATGTCATTGGGGTAAAAAAACAGAATCTTTGATCTTTATAGGAAATATGCAATCGCTACTCGACCCAATGTTTCAGGGATAAAATTAAGAAGGCCGGAAAAGACATGTGTTCAAATCAGTTTTGCTTTTATTTTCATGCAAATGGCTAATATTTAAAGGTTTCAGTTTAATGTACAAAATTCCTAGATATTCAAAGATTCTTTTAGATGTTTATGAAATTCTATGTATTTTTCCTGGGTTTTTTTACATACACGAAAAAACTCTGTTTTCCCGGTTCTTCCCAGTACACTACGGATTAACAAAATTTTGATCTAAAATAAACGTTTAAGAAGACCTCACTTTGAATTTGTATTACATACAAAGAGATTCTTTCAAAATTTATTGAACTTTTTTCATGTATTAATAAAACGTAAATAAACTTCCATGAATATGTTACTGTCGTTTATATAAACATGGACATTTTAAAGAAGGTCTCCAATCATATTTATTTTAGAACAAAACTTTGTAAATTAAGAGAGCAAAAATTGTTTCCTAACACAAAACAAATTTTTAAAAATTACTTTAACCTCACTTGAAAAGCCTTAACACTTCAACTCCAAAACGAATACACATACTTGGCAAAACTTGAGGATATGCACGAGGCCTCTTTTAAAAACGTCTATACATATTATAAGCCTATTGAATTATACCACGTGATCAACGGTTTGCGCTGACAAGAAAGAATTCAATATGACTGTTCTCTAGCAGTGTGTACTATTTAATATAGTAATCATTTGTTTTATATCTAACTTAACCACCAAGGAGAAATTTAAACCTCAAATATAAAGTGAGATTTCAGCTTAAAATCCAAAGAAAAATTTACGCTGTTAATCCAAAAAGAAATGTCAACTTAAAATTCAAAGAAAAATATCAATCTTGAAACAAAAAGACAATTTTAAATCTCAAAACCAAAATAGGAATTTTAATTTCAAAACCAAAGAGAAATCTCACTAGATTGCAGCTAAAAGTAGCAAATAATAAAATAATTCCACAATATCATAACGCTGTCAATAGTGATAACATGTATCTAAATTTACATGAGACAGAATACATTAAATGGTGTGTGAACATTTGAAAATATGTATTTTAAAAGTTGAACCATAGAATTAGAACTTTCTAAAGGAGAACTGATTATTATTATCTATGTTTGTCCTAAATATGAGCTAGTAAATATAATTTCCTACCAAAGTCACTGAGGTAAGCTCTAGAAACGTGATTCTTACGCATGGCTGTGCGGTCTTAGGAGATATATAATATATTATGAAAGAACGTGTCTCATACCTAGCGAACTAAAATAATATCTCAATTAGTAGAGGCATAGCACGTTATTCGTACCGGTGGGCACACGGTATAAACATCAAGCTCCTTAGTCTGGTTTGCCAATGAATGGGAGGTCGGGGTTCTAAACCCAGGTCGGTGACCTGGTGGTCTAGGGGTAAGGTGTCAGACTTCTGTGCTGGGGTCCGGGGTTCAATCCTCGGTCCCGGCACAGATTTATCTGATTGCCAAACCCTTCCTTCACCTCTGACAAGACGTGTATTAATAACAACTTGTGAATGTGTGGAACGCCAGGCCTCCACTGTGGTTCGGATTCCACGTTAAACTGTAGGTCCTCTATTTTATCTCACAATCACCCTACCATTACACATTAGTGTAAGTGCGTATAACCCGAACGGGTAGTAAGACGCGGTGATAATAATAATCTAAACCCAGCTGGGTGTACAAAGGGTGGTTCCCCCTAAACGGTTGCCATATCTACCTCCAATTAAAAGTATTAATTATGTCTTCCTCATCCCTTTCTCACTACCGCAATTGATAAAATATATCCGCTTTTATGAATGCATGGTCTAAGGTGATACTTTCGGAATAGACTAGACTGATGAAGAAGGGATATTGGGGTTCGATCCCGGTTGGGTGTACTGAGGGTGTTTTTTCCTAAAATGTATCTCCACTCTCCCTCCACGCAAATTTTGGTATAATTCATCTAAATTCAACCTTCACAATAGTACATAGGTGAATAGCCCAAACGGGTAGTAAGTCGCGAGCCTGACACCTTAGCTCAGTTGGTAGCGTGTCTGTTTACTGATATAAGGGTCCCGGGTTCGATTCCTGTCATGGCAAAAAAATGTATGGTTGGTGAACTGTGGGTTTCTCCCTTTTAGAGTGATAAATTAACAGCCGGGGCTGGGTGTTGTGTTTGTTATGTGTTTAAGTTATTTTATAAGTCTTGTGCTCATATAATCAGACGGTTCAGAAAGTTCATGTTAAATACCTAAAATAAATTAAAAATCAAGACGTGGTGCTAAAAACATATGAACAATACGTATATGAACCGAACGGGTACCAAGACGAGGCGATTAAATAAGTAGTGCGATAATTCAAAGAGAGATTAAAGCTCAAATCTCTCTAAAGGTACATTTTTTAAACTGTATCAAGATGCAGATATCACTAATAGGCGGTAATTAAGGCGCGAATAACTGTAAAAGAGAGGGATAAAATTAAAAATATTACTTTTAGTCCTTTTTCTTTTTATAAATGAACGTTCATTTTGTCCTAGAATAGTGCTCTGTACAGAGAGCCACCACCAAAAAAAATAATTTAATTATAGCTGTAAGCTTTATTTAATTTAGAAAGTCATTATTTGATTAAAAGTTGTTTAGATTGAAAACTAGTCCCCTGATACCTAAAACACATTTAACTTACACAATCTAATCAAACAATTATACTAGCCCAAATATAACCCTACTCCACACTTAACTGTCCTGATATTTTAGTATCAATCCAATAAGACACAACATCATAGCGATGGATGTGCGGACTAAGGTGTCAAGACTAACAGTGCTCTTTGTAGCCATGGTGGAATTGTTTTCCACATTTTATTTTTATTGTGATTTTCAATTCTCCCTTTGTGGAAATGTTGGTGCATTTTCTCTAAGTTTTCCTAATTTTTAACCCATTTATTTAGTAACTAAGAAATATTTTGTTTAGCATATTAATATTATAAATATATTCAAAGTATCCAATTCTCTTGACTGAATTGTTAAAGTGTTTCTATCACAATAGACTCTCAACCTTAGGAGTTTCGTTGCGCTCCTTTTGCCAGCTTGAGTCCTTCAACGTTGGGCATCGCTAGTGTCACTGCTGGGTGATGATAGGACTAGCCGCAGCAATCCTAGTGGTGAAGGACTCAAGCTGCCAAAAGGAGCTTAACTATTTTAACCTGGAGGTTGAGTGTCTGGATATATTATTTGTCTGTGGGCTGGGTGCGAAGTATTATACCTACCCTCCTTGGCTAGGTTAGTTTGTAAGTCGTGTGCTGCTGTGCCTATATATTAAGGAAGTGTATGTCAAAAAGTCCTTCTCACCTTAAAAACAAATAATATAAATAAAATATAGGGCAAATTCACCCACAAGTATTACCATATTTCTTCGATTTTAAGACTCCGTCGATTGTAATTTTTCAGTACCACCAACAGAAAAAAAAGTTTTGATTCTAAGAAAATATATCATATTAAACGCTAATATATCTTATAGCTAAAAGAGATTTTTACTACTGAATTCAATTAACTAACTACAATAGTAGGCTACTTTATTTATCAGTAGGTATGTTATTCATCACTTCCTTCTGAATCAATCAGTCTGATTATTCTGAGCCTTCTTTATTTTACTATTCCCGTTTTCTGGCTGATCATCGAGAGCGTTGGTCAAAAAAGAACTGCGGTTCTAAAGGCGCATTTAGACCAAGCTAGCGAATGCTCATTCTTCTCCCACTACGCTTAAATTCTCTTGGTGTAAACGTGTAGTGAGCATTCTTTCGGTGCGCTAGTATGTTCTAGTATATTCGCCCAAAATGGGAATGAATGCTCTAAGAATGCTCGCTCGGTTAGTCTAAACAACGAAAGAGTGCAGGAACAGTTGCTTGGTGCATTCCTTCGGGTTCACACGCGCTCGCTCGACTGAGCGGTTTTTATCAAAGGATTCTTTGGTTCGGTTCGCGTTCGCTGTTCTATGAATAGCTCTTTTAGTGTAAACGAGTTTAGTAGCAGTTTGTTAAATCACCGTTTACACTAAAATAGCAAGAACGAATGCTCTTATTCTTGCTCTCTGTTCTTGTTCGTTTGGTATAAACCCACCTTAAGACGCACCCTGTTTTTAGAGACGTTTAAATGGGGGGAAAGTGCATCGTTGAATCGAAGAAATACGGTAAATTGCTATAGTCAACCCCTCTAATTGAAACCATGTGTTCTAGAACGGCATTTAATAACATACAACTCGACCAAGTAAAAAGGATAACTCGACCAAGTAAAAAAGATCTCTGTTCCCCAGACTAAATAAACCCTCAACCCTTTAAATAGTTACTACTCGAAAATTTTGGGCATATTAGAGGAGTAGAGAAAGAAAGTGAAGAAAATAAACAAGCAAATTTAATGAACGATAAAGAAGTACCTTAATTATGGAAATGTTCTCATTATCTCATTTTCACCCCCTTGAGTTTGTTTAGCCATCAAATTAAATTATCCAGGGGCTCATTATGCTTGCTAATGACATTATTATTACCAGTGAAGGCGGGAATCTTACACTTTAAATTATACTTCACAAACAATTTGTGTAGAGCCTATGTAAAGTGTTTGTTTTTTTTATCTTGGGTATGGACGAAACGAAGTTTTGTTATTAAGAATTCTTCGAAAGGAAGAAAATGACATTTATTCTGTCTCCCATTTTAATTATTTTATTTTTACAAGAAGAAAAATGTCCTCCTGAAATTAATTCGAGCGTAAGTTTCTATTTCGGAGCTCTGAATGTTTGGGGAGTGGAGGATGCAGTTGGGCGGGTGGGAAGGGGTGGCACTATGCTGTGAGACTACGGGGGGTGGGTGGGGTGAAGGAGGGGTTGATGAAGAACCAGGGAACGGGGTTGTTAGTAAACTAATTAAACAAATTCATTAGGAGGGTAAGGGAGCCAGTAGTGGGTGTTGGGGAGCAGAGGATAGGGGGGTTGTACAAGGGTTGAAATGGAGGGCTATATGACTTTCGTCAGTTAAGTTGAAGGACGTCTTGTTGACAGCATGTTCTAGAGCTATTAGGAGGGGTTCATCTTTTCGAACCAGACAGAAGCGGTGACGGCCTACAGGGGGTAGAACAAGTCGGACGCGGTGACCGCCTACAGGGGGTAGAACAAGTCGGACGCGGTGACCGCCTACAGGGGGTAGAACAAGTCGGACGCGGTGACCGCCTACAGGGGGTAGAACAAGTCGGACGCGGTGACCGCCTACAGGGGGTAGAACAAGTCGGACGCGGTGACCGCCTACAGGGGGTAGAACAAGTCGGACGCGGTGACCGCCTACAGGGGGTAGAACAAGTCGGACGCGGTGACCGCCTACAGGGGGTATAACAAGTCGGACGCGGTGACCGCCTACAGGGGGTAGAACAAGTCGGACGCGGTGACCGCCTACAGGGGGTAGAACAAGTCGGACGCGGTGACCGCCTACAGGGGGTAGAACAAGTCGGACGCGGTGACCGCCTACAGGGGGTAGAACAAGTCGGACGCGGTGACCGCCTACAGGGGGTATAACAAGTCGGAC
This sequence comes from Timema podura, assembly GCA_033556935.1. NCBI lineage: Eukaryota > Metazoa > Arthropoda > Insecta > Phasmatodea > Timematidae > Timema > Timema podura. Next base: position 13,793,425 of record JAVRXN010000008.1, read on the forward strand.
GCGGTGACCGCCTACAGGGGGTAGAACAAGTCGGACGCGGTGACCGCCTACAGGGGGTATAACAAGTCGGACGCGGTGACCGCCTACAGGGGTAGACAAGTCGGACGCGGTGACCGCCTACAGGGGGTTAGAACAAGTCGGACGCGGTGACCGCCTACAGGGGGTAGAACAAGTCGGACGCGGTGACCGCCTACAGGGGTTAGACAAGTCGGACGCGGTGACCGCCTACAGGGGGTATAACAAGTCGGACGCGGTGACCGCTACAGGGGTAGAACAAGTCGGACGCGGTGACCGCTACAGGGGGTATAACAGTCGGACGCGGTGACCGCCTACAGGGGGTAGCCCAGAAATTGCTCATACTTTGCTTAGACAGACACGAAATCCACACTGGTTTGAGCTAGTCTCGTCTTGTCAAGTTTGAAGATGGCAGGGAGGTAGGGGGTTTAAATACCAGTCGGATGTGATGGGTTTTTCCCCCTAAATGTTTTTCCCACTTTCCTAAATGTGGGTTCTACATGTATTTTAAAATGTACCTTCCTCATTCCTATCATATTATCGTAGATTTGTGAATAGTTCACACATAAAGTGAGACGTTGGATGTATGTATAAGGCTATGTATGTACATGTGTGTAAGTGTAAGGGTGTATGTGTGTGGAAGTGTGTATGTGTGTAAGTGGTGTAGAGTGTATGGTGTAAGTGTGTGTAAGAGTGTATGGTGTAAGTGGGTTAGAGTGTAGTGGTGGTAAGATGTATGTTGTAAGTGTGGTGTAAGTTGTTGTAAGAGTGTATGTGTGTAAGTGTGTGTAGAGTGTATGTGTGTAAAGTGTTGTGTAGGTGTGTTTAAATTTGGTGTTAATTATGTGTTAAGAGTGTACTTTTTGTGTAGTGTGTGTAGTGAGGGTGTGTGTGTATGTGTGTGTAAGAGTGTATGTGTGGTATTGTGTGTAAGAGTGTTTGTGTAAGTGTGTGTGTGTGAGGGTGTGTGTAAGTGTGTGTGAGGGTGTTTGTGTAAGTGTGTGAGTGTGTGTGTAAGTTGTGTGAGGTGTGTGTAAGTGTGTGAGGTGAGTGTGAGGTGTGTGTGTAAGGGTGTATGTGTATAAGTATGTGTGTAAGGGTCCGTGTGTAAATGTGCACATGTAAATATATACTGTATTCTACTAATAGACTAAAAAAACCGCTGTGTTCATTCCCTCGCATATAGTATATGTTATGTAACTTGTATGTGCGGGTGATTATTAATTTGTTTTCAGAATCTTTTTCTCCCGTCAGAAAAGGTCAAACGTTACAATGAACGGACTGTATGTATACTTCACGTAAACGTTTTATGTAAACTGGGAACTTTGTCAATACGACTATGTATTGGATTTGTTCGGTGAGCGGATAATACTCTCAAGTAAACATGAATAAAATAAATGCTTCACACATTACAAATGTTGTTGTTTATTTAAGCCGGGGAGGTTTAGGAGAGTAGATGCCACACCTGCCTGAAACTAAAGCCAGGTTTTAATCCCACACTGATGATAGATTTAGTCTATAAGAAATGGTGTTTCATACTATCTTCAGGCGAAACGTTGGTGTGGCTCCTAAGATATTTGAAACAAACATATCATTATCCTGACCTCATTAAAGTGGATTTTTTTCTCCATGTGCTACGAATCTTATAACCTTTGTAGGCTATATGCAAATTTACACAGAGTAGTATCCGCTTTCAGTGGCGGAACGGTCTAAGGCGTCAATCTCTTGCTATACTGACCTACTGATAGCGGGAATATCGAGGTTCGAGCTCCGGTTCGGGTCTACTGAGGCTGGTTTTTCCTAATGGTTGTACCACTATCCTCCCAAGCAAATGTGGGTAAGTAGCTTTAAAATGCTTCCCTCCTCATCCCTAGGCCATTAGAAAAATTATAATGTATACGAATAATGTGAGCAGGTAATACGGCGGGTGGTAAAAATTACACACAACAGCGATGAGTAAAGTAGAATTTAGAGGGAGTTCCTCGTATTTCGAGGTAAGAGTGTTAAAACTATAAAAAATAAACATCTCAGTACACCCAGGCGGAATACGATCCCTGACCTCACCATTATAAGCGATCCAGACCAGACATTAGACTGACTGGTGCAGTTTCATATAAATATTTATGTCTGGTCTGGTTGGTAAGAAAAAGTTAAAAAAAAATACCAACTGTTACTACATTATTAGTGTTAAGTTTATTGCTGACAATATCCATCAAAATTGACAGATTTATATCAAATGACTTGACGTATGAATATATGAAAGTTATTAAACGTTCCGTCACAAAGTGTGCGTGTAGTTCTCGATATTTTCTCATTCGCACCAGTGGACACACAGACACAAGTGTCAGTCTCGTATTGATCTGGTTTGCCAGTGCTGAAAAGTCCGAGGTTTGAATCCTGGACAGGTTTAGCGAATCCGACACCTTAACTCAGTCGGTAGCGTGTCTTGTCTACTGAGCTAAGGGCCCGGGTTCAATCCCAGCATGGCCGAAAAATTTATAATTCGTAAATGTGGTTTTACCCTTTCACAGTGATGAATAAACGGCCTGGAGACTGGATGTTGTGCCTGTCTTAGTCTTAAGTTAGATTATAAGGCATATGAAGCTATGACAGGCCTAGAAAGCCGGCAGTGGAAAATATATGGCTTGAATTTTTTTTTTTAACTGACCCGGACCACACACTGGAAACTGTAATGGATGTAAAAAAAAACAGGTTTAGCTAGCTTTATTTTTAAATGGCGTTTCAACCATCTCTATATTCAAATGTGGGCACACTTCCTATAGTATAATCTATTATTACCTCTACCCAATTAGTGCAATTATTAGGATAACTCAGACAAATAATGAGATGCAAAGTACGGGATGGTGGGCGGACGGGGGTAAATAGACCAATGGAAAAAATAAACAAGAAACACAACCTATTAAATTATTAGATTCGTGGAAGATATCTAATGTATTGGAAAATATCGATAAAATATCATCGACGTATAAATATACATTTTGAATACATGAGCTGACAACAATTGAACTTTCAGGCATTGTAGAATACGATTAAAACAACTGTAAAATAAATATTGATAAAACGACCCAACAAAGCCTGAATACAAATAACACCATTTCAATAAATCATAGATGACAAACTCGTTGATGGTTGTATGTGATAAAATAAGCCCTAGCCATTATTCACAGCAGAATTTGAAGATTACAAGACTTTTATTCTTGGAGTTTATTTAGAACTTTCATAAGAGCATAGGGTTTGGGTATAAATTTAAAAAAAGTGAATAGTGCCTTTAAGCTCCTTTATTCTACCTCCTCTACCACTACTGATATCACATCTTGCAACATGCTCATTTCAGCCTTCAGCAAGAGAGACTCGCTTGATTAAACGTTTTTTTAAATATGAGATTATTTATATTATTGTTGGAGATAGAATTTCAGTGAATATTGCTAATTTTAATACATCCTTACTTTAAAAGAATTCCAAATGCAATTTTTAAAATCGATAGATCAATATTTTCAAAATTATTTTGTTTTCATATTCGTACTACCCCCCGCAGAATATACGCATACCTACGCTAATAAAGGTAGACTTTTTGAGGAAATGTTCCAGTATTTGCGTGGAGGAAGAGTGGGAAAACATTTTACAAAAAAAAAACTCAACACAGCAAACCGGGGTATGTGCCCCAACTTCTTCGTCAAAGGTAAACAAGACCAGACGAGGTTGACGCCTAAGTCTGCGTACCTACCGATGTGTGTTCCAATAACCTAAATAATTACACAAAATATGAATGCACTGGTAACATATTAATCTACCCCTACACCTACTAATCAAAGAGTTGTAAACGTTCAGGTATCTCCTTTTTTTTATTACCTCCTCTTACTACCTGTTCATGTTGTACGCAGTTTCGACCGCCGAGGACGGGGAGATCAAGGTTCGAATCTCGGTCGGGTGAACTGGGGGTGGTTTTCCTAAATGGTTTTCCACTCTCCTTCCACGCAAATGCGGGTTCACTTCCTCTAAATGCAACCCTCCCAATTCCTAATCCATTAGCGTAATTAGTACATAAGCGTATAACCCAAACGGGTAGTAAGACGCGGTGCTAAATATTAATATTATACGCAGTTATGTGATTGTTACTCTAATGTGGTATGTATGAGTAAGGAAGCATTTTAGAGGTAATCTACACACATTTGCCTGGAAAGAGAATGGGAAACTATTTAGGGAAAACCTCCTTCGTACATCCAACCTATATTTGAACCCCGATACCCCCCATCATCACCAGAACAGTTTAACGCGAGAATGACGTCTTAAACCATTTGACCACTGAAATGGGGTTAGTATTTAAATTAATATTTAAATGGTTTAAGGCGCTGCTTTCATAATATATTAGACTGTCGATGACGGGGAGATTGAGGTTCCACTCTCCCTCCACGCAAATTCGTGTATAATTCCTCTAAATTCAACCTTACTCATCCTTAACCCATTTGCGTAGTTAGTAAATAAGTGTGTAGCCCGAATGGGTAGTAAGACGTGGTACTAATAACAAAAATTAGCTGTAATTTATTACTTAAACATAAGTTTTACCCCAAAGTGAAGTTAAAAAAAAAATTAATCGTGCTCCATCCATAACATTAACAGCGTTACACCCGTCTCGGTGGCGTAGTTGGCTTACGCGCTAGTCGTGTTGAGCCAGACCACCGAGGACGGGGAGATCGAGGTTCGAATCTCGGTCGGGTGAACTGGGGGTGGTTTTTCCTAAAAGGCTTTCCACTCTCCCTCCACGCAAATGCGGGTTCACTTCCTCTAAATTCAACCTTCCCAATTCCTAATCCATTAGTGTAATTAGTACTTAAGCGTATAACCCGAACGGGTAGTAAGACGCGGTGCTAAAATTCAAATTAAAAAATCAGCATTACGTTTTGAGAAGAATTTAATTACAAAATATACACATGAAAAAGTTGAAAAGTTAATTTTGAACCAAGTTTTACTCGCCGCATTGTGTGATAAAGAGTTTATGGGTATAGAAAACTAGAGTATAACTAGCCTTCCTTAAACAAATTAAGATAAATTTTATTGTTACGGTCACAAAATAAAACTCCAAGTTATTTGAGTTTTCTCTCTGTGGTTTTGAAGCGTCTCGATTTCAATTTCCATAAGAAATGTCCCGGTGTATTTTTATTACCAAGAAGGCGGCGCCCTCAAACTATCCCTTCACAATTCACGGTCATGTGAGCGAGATAAAAAAGTGTTTGACGGGCGTGTTCTAGCAAAAAAAATACATACCCGTTCTAAATATACCCTAACTAAGTTGTCCCCAAACTCTGGGTCGCAAGCCATTGTTTGATGGATCACGAAAATAATGTTTGTTTTTAATCACCATTTCATTTATTAGCACCGCGTCTTACTACCCATTTGGGTTGTAAATGTAAATGTAAATGTAAATGTAATGTTAATGTAAATGTAAATGTAAATGTTAATGCATATGTAAATGTAAATGTTAATGTTAATGTTAATGTAAACGTAAATGTAATGTATTGTAATGTAGTATGTATGTATGTATGTGCGTGTATGTAATAATTACACTAATGGTTTAGGAATTAGGAAGGTTTAATTAAGAGAAAGTGCACCTGCATTTGCGTGGGAAACCATTTAGGAAAACTACCCTCAGTGCACCTGACCAGAATCTAACCCTGATTTCCTCATCTTCGGCAGTCTAGTCTAAGACGAGAGTAGCACGCTCGACCACAGAGGCACCGAAGCGGGTTATTTAATCAATAAAACGCGTGATTGCATATTTATTTTTCCCAAAGCGGGATAGCTTCAATAATGATTACAAGTCTGGCCCAAGTATCCAAACTTGACACGACCAAACAAATTAAATGTATTATGTCTTTCTCTAACACAACTCTGAGTGGGCGTTTTGTTTTCACATTTGCTTGTTTTTAACTTTCTCGTATCAAGAGAAAGTATTGTAATAATCATGAGAAATTTCGACATCAAGATAATTATGAATCTTTAGGTTGAATATGCGCCCGAACCCAAAAAAAACTGTATTTTACAAATCTGTCTTTCCTGCAAATGTCCATCCATCCCTGGCCACAGATCTGAAACGGTTTGATGGATTTTGTTCCAACTTGATATCTGGATGTTTTTGGAAATACCTCAGGATGATGTTTTGATTTTGAACCTAACTTCCAAATTAAAGAGGGATTTTCTAAAATTCGAATGGCTATAGCAATTTTGTTTTAAATATAGCCCTATAACTAGGGAGTGTTTTAGATGACAAATAAAGGTGTTAATTTGTTTGGGAGAGGTGGGGGTAGGAGGGGAGTTTGTTAAAGAGTTTACTTTCGAACTTTTTTTTTAATTTGAATATTTTAAGAAATGGATTTTGTGATTTGGTTCAAAATGAGTATCAGTTAATTTTTGTACACTATAAATAATTATATAAATATTTGTTTTTCTAAAACAAAATCATTTTATAGTAGTTTAACAACGGCTGATTTTCGTAAAATTTTAATTTTTCTATTAATAGCTCTAACGATTTTGTCTAAAATTGGTATCAGTGAGATATTTTACAAGATCAAAAATAATGTATGTTTATTTTTTGAATTTAATTTAAGGGTAGATTCTCTCCCAAAGTCAAAAACCCAAAGGTTGTTTTGATGTGATTTCTATCCATCCAGAGCTGGGCATAAACTCAACCCTTTGGCTGGTCAGTGATACCTGCACCATCTGGTAGAAATCTCATGTACTAGGGGTGTTCAGGAAGTGTTGTGGTTCCCAGTTTCCTTTCACAATGAACGAGCCTGGAAGGAACTACAATTTTGCCGGCAAAGGTAATGTCACAAACCTTCCAGGAGTTTACTACATGACACAATCGACATGGAACCGATGGTTTTACTTTCCCCCTGAAGGAAGATATGCTACGGATTTTTATCGCTCAAGCAAATCCATCAACCTCAACTAGATTTGAACCCACGAACATCGGGTCCTGAGGTGAGTACTTTACTCCAAGACCACCGAGGTTGACAAGAGTAATTTATTTACTGTCGCTACTCCCCCAACCCGTGGGCCTACTTGTCAAGATGGCTTATTGGGATGGGCTAGGCACCGGCAAATAAATGTGGGGTTCGTTTTGATCGTTTTTATTCAAATATATTAGTTAATATAAGAGTGTGTTAATGTGATGTAGGTTTGTAGAACATGTTTAAAGAGTTTGGAAACATTTTTCTCGTTCTGTCAGTGTCCATACTTAGCAGTTCTGCGCCCTTACCTATCTTCGTTGTTATAACTTTGACTAGTGTATAACACACGGCTGCTCGATTATAAGTGGTTGTTATATATCTCAGACTTTAGAGATGGTTTGGGGGGTTCCCTCCTCTGTACTGAACAGGGACTCAAGCTGTAGGATATTCTCCTCACAGCATGTTGTTACTCGACAGCTGATCATGTAAAGCACTATGACGTACCCTCTCAACCCAACAGGCACCCTTCCCGATGCCCCTTCTCTCAAAAAGGTATAAAACCCACTGTTATATACCTCCAGAAGAAGGGTATTGTCCCCTGAGTTAAGATTGATGTCAATACACTGTGTTGTGCTAATTGGCAAAACAATCTCTGTTTTACAAACATGATTTGATGCACGTCCACAACTGCTGATGTGAAACAATTGACAGTAACGATTGTTTAGGCTTACGCCATCCCTGCATCCTTTTTATTACTAAAGTCTGTATTACGACCAATTAATTAAAATGTTAAATGTTTCGAAATTGTATTGGTCTTGAATATTGAGTTCTAAATGGGTATTTGGGAATAGTTTTCATGATTGATAGTATACTTGTTTTATATTTAGAAATTAAAATAATTTTAGGGTAATTTACAAAATAATACCTTATTTATGAAAATTTGCAATTTGTTGAAAATAATTGAGCAATTTGGTTTTAAATTAATATATATTAAAAGAGTCTTTATTTTGATTAACAATATATATGTTTGTTTTTATTAGGAAAACTTATTCAAGGGTAGTTTATTAAATAGCTATTTTTGAACATGTTCTTCAAAGCTATAATACACTATATGAGAAGGTTTGTATAATTAGGTCGTACCATTTATATTTTAAATAAACATAGAAACAGACTGTTTTGAATTTGACCAAAGATGGAAAATGATTCACTTTCTGAATCCAAGAAACCTCATTCATCTCGCTAATAGTGTATGAAATGCTTGTTTGCACAAACAAAGATCAAACAAATTACAAAATAATAATTTTCCCTGTAGTGAGTATATTATGTTTACTGATATTGTCAGCATTTTGATTTTTTTTAAATACAAAAGTAAAAGTTTTTGTGTTATTAAACTACTATAAGGGTGACATTTGTTGAAGAAAATACAAAAACAAAATAATACCTTATGAAATCTTGCTTGATCATCAAATATGCATATAAATTTAAGTGGGTTGCAACTCAATGGAGTTTAAGGGACCCACAGCTTTAACAGCATCAAGTCTCCGATATCAAGAAACAGGTGTGTTGAGCATGCCAGCGGAACATATTAGTAAATCAACGCCATTTATCCATCAGCAACCAAGTTCTGCCGTGACGGCAAGAGACTACTTAATATGGACGAGTTAAGTCGAGAAGCAGTGGAAGTAAGTAGCTCGCATTGAGACTATTTTTATCAACACCCGCATCGGTGGACACGCGGAAAAAAGCCAGGCTCGTTTGGTTTTAGTTTGACGGGAATGTGGAAGTCAGGGCTAAATTCACGTTCGGGCGTAAATCAGGTTATTTTACTATAGAATACAAGACAAACAAAGTCAAGCGAACGGAAACTATATTTTGCCCTATTGTGAATTATTGTACGTAAGATAGCGTTGATCATATTCCTAAGTGCACCTATTTGGTGGTCGAATGGTCTAAGGTAGGAGCCCGTGGCCCGCGTGCCACTTGCGGTCCGCCGTAGCATTTTTTGCAGCCCACTGGCTCATGAAAGACATGAAATTATTGCAAGAGAGAAAAAAATTACAAAAACAGATTTATATTTTACTTACCAGTAATTATTATTATTGTTATCATCATTGCGTCTTACTACCCGTTCGGGTTATACGCACTTACGCTAATGTGTAATGGTAGGGTATTGTGAGATGAAATGGAGGACCTACAGTTTAACGTGGGATCCGAACCACGGTGGAGGCCTGGAATTCCACACATTCACAAGTTGTGATTAATACACGTCTGTCAGAGGTGAAGGAAGAGTTTGGCAATCAGATAGATCTGTGCCGGGACCGAGGATTGAACCCCGGACCCTCACCACAGAAGTCCGACACCTTACCCCTAGACCGCCAGGTCATTTAGAGGTTTAAAACAACCCGGGAAGCTCTCTACGTTTGTAGGATGCAGTTTAGAAGTTAAAAACAATCCGGGAAGCTCTCTACGTTTGTAGGATGCAGTTTAGAGGTTTAAAACAATCTGGGAAGCTCTCTACGTTTGTAGGATGAAGTTTAGAGGTTTAAAACAAACCGGGAAGCTCTCTACGTTTGTAGGATGCAGTTTAGAGGTTTAAAACAATCCGGGAAGCTCTCTACGTTTGTAGGATGCAGTTTAGAGGTTTAAAACAATCCGGGAAGCTCTCTACGTTTGTAGGATGGAGTTTAGAGGTTTAAAACAACCCGGGAAGCTCTCTACGTTTGTAGGATGCAGTTTAGAGGTTAAAAACAACCTGGGAAGCTCTCTACGTTTGTAGGATGCAGTTTAGAGGTTAAAAACAACCGGGAAGCTCTCTACGTTTGTAGGATGCAGTTTAGAGGTTAAAAACAACCCGGGAAGCTCTCTACGTTTGTAGGATGCAATTTAGAGGTTTAAAACAATCCGGGAAGCTCTCTACGTTTGTAGGATGCAGTTTAGAGGTTAAAAACAACCCGGGAAGCTCTCTACGTTTGTAGAATGCAGTTTAGAGGTTAAAAACAACCTGGGAAGCTCTCTACGTTTGTAGGATGCAGTTTAGAGGTTAAAAACAACCCGGGAAACTCTCTACGTTTGTAGGATGCAGTTTAGAGGTTAAAAACAACCCGGGAAGCTCTCTAAGTTTGTAGGATGCAGTTTAGAGGTTTAAAACAATCCGGGAAGCTCTCTACGTTTGTAGGATGCAGTTTAGAGGTTAAAAACAACCCGGGAAGCTCTCTACGTTTGTAGAATGCAGTTTAGAGGTTTAAAACAACCCGGGAAGCTCTCTATGTTTGTAGGATGCAGTTTAGAGGTTTAAAACAACCTGGGAAGCTCTCTACGTTTGTAGGATGCAGTTTAGAAGTTAAAAACAACCCGGGAAGCTCTCTACGTTTGTAGGATGCAGTTTAGAGGTTTAAAACAACCTTGGAAGCTCTCTATGTTTGTAGGATGCAGTTTTGAGGTTTAAAACAACCTGGAAAGCTCTCTACGTTTGTAGGATGCAATTTAGAGGTTTAAAACAATCTGGGAAGCTCTCTACGTTTTTAGTATGCAGTTTAGAGTTTAAAAACAACCTGGGAAGCTCTCTACGTTTGTAGTATTCAGTTTAGAGGTTAAAAACAACCCGGAAAGCTCTCTACGTTTGTAGGATGCAGTTTAGAGGTTAAAAACAACCCGGGAAGCTCTCTACGTTTGTAGGATGCAGTTTAGAGGTTAAAAACAACCCGGGAAGCTCTCTACGTTTGTAGTATGCAGTTTAGAGGTTAAAAACAACCCGGGAAGCTCTCTACGTTTGTAGGATGCAGTTTAGAGGTTTAAAACAACCCGGGAAGCTCTCTACGTTTGTAGGATGCAGTTTAGAGGTTTAAAACAACTCGGGCCGTGTGACTAAGCCAACCTGGGAAGCTCTCTACGTTTGTAGGATGCAGTTTAGAGGTTTAAAACAACCCGGGAAGCTCTCTACGTTTATAGGATGCAGTTTAGAGGTTAAAAACAACCCGGGCCGTGTGACTAAGCACCTCACACCTGCATCAGACTCACCTGGGCTATACTTGGACTACGCACGCCAAGGGGTTTTTGGGACCAGGGGGGGCAGAGAGGGGGGGTACAAAACCAACAAATTACTAAACACATGGCTGGTGGACCACGTGGACAAAGTCGTTAGTCTGGTTTCCAGGTGACGGGGAAGGTCGGGGTTCAAGTCCCGGCGGATAGAGTACCAAGGTGTATTTTTTTCCTAAATGATGTCTAACTATCCCTCCCACGCAAACACGAGCATACCACATCAATAACTCCAACTTCCTCGCCCATGTCCTATTAGCGTAATTAAATGCGGATAGCCCGAACGTATCGAAAACGTGATTTGTCTTCATAGTCTCCGCGTTCAACGTCTTATTATCCGTCCAGAATATCCGTGTATATAGATACTCTAATAGGGTAGGATACCCGCCTCGGTGGCGTAGTTGGCTAACGCGCTAGTCGTGTTGAGCTTGACCGCCGAGGACGGGGAGATCGAGGTTCAAATCTCGGTCGTGTGAACTGGGGATGGTTTTTCCTAAATGGTTTTCCACTCTCCCTCCACGCAAATGCGGGTTCACTTCCTCTAAATTCAACCTTCCCAATTCCTAATCCATTAGTGTAATTAGTACTTAAGCGTATAACCCGAACGGGTAGTAAGACGCGGTGCTAAATAAAAATAGGGTAGGGGTGGGTAAGGTAGCATTTATATTAACTGTAACCACGTTTTCGTGCAGGGGGATTGGGCAAACCATACGAACAGCTGGGATCCGAACCATGACCTCTCCATTAAATTTGCTCCGTATTTCTCACCGGAGCAAGTAGTCGATTGCTTAAACAAAAATGTTTTCCATTTCCAACATTAAAAAATAGAATGGTTGGGAGAGAGAGGAGTGGGGTATGAGGAGACGTTAAATCCCTTCAGAAACCATCCAACTGGAATGAAGCATGTGTGTCATCTGCACCCGGGGACGTTGACAGTCTGTCTACTTTAGTCAAAGATGAAACTTTCGTCGGAAGACGATATAAAAAGAAGATTTGCTTTATTTGTTTATTTTCTTAAGGCCATTCACTGCTAGTCCGGGATATATTATGCATTTTAAATATGATAGTAGTTGTAATGATGGGCACGTGTTATAATATGAAACTCATTTAGCATAATTAACCGCTGAGAGGGAGACAGGGGTTCTAATCCCAGCTGAGTGTCCTGAGTATTATATAATATATATATATTTATTGTATATAGTATTTTATTATATTAACTATATATTAATTCTTTATAATATTATACATAGCTTATATATAAATATAATTTGCTTAAAATAATATTATATATTTTACATAGTATATTATATATTGTATTGTATGTATAATATATTATATCAAATAAATTATATAGCTTATAATATATATCTTGTATAAAATATATATAGGCTAATATATACCTAATTTAATATAAATACATATATAACTATTTATATGCGCATAACCCAAATAGGGCTGGCGCGACCATGTAGGTGAACTAGGCGACCTAAGATGATTTATGCCGGATTCACACATGAAGCTACGCTATGCTGCGCTATACTATGTTTTAAGATCGCTAGCCAAGTATTTAAACAAACACGTCCACACATCACGCTATGCCGTGCTAAGCTACGCTATGCCGTGCTAAGCTACGAAATCGCGGACTGGACGATTCAGTTCGGTTATGAAAAAGTAGCTAAAATAAAAATTAATATAACTGATTGGATTATTTATTACTTTAACATGGGTAATTATTTTGAATATATATAGTAATATAGATATATTTATTACATAAAAACACTGACTATTTGTTATCAATCAGGAAAAGTAAGTTCCTATCTGCTGTCGATCATTTTTACAAGTGAATAATATCGATCGACTAGAGACTGGACGTATCGAGGATGTTCCGGTGTTTATTTACTTCGCTAAGATTTATTGTTTTCCCTAGTTGCAAGAAGGGTGCCTGAGAAAGCAACACCACAAGACGTTGTAGATTACGTTTGTGCGTCCAACTTACAAGACAGTTTGCCTAATTTATTTGTCGCCCCAATAATTTTACTGACACTGCTTGTACCTGTAGCCAGTGGTGAGTGCAGCTTTTCTAAGTTAAAGTTGATTAAAACAAACATCCGATCTTCTATGAAACAAGAAGGACCAGTGTGATTGTCAACTACATATATAGAGCAGGAAATAGCTCTAACTATTGACTTAAATTAACTAATTTCAACGTTTACAAAGCTGAAGGCAAGAAAAGAGAAAATGTAGTATTTAGCAATTCAGTCTTACAGTTCTAGTTAATTTTCATGTATTTCACTTTTATTAAAAACAAATATTGCTCAACATTTGATATACTAATGTACCATTTACTGGCAATAAATATGTATTAATTATTGACTTAATTGTGTTTTTTAACTTTTGAAAGTATGTGTGACTCAGTGAATGATTTCCATTCCACATGTGTCGAAAGTATATAGATCAAAATCCAAAAGGTTCAATAGTATGACTTTTGACTATTAATATAAATGAAATGAGTTTTGACCGGGTGCGGATGGGTAGTGCTCACAGAACTTTTGTCTAGGGCACCAAGTAACCCATACACCATCCCTGAACCCAAACGAGTAGTGCAGTACGATAACAAACAATATATATAGTTTTTTTTAAAGTAATGGGCTAGGAAGTGAGGAAGGTAGAATTGAGAGGAAATCTACAGATAGCTATGTTCCATGTTGCATGGAGGTAGCCCCCAATACATCCAGCTGGGATTCAAACCCTGACCTCACCATTACCAGTAAACGAGAATTAAACGAGCCCACCGATGCAGATAAGGTCGCTTAACGCAGAAGAACTCATCTAAAAACCACCTCGCTCAGCCACGAGGATAACCTACCCCAACGTGACCTTGACAGGAGTGTGCAGTCTAAGCTTACCAGAAACTCTCTTGAGGATATTTTTCTTTTGAAACTGTATACGAGGTTTGTAAGTGTGAGTTATTAGCCTTTATTCAGAAAATATATTGGCTCATTTACTTAAGGTGGGAGTGTTGGAGAAGCTAGAATAGTTAAACATTGTTTTGGTCAAAATAAATAAAATATTTCTCCAGTAGAAACAAATAGTTTAATTATCTTCACATGTTGATATCAACAATGGTTAAATATCTGTCATGAGCATTGCGGCACCAGATGACAAAACTTTTTAAATGAAGAGAAAAAGTTTTTATTAAATCTTAGGTCACCATTGACAGATATTCAAGAATTGAGGTCACAATGTCAAGAAAATTGTCCCTTACATTTCCACCTTAAGGTTTAAACCTCATGATGTTGCTATTTTCATTTAGATTGTTCAATTATTCCCTAATAGCTAGCAGATATCCAAAGTTAAATTACAATTAATAATAATAACATTGACTCCTATATTTGTAGGTAATTGGTTTGAGAGGTTGATCCGAAGTACAAAGGGTCCAGGGTAGATTCTCGGTAGTGTTGAGGAAGATATTTACCATTTTTGTTGGAGGAGTTTTGCTATAATATTAGTAAATATATAGGAGCTATAGTTGAGTGAATAGTATTAGACGTAGTATCATGGGTTTAGTTAGTTTGTAGGTCATGTACTGACACAATAATTGTGTTTAGAAAATTTAAGTTTTATAATCCAATGAATATACAAATGTAGATAAAGAAATGAACATCAAACCAGGTACTCACCTAGCAGTTTCGACCACTGAGCCGGGGGTCTCCAATCTGGATAATGTTTCGGGAACTGACTCCTGGTCCAGTAAGTTTGCATAACCACCTTGTACATGTTGAGCCTGTTAGGTTGACAACCTCCCCCCGTGGGGTCTAATGGGGTAGGTAACGCCATCGCGCCTTGGGAACAAAACACGACGACGATAACCAACAGTAACATAGATATCTCGCCAATCAAACCCATGGCCGAACAGAGAATTCAAAAAAATCTTAACTCCTACGAATAAAGAGGTAAAAAAACTCGAGTAAAATGGGCCTCGGTACTCGTGAACTGAGTATTTTGCGAACCTTTTTTTTATTAAGAATCAGATTTTTGTTACCAGTCCAAACCACCTTACCAACGCATACGCCCGCCGCCGATTCACATGTACAACTGAAACCCAATGAGATGCTGTTACATGCCTCGCTAGAGAGGGGAAGGAGGGGAATAAAGAGGAATTGAACACAGGCGCACGAGATTTTAAAAGCTTCGGCAAATTCCGTCTCTTTCCGCGCCGGGCCTGACGTCACAGTCTTTGCCGTGGCCACCGAGGAAGCTTTACTAGAAGAAAAAGAAAAAAATATATTCTCTTTTACTTACGTTTTGGTCTGTTTGATTTTTTTTTTTTTGTCCCAAGGGGGGTCGGATTATGGGGTGGGGCTAGATTCCCTCTTTTCTACTTCTTTCTTTCTACTGTGATTTTTCAGCAGCGACGGAAGTTTTTAAAAGAGCTCAATTTAACCTAACACGTGTTATTTTTTATGTCTCGTTTTGTTACAGTCGTAGAGGAATGGGTTAAAATGTTCCACGAAGAATGGTTTAGTAAGTCACAAGTATTTTGTCATTCCAAATTAAATTTTATTGCTGAACAACTTTTGTACAGTATTTGAGAAAAATAATAAAATAAGCTTAAAGTTGATCAAATTTGTGATTATTTATTAAGATACTTTTTTTCTACAGCGTTTCAATAATCGTTCGGGCTATAAGCTTGTATTAGCTACGCAAATTTGGTAGGGATGAGAAAGGTCTAATTGAGAGAAAATGTAGCAAAGAATTTGCGTGGAGAGAGAGAGAGAGAGTGTGTGTGTGTGTGTGTGTGTGTGTGTGTGTGTGTGTGAAAGCTTTTAGATAAAAAAAAATACACTTAGTAGATCCAAATGGTATTTGAATTCAGGGTGACCTGGTGGTTTAGAGGTAAGGTGTCAGACTTCTGTGCTGAGGGTCCGGTGTTCAATCCTCGGTTCCGGCACAGATTTATCTGATTGCCAAACCCTTCCTTCACCTCTGACAAGACATATTATTAATCATAACTTGTGAATGTGAGGAATGCCAGGCCTCCACCGTGGTTCGGATTCCACGTTAAACTGTAGGTCCTCCATTTCATCTCACAATCACCCTACCATTGCACATTAGCGTAAGTGCGTATAACCCGAACGGGTAGTAAGACGCTGTGCTAATAATAATAATTTGAATTCAGACATCCCCTTCACCGGTACAGGACTAAATGAGCTTGACATTTAGATTGCTTGCCTACTATTAAGAATAGCGTATTTAATATGAGCTTTCTAAAACAACTGATTAAATCAGCATCAAACTTACTAGCCTAAACTTTATAGTGGACACGTGATCCAGCCTCCAGCCCATCAATCATCGCTGCGAAAGGGGAAGTCCTGGTTTTCACCAATGATATTTTTTCAGCTGCGTTGGGAATGGATCCCAATATTCACATCTCGATAGACAGATGCGCTACCAACTTAAGACTTCGGATTACAGATTTGATCTAACCACATAACCATTCGGGTCCGTTTCGAAACCAGAATATCTACGTTGGTGGGCCTACGGACTAAACGTTAAGCCCGTATAGTTCGGATTGTTGGTGGCAGGAGGTCTGAGCATAAATACCGACCGGGTGTACTAAGAGTGATATTTATCAACTTCCCTCTACGCAATTGCAGTTCATTTTCTCCTAATTATACCCTCCTAATCCCTATCCCAATAATGCGGATAGCCTAAACGGGTAGTGAGACGTGGTGGAAAAACAAAACTGACACAACACCCTGTCCCCTGTCCATCAATTCATCAGTGTGAAAGGAGAAGCCTCCATTCTCCTAATGAGAGATTTTTCGACCATGTTGGAACTCGAACCCGGGACTAAGCCCTATTAGATTAATTTGATAAATGCACCATTGACTGATCTAAGGTATCTTTCATCAAAAGTGTGAAGTTAAGGTGGGGGTGTAGGGAACGCGAGTTTAAGGCAGTGTTTTTCAACTTATATAGAAAAATAATAATGTTTTTTAGCTAAAATAAATAAAATATTGCTCAATTTTCTTCACGTGGTGATAACAACAGTTGTTGAATAGAAAAAGTTGTCATTAAATTCCAAGACGCCTTTAACAGATTTTCAAAAACTGTTTATATCACTATGTGAAGAAAATTAAACTCTACTTTTCTACTGAAGCAACGTTACATATATTTTGGCCGAAAAAGTTTTGCTATAAAAACTGCAAAAACACCTTTTCTAGCATTCCCTACATTCCCATCTTAATATTTGCAAATCCCATGTAATACAAAACAATTTAAAAATATAGCTGAGCAATAACAGTAAACTTTGATCTTATTTTCATGTACACCTAGTTTACTCCAGAAAAGTATAAGTTTAACTTTTTTTTAGCATCACGTCTTACTACCCGTTTGGGTTATAGGCCTATGCATGGAGGGAGGGTGGAAAACCATTTTTTTAAAGCAACCCCTCAGTGCATCCGACTGGGATCAACCCCTGATCTCCCCATCTTCGTCAGTTCAGTCCAACACGAGAGTAGCGCGTTATATCAAGCGGCCAGCGAAGCGGGTAGTCTAATCTTGATTGATGACATGATGCTCATATTATATAAACTATATCATATTGGAACCAAGCGCAGTCTTACCTCGACTGATAACACTATGGCCTTACTTTATAAGATACACCAGGACCGTCCAACTTGAACCTAAACAAACAATCCAGTGTATGGTATTTTCAATTTTCTTATAAATTAAACAGAAGAATGTTACAAGATAGGCCTATAGACTAATAACTAATATATTACATTAAAAGTATTATAATAATTGATATACAGTACAGTACAATACAGCAAATAATACATCTAATAAATTTTACACAATTTAAGTTCAATCATGTTTAAGGAACTCCTGGGTGACGTTATTTTTTTTTAATATTTCTAATTCGTTGTGGGCCACAAATTATGCTGCCGAAGGCCAACATTTAGACAGCCCTGAGCTACACCATAGTGGAACCTAGCAAGGTAAGCTTGCTACTTTACAGTGTAAATAGAGCGAGTGAACATTATTTAAATATTGAGTTAATAGGAATTAAAATTTGGCCATATCAAAATGCACATCCTTTTTGTTGCTTTTTATAAAATGGTATAATTACTTAACCACCATAAATAATGATATATTAAATTATTGGTCGTATAATCCGCCTACCTTGTAAGGGAGCAACCTTACTTTGCTAGATTCCACTATGGTGCAGTTTAAAAGATAATGTATTAATGGAAATGATCAGGTTTAAGACTACTTCAGGGTGGACGTAACCTACTTAAGAAGTCAAAAATCTTTTTTATCTAAAATAAACCAAGAATTTTGATGAAAAAATATGGTATGTCTCGGCAATCTCATTCCGAAAGTATAAATGTGTTTATGGGTTTCAATATAAAGTTGTGCAGTTGAGATGATTTTGCTGTTACACATAGCCCCAAGTGAGAATAAAGCACATGGAATTATGTCATTCACTTTGACTAATGGAATCCAGTCTCTGTAAAACTGCCGAATATTCGCTGAACGAAGTCAAAGCTAGACTATTATCGGTGTTACAACGGTTGAGTCGATGGCGTAGTTGGCTAACGCGCTAGTCGTGTTGAGCTCGGCTGCCGAGGATGGTGAGATCGAGGTTCGAATCTCAGTCGGGTGAACTGGGGGTGGTTTATCCTAAAAGGTTAGCCACTCTCCCTCCACGCAAATACGGGTTCACTTCCTCTAAATTTAACCTTCCCAATTCCTAATCCATTAGCGTAATTAGTACTTAAGCGTATAACCCAAAACGGGTAGTAAGACGCGGTGCTAAATAATAATAATAATACAACGGTTGAGAGAGAGAAGCTTATGTAATTCGTTGACAAGGTATTCGCTGGGCTATGAGATTGATTCAAGGGTCAGTTTTTTTTTGCCTAGATGGGCACGCGGGCTAAGACGTCAAACTTCTACCATCTACTATGCTGGTGACAGGATTCGAATTTCACCTATGTGTCGGCATCAGCCCGCAAGAGATACCGACCAAGCAGCCGCCACGATTAGCGATTATAGTGCAAACATTTGCAAATAGAGGGTGTCATGTGGTCAACACAATAAGCTCTCCAGCCTTTAATCTCAGTTTTCTATAACGGAACTGCTATTTTTATATCCAAAAGTAGCTCCTGATTTGTCCTCACGAGGTCGAGTTCGACCCCGTTCCAAACCAATCCACTGTTTCACAGGAAAGTTCTGAAGGTGCCGGGGATCGAACCCGGGACCTTTGGATCTGAAGCTAAGGGCTTTGACCACTAAAGCACATAGGTGGTCCAGCTACGTGTACTTAAAGATGATTTGCCTAAATTAGTTCCCACTATATCTTGCCAAGAAAATGTGGATACATTTCATCTACATTCTTCCATCCGTTTTCATACAGCATTAGAGCAAATATGCAGATATCCGAGACGGGTAAAATGACTTGGTGCAAATAGCTTTAACATTCCATCACTATGGAGGGACAAACCCCAGTTTCACCAATAATACGTTTTTCAGCCATGTGGGAGATCAAACCCGGGACACTTATCTCGGAAAACAGCCACACTATCGGCTGAAATAAGGTTCTTTTAATCACCAAGCTATCATGACTCGTTTAAATTCCTTAACTGACTGATTATATCAACACACGACTTTTAAATTAGCTTGAATCTAGAACAAACACGCACCCAGCCTCCACCCGTTAATTCATCACCATGAAAGGAGAAACTTATATTTCACCAATGATAAATATTTATTCCATGCCAGGAACAGAACCCGGAACCCTTCACTCAGCAGACAGACACGTTACCAACTGAGCTAAGATGTCGGATCTAATATTCTTATTCAATCACGAACCAGAATATTAGTCTTAATCACCCCGGGGGGGGGGGGGGGGGGAAGAGCACAAATCGGATGCACAACTCGTGTAGCTTGGCTCTTTTTGTGTGTGTGTTTTGAATTGTGATGGCGTCTGTACGCATGCGCGCGCGCGTGTGTGTGTGTTCTTTCCTGAAATACACCCCGTCGGTGCCACAGGGAAGAGGAAGTCAACGTGAACCTAAAAAAAATAAATAGAAAATGCGATGAAGAAGCGTCGTTTGGTAAAACGTTATAAGTTACATTTGAGATGATCTTCAAGAATGAGATGTAATGAGGAGGTACTGGACCAGTGACGTACCTGTGAATCTTTCCCAAAACTCAGTAGATAAATCACCAGCACCAATGGGCACGCACACAAAGTATAATTCATTCTCATATATTCTGTTTTCGGCCAGCGGGAGACCGGGCTCTAATCCCCGGCTGATATACTGAGGTGGTTTATTTTACTAAAACAGTTTCCCACTCGTCCTCCCGAATATCAGAGTTAATTTTCTTTAGAATTCAACCTTTGTTTTCTATACCCCTTTTGCGGATGGTGACGGATAGTAAGACATGTAGGAGGGGAGAAAGTTTAAACAATAGTTGAATAAGTATTAATTATTTATTTTTTAATTTCATGGTACCATACTATTCATCCAAGCTATCCGCACTTAATTATATCACGCCCCTATCGGTGGGTACGTGAACTAAACGTAGAGCTCGTCTAATCTGGATTACCGGTGACAGGGAGGTCAGTGTTTGAATCCTGGTCAAGTAAACTAAGAGTGGCTTATTCTGATTGGTTACTCCCTCTCCTTCAAGGTAGGTTCGGGTACACTTCCTCTCATTTCTGCCTTACTCATTCCTGCCCCTTTAGTGTAAATACATGCCTATGACCATGACGAATAGTAAGATGTAGAGCAAAAATATGCACGTGAATTCGGTTGGAATGACGATGTCAGGATTAAGAGCAATGTACTCGAATTTGTGGGGTGGGAGCGCGGGAAATGATTTAGAAGATCAAATCAAAATACATCTGGCTGGAATTCGAACCAGGTCACCGGCAAACGAGACTAGATGATCATGATGTTTGGATCATGTGCTTACCGACGCGGTTACACGAGTGATTTTACAGTTTTACCTTTGTTAGCTATGCTTCTTTCTGAAAAAACTATTTAATCAACTATGATCCCAAGCTTCTGTTGGGGTGGTTTGAATTGCTAGGCTTGTATTGTGCTTGGCCAACGTGTATGGAGAGGTTTGAACTTAAGGGGTATTTTGATATACAATTTAATAAAATAGTTTTTCCATCATCTTCCCACGCTAATATAAGTACACTTATTCTAAACTAGGTATCTTTATCATACCCACTTTGCCTTGAAATAAGTAGTTAAAATATTGTTTTTGAACGCTCTAACTAAACAACATAAAAAAAGTCTTCTATAAATGGTTACTTTATGAACTCGTTATAATGATAATAAATGGCTTTTGTAGGTTTAACTTTCACTTTATAAATTCAAGTTTTAGATAATCAAATGGATCGAAAACTAAGTAAACTTTATAACAGACACAGCAACCATTCCTCCGGCCATTAATTCGTCACCGGGGATGGGGAGGCTCTATTAACACTACTACCCCATTAATACATTTTTCGGCTGTGAAGGTAATCGAACCCTATATCTTAGCTCAGTAGGTCAAGGCACGTAGGACTGAATAAAGGAGACGAATTGTCCCTTACGACATTTTTTCCAGAAGGCGCCTAAAGATGTTCGAAAGAGTTTGAAAAAATGATCACAGAGCGAGGAAAGGTTTAAAACTGAAAGGAGCCAAAAAGTGACTACGCGTCGTTTAAGAATAAATAAACATGTCAAAAGAATATAAAAGTTGCTTTCGTACAATGTGGAAGGGACTTTATGGCTCATATTATAAAGACATAACAAGACTAGACAGTTTCAAAATAACGCCAGAAAGGAATGAGGCAATGCACCTTTTTCAAAAAACTGTCTGATGGGGCCTAATTGTGTTTAGTTGGGGTAGTTAATGTGAAATTTCTTAACATACATTGGTTATATAAGCAAACGGCCTACAAATTTATTTAACCTAGACCAACACGTCTAATACAGTCGAAACTCTTTAGAGGAGTGGTCACCTGCTATTAATAGTACAACGGTGCCAAAGTTGTTTACTTCTGCGTTCTAATGTTTCGGTTATAGACTATAGTCGTGACTATCCGACCTAAAGTGACGCGCCGGATAGTGGAAGAGCCGGATAATGTGGAATCCTAGTGTAAATAATTTTCAGAATGGGTTTGCCTTATGTAGCTACGCCTCGCACACACCTACCTTGACACAGCTTCTGTTTCCAGCCAAATCCAAAACAATGCTGCCATCTACACCTTCTTTGCTTCTGTTTCCAGCCAAATCAAAACAATGCTGCCATCTACACCTCCCTTGACACAGCTTCTGTTTCCAGCCAAATCAAAACAGTGCTGCTATCTACACCTTCCTTGACACAGCTTCTGTTTCCAGCCAAATCCAAACAGTGCTGCTATCTACACCGACTAAGCGTATGAGACTGTAATAACATTGTATTATAGGCCAAGCGCATCCATACATAGAAGTTATGCTTTGATGTCTCCGATGTAACAGTTGTAAGGCGTTTGAATTTTATTTTTTTTAATAATTACTAGTAGATATTTACCGGTTTGTTTATTTTAAAACACACTTGTTAACACCGGGAACTGGATCGGGTAGTCAAAGGTCAGGTAATTGTGACTCTAATATATTACATTCTTGTTTTGGCTTGGATTCTGTCTGTATTTTAGCTTCTAATTATGTCTTCCAAGAAACCAACAGTTGTGAAAAGGGGGTGTATTATTCTCGGTTTTAAGCTTTATTGTATCTTGTATGACATAGCAATAAGTATGTATAGTGTTATGGTAGGCTTAGGGCCTAGGTATAAGGGGTGTATGAAGGCCTTTTAGGAACCGAATTCTGTGGTCCAACACTTGTCAGGTTCCAAGGGTGCCGAACTAAAGAGTTTCAACTGTACTACACATTCAGCTCTTGTGCCAAAATACCTACTAATTGGATAGCAACCTGTACTAAATATTTTTGTCTCAGAACCACCCAGAATCAAACCAGGGTTCCCTGAGCTTGCTACTCCTTTTTTTCTCTACATCTCTTATTATATGTCTAGGCCTAGTGGGGTATGGATGAGGAAGGAAACCATTTACAAGAAATGTACCTGTATTTGCGTGGAGTGACAATGAGGACAACCATTTAGTTAAACTGTCCTCAATACACCCGACAGAGATTCGAACTATGACCTCTACCAAGGCCGTAGCCAGCCAATGATTTCAGGGGGGTTTGGTGGGCACATCCCCCAATTGCTGGAGAATAAAAAAAATTATAAATGATAAACAGTTCTAGAAGCTCTCTGAAGTGTTTATTATGGCAACATAACCACCTAAATTCCTTAGACTAGGAAGTGTACATATATATACATATATATAAAAGCACCTCTAGAATATATCTGAAGTGTTTATTTATGGCGACATACCCCCTAACTGTTGGAGGCTAGGACAAATTCAAAATATTAAACAGTTCTAGAAGCTCTCTAAAGTGTTTTTATGGCAACATAACCTCCTAAATGCCGAAGGATAGGAAAATTTTATATATTTAAACCCCTCTAGAAGCCCTCTGAAGTGTTTTTATGGTAACACAGCCCCCTAATTCGTACTTGTACCTTAATTTTGATATTGTTTTAACTATTAATAAAGCCATATATTTTTTGTTCATAGCATTTCGAGGGGGGGGGGGGGGTTTGAATCCCAAAAAAAAAACCTTGACTACGACCTTGACCTCTACCTTGTCACCCAGCAAACCAGACCACACGAGACTGACGCCTTTGTTTGTGTGCCCACTGGTGCGTGGGTCCCAACACTCTTAACCCCTAGTTAATTAACCTCGCGGGTGGCGCTTTACTCAATATTTAAGGTGATGGTAAATAGTTGATTATCCTTGGACGAGCGTGGTTGGCTCCAGTTGGAAGATAATTTGTCTGTAAACCAAATGTCATAGGCTCTATTCCATGTCCAGTTCCCATATTTTACTATTCGAAATATCGACAATTACACATACAGTGCCTCATTTTATAATCAATAAAGAATTTATAGTTATTATTTTATAAATACTGCCTCTCACCATTACATCATTTTATAATCAACTATTTTCTAACGCCCAGGTTTACCAGGGTGAAAATTTTTTCCTTGCACCGCGTCTTACTACCCGTTTAGGTTATACTCATATGCACTAATTACGCAAATATGTCAGGGATGGGGAAGGATGAATTTATTAGGAGTGTACCAATATTTATGTGGAGTTAGAGAGGAAAGCCATTTAGAAAAATAACCACCCTCAGTACACCCGACTAGGATTAGAACCCCAACTTCCCCGTCATTGGCATTCTAGTCTATTGCAAGTGTGACGCCTTAGAAACTATGCAGCCACCGAAGTGAGTCCAGGTGAAGTTAAAGGTCTTCTATAAATGTATTTTTCACTAAGGGTTAAAATTGCTCATTGGAGAAGAATTTCAATAAAAACCTAACCTATATTATACAGGGTTTTCAGAAACTCAAAGCCCAAACTGCACATATAGTTTGTTTGAACCAAAAGTAATACACAATCCCTGTATACTTACATCTGGCAAACTATGCTAATACCATTAAATTGTGTTCAAAGTTTCGTCGTACAAAGCCGGGAGGACAATGCTGTGCAAGCATGCATGTACAACAGATTGCATAAGAGCTGGGCACGCGTCACTCCACATGTAATAATGGCGAGCACTTTATGTGAAGTAGGACCGTTAATGATGACCCTCAGAACGTATTCCCCTTTCTAGCTAGACTTTTGTGTTATTTACTATTAATTGTGGTATGTTCTGCTGCCGTACTCCAAGATGTAGAGGTGTATAGTGCTTGCACCTAACTCCTATGCAACCTGTTGTACACGCATGCTTGCACAGTTTTGCTCTCCCGGCTCTGTACGCCGAAACTTTGAACCCAATTTAATGCTAATAGCATAGTTTTACAGATGTAAGTGTATAGGGATTTTGTATTACTTTTGGTTAAAACAAACTATATGTACAGTTTGGGCTTAGAGTTTCCAAACAACCAATATATTGTAGCACATTGTGATAGAGAACCAAAATACAGCTTTCCTTACAAGAAGTAAAGAAAGTTTCAATTTGTGAGCCCTCAATTAGTACGTGTGCAAAGTTTCGTTTCTATAGGTGTATTGGTTTTGTGCTTACCCACGCATATGGTCACGAAGTCTAAGGCTTAAGACTCGCCAAGAAATAATAAATGCTTTAGGTGCCCATTTGCTTGTTTCCCTACTTAATTATGTATACCAAGTTGAAGATTTAAATACCCACTTTGGTGGCCGCATGGTCTAAGGCTCTTTTATCGCAATAGATTAGACTGTCGAAGACAGGGAGATCGTGGTTCAATCACGGTCAGGTGTACTGAGGGTGGTTTTTCCTTAATAGTTACCCACACTATCACCACGCATATGTGGGTACATTTGCTCTAAATTCAACCTTCCTAATCCATAACCCACTAGCGTAATTAGTACGTAAGCGTCTAACCTGAACGAATAGTAATACGCAGTGCTAAAAAAAAAGTTAAGTGGTCCTTCATTTGGCAGCTACACGCAAAGGCAATCACGCAGTTAAATATTTCCGGCTCTCAAATTGTTAATGCAAGGTAAAGTTAAGATTTTCTTGGTTAATTGAATTTAATGACATACTTCCCAGTAGTCACGCGGTATAAGCCATTAAACTAACCATATTTGATTTTTGTAAACACTTCCGAGGAGGGTTTCACTAATTATATGCAAAGTGTTAACTTTATATGTTTCTTGATTTTGAAACTACCACACCATTAGTAACAAGGTTTAAGGCGTCAGGACTGCAATATACACCCAAAGGTTTCTTTGAGTACGCAAGTTTCATCCTGTTATTTTAATTGATTTTAGAGATAATCGTGGAAGTATTCATGCAGTCTTTGGTGTAAGGCTAGCCATATATGTTGAAGTTAATAACGCTACATGTATGCACATTAAGTTTCCTTAAGTACATATACTAAGCTTACACTTTCCATGTTTTCTGGTTTTGAAGCTATCCACATAGTTCGTCACGTGGTTTAAGGCATTAAATTCTCAATATAATTTACGAGTAAGGAAGTCCGAGATGTGTAGCCTAAGATTTCCTTAGGCACCGTTTATAAGTATTCTTTAAATTGAAAAATGACACCTGGATACGGAAATTGAGCCCGGGACCTTTGGCTTAGTACGCCAATGCTCTAACTTCTGAGATATCCAGGTATCATCTCATGCCCAGGTTATTCTTCACTCATATTTTAAGGCAGAGTCTGCGATGGACTTGCGGAAAGCGTCAGGTACATATGTGTTATCAATTAAGATCAAAAGCTATCTGATAACGTAGTCCCCCTTGACTCGGTAAGGCTTTATGCTGCCAAATACCTAAGAAAGTTTCAATTTTCTACGTTTCTTAGGAGTCATGTGATACAAGGTGTCATGCTTACAAAAATATGTATTTTTTTTTTTTTAAGTTTAATTTTACCCTCTTAGATTTCCTACGATAATAATAAGAGGTTTCAGATTTATAAGTTTCTGGGTTTTGGAGCTACATGCACAGGCGATCAAGCAGTCTAAGGCGTAAGGTTCTGAAAAAAGTAAACGTAAAAAAAAGACCGACATGTAGCCTTCATCTTCAGATATCCCTGAATGCAAAGTTTCTTGTTCTTGAAATTACACAACTATACATTATATTTAATTTAGTGCAATTTTTATATGTCTAATTTTTTTATTTATTTGAGGGGGTTAAATTACACTTTCTGAACACGAATTATAAAATAACTTAAATCTAGAACAATCGCAACGTCCAGCCCCCGGCCGTTAATTCATCAGTGTAAAGGGGAAATACATATTCCCCCATTGATCAATTTTTCGCTCATGCCAAGGATAGAACACACGACCCTTAGATCAGTAGACATACATGTGTCCAAGAAACACCATTACCTACTAATTAACTAATCAAATCAAAATATAAATTCTCTTTTTACAGGTTGGTGCCTAAATAATTAGACGATTAATAGCTTGAAAATTAACACTTTAATTGAAAAGTAAATATTCGCTAGCTAAATAAAAGCAAACTACATACTACAATTTTTCATTTTTTGAAGATAATTTCACTCAGGTGCGCTCCACCGGGCGTCAAACAAACCTCAGCAAGACGTCCATCACTT
This sequence comes from Timema podura, assembly GCA_033556935.1. Lineage (NCBI taxonomy): Eukaryota > Metazoa > Arthropoda > Insecta > Phasmatodea > Timematidae > Timema > Timema podura. The sequence continues at coordinate 13,820,659 of JAVRXN010000008.1, forward strand.
TCCTCAGCATAGCTTATCTAATTGTTTCTGCCACATCCTATATTTAATATTGAGATTTATTCTGTAATTTCTCTTTGAATCTCAAATTGATATTTTTCTTGGTAACCAAGTTAGACAGAAAAAAAATTAACAGGTGCTTAAGCTTGCCTCACACCGAATCGGATCGGAACAGATCACAACTGTCAAGAGTCGGAACTTCACGAATGGAAACGAGTTTTGTAGGCACAGTGGTACAGAATTAAATCCATGTCAGTCAGAAGACAGAAACCAAAGAGGGTACATCGATTTTAGTGATTTGATGTTATTATTATTACTATGACTATTACTATTATTATTATTATTATTATTATTATTATTATTATTATTATTATTATTATTATTATTATTATTATTATTATTATCATTATTATTATTATTATTATTATTATTATTATTATTATTATTTATTATTATTATTATTATTATTATTATTATTATTATTATTATTATTATTATTATTATTATTATTATTATTATTATTATTATTATTATTATTATTATTATTATTATTATTATTATTATTATTATTATTATTATTATTATTATTATTATTATTATTATTATTATTATTATTATTATTATTATTATTATTATTATTATTATTATTATTATTATTATTATTATTATTATTATTATTATTATTATTATTATTATTATTATTATTATTATTATATATTATTAGTACCGCGTCTTACTACCCGTTCGGGTTATACGCACTTACGCTAATGTGTGATGGTAGGGTGATTGTGAGATGAAATGGAGGGCCTACAGTTTAACGTGGGATCCGAACCACGGTGGAGGCCTGGCATTCCACACATTCACAAGTTGTGATTAATACACGTCTTGTCAGAGGTGAAGGAAGGGTTTGGCAATCAGATAAATCTGTGCCGGGACCGAGGATTGAACCCAGGACCACTAGCACAGAAGTCTGACACCTTACCCCTAGACCACTAGGTCACCCGAGCGCGAGTGTAGATGATGCAATGATCCAGTGTTGAGGACGCTTGCGCATAGATTCGTAATCAATTAGAATCCGTCAAAATACTCCCTCCTGGCAAACCGATTCGTTCCGTTCCGATTTGACGTTGACGTTTCCGATCAGATCCGAGACCGTGTGCGGGCCTCCATTAAAATGAAGATAGTCAAACATTTTCTAAGCGTTCCGTTCCAATCATCTCGTCCCGATCCGATCCAGTGTGCAGCAAGCATCGTACATAATAATAATTGAGAATAAATGTTTTAGCGAGGTTTAAGCCAGAATCTTTGGAAAACCATTAATACCTCAGTAAAAAATCTAACCTGTGTCTGCCCTGAAAGTATAAGGAACACATAGACCTAAGTGAAGATCCCGTCTGACTCGTCTGATCTGTTTTCGAGTTTATCGTAAACATACAACCCAACTAACAAACATACTCACAAACCATACGGTGTAGTATAATTTACAATTGAATGAAAACGAAAGAAGCCTCTGGAAGACCAGTGTTACGAACACGGACAAATGGACTGTATGATGGAAAGGAAATGGATAGAGGCAACTCACCTTCACTTTATGTGGTATGACTGGTAGTGTCTTGGACTGTATGGTGGAAAGGAAATGGATAGAGGCAACTCACCTTCACTTTATGTGGTCTGACTGGTAGTGTCTTGGCGCAGTCCTCTTCAATAACACACACGAATAAAAACTAGACCACTTCCGGGTGAAGGTTCACGGAACCTTATCACTTCTGTCTCGATCGAGTCTCCGTGCACGGCACAATTAAATCAACAAAGCTAAAAACATCACGCCAGCGACACTTGGCGGGAAAACAATAGATATATAGTGGTCCAGGTATGGTCTTGTTGCCTCCAAGAATGGGGAAGGTTAAGGTAATATATGAAAAAACCAAACAAACAGAACTAAACCTCAACAATAACAATCAACATCACAAAACAAAACAACAAACAATTCAATTTCGAGGCATAGAGAACCTAGATAAAAGGAGCACTATTCAAAGATATAACATAGAGGAATGAAAATGAAGTATAGGATTAATAATACTCGTCAGACAATATAAAAATATACAAACACATACTTTTTATATAAGGAAAATATATATCATTTATCGCTATCATTTTATAAATACTGTCACTTACGAACACCTCATTTTACAATCAACTAGTTGAAGTATCCGGCTTTGCCCGGGGGAAATGTTTTTAGTTTAATGATTGTACGTGTAAATTAACTTTAAGGTTAGTGCCTTTGAGTTCTACTTCATCCATGGTATTTTTTCTTCCAACCCAGTTTTTAACTAATTAAACAAAATCCAATCAAATTTTAAAATTCCGGCCTCGAGATGCACACGTTCATACGATCATTTTTAAAATTTCAGACTTTTGCGCACGATAAATATCGCACAATGCTCATGACAGACAAACTTTTTCATTCTATTAATATTGCTTTGCTTCTGACACGGTTTTTAATGAATGTTTAAAAAACTAACCAAAATTCTGGCATTGAGGTGAACATGTTCGTGCAAAGGTGTTAGCAATTTTTAATATTTCAAATTTCTGCTTGTGGTAGATAATGCATAAATCTCATGACAGACAGACTCATTTCATTTATAATTAATAGATAAGGCATTGATCGCTATGGATATAGATACTATTCCTCACAAATAGGTCTACCTCATTATAAATAGTCATTGAGCATTGATCACTATTGTATAATAAATACTATCCAGTACCAGTAACTTATTTAATTATAAATAATCCATTGATCATTAATGTATTAAACATATTTTTCACGACCAAGGCCCCATTCTGTCCTTGATAGGGCCTCAACAGGGTTTTTTCACGTCTCACTAACCTTTTAGGTTAACTATATATTTACGATAAATAGGGTAGGAATGAGAAACATATAATTTAGAAGAAATGTAACAGAATTTTGAGTGTAGGGAGAGCGTGACAATATTTAAGAACCACCCTCAATACACCCAGCTGGGAATCGAACACCAACCTCCTCATAACTGGTAGTCGAGTTTATTTAGATAGTGAAACCTTTGACTATTCGACCACTGATGAAGGTTTTGATCGCTTTTAGTATTCAAATAGTACTCGTTACTAAGGATACGTTATGCCATTAATAAGGCACTACCTGCATCGCTGGACACGTGGTTTAAGTTTTAAGTTAATTAGTCTGGTTTGCTGGTGATGTGGAGCTAGAGGTTCAAATCCCAGTCAATATTATTAAGGAGGATTTTCATAAAGGGTTTACCATTATATTTATCAAATTCGGATACACATATTTTAAATTTTACTTTAATCATCACAACCCCACTATTGTAATTAAATGCGATTAGCCTATATGGGTAGTAAAGCGGGGTGTGAATGAATCTAATTGTTTACCGATAGTAACGTAATTGTTTGGATTGCATTATTTAGGCTATTCTCGGCTACCATTAATTTTGGTACTTATCACGCTATTAAATAATTTAGCTGATCACAATCCATAATGTTGGCTTTAATCGTATAAAAGAGTATTGCCAGATGGCGTCGTGGCTATATAATACTTATTGGTACGTTCACCGAATAATTAGATAACTTTTGGGTTTTACATTGTGGCAAACCCCGTAACTGACACTCGTGCCCGATTAAACCGCGATGTGTAGGCTAAACCACACGCTGTTCACATTGTAGTAAAATGTGCCTTGTTTTTGGTTAGGAAGAATAGGGAAATATCTATGTATTTGATTTGATAAATTTAATGTTTTGAATATTTTATAATTAGTACGTTCCACACCATTGTTATTAACTACTTCTTACTCTGCGGGGGTAGAGATTTTAAAGATAAATTAGGGGAAATGAGCCTTCACTGGCGTGAAAAGATTGTGGGAAAATCACAGTAATAAATCACGTCACCATTAGCGTACTTGGCAGAGAAATTCAGGAAATTGAGAGTCTGACATCTTACTCCACAATAAAATGCCTATTTATTTTTAAATACTAAATCAAGTATCTACCTTTTTATGTATATGTATTATTGTTAAAACATGCCACTTTACAATAAGCAGGTCCCTGAGTTTGATGACATCTGATTGGTTTTTTTAGTTTGTCACATACAATGCTCATAAGTACATAAACTCTGGTCACGATCCGCTGGTTGTGGAAACGTATATTTTATGTCATTTTAGAATTTTAGGTCATATTTTTCTGTTTGCGTTCTTTTAGAATCATTCTAAAGCTCTTTTTTTTAAAAAATTTTGATTCATTTTTAGGCATTTTAGGGTCATGTTAAGGCAAACTTGTTGAATAATTATATTTTTAATACCATTGAGATCTAATACATGTATTAATATTCAAATATAGTTTATCCAAACCACAATATATGATGTCAGTGTGAGAAGATAATTCAGGCCATGAACTTGTATCCTCTTTGCTTGTGTGGTTGTAAAATAGACATTCCTTGTGAGATGCTGTAATTAGACTGGAGAGGGTTACGTTGGGAGGGGATAGCTATTGCTAACTGGAGCAATTATTTGTAAATCAATATTATATTCAGAAGGACTCGAGAGTTTAGTTGTTAAAGGCTTTTCATTGAATCTTTTTTCTTCTTTTTTTTTTACAATTGCAAAGCACGTGTTTGATTTACTCATGCGCGTTTATTACAACTCTTTGTTCATATTTTTAGTTGTTATTATAAATTTGAGGTCATGACCATTTTTAGTTCATCAAACTCCAGACATTCACATGTATGATCAAAAGTTAATTATATGTGCGCAAGTTTACTTATATTAATTGGAAGGCTTGGTTTTTGATGTCGATATTAATGCACCCATATTTATTTATTTATTACCAGCATTTGTGGGAACGCGAACTAAATGCCTAGCTTGCCTAATCTGGTTTGCCAGTGACGGGCAGGTTAGGGTTTTAATCTGGGCTTGGTGTTCTGATAATAAGCTTTTCTTAATAGTTTACCACTTTTTCTCCCTATAAATGCGGGTGCATTTCCTTTAAATTCTACCTTTTTGTCCCTACTCTCTATAATCAAGATGCTGAATGTTCAGAAGGGTAGTAGGATGTAACGCAATCAAAGAACTTGATGCTAGACACTGTCAATAGACTGTAAAAACACAATCATGTTTGAATTAAAATAATTTGTTTTGTAATAATGTAGTCAGAAGACTTCAAAATAGAAAAAAAAAGATAACTATGAATGTGCTTAAAGTGTTGTTTTTTCCGCCCTGAGACAATTTATTGGTCTATTTCCCGAAGCAATTTATCGCTAAGGAAACTCCCGTTACAAAAATAATAAATGACGACGTGATTCAGAAAAGCAACATTAATCCTACATTATTTTGTTTAGTACGCTCTGTTTCAACGCATAGTAGACCTCTTGAAAAGAGTAGCATCGTCCGGGCTGGACACTTAAAAATGTATATTCAGTGAAATGTTTCACTTATTTAAGTGGAACGAATACAATAAAGATAGTTTAAACCTTAAAATGTATACTTAAGTTAATTTATCCTAGTAAAGCTAACACTAGAAACATTTTCAAATGAATTTCAAAAAAGTAGGCCTAATAATAGTGAGTTTATTTATTTTCTTCCACTCATTTATTGACCACAAAACTTATTAATTAAATGTATCACTAACGTAGGGGTTCACCTGTACGGTTTTAACCATATGTGTAAATACTTCAAAATTTATATTCAAATCCATTGTGAATACATTCATTCCCTTTCCCTAGAATCCAATGACCTGGCATTTTTACTGGAAAATATTTTGAATTATTTACCGGAAAATATTCATCTCTGTACACACACACACACACACACACACACGAGAGAGGTTGGGGTAGGAATATCGGGCATGATATGCGGATTTCATCTCAAGTTACAAAATGTTGAAATTTCCCTTCCCCAAACTCCCATGACCTAAGTGCTTCCTCCCCTCATTATAGCTGCTTGGTAAATTCAGGGGGGAAATGAGGGGGATAGACTAGGAGAAAATATAGGTTCAAACTTACGTCTCTCTCTCTCTCTGTTAGGTTATATGTTTACTTTCTACTGAAATTAAGAAAGTAAAGTTCCTTCTTCTCCACTGGAACAAAACGGGCACAATAATGCTGCTTTAAGTGCAATGCATGAGAGTGTGATGTGTACGAAACTGTTCCACTTAAGTGTGCCTGTCTATGTTCAAACAATTTTTTAAATTAACACACATTTAATATAATATAAAACAAATTTTAAAAAATGACAAATACAAAGCCATAGTGTATGGTGATAAACAAGTTAAAAATAAAGATTTATATTTGGCAAATATTGTTTTATGAAATATTTAGTAATGTATTAGTCAATATAAAATAATATGATAGTATTTGAAAAAATATTGAATCATATATATTATAGAGTATATTAAACATTAAAAAATTGTTAATAAAACATGTTAATGTTAGAAACAAATTAAATAATTTTAATGAAATAAGTAAAAAACAAAGTATAAGAGTTCAAGAAGAGTCATTTGTAAAACACACCTAGAAGTAGTTTTAGCTTGATATAAAATAGGTCAAAATTGAAGTCAAGTGAATTAACATACAGGATATTGAAACATTTTTAAGTTAACATAGAAAGACTATAATTCCAAAAAAAGTTTAAAGCAAGGCCGTAGCCAGGGAGGGGTTTTGGGGGTTCAATTTTATGAACAGAATATATATGGCTTTATTTATGGTTCAAACAATATTAAAATTAAGATACAAATACACATTAGGGGGATGTGTTACCATAAAAAGCACTTCAGAGAGCTTTTAGAGGTGTTAAATATTTTGAAATTTTCCTAGCCTTTGGCATTTTGGGGGTTATTTTACCATAAAAAAACTTCACAGAGCTTCAAAAAGTGTTTAATATTTATAAATTTTCCAAGCCTTTGGCAGTTAGTGAGTTATTTTACCATGAAAAAAAACCACCTCAGAGAGCTTCTAGAACTGTTTATCATTTAGAATTTTTTTTTCTAGCTTCCAGCAATTGGGGGATGTGCCCACCAAACCCCCCCTGAAATTATTGGCTGGCTACGACCTTGGTTTAAAGTAATATTACTTATTTACTATATAACATTAGGAATTCTAAAGTTCATTGCCGCACTTACAAAACTACGCCACCAAACCTTTCTTGAGCTAGGTCACCTCAATAAACCCTACTTATTTCCACTCCATTCTAATTTTATCCTCCCATCTACATATAGGTCTTGAGAATGGTCTCTTCCCATTGGGTTTACCCGCCAATAACCTGACCAGGGTTCTATCATATCCCATTCACGCTGCATGTCCTACCCACCAAAATTTACGAGACATGGTAATCCTAACAATGTCTTGTGGTGAGTACAGGGTATGTAATGCATCATAATGTAACCTCCTCCACTCCCCAGTAACTCCATCCTTTTTTGGACCAAATATCTTCCCAAGCACATTATTTTCGAACATCCTAAATTTGTTTTTGTCTTGTTAATTAAAGAGACCACTTTTCACACCCATAGAGAACAACCAGTAAAATTATTGTTTTTATTAGTTTTACATTCCTGTACAGCAGGCAAGATATCAACTTACTGACCAAGTAATATCACGTATTTCTTGACTGTATTATTTTCCCAAATTCCAAGCTACTGTCGTTATTTCTAGATAACATTGTTCCTAAATATTTAAACTAATTAAACCAGTCAAAGCACTTGTTGCTCGCAGTAATCTCTAATTTATTTTCCCCAATCTATGTTCTTTGTGTGATCATATACTTAGTCTTTCCAGATGTTCACTTCTAAACCTCTTTCCTTGCTAGCCTTTAGACAATTCTGCATTTCTTGCAACAGCTTCCTATTTCCCAACAAAGCTAAATCATATCCTTGCTCCTTGGCAACTTAGGTATTCTTTTAAGGATCACCTAGTAAACTTTAGACATGGTTCGTTATAGTAAATACCATCGTCAGGAAAATGTTTTGTTTTAATCGACGTGTCACTGCATGATGTTTGACTAAACGGGTGTGGCAATAAGACTCGGAATATTTATATGAATTGAAGAAACGTTAAAGAAAGGTCTGTAATGTTCGATAGTGTTTTATGCCATGATTTATAAAGTTAAAGTTGTATAGAGTAAACGAAAATATGAGTCTGAAAATATAAAATGATAGATATAAATTGGTAAAGGAAATGAACTCAGGTCCCAACCTTCGAGACACTGGTTCGATCAGGTTATGCTACGTTGGAAGGTAGGAAGGGTGAGAGAAGGAAATTAAACCTTTTTTTAAAATGTTTTTAGATATATATTTAAAAATATTGTTTTGAGATATCTTAGCTGCGTCTAACGTTTTAATTTTTTTTTAATCTGATTTTTTAAATTCTGCATTATACTTCAATTGTCAATCCTTACACAGTCTGGTTATTATTTTCATTCTTATTTTTCTGTACCCCAATAAATAACAATTTCTATTTTCAAGTCTTATCTTATCTTAGTATAAGGACAAGCTAGAATGCCTGAGTTGGATATAAATATATCTATAGCCTAAAAACCTGGATGAGTTAAGTTTAACATAGCTTGATAAGGTAAATACATTTGATATAACATGTTATAATGATATTTTGATGCTGCTATAACCGTACATAACAACTATGATAGTATCTTGTATATTTAACCCATCATGCTATGCTCACACGTACAGTTGTAATTGTACTATTAACAGCATAAAACCCTCCCGAGTCAAAGGTGGCTGCATTATATGATAGCTAGTGAGCTTAATTGACCACTCGTATGTAGCTGACAATTTCTGCACATCCATCAAAGAATCTGCCTTAAATTATGAGTTAAGAATAACCCTTGGTACGGGGTGATTCCTGGATAGCTTAATGGTAAAAGCATTGGCGTATTAAGTCAAAGATCCCGGGTTCGATTCCCGTGTCCAGGTATCATTTTTCAATATAAGAGAATAATATATATATATGCAGCTATAATAGTAATAATAATAATAATAGCATCTTTATTTGGGAGAAGTTAAAGAGCCTGCCTTTTCTTACACTTAACCCACTTAACAATAAAAAGCATATACTTAATATGTATGTGCTAAAAACTATTTTATAATATTTGTACAGTAATAATAATAAAGTATTCCCCATATAAATGATTCTACATTTATGAAAATATTAAACTAAAATAAATTAGTAAAGTAGAACTAATGAAGGAGGGAAAGAGAAAAAAAGAATCATTATGGCACACAATTGTTCTACACATACATACGTGATGTCATTCATTATAAGCATACCATGTCTAAACATGATGGAGATGGCAAATAATTTTAAAAGAAAACTATGTTGATAATATTTCATACAACCGTACTTAACAACTAGAATAGCATGAATATCTAATCCATCATTGATCAGGTATGCTAGCTTATCATAATGATGTTTATCGCACCTAGGCCAGGTATCCAAGCTATCAAAAGTTGTTTAGCTTAAATGGTTCAGGAATTCTATCTCATCAAAATGTTGTTTAGCTTAACTGGTTCAGGAATTCTAGCTCATCAGAATATTGTTTAGCTTAACCGGTTCAGGAATTCTAGCTCATCAGAATGTTGTTTATCTTAACTGGTTCAGAAATTCTAGCTCATCAGAATGTTGATAGCTTAACTGGTCCAGGAATTGTATTTCATGAGTATGTTGTTTAGCCTAACTGGTTCAGGAATTCTATCTCATCAAAATGTTGTTTAGCTTAACTGGTTCAGGAATTCTAGCTCATCAGAATATTGTTTAGCCTAACTGGTTCAGGAATTCTAACTCATCAAAATGTTGTTTAGCTTAACTAGTTCAGGAATTCTAGCTCATCAGTAGGCCTATGTTGTTTAGCTTCACTGGTTCAGGAATTCTAGCTGATCAGAATGTTGTTTAGCTTAAGGCCCTTGGCCCTGTCGAGTGAAAGTCTAAAAGATATTTCGTGGGATGGTGGACGGGAGGGTGAAAGGGGTGGCGTGGCTTCACAACCTACCAAAGTAACCTTCTGCGCCAACAATAACAGATGGGTCACGGAAACCGTAGATGGCGCTAGCTACCGGACAGGTCTTTCGGGAAAATCATACATTTGGAAATATCATTTTTCTCGAGAAAGAGTGAAAGTTTTATATTAATATTTTCAACACATCTTCTAAGATAAAATATCAATGTTTATTAATTGTTACATTTTCTTATTTTTTGTTATGAAGCCAGAAGTTTTCTATTGAAAATGAAAATGTAATCGATATTTGATCGCTATTAAAATTATAGAGGAGGTGTGTATATAAAAAGTATAACTTAATCAACATTCTTATATTCTTGAACAAACCGTTTCTGAAAAGAAATTTGCAAAATAATAAAAAATCTTGAAGATAACCGTTTGTTCCCATGGCTATGCATTTCCACGCAAAATGAAAAGGGTCAATTGCCTTAACTAGTTCAGATATTCTAGCTCATCAGTGTATTGCAATTACCCATCCAGGCTACACGCATATTTATGCTAAAGTGTTAGGGATGAGTGAGGCATAAATTAGTCAAAATGTAATGGAATTTGCGTAGAGGAAGATTGAAAATTATTTTACAAACCCTTACCTTCAGTACATCCGGCTGTAATTCGAGCCCCGTCCTCCCTATCACAAAAAAACCAGCCAGACCAAACAAAGTGGGAGTGCTCATCGTTGCGAATCTTTTTAAAATTATTTATTTCAAAACATCGTTAAACAGATTAATCATCTTAGGGGTATGGTTTAGGAGGTTAGCCAAGTGCAAATATCCCTTCGTTAGTGTTGAGAGTATCATATGTGAAACCACCATAAGTTCACTCGGCCGGTATTCAAAACCCCGACATTCCAGTCACCGGTAATCCAGTATATTATTAGACCAACAACTTAGATCTTGAGATCAGCCATGGGAGTTTTTGAAATTATTATGAAATAAGCTACTCCAAGATGTAACTTATAATGTGTAGCTTGGTACACTTTTTTTAAAATTTAAGAATGTATACATTTTGTTTTATTGTTGTATCTGGATAACCGAATTAAATAAAAGAAAGTGGTAAATTCTTAAATGAATTTCTACTTTGTTAGGGTAGAGCAAATGCTTTAAGGAATGTTACAACGAGTCTATTTAGAAAAGCCTAGTTAAAATCCCGTTTTTTTAAAAATAAATAAATAAATCTTTTTTCCCGAACAATCATATTTTATGAAATTATTAAAAATAATGGTACCACATAAACGAAGTTAGTTTACATTTAATTTGAAGTGAGTATAGCTTTTTTTTTTTTACATATCACAAAGTCCATTGGCCTTCATCTGTAACGTTAACTTACAGTTAGTTACAATTGGATCCATCCCGTTATAATGTTGATACGTAACTATCAAGAATTCATACCACCCGCTCAATAATTCCGACCCAAATAGAATCCCTACAATGGTACATTTCTCTGTTGTAGTCCCTGTAGGCTAATACGGAAAGATAATACGACACAGTATATTTCATGCTGTACAATCTTCTGTAATATTACTCATATTTGTTCAGGAACTTACCTTTGAAATCTTCTATCACTAGCCGCCACCAAAGCTGAACTACACCGTGCAGCTAATGTGAAGAATGGGGCCGAGCTAACGAGAGTCTACAATCAACGCGTGGTCATTCTCCGTCTAGTCAGATTGAATCTGAAGAATGACAACATGGAGAACGCTAGAAGACAACAATCCACCCGCCCTCTGACGGATGTCAGATGAACTTCCCCAAACAACACAAACATCCAATGATCGCCGACTTGTTCTAATTTTCCGATGGAACAACCCTACAAAGTGACTACGTGACCGATGACAGCTAGCAACTGCGTGCTAGAAATTACCTCCCCTCTTTCCGTGCAACGAAAATCACTATAAAACAGGCTGACATTGTCTAAAAACTTTGACTATCTAAAATCTACGAACGAGGACGGATCATTGTCGTCTACCTGGACAATGATCGGATAAACATTCATACATCATAAATTGGAACGTAACTATGGCAGTTACTTATAAAGAACTCTATTCATTTTCAACTTATAATATTTTCGGGTTAAAATCTTTATTTTGTGTTTTGCTTAATATTTAACTTTTTGCTTTATTATCTCAGTCGCATAAATGTAACTTGTATGCCACCACTTAGGCGCGGTTGGTTAGTTGGTTAGTTTATTGGTTTAGTTTGAAATCCACCATTGGTAATTTTGTATTGAGTGAATTTAAATGTAAATTGTTAAAATGTGTGGACTTTTGTATTTTGCTATTTCACGCGACTGTAGAATTAAAGTTAAGCTGGTTATTTTTTTTATATAATTTAATTTTGTTCTAAATTTCATTCTTTAGTTTTTCTAAGATATAGTTAGTCCCGGGAGATTTTGACTAGCGTCTGGAAGTCAAACTCTCGCGTTATGTTTTATGTAATTTTAAATTTTCGTATTGTAACTTGTAATTGTTTGAGGAGCCCATCAGGCAAGAATATTTAATGTATGTTTCATTTTGTGGATATCTTACTTCACTTCACTTTTGGTAGTTTAACTTCGCTTTTGATATTATAATCTACGTAATTTTGTGTCTCTTAAAGACGACTTGTAATAAATGTAAACATGGTATGTTTACATTCTGCGCTTCACGTTATTATTTTCAGCATTATTCAGAATGATATAATGAGACCACTGTACTTTGCTTTATCTACGTTTATACTGAATAAACCATATTATTGTTATATTTTTAATTCTGCTTATATTTTCCCTTATGTAGATTATACCTTCTCCCTTTTATTTAATTGTGGTCGTTAAGTAGAAGGCACGGAGACGGTGTAACACTGCGCAACTCTGCTGTCCTTTTAATTAACTGATCTTCCTGTTTAATTAGTTAATTAATAACCTATATCATTGCTGAAAAATGTTGGAAAATTATACTGTATATTTTTGTTGTTGTTGTGAAATCATAGCCTGAAGTTAACCTTGTATCTCTTTCTGTTTCATAATGGAAAACAATTTGACTACGGACGCTTCGACTGAGGGAGTAGTGACTGGCGAGCCGAGCGTGTTGTCTAAATCTGATGTTTACCGACTCAATAAAGAAAGCCTTATCTCCGAGCTTGCTAAGCGTGGACTGCAAGGTTCAACAGAAACCACCGTAGCAAGACTTCGTGCAGTTCTCGTGGGAATCCTTTCGGAGAGCGATACGTCTCGAGACCAGGCAACAGTGGGAGTGGAGAATCATCATTCAGTACCGGTGAGGGTTGGAGATCCAATTGAAATGTCACGCGCTTGGGTGAGTGATAAAATCCAAAGTAAAATTCTCGTTGATTTTGTAAATCGAATACCACTGTGTGATGGTCAGGACAGCTCATCTCTTTTTTTATTTTTAATTGAGGTTCAAAGGATTTGTCATTTAAATATCGGTTCTGAGTCCGAGTTTATTGCATTGTGTTTGGGTAAAACTTCTGGATATTTAACTCGTTTATTTTCTGAAGGGTTAGTTAATGGGTTAAGTTGGAAACTTATTATTCGTAAGATATTAGACTGTCTTGTCCCTACTAGAGCTAGAAATAATTTGTGTAAGCAGTATGTACATCGCTTTCAACGTCCTGATGAGTCGTTAAGGAGTTTCATCATGGCCATTTCTGAGGCCGTTGAAGTTTTAGGGTTAGATCTTTCTGAATGTCAGATAGTAGATATTATTTTGGAGAATGTGTCGCCCTTGTCTCGACGTCATTTTGTATTTACTTCTAAACCTAGTACGATAGTTGAGTTACATGAGCTAGCTTCCCTGATTGAAGGTACTTTGTTGTCTGAAAGTGAGTTTCTAGAAAATCATGCGCCTTTTATTGTTGACAATCCAGGCGTGGGTTCGAATCCTAGTTATTGTGGTAGGTCTAGGAATAATACTGCGATTTCTCAGTTGGGTGTGCAACCTGTGAAGAAGAACCATATTGGCCCGCGAGCGTTGGATAGTAAGTTTTTGTCAGGAATTCGCTGTTTTAATTGTAAACAGTTAGGACATGTACGGAGCAAGAGTAGTTCAGGAAACTAGTTGTGCGCCGTAAGAATCATGGGTCTTACGAGTCAAGCGCATTTCCATGCCCCCCTTCCCCCGTTGTAGTTCTTGTGCTTGTTTCTTTATGTTGTCTAGCGTTAAATAAATATCTGCCAGGCTCTCTCCCAGATGGGATAGACCCTGGTCAGTTGAATCTTTCTTAACACCCGTGTCGGTCAGGTTGATGTGCCAGACAGACCCGACCGATACGCGAAGAGCTCATGTGAGCCATCTTAAACTAATACCGACGTCTTAGAATGTCATAGTTTAATGGATAATGTTCGTAAGTTATTGTACTTACAGATTTAATTACTCCATTTTGGATTTACTTAGGTAAATGTAGGATGCCAAGAAATTTTTTTATAAGTTTATGGGGACTTGTATTTGATATTTTTGGTATTCCTGTTTTTGGTAAGACTTGGTGTCTTGATATTATTTGACTATTGTTGAGTCATTTAATGAACGGTCAATTAACGTAATCTCATTTTGTTAATTATAGTATTGACCGGGTTTTTAATATTCATACTCTTAATAATAATGTGGAATCACGCCTAATTTTTATAGGTATATGGGGACCTATAATTAATCTTTTGGCATCCCTTATTAATTTGAGTTTTGTTTGATGGCATTGTGCCCTGGCTGTGAGCCAAATCGTGTTTAAAATTTAAATTTTGTTTACCATTTATGATATGTTATATATCAGTGGTTTGTAGATATAGTGTTTTGTTATATATATATTGTTGGCCGTGTGTATAGTTATTTACAGGTATTGAACCGTAATTGAACTTGTAGATAGTATGTGTTTATAAAATAAGTGAATAGTTTATAGATTATGATGATGTTCCACTTCATGGAATTTGGATCACGAAATCAAATGTTATTTTGATTTAATTATGACGTAACTTTCTCTATTTTATGTTTTGAGACACTCTATTCTAGATTGAGTGCTGAGAATGGACTTATATAGAATATAGTGAGATTATGGTGATCTAACATTTGAAACTCTCAAACCTTTGAATAGGAACCTTCAAAAGTGTTGAGGGGGGGGACGCTCCTCCGATACATCTATGTAGGATTTCTATAGGATTTTAGGATTTCATGAGGATAAACTTTTGTGACTTTGTAGTCTAGTGAACTTTATTGTGAGAACTTGAGTTTGAACGTAGAAGAAAGAAGAGATTCTTCATGTGTTCATACAGACAATTAGACATGTGGTTGCGTATGACTTAACGCCACTTACATATCGACGAGACTTGTTGTATATGAGTTTTCGTTGCGCATCCTGTTTTCCTTTCTCTCCTGGTTTCTGGTAAAGTCTACGTAGTGGTACCGACTGCTTCTCTAGATGATGGAATCTAGAGCTGAAAAAGATGGATCATCTCCTGCTGTTTGGGAAGATGATGTACAAGAAGGCAACCTTGAGCCCTTTGATGTTCCGCCTTGCTGAGGACGGATGCTGCATCTTCTTATTCTCCTGGTCAAGGGGGGGAGATTTGTAACGTTAACTTACAGTTAGTTACAATTGGATCCATCCCGTTATAATGTTGATACGTAACTATCAAGAATTCATACCACCCGCTCAATAATTCCGACCCAAATAGAATCCCTACAATGGTACATTTCTCTGTTGTAGTCCCTGTAGGCTAATACGGAAAGATAATACGACACAGTATATTTCATGCTGTACAATCTTCTGTAATATTACTCATATTTGTTCAGGAACTTACCTTTGAAATCTTCTATCACTAGCCGCCACCAAAGCTGAACTACACCGTGCAGCTAATGTGAAGAATGGGGCCGAGCTAACGAGAGTCTACAATCAACGCGTGGTCATTCTCCGTCTAGTCAGATTGAATCTGAAGAATGACAACATGGAGAACGCTAGAAGACAACAATCCACCCGCCCTCTGACGGATGTCAGATGAACTTCCCCAAACAACACAAACATCCAATGATCGCCGACTTGTTCTAATTTTCCGATGGAACAACCCTACAAAGTGACTACGTGACCGATGACAGCTAGCAACTGCGTGCTAGAAATTACCTCCCCTCTTTCCGTGCAACGAAAATCACTATAAAACAGGCTGACATTGTCTAAAAACTTTGACTATCTAAAATCTACGAACGAGGACGGATCATTGTCGTCTACCTGGACAATGATCGGATAAACATTCATACATCATAAATTGGAACGTAACTATGGCAGTTACTTATAAAGAACTCTATTCATTTTCAACTTATAATATTTTCGGGTTAAAATCTTTATTTTGTGTTTTGCTTAATATTTAACTTTTTGCTTTATTATCTCAGTCGCATAAATGTAACTTGTATGCCACCACTTAGGCGCGGTTGGTTAGTTGGTTAGTTTATTGGTTTAGTTTGAAATCCACCATTGGTAATTTTGTATTGAGTGAATTTAAATGTAAATTGTTAAAATGTGTGGACTTTTGTATTTTGCTATTTCACGCGACTGTAGAATTAAAGTTAAGCTTGTTATTTTTTTTATATAATTTAATTTTGTTCTAAATTTCATTCTTTAGTTTTTCTAAGATATAGTTAGTCCCGGGAGATTTTGACTAGCGTCTGGAAGTCAAACTCTCGCGTTATGTTTTATGTAATTGTAAATTTTCGTATTGTAACTTGTAATTGTTTGAGGAGCCCATCAGGCAAGAATATTTAATGTATGTTTCATTTTGTGGATATCTTACTTCACTTCACTTTTGGTAGTTTAACTTCGCTTTTGATATTATAATCTACGTAATTTTGTGTCTCTTAAAGACGACTTGTAATAAATGTAAACATGGTATGTTTACATTCTGCGCTTCACGTTATTATTTTCAGCATTATTCAGAATGATATAATGAGACCACTGTACTTTGCTTTATCTACGTTTATACTGAATAAACCATATTATTGTTATATTTTTAATTCTGCTTATATTTTCCCTTATGTAGATTATACCTTCTCCCTTTTATTTAATTGTGGTCGTTAAGTAGAAGGCACGGAGACGGTGTAACACATCGTGCAACAACATTAATTTATTATTCTTTCCTCTATTTCACTTTTTTATTCATACACCATGCCTCCTCTTTTTACTGTGGGAAGCATAATTTATTTATTGAAATATTCAAATGACAAATTTAAAATGGCAAAAAAAAAAAAGACAGTGGACATACATTTTAATTAAATATTTAAATGACAAATTTTAAATTACAAAAATTGACATTAAACTAACATTTTGATTAAATGATTTTAAACGTAATATTTAATAGGAAATGTTTTACTAGCTGATTTTTCAAAAAATATATATATATGTACATATTTTATAAAATTATTTGAAAAAAATAACATGTGTTTTCTAAACAAAATTCCCTGGTTCTTGTGAATAACTATTACTTAACAATTTGTGATGCACATGAATTAATAATACCTTACTTGTCTTTACCATATTAGTGTATGGGTGTACACCACGTCCTATTTACCGTTCGGACTATCCACATATTTACGTTATTGGGCTAAGGAGGTGGATGGTTTGATGTGTTTGAGATGCAACCACATTTGCGTGTAAGGAGACGGGACAACCTTAGCAAAGCCACGCTCAGTACACCCGACCATCATCTGCAATCTAGTATATTGCGAGAGTGACGCCTTAAAGCAGTAGTTCCATGACTCGCGAGCCAAACTGCATAACATATCAGACCACAAAGAAAAATAAAACTTTTAATTTCATTTTTATTTTCATAGAACCAGTATAATAACGCATATTATGATCAGACCAATATAGTTAGTGAGATGACTGAGCCAGTTTTTGGGTCAAAAAGTTTTTCGACGATGCAGATTAGCGTTAGTTTTTTTTTTTTTTTCTTATTTATTTAAAATCCATTGAAACTGGCGGGCCAGAAAAAAAAGGTCGCGGGCCATGGGTTGGCCTCACTGCCTTAATACCATGTGACCACCGGGTGGGTCATATTAGTGTATATATGTGAAAAGGCCGGAGTGGTAGTGAGTCGCAATATACGTTTTTTTTTTTTTTTATTTTAAGGGGAAAGGAGAGACAACTGATCTATTCATCAAAGAAACGTTGCAGATCATGCTATGACGTCACACCGCGAAGAGAGGTAACTTCTGCAAACAAAGATAAAAACTGTCTGGGGTCGTAAATAGCAGCAAATGGCACCATGTTGCAATAATACGTCTTTACTTGGATTAGCAGCTCGAGTACCAGCCATCTTATTTAACATACTAACTTAACCTAACTCGACAAACATTTCATACTAAGCGCATAGCCGGGTGTTTATTAGCAGAGGACCCGCCTCGGTGGCGCAGTTGGCTAACGAGCCAGTCGTGTTGAGCTAGACCACCGAGGATGGGGAGATCGAGGTTCGAATCTCGGTCGGGTGAACTGGGGGTGGTTTTTCCTAAATGGTTTTCCACTCTCCCTCCACGCAAATGCGGGTTCACTTTCTCTAAATTCAACCTTACCAATTCCTAATCCATTAGCGTAATTAATACTTAAGCGTATAACCCGAACGGGTAGTAAGACGCGGTGCTAAATATTATATTATTATTATATTATTATTAGCAGAGGATAGGGTCAAACCCAGAGGCAAAAAAAAACTTACTAGCCGCAATAGCGGGCAGGCAAACAAGACGGCGGTCTCGTCTGATCCGGTTTGTCGGTGATAACGTCAGGTTTCAAAACCCGGACTCGTGTACTGAGGACGTTTATTCCAAAATAGTTTCCCACTCTCCTTCCGTGAAGATGAAGGTTTCCATCAAATTCCAATAAGCTACATTTTTTCCTCGTCTTTACTTCATTAATGTAGTTAAATGAGGACATAACGGATGGGTAGTAAGACACAATGCACGTTAAAAATAAGGATGAGCTCAAAGGTAAATAAAGATTTATTTTGTACATGGCTCTAAGTTATAACCATACCCCTCTGGACCTGCAAGTTGGACTTCCTGATCAACGCACATGATACTGGTAAAGTAAGAAAAAAAAAAGCTCTAAAAACTATTTGAAAATGTTGCTGACACGAGTTTAAAGTACTTAAAGCACGCTTACTTATTTAGATTGTTAGTTTAGTGATAGCACGTCTATGAGATCCTCTTTGGTTCCAAGTGCTAATGACAAAATATCATAAATATTTAAATCAGGTTCGTCCTGCTATCCATCTTATAAATATCTAGGTGCTATGGCTGGGTGCGTATTATTAGACTTAATGCCCTAGGTTAAGTTAGCTTGTAAGACTTACTATCCAATTAGTAAATACATTTAAGTGTAAGTGCTGGGTGTGCTATAATAGATGTACTGCTTTTGGTTAAGTTACTTTTTAAGTGATATGCTGGTATATCTCATGTTCTTAGTAAGTGCACAATAATACCAACACCAAAAAAACAAATACGCATCGAACCAACAACTTAAATTGTTGTTTATTTTTTCCTCTTCCAATAATGTGATACGAAAACCATATCCAAGAAAAATCCCCTTTTATTTATTGAGGAACCCTTTACAGCCTTAGGGTTCCACCCAAAACTCAAGAGTTCCTTGAAATGGGCCCCCCCCCAATCTCGCCTTCTTCCCTTAACTCTCTCTCTCTCTCTCTTTCTCTCAGAGGAATTTACATGTCGCCCAAGACGCAGGGGTTGACTTTATTCCCGCGTCCCTGTCGGTAAATTATGTAACTAACCTCTTTGCAGAGATAAGGTTCTCCTTTGGGCATAACCCTCTTTTCCCCTTTCTTTCCGCGCGTTTTATATTGTGTATAGAAATATTCTGCCAAAATATTCGAAAAATACGAAGCGTGGTCTTACTTTACAAAATTGCTATGTAACCCCCCCTCCCCCCATATCCCCGTTCAGCCAAGAAATGTTAGTAAATGTTGATACGTAGATAATATATGGTTATATCGATGCTACTTTTATTACATATTATGTAAGATACGCCTGCTTCACCTCACTACATCCTGTAGTTTCCAGTTAGATAGTTTTGTTTTTCAGAATCTGAACGCCCTCTTTTACTCCTAACAATACCTTATTTTAGTTTCTTATTTCATTCGTTTGGATTTAAAAAACACAACTTTATTTTCATAAAATTCTTATACAATGTACGCTCTGTTGTAAAACTATCTAGACCGATCCAAAACAGATGCGGCACTTGTTTATGACACAAATCAGTCAGAAGGAGGGAAATTTAGGGAGGAAGCTTGAGGTAAGAGATTTCATCGCATCATTATTAGTAGATACAGGAGTAGGTTTAAGATGAATTTTAGCATATTTTTTTTTTCTTTTGCATAGCGTCTTTCTAGTCATCTGGGCTGTAAACATTTAATTACATTAAGGGGTTAAAGATGGGTTTGGTAGAATGTAGATAAAAGTGAGCGTATAACCTGAATGGGTAGTAAATAAGACAGGGTGCTAAAAAAAATTGATTCTCAAACTTTTCAAATGTCGCTGCCGCTTAATACCAGGTAGAGAGCCAGTAAAAAGGTTACAAATGAATGTGAGATAGCTGTAAATGGAATCTCAGTAGTCCTATGACTTCTTTGGTGCTGACTGACAGCTCACAGCTGACAGCTGACGGCTTTGAAAAGTTACCAGACCAAATTATGTATCCCTACGCCGAACCATATGATCTGCAAAAACATGTGTTTAGCAGCTGTCACTTCTGGCAGTCAAAATTTAGATATATGGTACCTGAATGTTGACTGTCAGAAGTCACTGTGAGCTGTCAGTCAGCACCAAAGAAGTCATGGAGCTACTGTGTAGGTTCTAAATATGTCACAAGATGCCAACACAATCCATCTTGAAGACAGTTTAGGTAACAGACGCTAGGTAGCCCATGCACTGGTGCAGTTCAGTGTCAAAGTGGCGAGCGTGCTCGAGGAGTGTCCCAATTGGGTGCAGCGTGTGGATGTGAGACTTTTGTGGCAAAGGACTTCCTGCAAAGATATTCACAAAGAAAAAATGTCCTGTTTAGGGTTAGAAGTGTTTTTCACGTAAAGCAATACACAAATTTGTCGATAAATTCACTCATGGATGCTCAATAGTTGCAAATGAAAAACCAACCTGTTGAGATTGAGACAGAAGCAACTGTGCGGTGGGTGGAAGAGATTATTCGAGCTGACAGGCGAGTAACTATATACAGTGCAGCAACTGCAATAGGGTGTTATCATGGCTTAGCATAGCCTACATCGTAACGCATGATCGTTTGAATTTTCGGAAAGTGTGCGCATGGTGTGTGCCCGGAAAACTGACTCAGGAACAAAAACATGAACCAAATTGTCTTGCCCTTACAACATATCTGTCGGCATGCAGATGAAGGAGAAGATATGCTTGGCAGGATTGTTACTGTGTACATATCATATCATGGGTGCATCAATATCAACCCAGGATGCAATGCTATGGAAAAATTACAGCTCATTATCAAACAAAACAAAAATAGGGTTATGCCATCAGCAGGGAAAGTTATGGTTACAGTTTTTTGGGATTCTCAAGGTGTACTTTTAGCCCATTTACAGCAGCGAGGTGAAAATGTGAAGTTCTGTCAAAGCTTAGGGCTGCAATTCACAAACAAACAAAAAAAGTCCAGGCCACCGACAAGAATGGAAACAATAATGACAATGTCAGACCTCATACAGCAAAATTATTAACCAAAGAGAGAATTGAATATTTACGCTGGCAATTTCTTGCACATCCACCTTATATTTATAAATTTACTGAAGCAATGTTAATATAGTTAGACGTTAAGCCATATGATCTGTATCAGCCACTTTTGATAGGTAATATCAGTACCCATAAAAAAACTACTAATAATAAAGTACAATATTATCATTGTTTGTGTTTTGTAAGTTCCTTCCTAGCAGAATACTACTACTATATAAAGGATGTATGAAGAAATGAAGACAGAAGCTTAGTTACTTCTATCAAGGTCTAACCTAATAATATTTCTAAGTTTGTTTCCTTCCCCATCTCTTATAATGCTTTATTTTACATATTTTTTGTTTTTTATAAGCACCACACAAATATTTAATAACAGTTGCGGAGACTGCCCGCAATTGTAGTGAATTACAAATCAAGTGCTAGTGCGCTTGTCATTTCTTATAGTAGACATAGGATCCATACCTCAACTATTGGAAGTGTCGGTGACATCTAGCAGAAGGTTATTTATTACAAACATTGCCCGAAAGTCACCAATATCAACCTATGTGTAAATAATTATTATGTGCTTAGTTGTACTTTGTTATCGATCCTAAACGCTTCTAAGAATACTTACAGCCAATATTTGCAAAAAAAAAAAGACCTTTTTCTTGCTGTCACTTACCTAGCATCTCACTGTAGATAAACTTTACATCTCATATTTCTCATATAAAGAACGTAATTATTTTAATCGTGAGAATTTTTCACTTGATATTATGATGGGTTTTGACGTTGTATTTGCCTCTTAATTAAAAAAGGGGGGGGGGGTTTGCCATTATCATTTTTTTCACTTGGTCTTATATCTGTACCTGTATCTAAAACCTAACCAATTTGGTGGATTTTATTCAAACTTGATATTTAAAGTCGAAGTCATGATTCTAATTCTAGCTCTAAAATTACGTGACTAATGGCTAAGTTTTAAAATCATAAAATGACTAAAAATTGTGGATTTTAAATGAGCATCTGAGGACTGCTTTACATGATAATAAAACATGTATACATTTATCTGATAAAAAGTTCTTTAAAGCTAGTTAGCTTATTTTTGAAACGTGTGTTCCAAACAATAATATACTATATGAGAAAGCTAGTACGATTATGTCATATCTTTTATTTATTATGTTTTGAGGCACGCAATGAACTTAGTCAAGGCCCTAATTTTTATACAACTAAAGTCCTCGGTTCTAAAATTACCAGGTGGAAGCGCTTTATCTGCGTTTTATACCTCCACAGTGTCCATAATGATGAATATGTGTTCATGTATGACATCCCTTTCCAAAATCAATAATAGCAATATGCAATGCTAATAGTTTGATCTGTAGAATATGGATACAGTAGTTCGGTTGGCTACAATCCTTTTTTCTCCCGCTTGTGACTAATGCCCTGTTAGTATCGTTAAGCGGGGTCAGTAATTTATTGCTGGACATAGCATGAATGTGGAGCAGACATTGCCGGTGAGTGTTGAATAATTAGTCGCTAGATTAAACCACCACGCTGCTAACGGGCTGAGTCGTGTGAAATCCGGGAGAAATAAAAGTGAATTGCACAGTCGCTTAAACGCGACGAGTTATCACGTGGTTCAAGTGTCGTTGGTCGACGTCGGGTGCAGTGGCTATCCCTGCTAGTGTCCAGTGCTACCACTAGTAACAGTTAAAAACTAGATAATAAAAAAGTATCTAAACAAAAACAGTTAATTTATGCAGTGGGAATGTATTCCAAACTCACGCTTGTCAATCATTAAATGGGACGCCTAACAAAGGTTTCCACAAACGAGACTGGATACCAGAACTATTCGGAACTTTGGACTGTCCATGCATGACATTTAACCATGTTCATTGAGAGCGCGAGAAAAATAGAGAGAAAAAAAAAGCTTGAATGTAGTTACGTTTTGAAGCTAAAATTGTGACTAAACTTTGATTCACACGTTCGCTGAAAATAGAAAGCAGAATCTGCCTCAGTGGCGCAACAATTCACACGCTGTATGTTGACCCATGATGCATTGCAATGCAAACTTAAAACAGGTAATTATCAACATATTTAATTTTCTAGTGTATAAACATATATTTTAGAACATTCTCCCGATGAATGTTTTCAAATTGCAACGCTGTGTCTTGACACAATCCAATACATCGATACACACTCTTTACATTAACGGGTTATTTCAAATCTCCTCACAAAGGCCAACAAAGCTGTCTGCTAGCTTCTGGCTATAGAATGCATGCGTTGACAAATGCGCATGCGCACTGATTTGAGATTTTTGAGAGTTGATTGGTTCTCCTGTTACGAACATATCAGGCAGAGCGGTCGAAGTAGAGATGAGTTGAACTTTAGAGGAACAGCTCGCGCCGATAAGGTGGAAATCTTGTGATTGGCTTAGAGCTCGTCACGTGACCCGGTTTCTGTTCTGTGCTAGTTTTTCGACGAAAGTGTTAATCCGCTGAACACAATAAAGACATGACCTATGGATATGTATTTCCCGTTAGTATCGATTTATTTTTTTTTTTAAATTATAGTGAGCTATCCGCCTAGGTGAGCACAATCAGTCTCATCTGGTTTATTTTGTCGATGATGAAAAGGTAGATATATACGAAGTCATATATTGATATAATCAGTTGGCTCATAAAGTGATTGATAAACGACCGTGATAATAATAGTAGTAATTACTTCAATACCAGTTAACCGGCATGTTGGTCTAGTGGTAAGCGACACTAACTACTTATCTAGAGATCCGGGTTCAATTCCCGTTGGTACCATAGGTATTCTTCCCGAAAGGGTAACTGTCCCTTCCTATGGTCACTATAGTCTAGTTAATTATGTTTAATTTAGGTTTAAGATGCCCATTGGCTCCATACCTGAATAATCACTATCACCAAGTCATCTTATTGCGGAAATGACGTGTAGACAACCTTCAAGGTATACCCTGGGCAACATTCTGTTCCGGCTAAAAGTCAACATACAAGGATACCGAACTAAGTACTGCATCTCTCACGGTCAAATGTGCCATACGATAAAAAAAAATAATTCCGATTTATTTGATTGGCATGCTCAGCTTTGTCCCGTGAGGTTTTCTCAACATTGTTATTTTCTCGTCCTCCCTCTATGCTGATGCTAGTGCATCTCTTTAAAATTAACCTTCCCCACATTGTATCATACGATAAGTTTCAATTTTATACAGCCTGAACTTATAATAATACACGTGGGACTAAATACTTTTTAAAATAGGATTTTTTTATATTTTAAATATACTCAGAAGATTAATAATTTTATACTGTTTCAATAGACTAGACTGCCGATTACGGGAAGATTGTGGTTCGATCCTGGTCAGGTGTATTGAGGATGGGTATTCTTAAATGGTTTCCCACTCTTTCTCTATACAAATGTGGGTGCACCTCCTCTAAACTCAACCTTCCTCATCTCTAACCCATTAACATAATAAATACAGAAGCGTATAGTCCAAATGGGTAGTAAGACGTGGGACTAATAATATATATATTTATATAGTGATGCATAGGAACTTTGATAATCCACTTTTATTGTGTATCTTCTACTTTTTGTTTTTATTATTTTTACTTTAACATTAAAACAATTAAGAGCTTCTACAAGTGTTCGCTTTCGTCAATCTGCATACATTTGTTAAATAATAATTCTTCATTCTCCCTTCAGAATATAAATATTCATAAACACATTTTGTATATTTGTTGAAGTCTTTCTAGAAAAAATATACTTAAATAAACAAACAAAACTTCATTGCGCTGTGTGAATTCATTTGGAATTTTTTAAATAAGCTTGGCGAGGTTTGTTGGATGGTTAAAAATGGGCTTATTACTACTAGACTGCGCCTGACTGTTGCTATTGCCTCTGCGCTAGATATAACCAATATCTTTCAATTGCCATGACGTCACTTGAGACCAAAATGTTACAAGTGGCAGTACATGTTGGTCCTATTCGTTGTAGATTTGATGCACAGTCTAGTAGTAATAATACCCACATCTCAGCCAGGTTTACTGAGGCGGTTTTCCACTCTTTCTTCACGCATATTCGGGAACATTAACTCTAAATTTTACCTTCCTCGTCTTTACCTCATTCTTGTAAGACATGCTTGAGAATCGGACGAGTAGTAAGACACAGTGCTAGAAAAAAAATGGGGTGTGGCTGTGTCATGGACACGGCCGTGTGTTGTACGTGAATACGTTTAAACTTAAACGAACATCGTAGCTTCTCCGAGTCAAAAGTTATACTAATTGCAAATCTCGATACGCAGCAAAATAACCTCAAAATGGCGGCGCTTCCCCCTCCACCGCGCGCGATGCGTCACTGTTCTCGCTTATCGTAATGAATTCTTTGATCCTTTAGCTATCCAGTGGTATAATTTAATTTTGGATGTAGAGGAAAGATTCGAAACTACAACACCAAACTGTATCCCCCGATTTTGTTATCATTAGGTTTTTTGGATTGCCCTCGTATGGTAGCAAATTTAAATACGTATTCACGTCAAAAATAATATTTAAGATCTTAAGATATTACCGCAGACAAATCGTAATAACGTAAAAAAAAAGCACTCAGCTATGAGACAAGGCTGCAAATTTCATAAACAAATAGAAAGAGAAACCAAAGTAAAGAGAGGCAAATATTTGTAGGATGGGTGATATGTAGTAATGCATGCGGTTCATTCACATTCACATAACACTATATCATGAACTAGAAAGTAGTCTCCCCCCCCCCTTACACCTCCCGTCCCGTTACAATGTTTTCATTGGATCGTAAATATAGTTGCAGTATTCGCTTAATTTGTGAGTTTTAGTAGTACCCCCACAATAACCCTCCCCGCTAGCCACCACCCAAATGTTTCATGAGCTGTTTGAACGATATCTTTTACAAACAAACAGCTTACGTTTGATTTGGTGACAAATAAACTACAAACTGATAATACCTTCTCCCTCCCTTTGTTGACATTATAATGGATGAACTTGAATAATGTGCATCTAGTCGCGGAATGATACAAGGGGGTGCCACATTCGGTTAAAAAAAAGTGCGAGTTGGTTTGATGATTACGTTAAAACACGCTCCGGTGGGCACGGAGTATAAATATCAAGCTCATTTGGTCTGGTTTGTCAGTGATGGAGGGGGTCGGGGTTGATGTACTGGTTTTACACATTACCTCAGTTAAAATGCGGATACGTTTTCTTTCAATTCTGTCTTTCTCATCCCTCCGCCATTACCGTAATTAACATATAATATACTTGTAAACTTGACGGGTAATGAGTTTGATGTGGTGACAAAAGATTACGTTCAACAAAAGGTTTTTTTCTTTGCCTCGCGTCTTACAACCCGTCCGGGCTATCCGCATATTTACACTAACGCGCTAAGTATGATGAAGTTCCAATTTCGGTAGAGGTGTGCTTGCATTGGCGTGGGTGTAGGTTTATAAATAAAATAAATTCCCTTTATACACCTGACCAGAATTCGAATCAGACCAGAAGAGACTATCAACTTTGTCCATACGTTCATTGGTGCGGGTAATATCGTGGTTACCCGCCTCGGTGGCGTAGTTGGCTAACGGGCTAGATTCGTGCTAAGCTAGACTGCCGAGGATGGGGAGATCGAAATTCGAATCTTGGTCGGTAAACTGGGGGTAGTTTTTCCTACATGTTTTCCTACTCTCCCTCCACGAAAACGCTGGTTCACTTCCTCTAAATTCAACCTTCCCAATTCCTAATCAATTCACGTAATTAGTACTTAAGTGTATAATCCGAATGGGTAGTAAGACGCGGTGCTAAATAAATAATCTGTAATAATAGAAGGAAATGTTTGTCTGTGTGTGTTTGTTTGTTTGTGTGTGATGCCCAGCCAAATCTACGGCACGCAGAGATCTGAAATTTTTAATATAGTTGGATGGAAGGGGGTCCGAATGCACCTCGAAACCGGATTTTTAAATTATTAATTAGCGCTTTAATTAGGCTATTTTTAACAAATTTTTGAAGAAAATATTGTTAATCTGATAATTAAATTATCATGTCAAATCGGGCACCATGGGCGGGGGGAGAGGGGCTTATATAATTCTTATACCACAGTGGATCACGGGCAAAGCTGTGCGGGATTGCTAGTAAATAAATAAATAAATAAGACCATGGTTACTTACCGCTTAGTTTTAGGGGGAGGCATAAGAAATTTTTACTAGATAAAGTGCACCCACATTAGTGTGGAAGGCTGGGTAAACCCCAGAGACGAATGTGGAAAAACAATTCCAGTGCACCCAGTTGATACTCGAACAGCGATATCTCTGTCATCGGTAATCCATTATGTTGCGCATTGGCAGTAAAATGTTTTTAAAAATTATCCATTAATCCTTTTAGATTCGTTTTATTACTTCCCTTAATCCTCTTCTCATGTCAAGCCGTGGGTAAAAGTACATCATTTTGGATCAACCTGTATAATCTACCTTACTTTATGTGCCGAGGATGGAATAAACAATCCACTAATCCTAACACATAATAAAACACGTTGTTAAGGGCCATGTAAACTTCAATTAAAATGAAGCAGTTTGTTAGAGCTTTTATCAAACTCATTCAAAACAGTGCTTGTTACTAAGCCCGTACCAATGGACATGAGGACAAAGACGTCGCTCTCGTCCATTCTGGTTTCCAGGTGATGGGG
This sequence comes from Timema podura, assembly GCA_033556935.1. Taxonomy (NCBI): domain Eukaryota; kingdom Metazoa; phylum Arthropoda; class Insecta; order Phasmatodea; family Timematidae; genus Timema; species Timema podura. The sequence goes on from JAVRXN010000008.1 coordinate 13,849,105, forward strand.
AGGTTGGGATTCAAATGGCTGATTGATGTACTGCATTTTCGTAAGTGCATTCCTACTCTCCTTCTCTCCACGCAAATGCGGGTACACTTACTATAAATTCTACCTTATTCACCATTACCTGCAATGGGGAAAATATTCTGACAGCCAGCAGTGATAGTAAAAAGCGTCGCGAAAAACAAATTACAATGTTTTTCAAAGGGTTAAAGCAAGGGTTCTCAAAAAGGATATTGCGAAAATATTGGGATATGTATAGCCAAGATCACAATTATTACTGTACATAAAAAAAATTGTCTTAGCTAATATTAATTTTGTGTTTCAACAGTAAAATTTTTAATCCTAAAAAATTTATTTTTGTTTTGATTTCGTCCTCTTAAGGGTTTTCTTAATTCATGACATATACTCACATGGACGTCTCATACCACAATTTTTATTTGATGTATTTAACGTGCATTTTATAAACTGACTGATTATATAAGCATACAAGAATTTCTATGAGCGAGGGTGAATGGACCTGCCAATTTTGCCGGGAATCGTATTTTCACATACCTTAACATGGTTATTTTACATGACACAATCAACATGAGACTAACGGCTCCCTCCGAAGGAAATTGTGCTACGGATTTGTATCGCTCAAGAAAAATCCATCGACCCTTGCTGGGTTAGAACCCACGAATATCAGGTCCTAAGGCGAGCACTTTACCCGAAGAACACCGAGGTAATTTCAAGAGTTCCGAAAAATATATTATATGTGTCAAAGGGTGCCACCCTGGTAAAAAATATTGATGAACACTAGGTTAGAAAGACCTGATTCAGACCCAGAGCAATCTGGTTTCTACCTCAGGCAAAGGTCGGTTTTTGATCCCACGGAACTATGTGTATTTGTGCTGATTCCAAATTGTCTTGGCTCTCAGCACACACGTTGCACTAGATTCATCATCATAAATATTTAAACAGATGCCGCTATCAGCTTGGCAAAAAGGAGAAACTGTGGTTTTCATGGGTTGGAAACTTTGTTATTTAAAAAAAATACATCGTTATCAATTTAGTGTTAAGAAGAAACAACATTCTTTCTGAGCTGGGAACCAAACTTCTTATCTTAAATAGACGACGTTATCCATCCGAAGACGAGTCCGATCTTTAAGCTTTTCCATGGAGTCAAGCCATCGATTCTGATTCCTTGTCGAGAAAGAAAAGTGTTCTCCCAGAGAGAGAGTTTCATTACAATCTGTATCGTGGAGCCAAATTGGATGGCTCCTAGGGATCGTACTCGAGCACGTATGGTCAGAATTAACATAATTGATTATATATAAAATAAATCGGTTTAATTCCTTTCTCTCTCTCTTTTTTTTTAGAAAATATGAATCTTCGAAAAAATAATAACAGAAAAGGTTTACTTTTTCCACATTGGTTAGAATTTTTTTCTTAGCACCGCGTTTTACTACCTGTTCAGATTACACGCTTATATACTAATTACGCTGTTAGTTAGGGATAGGGAAGGTTCAATTTAAAGGAAGTGTACCCACATTTACGTGGTGAAGAGTGGAAAACCGTTTTGAAAATATCACCCTGAGTACACCTGACGGGATTCAAACCTCCCTTAGACCATGCGGCCACTGAAGCAAGTGTTAGATTTGTTCTTTAATTCCGATTTTGTTCACACGGTCAGGAGTGTGGCTGTTAGGTTTGCCCTATTTTTATGTTTGACTAATCCAATACTTATTTTGGATTTGAAGATTAGATGCATATGTGTTTATTAAATTGAACAAATAATTATTATTTTAGCACCGCGTCTTACTACCCGTTCGGGTTATACGCTTAAGTACTAATTACGCTAATGCACTAGGAATTGGGAAGGTTGAATTTAAAGGAAGTAAACCCGCATTTGCGTGTAGGGAGAGTGGAAAACCATTTAGGAAAAATCACCCCCAGTTCACCCAACCGAGATTCGAACCTCGATCTCCCCGTCCTCGGCAGTCGGACTCAACACGACTAGCGCGTTAGCCAATTACGCCACCGAGGCGGGTATATATTGAGGTTAATGTCTGGATTATTTGGACGGGTGCAAAAATGAGAGGTTTGTAAGTTGTGGTATAGTTTGTGTTCTAGAAATGACTATTTTTTTTATTGAAGTTAGCGCTTCTGACCACTTGGTCACGAGATGGACTTATTATAGTGGTCTGGCACTTAGCAAATTTTTCCTACACAGAACACTTTAAAAGCAAGCTGCGCTTGGAATGTAGCCAATACGCTGTGAATTTATGTAAGACCATTGCATAACTTTTTTTTAGAAGAAGAAAAAAAAAGCTCTCCAAGTCGTTATATGTCTAGTATTTGCTCACACACCACTAAGGTATGCGACCATGAAATATTTGACTAACTCGGAACGTACGAACATAAAGAAGGGGTTTTTTACGCCAGGCTGGTCAGAAATTCACGTTCGATGAAATGTAATATACTTGACTCTGCTAACGGACCTTCCAGCCACTATCTTTTTCATCCTTATTTTCTGCTGCATTGTATAAATAAGACGCGCGTGCTAATAATAATAAATTAAAAAATTGGTAGCTCCTGTGCATGAACGTGTGCACCTCGAAGCCGAATTTTAAAATGTATTAAAAACCTGGTTGGAAGCAAACAGGCCACGGACATCTCAGCGCTTAAAGGCACTAACGTTAAAGCTACTTTCCACGTACTGTTATTAAACTAATAATATTTCCCCCATGTAAAGACCACCTACCACTTTAACTAGTCAGAATATTTAGTAATTAATGAAATAATGCGTGGCAGAATGTTCTAAGACATCGCGTCATTCTCCTGTTAGACTGGTATCATGAAGAAGGGGATATCAGTGTTCGAATCCCGGTTTGGCACACTAAGGGTGGTTTTTCTAAATGGTATCTCACTCTCCTTACCTCTAAAATGCTTCCTTTCTCATCTTACCCCATTAGAGTTATCATTTATGCGTAGTAATCTGAACAGTTAGGAAGAAACGGTGATAAAAAATATTGCGTGCTTTCGTTTTAATTTTAAAGAATTTTTTTTTTCAATAAAGTGAGGCTTAATAAATTACTTTTAATGTTCAAGTGAGACAGAGAGTTTTAGAACCCCCGCTCTTGTCCACCACATCCGGCCATATTTAGACAACCCTCGCCAGTCCGGACTGCGAATGGGGTACCAGCATCATGAAGAACGATATGAGCTATGATTCATACACTTCATGTAACCACAAACACACGACGTGGTGAGAGGAGGAATCGCTCGAGATGTGTGGAGGGTTGCCAGCTCCGTGATGAGGGGGATGATGCGTCCACGTCCGGTAGCAACAACACACATCAGGCCAACTAGGTCACTTCGAGACACTACGTCTTATTCCCCACTCGCTTATGTACTAAATTACGTTATGGTTTTAAGGGATTAGTAAGGTTATATTTAGAGGACGTACACCCGCATTTGCAGGTGGTAAAAGTGAAAAACTATTTTGAATAAACTACCCTCAGTACATCCGATCGAGATTCTAGCCTCGATCTTCCCGTCATCAGCGGTCCAGTCTACTGCGAGAGTGGCGCGTTAGACCACGCGGCCACCGAAGCAGATTTGTTATTCAAAAACTCGATGGTTTTCTTTCATGCGTTTGGGCGAGAGATGATTTGTTTTACCAAGATATTTATTTTCACCTCGTCTTACTACCTGCCCGGACCATCCACACTTTAATAACACTAAGAAGGTGAATATGAAGAAGATAGAATTTGAGAGGAAATGCACCCGAATTTGTGTGGCTGAGTGAGGGAGAAACTACTAAAAGAATACATCCCAAATATACAGACCATGGACTCGCTTGAACCGATAAACCAAATTAGACGATCCAGGCGTTTATTCCGCGTACCTACCGATGTGGGGGGGGGGGGGCTGAGGTTATTTAACTGCTACTTTATGAACCAATAATGATCATTGTAGCACACGCTAACTTAGCTCTAAAACAATCCGTACATATGTACACGCAGACAAAGGCTTTAGTCTCGTCTTGTCTCGTTTGTTAGTTGTCGTGAATAGTGTTTTTGTCCTTAACCGTTAATTTAAAGTATTAAGCTGAAATTCAAACTAGTTAAAATAAAAATTGTTGTTACTGTTGAATAGATAAATAAATTGATCACTAATATTATGTAGATGTTAGAGCAACCATGATGACTAATTGATAAATATGGTAGAGGCTTAGGAATGAAGATACACAGGAAAGAGTTGAGGTACAGGGAGTACATGAGATAGTAGAGGAAGCAAGACTGAGATGGTATGGGCATGTGATGAGGATGGAAAAAGAGGGGATGCCAAAGAAAGTGTTGGAAATGAAGTATATAGGGAAATAACGCAAGGGAGGCCAAGAAAGAGATGGGAGGAGCAGATAAAAGAAAGTGTTTAAGTGAGAGGAGAAGAATGGAGGAAATTGAAGGAGGAAGAGTGGTGGAATAATAGAGGAAGATGGAGGTATTTTACTAAACTGGCCCGGCCACAGGCTGGAAACAGTTGATGATGATGGTAAAGGTATTCATAGATATGTTTGCTTTAACCCTCTTAGGGTGCAGAAAACTACAGAACAAGACGTAATTATAATAAAATGTTAATTTATCCAAGAAAATATTACGTGAAAGAATGATTAAAGGTGCAATATTTTGCTAAGTTATTAAAAGTATACATTAATCCCTACCTCTGGATTGCCCAAACGGGTATTGAATAGAAATGTGAGATGGAAAAAAAAATTTTTTTTCCCAGAATTATTCTCAACTATTAAAATTAAAATTAAATGAATACAATCGAGATATACCCAGTTTTAAAATTGACACTCCAGTTTAGTTCAATTTAAGACGTTAACACAAGAAACACTATCAAAAAGTTGCAATAACCGCTACTTTAGTTATCTTCTCACATTCAATTATCGACTACAGAGCTTGGTGGTTGAATGCGTTACTACCATCAGGGTTCCCCAGTCTTCTGTGGACCAGATATGTTAATACTTCATTAATATAATCAAAGCCTTTACGAATAAATACCCTTCCCCTTTTTTATTTTTAGCACCGCGTCTTAATGCCCATTCGGGTTTTACGCTGCACGCATATGAACTAATTACACTTATGTGTTAGAGATAAAGAAGGCTGAATCAAGAGGAAATGTACCCACATTTGCGTGGAGAGAGAGTGGGAAAACATTTGAGTAAAATACTCAGTAGACCGGGATTCGATTCCCGCTCTCCCTGTCATCAACAGGCCAGTCTAAATCAAGAGTGACGCCTTAAGGCCCCGACACAAACTTCGTATCCGTAGGTCCGTGGTTCGTAGAACATGGTCCGTAGTCTGTGGTCCGTAGTCTGGGGTCCATAAGAAATCGATGCCATAATATCAGATTGCTCTGGCCACAAAGTCCTTATCCGTAAGTCCTTACTCCGTAGAAGTTGCCCAACTTTAACTTTTTATGGACTATTTCATACGGACTACAAATCATAGCTGAGTAAATATGTGCATGCGCATTGGAATAAAAGAACGAATGGCAGTGAGAGGAACCGCCGCTATGGAAACATAATATACAAAATGAAAAGACACGTGGAGCTATTTCAGAAACATTTTTTCAAAAATCTAAACACCCCGAGAAGAGCGGCTTCTAGGAAAATGTTTTCTGAGAAACGCACAGTACTCAGAAATATTGGCTTTGCTTTTGTAGGTCAACACCCCTATTATTAAAAATAATAAAAGTGCTTGTTTTGTTTTAATCCAAAATACTAGTAGATCCGTTTTGCATTTTCAGGTTATTGCAAACAATTTATTTTAAGTTTGATGGTTAAAATCAGTTATAAATATATTTCTTGTGATTGTACTTAACCTACATTTTAGTATATACTGTAAGTTTTCTCAACAAAGTTGTTTTTGGTTTTTTAATTCTTATATTATATCAGCTGACTGCTTGACGCTTGCTCCTTGCTATTTTCTTTCGAATTTTTTGATTGGAGAAGTCTCTTACCATCTCATTGGTTGAAACGGTCACGCATTTACGGATATTGACTCTGTAATCGCGAATAGAATTTCTTATGGACCAGGAACACGGAGTACGGACTACGGACCTAAGGATATGGAGTCTGTGCGGGACCTTTAGACTATATGGCAACTTAAGGAGCTAGTACTATAGTATCCTAGTGGATTGACTGAGGCTAGGAAGTGGCTCAAGTGGGCCACTAGTGTGAAATTATGACGTTTTGTTGCTTAACGCTGTGGCACAAAAATTCCTCGCGTTAAAAGAGCACTAATTGTGCGAGCCGTATTTATAGAATCATGATTAGTGTGAAAGAAGTATTTGGAAGTCAAGGGTTATGAATGAGAATGATCACATTTTAAATTTATCAATGATCACTAGTCAAACAATTATGTTCGAACCTATTTTTAATGCAAGCTAATTAAATTTAATTTCAATAACCTTTTTTTTTTAAATCCTACTCGCGTCCAAGAGCCGTTTTGGTTATATGTATCTGTAATAATCCCCTCATGTGTTAGTTATAACGAAGTGTACCTGCCTTTGTGTGGATGGATAATATAAAACATTTAGGATAAACCCTTCTCAGTAAAACTTGGCTGGGATTCAAACTCCCACTTACCCATGATCATCAGTTCAGTCCATTGTGAGAGTGACCCATAGACCATTCGACTACAGAAGCAGATATTAGATTAAATTAAATTAAATTCACACCTTCATTTATTGACAATTCGTAAAGACATATTTTTCAGGAAGTAAATTAGTTCATTGTCTTTGTTTTAATGTAGAGCATTTTTGTTTTGTTTTTACCACCGCGTCTTACTACCCGTTCGGGCATATACGCTAATGTAGAGACTAAGCCAGTTTTTAAGTTATCCATTCCTATTGTCCACACAATCTCTTTTGTTTATTCTAGTCCTAACTGTCCAAATATTTTTACGGTTTGTATTTACAATAATGTATCAACTATCGGTGACCTGGTGGTCTAGGGGTAAGGTGTCAGACTTCTGTGCTGGAGGTCGGGTTCAATCCTCGGTCCCGGTACAGATTTATCTGATTGACAAACCCTTCCTTACCTCTGACAAGACGTGTATTAACCACAACTTGTAATGTGAGGGATCGAGGCCTCCACCGTGGTTCGGATTCCACGTTAACTTAGGTCCTCCATTTTCATCTTACAATACCCTACCATTTGAACATTAGCGTAAGTGCGTATAACCCAATGGGTAGTAAGACGTGGTGCTAATTTAATAATAATAATAATATAATAATAAACTAAACCTAAAAATACTATTAATCATTGGATTTATGATTCAATGCAATCACATTCTAATTTAAATAGGAAGGGACCTTTTTTTTTAATCTAGAAAAACAATGTTCATAAATTTTTTCGTCAAGTAATGTGTTTTGCAGCGGTAAATTTTGATTCATATATAAAAAATATTAAATAATACTAATAGTAGTGTAAAATATTATCAATCTCAACAATAAAAAATATGTTTATATTTTCTAAAGTTCTTTACTACCAGGATATCGCTTTAAATTGCAATGTAACAAGCTCTAACCTCATACAAACATTCCTATTTCATTTCTTATCAAATTAATATAATCGATAGGAGACGTATTTAATAAATCCTTACGTGGATTTGTTTTGTGTCAAAGTGGCATTAAGATATTATAAAACTGTAATGTCGTGAACCTTAAGTGAATGGCTTAAAATAAACATAGATGGACTCTAAAGGTCGTGAACTAGCGAATTATTGGACAATACCTGATTTTGTTAGTTACTAAAATTACTAAATTTTTTTTCTGCACACTAACCGTTCGGATTATACGCTTAAAACAATTTAATATATTATTTATACATAATTCATGTCATCTGCAGCTGTCACTTTTGATAGATATTATCAATACCTATAAATAACACTAATAATTATAGTAAAATGTTATCAATGCTGGTTACAAAGAAATAAGTTTGAATTTTCTAAACTGTTCTTTCAACCAAAGTAAGACTACAGTAGGCTATATATAAATGATTGTAAGGAGTCCTCCAGTAATCACGTAGCGCTGTTGATAGGGGGAGAGGGGCCAGCTACAATGTCAAAATGATTTACACGGGGGGGGGGGAGGGAGTAAATCACAGTGTTACGTAGCACAGATCTTTTAATTAAATTCTATATTGAAAAAAATAATTTTATTGTTCAAATTTTCACCGTTAACAAACAGTATTTATATTTAACTTCCGATCATGAGTAGTATTAAATCTGAGTCCCCCTTTTTTTAGTGTCACAAAAGATTCCGTATGAAACAATGGATTCCCTCTTGATGTGAAAAGCTTCGTGGCACAGTTATCAGGGGGGTAGGGGTGAATTATAATGTATTAAAGGTGTTACATGGGTGGAAGGGGTAAAGAATCGTAAGAAAAAAAAGGTTACGTGGTTTATGTATGACTCCTTAAATCCTTTATGTAGTTCAATAGTTCACGACCTAGAAACATAGAAACGAACTACTCATTTCAATGAACTGAATGACTTTGAACAGCAGTAGAAATTAGTTCTTCGCAACTTCAGTCGGTATTAGGGTTGCGTAATCAGAAGTTAGGACCGATGAGGGACGTCTCAGACTAGAGGTTGGGTTAGTGTTTGGAAAGGGGAAATGACGTTGAAGAGAATTTGGAGGGGATAGGAGGGAGTAGGTTGACATGTTCTGAAGGAACCCTCCAACCCCCATCATGCCCTTCTGCCATGACCTTATGTTGCAGAGTTGGAGTGAAACTTATCTTCCTCTCAACCCTTTCACTCTCACCCTCTTGGTACTGTAATATAGCTTCACTCTGTTCGAGAGTATTCCACCCTCACTTCTCAGTTAAATGAGGCTTTTCTCCTCGGGCTATGTTTACAAAACCTTCCTCTTCTTCTGTCGTGTTTTTTTAAGTGTACCTTACATGAGGGTCAAAAGCAGTGAACTAAAGTTCAATCCGTCCGGTGTCCTTCCCTTTTAGCACCGCGTCTTACTATCTGTTCGGAGTATACACCTATTTACTAGTTAAGCTAATGGCTTGGTGATTTTAGAGGAAATGTACCCGAATTTGTATGTAGGGAGAGTGGAAAACCATTGAGGGAAAACATCCTCTGCACACCGGACCTGGATAAAACCCTTATCTCCCCGACATCGGCAATCTAGTTTTTTTGTGAGAATAGTGCCTTAGACCATGTGGCCACCAAAGCGAGTGCTAGTGTAATTGATAACAAGTTTGGAGAACATTAGCTCGATTTTGTGTGGGTTATTTTTGTTTATTTGCGATATCTAGCGTGCATAATTTGAACCAACTGATTATAGCAGCATATCACTTATAAACTGACTTGATTTTAGAACCGATATAAAACCTATCTACCGGCCCAATTTCAACAATGATATACTGTTTGGATGCACGGGGAATTGAACCCGGGATCCTACCCGCTGGTACGGGTTTTATTAGAGAGACCAGTCAGACTCGTGTGTTTGATAAGAAATCTTAAGTCATGCAAACGAAGTATGATTTTGATAAAGCTCTTTCAATGTTACTGGTCAGGAGAATCATAAATAAAGCCTGTGTAAATATATATATATATATATATATATATATACTCTAAGCAGCCTGGAAGAGAATAGGGGGTGGGAAGATAATTTACTTATGCCCCCACTAGTTCAGTTGCGTGGTGTTGTGTTTGTGAAGATATTTATTATACTCTGATTTTGGTAGGGAGAACAATTTTACAAAATACAAACAAAATTTGTTGGGAGGGTCAATATTGATAGCATTCTACTTTATTTATGTTTTTGATATCATACGTCAAAAGAGATATAAATCATATTACTTGAGATATGAATGTATAAAAGTATTTTTACTATAGTTTGTGACTTGTCATTTACTGTTCTTCCTACCATAATCTTACTAAGTTACGGGTTTGTCCTGATAATAAATATCCAGGCTCTAAGATTGAGTGTTTAGTAAAGTAATTTTCCACATGTCATGAATTACATACATATAATTATTAAACTAGTCCTTTACTAAGATACCCGCATCAGTGGGCACACTAAATGTAAAGCTCATATAGTCTGGTTTGCCAGTTATATGAAGGTCGGAGTTAGAAACCCAAACGGATGAACTGAAGATTGTTTTTCATAAATGTTTTTTCACTCTTCCTTCACGTGAATATAGATACATTTCCTTTGTTTCACAACCTACATCAACGCAAATGAACGAAAAACTTAATAGACTATTATGAATCCACCTTAAGCATACGAAAGCGGGACAGAATGTCATCAAGAGTAAACTTATCTTCATGTTGTCTGAAAACTCGACCGACTTTGAGCTAGATCGCTGTATATCCCCTTTCACCCATCCCTTCTGAGCCATATGTTAGTAGAAAAAAATGTAACCCCAACGCCCCCCCCCCCCCTCCCCATTACTCTTCTTCAAGACTTGGACTAGATTCCAGGTCCTGGAATCTTTTCGTTGACTAGTCAGTTTTATTTCTGAAAACTCGGTGGACCGACCTTCATCAAGGGATGGCTTTTAGAATATGGCAACTTGCACTAAGGGCTGTTTCAAAAGAAAGTTAAAGGAGAGAACGAAGGGGTGGAGGCCAGTTTATAAGAGGCTGGATGTAGTGGTTTTAATGTCCCGAAGTTGTGATGGTGAGAAGGGAGGGTGGGAGGAAGGGTTACTTGAGAAACTTTTAGTCTATACAGACGGCTCTGTTTTATCTCGCGTGCTTTTTTTTTTTTTATGGAAAACGTTCTTAGTAAACTATCATCTTGTTCAAAGAGACTTCTAAAATACGAATTCCCCATCAGGTATGCAAAATAAGTTCTGAAATAATTTATATATTATATTAGCTGTGTCGAAATAGAATCTTGTAAAGAAAGAGAAAGCTAGGATATAAGGAAAACTAGGATATAGGTAAAGAGGAAAAAAATGCAAAATTAGAGGAAAAGAATGAAAAAAGAGAGAATAGAAAATTGAGAAATTAAAAAGTGGAAATAAAGATAGCTAATATAAATAAATAGATAAAAAAATAATATATAGCTCATAATAAAAACGAAAAGAAATAAAGATACAAAATATAAAAGGAGGTGACTTGAAGAAACATTGTAGAGAAATAATAATAAAATCAAAGAATGAGAGGCGAGAATTATAGTAAAATACTTTATCTAACTTCTAGATATTAATTGTACGAACACACAAACCGGCAATCCAGCTGATTGGAACTGACACCTTAGATCGCGTGACCACTGAAACTGGTTGTTTCCATATTAATAACAATTAGGCACTATCTGCATCGGCGGGTACACAGACTAAGACGTCGTCTCATCTGATCTGGTTTGCAGTGAAGGAGATGTCAAGGTAAAACATTTGATATTTGTATGGTTACTAGGATGTGAAAAAAGTATCGATACTTTACTAATATCGATATTTTCCTATCGATACTAGTATACTTTTTACTCGATACTTTTGTTCCTAATACTTTACTGATACAATTTATATCACACTCGGTAATCGTTACGGTATCAAAAAGAAAAAATAACTATTTTGTTATCTTATATGCTATTGGAATTAATTGTTTATTATGGTTAAAAGAAGGGTACAAAATAGATTGAAAAAAATATTATAATTATATTTAGCTATTAAATAATTTCCACCAGCTAAATTTTCATAGACATTTTGAAAGCTGGTATGGTAAAACCTTTTATAATACCCATACATACATATACTATTCATACCTTCCAAGTTCCAACAATAAAATAGACGATAGACCTAAATATACTATAATATGGTTAAATCATTATAATGTTCAGTGTTCAAATACACATGAAAATACATCTATTACTATGGAAAAGTTGAAATTATAACTTGATAAAAAATATTTTTTCATATTAAAATTTCTATATCGATACTTACTGTTATCGATACTTTTCTTTCGATACTAGTACTGGTATCAATATTTTTTCTTCCGATATTTTAAATGAGTACATTATCGATACTTTTCTTTAGATACCACATCCCTACTGGTTACCGACGTCAATACCGCATCGGCTGGAACAACTTTGATACAAGGTAACACGATGAGGAAGCTAAATTTGAGATAAATGTATCTTCGTTCACCTCAAGGAAAATAAAATATGTAAACATTTAATGTGTTAGAGAGTTGATTGGGTTATTAAGTTTAACGAATGAACGTCCCTTCATATACTCAATTGGGGATTTAACTCCCACCCCTTTTTCGAGATTAATTGTACCACCTGGCTAAGGGTTACCCCTCACACTCTCTAATAAAACAACTTGAAACCCCTCGTCCGTCAAACCTAGTCTTCTGTGACGTCACTTGAGCGTTATTTCAAATATACGATGGTCTTCAGAGCGTATCCACAAGTTTGGTTTGAAGTTCTGAACGCCAAGATGTGAGGGGGGGGGACACGGGCAAAGAGAAGGGGGGAGTGGTTGGAGACTGAAGAACCCTCGACCAAGAAGACTATATTTCCAAAACTTTACCCTTGGACGGGATGAAAACTTGTTACAGAAGAGCTAAGGTGAAAAAATTGTTGGTTGCTGGCGCGACCTATGCACAATTTCGTAGAACTATTTACTTTAGCTATCGTACTAATTTTTTGATTAGGTTCATACGTTTTAACACAGTGGCTTAATCTATGGGATTAGTAATGAAGAGGGTAGCTAAAGGATGTAACCGCATTAACTTGGAGATGGAATGGGGAAACCACAGTAATTAATATCAGGTGAAGATACCACCAGCGTTGAGATTTGAACCTTGACCTTCCCGTTACTAACAATCCAGCCTAGTTAGCAAGGGGGCCACATGGCCTAAGACGTCAGGCTCGTAAAATACTGGATTGTAGGTGATGGACAGATCAAGGCTCAAAGAATCTTGGTTGAGTACACTGGGGTGGTTTTCTCCACGTGTGATCTCTCAGTGTGGTCACAGTATACTGGATTTTTGGTGACGAGGAGATCAGGGTTTTGAATCCCGGTCGTATGTACTAGAATATTTTAACCTAAATGTTTTCTTACAATGAAAGTTTGGGTTCATTTATTCTACAACTATACTTTACTCATCCTTATTGATTAGTGCATATGTAGGAAACCCAAACTCAGTAGCCCCACGGCTTCTTTGGTGCTGACTGACAGTTCACAGCTGACTTCTGACAGTCAACATTTAGGTATATACCTAACATTTTGACTGTCAGAAGTGACAGCTGCTAAACAATGTTTTTTGCAGATCATATGGTTCGCGTAGGGATACATAATTTGGTCCGGTAGCTTTTAAAAACCGTCAGCTGTAGCTGTGAGCTGTCAGTCAGCACACCAAAGAAGCCATGGGGCTACTGTAGTATTAAGACGCTGGCTTACTTCATAAGAGAGCTATTCTTAAATCGATAACTCCCAGATCCTAATATTGCTTCTCTTGAGCTTTCATCGCCCACATTTCATGAAATGCCTCCAGGATCTTCAACACACACAGGAGATAGATCTGCACAACGATTCAATAAGAGTTGGCCGGGTTTCCTGAATGTGCTGTTTTTCGATAAACTCCCGTTGACTGAACGATAGCTCTAGGCGCCGTAGGAACGCCCACGTCAAATGGTTAGTTTCTGATCACACCCACTAAAAAATAAGGGTCAGTGGATCTAAATGACCAAAACCAGTCGACACTCATTTGGGGAGAAAATAGACTAGGGCTAGTATGATTATGGCATGTCATATTTTAAATTTAAACTTCATTTTAATGCTGAATCAGACATAAATATGTATATGTTTTGATAAGCATTGAATGCATTTTTTTATCCTGCATATAATTGTATATTTAGGGCTATTTTTTAATTTTAGGGCATATATAGACAATATTTATGGAAAACATCTCATTTTTATTTGAAAACCTAAAACATTTACTTTAATTACTAACAAAAAATATGATCTTATGTTTTACACATGGATAATAAAAAATGATTAATGAGTATATATTTCTTTCAATGTCTAAATGAATCAAAGTTTTACATTTAATATATTTTTTAACAAATTACATATGTTTAGACTATTCATTCAAGATTTTCAGGGAACTTAATTCAATTAAGGATATATTTAAAAAGCCCTAAATATTTTTTTGCCAACTGAAGCTAAGGAACTAAAATACTTTATTTCCTTGGTAATTTAGCCATAAATGTTAAGTAGGTTCATATTTCTTCAGGTTGACAGTTGTAGACCTAGTTGCTTTTTAATTTTAAGTCAGTCTTTGCTTGCTTTAACTTCAAACTGTTCTATGACTACGTACAGCGATGGATGGGCTGCATAAATTTGGTCCTTCAAATGACTCTGAAAACTGTCCGCGCTATTTTTGGTCCTCGGATTTATCTGGTTCTTGTGTCCACAGTGATGGTGGAGACGAGCTATCACTTTGAATGTAATTCTACCAAATATAATCGGAAAGGGGTAATGGCTTTTCATTATTTGGTGCTTCCGAAACTAGATCTACAAATGCACCGTAAATTTCCTCCTTTTAACTTTCTCTCAACCCCCGGAGAGAGAAGTACTGTGAATGAAAAAAAAAATCCAACTCGAAATTTTGATAAATATCGACGTTTCCCGACTCCTTAAACTGAGAAAGATGTTTTCGCGATGTCGTTTTTCTGTATTTCAGGCAAGAGATAAAACTTCGTATCTAGGGTTTTCAAAAAGTTCTCCTGGGGATTTTTTTGTAATTAGGTATCTAGGGTAGCCCTAAAATTAAGGTTATTTTACTGAAGGATAAAAAGATTTCTTTTTTTAATTCTTTTCTCAAAATCCGCTCTTACGATTTTAATTTAATTTTGTATCTAAAAATTGTTTAACATTAAAAACAAATTATCAATTCTCGTTTTTCCAGTAAAATTACTTCAATGGTACTTTAGAGAAGCAGAAATCTCCAATTTTGATCACATCCCCACAACTATTTTAGATACAAATTTACTTATCATTTTAAAGTTATAATGCTGTAATAAATAAATTTATTTTTAAATTTGAATATATTTTTAGACCCAATTGTTTCTGAGCCATAAACAAACATAAATAATGTTTTATTAATCACTTTGAGATATGACATTGAATGTTTTGCGCTTTGGTTTCTCTTTTCTCGATGTTTCTGTAACAGTTTATATTACTTCATTCATTCTCTTTTGTGTAGTGTTTCTGTAACAGCGCATATTATTTAACTTCCCAAATCCTACTAGTTTTTTTTAAATAAATGTTTCCATTTTAAGATAAAAGAGAAAGTCTGTATGGTGCTAACGTATAATTTATTTAAATATGGAAGACCAAAAAAAAATTTCAACCATCCACCTTCTTTCAATTTTGGGTTATTGTACCCTGCCTTCATTCCTAGTTTGACAATTTTCTTATACCAATATTGCCCTAACTGAACTTAAGAAGCCTTGATGGTGGCATCAGGAAATATAATTTAGATGTCGAGATGAGCAAACTTTTAAAAATCCAAAATAAAACCTTCTGGGTTAAATTGGCCAGCACACAATTTTATATACGAGTCAACATTTGTATATAATAATAATAATAATAACAATAATAATAATAATAATAATAATAATAATAATAATACTTAGCACCCCGTATTACTACCTGTTCGGGTTATACGTCTAAGTACTAATTATTCTAATGGGTTAGGAATAGGAAAGGTTGAATATAGAGGAAGTGAGCCCGCATTTGCGTGGAGGAAGAGTATAAAATCATTTAGGAAAAACCACCCCCAATTCACCCAAGTGATATTCTAACCTCGATCTCCCCGTCTTCGGCAGTCTAGCTCAACACAAACTTTGCGCGTTTGCTAACTACGTCACTGAGGCGCGTCACATTTTTATATAGATTTTTAAACTTTTGCTGGGTAGAAAACAAAACACAAGTTGATGATATGCGCCATCGACAAACGAATGAATAATGTACAATTGATAGGAATGTTTTGGATACACATTGATAGTTCCATCAGTAAGTATGGTGGATGAGTTTTTACTCAGGAATTTTAAGTTTGCTTCACTAATTGCAAAAACTATATAATCTTCTACATTTCAAAATTTCTCCTTTCAGTTTGTGTAAATTTCAATTTTTTTTAATTGATCAACTGCTTCAACTAATGATTTTGGCTTTGCAGGATACTTTTCTATGCGTTCACGATATATTGTTAGCCTAGTATTATTGACGTCTTGTTTAGCCACTTCATTACTGTCAACGCCCATGAGTACACTTTTAATAATTTTAGCTTGTCTTTCAGTCAAATTACCAACCACTTTTCGCTTACATTAATTCCTTAGAACCCGCCTCGGTGGCGTAGTTGGCTAACGCGCTAGTCGTGTTGAGCTCGACTGCCGAGGACAGGGAGATCGAGGTTCGAATCTCAGTCGGGTGAACTGGGGGTGGTTTTCCCTAAAATGGTTTTCCACTCTCCCTCCACGCAAATGTGGGTTCACTTCCTCTAAATTCAACTTTCCCAATTCCTAATCCATTAGTGTAATTAGTATTTAAGCGTATAACCCGAACGGGTAGTAAGACGCGGTGCTAAAAAAAATCCTTAGAACTTGCTTCTTATAATGCCTCTCTTCAATCTCTAAATAACCCACCTCGGTGGCGTAGTTGGCTAACGCGCCAGTCGTGTTGAGCTCGACCGCCGAGGACGGGGAGATCGAGGTTCGAATCTCGGTCGGGTGAACTGGGGGTGGTTTTTCCTAAATGGTTTTCCACTCTCCCTCCACGCAAATGCGGGTTCACTTCCTCTAAATTCAACCCTCCCAATTCCTAATCCATTAGAGTAATTAGTACTTAAGCGTATAACCCGAACGGGTAGTAAGACGCGGTGCTAAATATTATTATTATTATTATTAATCTCTAAATAGTACCTAGTGTTCGCTTACAGTCCTAAGTATCCGACTCGCCTGTGGGTTTGTATAGACCAAACCAATGCAGTTACTTGTAGTATCTTCTTTAAAAATTTCCACTGACTAATTCACGAACACGATACTTTTATCTTCTGGAAAAATATTAATTTATTGACTTAATTTGCCACCGTCACTATCACGTCCATGGCTCACAGCTGTTGAGGGAATAAGTTCGAAATAAGTAATTGACATGAAGAGGATTCCAACACAATACAACTCAAATTAAAATTGAGATTTGTCATTCGTGAACGAACGGGTCAAATTGAACTATATAGTAAAGCAAATTAATTTAAAAAGTGGTGATGAATTTGCGAGTCTAGTCGTCTAATGTAAACGGTCAGATGTCAACAAGTGGTGTTATTATTATTATTAGCACCGCGTCTTACTACCCGTTCGGGTTATACGCACTTACGCTAATGTGTAATGGTAGGGTGATTGTGAGGTGAAATGGATGATCTACAGTTTAACGTGGAATCCGAACCACGGTGGAGGCCTGGCATTCCACACATTCACAAGTTGTGATTAATACACGTCTTGTCAGAGGTGAAGGAAGGGTTTGGCAATCAGATAAATCTGTGCCGGGACCGAGGATTGAACCCCGGACCCCTAGCACAGAAGTCTGACACCTTACCCCTAGACCACCAGGTCACCTATAACAAGTGGTGTTGTGCCATATGGGACTCAGAGACTAAACACAAACAGTGGTGCACTTTTGATGCATCTACCTTTTGCGCTTCTGATGCACTCCAAATCATGTACACAAATTTGAATTTGGCCTGTGCACTTTCACCTTGTAGCCACTAAAATGACGTCACGATGGCCACTTCAATTATGCACACATTGCTACGTCATTGAAGGAAAGGTGTTGCGGATTGCATAGCGTGTCTTTCCTATTTGCTGTATATTTGATGTGTGGTCCAGGAGTGGTATTTCAAGTGGGGAGACGAACAAGAACGAATTGATAGAACTTTTGGTGGAAAAAGTGCGAAATATATTTTTTCCTTTCCATTTGTGTTGAATTTACCCCTTAAAACTTTTTATTCTTTTCATTGGGTTTAATAACGGGCAATTTTCTAATTAACCACTGATATCAGCACACAAGCTACAAAATAAATACTTGAGGTGCAAGGACCATGTTATGTTTTATATATATACTAACAGATACACCACTACATGAGTAAATTTACAGGGTTTTTTAATAGTATTAATTATAGATATATTAAACCTTATAATTTCATACCTACAGCATATAACCAGAATAGATTTGAGTTTAAAATTAAGGGCTGATATTGCGATGATTTATTTGTTATTTTTGTATATTTTTAGGTGAAAAAATAAATTTCACTTAGCCAAAGATTAAGGGTTTACTTCTCGCGTCCAGGTATAATTTTTCAACTAGTTTTAAAATATTGATTCATAGTTTTAAAAAAAGTATCCCAATTAAATTTTCAGCCATCAGATTATTATGTTAACAATTCATTTGTTAAAGGTAAAAAAAATATATTTCACATCTGTTCGAGATATCCACGTATTTAAAGTTGCGGGGTAGTGATTAAAAAAAGTATAGTTTTGAGGAAATGTAACCACATTTTTATGTAGACGGAGAGGGGGGAACCATTTAGTAAAAAGCACTCTCAGTTCACCCAACTGGGCTAGAAACCCTTAACTCCCTAACATTAACAAACCAGACCCAGATAATTTTGAAGCATTAGTCTGCGTGTCCCTCGATGTGGATTTTGAAGCTGACAATTAAAAAAAATTAAAAACAAGGATAATAAACTTCATTATAGTGACTGCATGAATCTTCACAATACCAAAATTAATCATCTATCATCTACCCTTACCGGTAGGAACACTGACTAAATGTCAAGCTCATCTAATCTGGTTTGCCGGTGACGAGAAAGTATGGGTTCAAATCCCAGCCAGGTGTTAAAAGGGTTTATTTTCCTGAATGGTTCACGTGAATGTGGGTAGGCTACATTTGATCTAAATGCTAACTTGCTCTTTCCTACCCCATTGGTGTAATTAAATGTTGATCTCTCAGACCAACAGTAAAAGTTACATATTATATGTGTCACCGAGTTTGTTTCCCTTGCAGATTACGTTGCACACACATATATTTGCAAATGTTTACGATTCATTCTTATCTCTGCGACAATTTGAGTACTTCCTCTGCAATTTTTCCATCAAGGATTTGACTGTCAACTCTCATATCTATACCAACAAACAAAATAAAATAAATATTTTATAAGAATGAATGGGCACAGTTGTCTTCTGGTTAACATTCACTAATGCGTTAAAAGTATATTTGTACAGGTATGAACAAAAACCGCACCCGCTTTGGAGGACACGCGGGCGAAATTTAAGTTCGTCTAGCCTTTTTTTTTTTTAGCACCACGTTTTTATAACCCATTCGAGTCATACACCTATGTAATAATTACTCTAATGAGTTAGGAATTCAAAGGGTAGCATTTAGAAGATTTGTACCCATATTTGCTTGGGAGAGTAGAAAACCATATAGGGAAAACCACCCTCAGTACAGGTGATACAGCCGACTGGGATCGAACCCCGATCTCCCTGTCGTCGTCAGTATAGTCTATTACTATGGTGATTCCCTAGACCACGCGGCCACCAAATAGGGTCTTGTCTTGACTTATTTGTTGGTGACTAAGTGATACGGTCTCGAATCCCGGCTGGTGCATTTAGGAGTGGGTTTTTTTCTTAAATGGTTATTCACTCAATTTGCACGCAAATGGAGTACATTTCCTGTAAGTTTTACCTTCCTTGTCACTAACCCATTAGTATCGATTGGGTACTAAAATGTGGCAAGAAAATTATTTTACTATGAGTTTTTAATTTATATGCGTTTAACCCGGACTGGTAGTAGGACGTGGTGCTAAAAATATATATATTTTAAATTTCAACACAGTTATTAAAATATGTTCATTATATATTAATTTTAAGAATAGTCTGCTTAGTCATATCAAATTGAGTGGAATTAATATGAATATACAAGGATGGAGTTTACCAAACCAAAGCAAAACACAGAAATTGTTCTAATAATAACCTAACCTTTAAAAACCATAAGCCCATGCGTAGTAAACAAATGAGTTGAGTGGTTTCAATGCACCATTAACAGTAGTTTGTGAATGCATGCTAATGGGTTAGGCTTCCCACAGAATTTTGTGTTGAGGTGCCTTAAATCAGAAATAATAATATCTACTAGTTATTGTGTCCAGGTGAAAATTAGCGTAAGCCATGTTTCTTGCTTGTCCAAATCACAGAGGTATAGCCCAGCGAAAGCTCAGACGTTTTATGATTTTTGTGAAAATTTACAGCTAAATATAGATTTTTAAAGACTTCAACACTTTTTTATGACATCGGAACCCTGTCAATATACATAAATATGGTCACTGAGCTACTTAAATTATTACATATATATATTAATATATATATAATATATATATAAATATCACATTTTTCTTACGAATAAAATATACTAACAGCTAGAAAATTTACTATAGCTACTTTCACTATTCGTACGTCCAGGGCATGTTATTTGCAGCTGTATATTTTGATAGATATTATCAACTTCTTTAAAATAACATTATTAATACCGCATCGGTGACGCATGAAACTAAGGTGTTACTATCTAGTAGACTAGACTGCCGATGACGGGGATATCGGCGTTTGATCCGGTCGTGTGTACTGAGCTGGTTTTTTCAAAATTGTTTCCATTTCTTCTTTCGCGCAAAGATGGTTACACTTCCTCTGAATTCAACCTTTACAATCTCTAACACATTAGTTTAATTAGTACATAAGCGTATAGCCCAAACGGATAGTAGGTCCTGATGCTGAAACAAAATTTTAACATAATATTTCAATAATTAAGTAAAATATTATCAATTCAGGCCACAAAAATATGTTTGGTATTTTTCCTAAAAGATACTCCAAAAAGACTATTCGTATCAATCAAGTTGTAATTTTAATGAATAAGAATTCAGAGTTAAGGTGCATTTGTACAGTAAATTCTGAAGGAAGATCTATTTTTATTAGAAAATATCGTATACACAAACACACAAAAGCTCTCAAAAAATATGTAAAAAAAAAAAAAAATTTTAGTGTTAAATGTTAATCAACGGGGCTGCCAACCTAATTGTTGAAACGCGTTGTGGGCACACAGAAACCTTGCGATACTTGAGTAAAGAATATTTCCATTACGTCAAAATGTAGGTGAAAATATCAATAAATATTCTAAACAAAAACATTTCATTTTAGGTTTTAAATTTAGAACACCCTTGAAAAGCTATAGAGTTAGCTCATTTTTACGTTTCAGGGGAAATTTCGCAGCTCTTAGAATAAAGTAAATGGTTATAAATATAAAGTTCCTCTAGACTACCTTCCTCATTATATTTAATCGGTGTAATTAAATGCGTATTGCTGACAAGAACTAGGACGTGGAGTAAAAATCCAAGGATATAAACAACTTAAATTAAAGAGTTTATTGAAGTGATTTATAGGAAACGCACAGGCACAGCCACATTAGCATATAGGGAGTATTGAAACACCCTGACGATAAATGAAAACGTTGAAACCATCCCCTGTGCACCCAAGCAAGATTGAGCTCGGACCTTCCCAATAGGAGTAAACAAGTTTCCACAACTATTGATGGATGACTTGTAGTCAAGGATGAAACTCACTACTTTGTGTTCACTTTGGTTTTGATGGGTTCATAAAAATATAGTTCACTTTAGAAAAAAATTTATATAAATAGATCTTTTTGAAGTGCATCATGCAATTTATGGTGACCTAACAAATAAATGAAAATTATCGTGATATAAGCTGTACACCGTAATTATAGTCCAATTTTCATAGGAAGAGATTTATCTGACAGATAGAAAATCTACAAGCTCTACTTTCATGTATTAATACGTCAGGACATGTGATCTGAAACTGTCACTTTTAATGGATACCATCAATACCTATACAATTAGATTTATTTTTAACATCGAGTCTTACTACCCTTTTAGGGCAATACGTGTATGTAATAAATACGCTAATAGTATCGGAATGAGGAAGGTTGAATTTGGAGGAAGTGTACCTGTATTTGCGTGTAGAAAGAGAGAGAGTGGGAAATCATTTAGTAAAAAAAAAATCATCAGTACACCCAACCGTGATTGAACCACGATCTCCCCGACATTGATGGTTTAGTCTATTGCGAGAGTAGAGCCTTAGACCATGTGGCCACCAAAGCGCATAATAACATTACTTAAATGGTAAAGTAATTCATATTACATGTTATAGAATGCCCTTTATATGAACATTGAACTGAATTTTCCCGCCTCTGTTAGCAGTGTGTTGATAAAGGTACTGTTTATAAAACTTAGGCCATCACGTGAGAGATAAACTTGATCATTGCCGGGAGCGTTACTGTCTTCTTATGAAGCATCAATTTTTTTTTGTTTTTTTATACCACAAATATCTACTCATTTAAAATTATATTCATTTTATAAAATTAATTTATACTAGCCCTATCTTTCGACAAAAAGGTAAATCAATAATGCCGCTTGTCTCGATAGTTAATATTCAATTTTTTCCATATGACAGCCACTTCTAGAGTTTACGACATCCGTGGTCACACCTGATTTACACTAGGGGGCGTGGCCTCTGGATAAACTAAGAGTGTAGAGTAGGGGCCAGCTCTGTCCCAGTAGTCCACCGCACGAACTCTGTACAGCCCTGCTGTAGGATCTGAAATATGTCACAATTCAAGTTGGTCACACGATTAATGGTAATGCTAGTAGCTAAATTGTCGTTAGACTCAATTCACTCCACTAAGAATATTTCTGTCAGTTGTTCAAATGATGTTTATACGATGTCAGCATAGTATACATTAGTGGCGTCTTGTCAGTGCAACATTTTTTTAATTCCATAAAAAACATTTGAATAATGATACATTTAAAAAAAATTTAACTTATTTATTTTATATATTTAACGTCCACTTCCGGAACCGACAAATTATATCAGAACAGGAGAATTTCTATGAGCAAGAGCGAAAGGACATACCAATTTTGCCGGGAAAGGTGTTTTCACATACCTTTCAGAGTGATTTTATGGTCCACAATCGACATGGAACCGACGGCTTTATTTCACCTTCAAAAGAAGTTGTGGTTTGGATTTTTAGCGATCAAGAAAAATCCGTCGACCACGGCTTTGAACGGGTTTGAACCCACGAAGTCAAGATTTAAAGTGTTCCAGAGGTGGGGCAACAACTCCTCTAAACAGTGTTGACGGGGTGTTGAGTGGGGTGGGCGCTTTTATGCAAAGGTTTGTGTAGAAGCTTGTCTTTATTTCGTACAAAGGTTTGTGTAGATGCTCGTCTTTATTTCATACAAAGGTTTGTGTATATGCTTGTCTTTATTTCGTACAAAGGTTTGTGCATATGCTCGTCTTTATTTCATACAAAGGTTTGTGTAGATGCTCGTCTTTATTTCGTACAAAGTTTTGTGTAAGTGGTCGCCGCTTATTACTAATTATTACTATTGTGAACTATTTACTTAAATAAGAACTAGGCCTGTTTTTTTTATTCAAGGTAAAATTTATTCACTATAACCTAAATTAAAAGTCTTACTCTAATAACTATATCTTTTTTTATATATACATAAAGTATAATTTAAAAAACACTATTTAAGATTTGTTTTGACAAATGGGTTATAATTTGATTGTATCAAATTATTAATTTCTTAAAATGCGGAAGTAGAATGTTTGTAATTTTTTTTATTGAACGCGTCTTACTAATCAAGTATATCAGCATATCTACACTAATTGGAGTAGTGTTTAGGAAGGTATAATTTAGAGGAAAGGTATCAACATTTGCGTTGAGGTAAAGTATGGAAACCATTGAGGAAAAACACCTCATTGCTTCCGACCTATACTCGAAACCTTCCTAACCTTTCAGTCACCTGCAAAATAAACCAGACCATCACATTATTATTCGTGCCCACCAGTGATACATTTCCTGCCATGGCCGGGAATTTAACCCCAGCACCTTTACCACGGAAGACAGATTCACTATTAACTTAGTTTGACTGTAGAATCTGTTCTGGATTATTTTTTAACACTATATGTTACATATAGAGGAAGTGTACCCGTATTTGTGTGGAGGGAGAGTGAAAAACCATTTTGGAAAAATCTCAGTACACCCAACCGAGATTCGAATCTCAACCTCTCCGTCATCGGCAGTCTGGTCTACCCCGAGGGTAGTACCTTAGACCATGCGGCCACCGAAGAGAGTGTTCTTCAGTTAAATTAGTCATGTGATTATATAATCAGTTTGCAGTGACGTAGTTATAGTAAAAATAATCATCCAACACGACAATATCCGAAGGTCGTGTTTTGTGGGTGTTCTCCAAGTGACGGCTTTGGGACCCGGCAGTCTGTGACGTCATCGTGCTTGAACAATACTACTTCGTGATGGAGATTAATAGATTTCTCCATCTTTCTCTCTTACTCTTCTAACCACCTCCACGCGCTGATTAATACAACTTCACGAATATGACAGGAGGCCGTGGTTCTTCATTACAGTAGTGTTAAGCCTCATCTACATACTGTACATCCATAGTTCATCACGTCCCGCACACACTACCAGTTGTGTTTACCTAATTAATACAGTTCAAGTCGACAATTAGTACCGTGTGAATGGCCAGCTATCATGTGAACTCAAAACAAGCAATAACCATTAAAACTTGGGGTAATACTGTGATAGCTTCGGTCGTAGTTCTCGGCGACTTGAGCGAAGAAAAGATGGACTACTATAAAATATATAATTTTTGTATGAAGAACAGTATCTTTTAGTTACTAGAGTTACTGAGATAATTTTAATATATTCATAAATCAAGTCATGTTATTGTCAGCTGTCACTTTTAATATATATTACCAGTGATTATACAATAACACTAATAATATAGTTTATTTATTTAGCACCGTGTCTTACTACCCGTTCGAGTTATACGCCAATAATCTAGTTAAATGTTATCAATGTTGGCTGAAAAAAAAATACGTTTGAATTTTTCTAAACTGCTCTTCCAACCAAAATTGGGGTATAGTTTTCATACATTAGCAAAATTAAAAGACTATTCTCGTGGCACAAAACTAAACATATTTGTTTACATAAAATATGTCGAGGAAAATGGTTTGATTACATGTATATCATTGATTTATATTTTTATTTTAAAAATAATGCCAAATTATTTTGAAGTATTATATTGGAGTTTTAATTCAAGCATATAAAAACCATTTTCAAATAATTTTATTTTGGTTGGTTACTTTAATTATTCTCAAAACAGGGATTAAAATCGTGTCCATGTGAATGTGTATAGTAATTCTCGTAGTGGTCAATTTTATAGCTATTTCAGATGATTTTCATTATTGATTCAGTAAAGTTTATCTACAAAATTAAGTACGAAACTATATCTCGTGTGTATAAAGTATAGTCAAAAGACCGTACATTAAGATATTGCTGTGTATACTACTTTTGATCCATAAGTCTAATTTCCGTAAGACTACGTAAAGGTTAATTGGATTAACTTGAATTTTATAAAGATAATCTTTACTAATGTAGCTATCAGTTGACCCGGAGGTCTTGGGGTAAAGTGCTTGCCTCAGAACCAATGATAGTGGGTTCAAACCCAGCCGCGATTGGCGGAGTTTTATTGAGTGATGAAAATCCTAACACAACTTCCTTCGGAGGGGAAGTAAAGCCGTCTGGTCCCATGTTTATTGTGACGTGTAAAAGAACCCTGGAAGTTTGTGAAAATCCATTTCACGGTAAAATTGGTAGACCTTTCACTCTCGTCGTAGAATTCCCGTGTGCTGATAAAATCAGCCGTTTCAGAAACTTCACGTTAGATACCTCTAACAAATAAAAAAATAATTGTACCTGAGAATCTATATTAAGTATACAACTAAAGTAACAATGAGTTCTAAATTAAATCTTCAATGGCAGAAAAAATGAATTTGGACAGAATATTAAAGTTTCCCGTAAACTGACATGGTATCATGTAAATAAGGAAACGGATTGTGTGAAAAAGATTGAAATATATTTCGTCAGTGTCAAATTATTTGAAGTTAATTATCTTAATACTACGGTATTTATGAGATGACAGTTCTTAAAATTAAAAACCACTAAATGATACCCAATTATCTTAGAATTGTTTTGACTAGGATAAAAAAAAATGTATATTTGTTTGAGGAAGGCAAGATATTGTTTCTGTACCATTTACTATAATCTCATAATCTCGACATTTCAAGTAAAGCGTAATAAAAAAAGATATAATCTCACATTTTTGTGTTTATTTTTTTAATTATAGAAGTTGAAATGTGAGGTTTTTAATCAAGAAAAAACATAATGACATATTTCACCATTTTAGCGTGAACTAATTTTCGCATTACAATCCCTTTCTTAAATAACACGGATTTCTGGACGTCCGTAACGCGTCTCAGCATACCCGATTGTGGTCCCCCTTCAGGAGTATAAGTAAAAGGAGTTACGGAGCATGTAGTCGAGACTTCAGACTCGGAACAAATTTATTCATCTATTTCCTAACTAAAGTGCTTTCCCAAGCTTTCTTTCCAAACCGTTTTAGAAAATGTAATTCAAACCATTACTTATTCGCCCTTCCTTTTTCATCTTATTTTTGTTGTTGTTAAAAAAAAATAAAGATTTTTTTTATTGAAATGACTTGTGAAAATGTTTCTGTTCTAAATGTTTTATTTTCGAAAATTTCATCTCGAACCATAAGGATAATTACTCAGTGTCGGTTTTATTGTTTGTTTGTATTAATATTAAAACCCACCCGTTTTCATATCGTTGATTTCCTTTTCGTGACGGGTTTTTTTATGTTCTGAAGCATCAACACCAGCTAAAACAATCCTCAATTATCTTAGAATGCTCTCTCAGACTAAGATAATAAATGGGACGGTGCACAGACATTTTCGCTCCCTTACCTTAAAATGGAGATATTTACTTAAAACTTGTAAGAAATGTGAAACGAGATAAAAGACATTGTCAGGAAATCATGAAAAAAGAGCATCACATACAAAATAGTATAAATGAAATAATATATATGTCATATAAATATATTCACCATTCACACACATTCACCAAATAGCTTAACAATCAGCTACACCATTTCCTAGACTTTCATTTAAAAATTGCATTTTCTTATAGCACTGTTGATTTTATAAAAAAATATATTAACTATAAAAGTTGTTTATTTTTAGTGGTCCTACAACTTTACAACGATACGTTGGTTCGTATATCAAATCGTTGAGGAGATGATATAAAATTGGAAATATACGCGTATGTAAAGTACCCTCAAAGTCATTTTATGGTTAAATTAGATGCACCTTTTTGTTTGAAATGATAAAAAATGCCGTGATAAGAATTTTAATTAAAATAGTTGGAACCTATATTGAGAAAATTTATTTATTCTCTTTTCGCTTTCAAGTAAATAACCTTAATTTTAGTGTTGGATAAATCATTCCAAAACCCTTCTAGGAAACCTTATTAAAACTCTAGATATCAAGTTTTATCCTGATTGCTTAAAGGACTTCAGCTCTAGGACCAGTAACAGACAGGCAGATGGACAGCACTCAGCATTTCAAAAACCACTTTTTCGGATTCAGTGAGTCATGAAACATAGATATCTATCAAAATCTTGAATTCTATTTTTTTTATGACCACAATACTTTCTCCCACTGAGGGGTTGCTTGAGAGTAAAAATGAGTGTATTTGTTTAGTAAGTCTAGCTTTATGTTACTAACAATTATTTCTTTGTTCTAAGCACTACGAGATTTTGCGTTAAGCATAAATGAAAATCCGCTAATTCTAATTAATGGTGGTACAATTTTTTTAAACATAAAACTTAATATATTAAAGTTTTAAATCAATAGGTACATATTTATCCTTCACCTTCATTTCGGCGAGAGTCATATTTGAAATTGAAGCCGTTGATCAAATAATGTTGGATTTTTGAACGTTTGCAACATGTATCAGCACTCCGGTAGGTGGGGGTGTGACCCTTGTATGAAATATAGAAAACATATTAGGAGTGACTCAGCACTGTTTTAGGACATATTGATAAAAATGTATTTGGCAAAAAAAAAAATCTAAGTTAACAGTGTTACTGTACTACTAAATCTTGATTCAAGAACTATCATAATCTTGAGTACAGATAGAACGTGTTGGATTTAGTTTTAGGGTGGTATGTAAGGGCGAGTCTTAGAGGGTTTTCAAGGACGAGTCTTAGGGAAGAGTGCAATGATAAGTCTTAGGGAAATTTGCTAGGATGAGTCTTAGGGAAGTGGGAAATAATAGGTCTGAGGGGGATTTGCGAGATTTAGTCTTAGGGAATTATGGAATAATAAGTCTTAGGGGAATTTGCGAGGCGGAGTCTTAGGAAAGTATGGAATAATAGGTCCTAGGGAGATTTGCGAGGTTGATTCTTGCGGAAATATGGAATAATAAGTCTTAGGGGGATTTGCGAGCCTGAGTATTAGGGAAGCATGAAATAATAGGTCTTAGAGGGATTTGCGAGGTTGAGTCTCAGAGAATTATGGAATAATAAGTATTAGAGGAATTTGCGAAGCTGAGTCTTAGGGAAATATGGAATAATAAATCTTAGGGGTATTTGCGAGGTTGAGTCTTAGGGGAATTTGTGAGACTGAGTCTTAGGGAAGTATGTTAAAATGAGTTTTATGATATACTACTGTAAATAAGTTATATAAATTAGTGACCGAGTAAAGCGAAGATCTGTTTGTTTTAAATCGATCGTTTGGCCTTTCTCATGTTTATTTGTTCTGGCAAATGCGTGGACCAATTTTAACGAAATGTTGTATGTACTATACATTCTTTTAACCTAGGCCGAACAACGTATAATATTATCAGGAAACATTTTTGTTATTGTCCTGAGGCACTGTTGTGTTTTCTAACTCGGATGAGTCATCTCACTCCAAAGGCTGATGAGTGATGTTGTTATGAACTGCCGAAAGTTATTTTATCAATGAAATGTATATGAAGGGATGGTGGCCAAAATAACTGGCAATAATATTTCATTTATTTAGTTTTTAAATGTCCATAAACTTTTTAAAGGCTACTGGTTTCGATTTGCTTAAATGTTACATGTCTTTTATAAATGTTTAAACTTTATAAAAATTTTAACCAAGTTTTGACTATTTACTTTTATAATATTGATGACAACTTTTTGTTTATGATTTTAACTATGAATAATTGGTCTTGGTTTTAATATATATTTATTAGTCTGGTTCATTCATTTTACTATATATTTGTGATTTTTAGTTCTTATTAAAGTCAAACATAATTTAACGTATTTTTGTTTTTACAATTTGATTATACGTTTCAAGATTAGGCCCACTCAAAAATTTTGTATTTATTATCTCACCCCATGTATTTTTAATTTAAGCTTCTATGCAATCGATCTAACGCCTCAGCGTATTTATTTATATTTTGGCACTAAAAGACTGACGTCTTAATACACGCGAACTTCGGTTATTATCTATTAAATAAATTAAATGCCAAGCAAAGAAATAATCTAACTTCTATTAAGCTTGATTACTTAAATGTATTAGTCTTGCCATCCAATCGGTGGCTTTTTCCAAAGAGAAATAATTCTAAGTTTGTAGGTCTACAAAATCATGTTACGTCAAAATGCTTTAACTCAAAAACATGAAGTGATCAATATCTACTGTCCACAAAACTACTAGAAGTTTTACTCTCGTAGTTTGATTTATTTTTTCAACAACCAAAATTACAATATTTTACTCGTACAAACAGGGAAAAGGTAAATAATTTGAGATATCGGTAAGTCAATACACTTGCGTCACCTTTGAGAATATGTATACACTATTAGGGCTGAAGAGTAGTTGGTCTCGCGGGCTCACTTGCGATACATGTAAATTATGGGTGGTTAACTCGTTTATATATCTTGGGTTTCTCATACGGTGATTGTTCTTATTATAGAACGAGGAATCTGACCCAAGGAAACGATAACATAATTACTACTACTTTTTATATCCTAGTTTACTAATTCGAGAAAAATGATAAGTAGATGAGTTATGTTCTTAATACTATGTACCGATGACCTCATTTAAATATCTAAGAGACTATATTGGTTCGAATCCTGTTTCATATCAGATGTTATTTAAATAATGTATCGTGTATGTGTATCTACGCTATGAGTACTGTTTTCTTTAGGTTTATAGTTTTTTAAATTGTGTATTAGAACATGATGGTTTCCCTTTTAGATATATTGTATGTTTTTAAATTGTATTATTATTTTAATACATTCAAGGGACGGCTCATTAATCTAGATACGGTGGAAGCTTATGTTTATTCCAAAACCTATGCTATTAATAACTTTTTTAAAGTGATTATTTTTTTTATCTTATTATTTAAAGAACACTTTTTAGAGAGAGGTTTATAATGGCAAATGGGTTCCAAACTAATTAATTAATTCCAAACTAGAGATGTCACTATACCTGTTTTTCTCGATTCCAATTCTTAAGTTCAACCTCGATTTTTCTATTCTCGATTCCGATTCTTAAATATATCTTGTTATTTTTTTCAAGCATCCAACCTCATATAAAAAAAATGTAGGTATTCAACTTCATAAGATACGAAAAAATAAAAAATATTCATAGATTTACCCAAAAATAATTCCATTTTAACCAAAAAAATATATCAAGTTTTCCAAGTATTAAATCATATAATAAAAATAGTAATAAAAAAATAGGAATTCCATTATAGTAAGCATGTATTATTACCTACAAATAAAGCCTCAATGAATAAAACATTTTTAAATAAAAAATAAATAGTATAATAACCAGTCGTTGAGAACACAATTCTATTCAATTAACCCAATAGGATCATTAAATGAACGTCCACTGTTTTGAATTATTGGCATTGGAAAGAAAATGTATGTAAGTAGCAACTTAAAATTCTTAAGTAGGGCTAATTGAAAATAAAAACTTTTTCTGTAACTATTATTTGTCAAATAAAAGAAATTAGCTTTGTAAAAACAGTCAAAGACTTTTTTTTTTTTTTAGAAATTTAATAATAATTGTTGTTGTATAGAAAATCTAACGTGTCTGATACCCTACTCCCCCCTCAATGCGAAACTTGGACTCGACCATTTCAACCAACACATGGTCGCTTGAAACTTTAATCTCACAATCTTATAGTTATTTATCAAACACATTAAAGTCTTGAAAATTGAAAAAAAAAAAGCATATAAACTCGAAATTGATACAATAAATTGCGGATTTTATAACGGAAAGAAGAACACATTTCATGTGTTACAAAAATATACAGTTGTCCGCCGCCATATCTGATCCAACGCACATTAACTCGCCAGAAATTAGTGATGAAGTGTTTTGGCAACGATATATCGGACTACACTTTGAATCTATTAAATTTAAAAAAATATATATATATAACGTTTTTTCTCTATTTTTATTAAACGTGTCTTATTCAAAGAGCCAAATAAAACATTCAAAATTGAAAAGCGACAAAGAATATAATTACAAGAGAACGGCCATCTTAATTTGACCGAGATATCGTAACTCTCGATATAACACGTTGTGATATATCAATTAATGGTAGATATATCGATATATTACGGAAAATTGCCATCCCAAGTCTACGTATTATATATTGATTGTTTGTTTAAAATCGATTAATGTATTTTGACAGTCTCACTTGACTTTTCCATTATTTTATTTTTTTAAAGTGTGTCAAAATTGTTAAGTTTTTACCTCTTGTTAATGTCATAATGTCAGGTCCTATTATATCCTAGATAATTTATTTTCCATTCAGAACACCACAAAATGTTAGGTTCGTATTAAATTCGGGGCAATACGGTATATTTACAATTTCCTGGCATTTAAGTGAAACGGCAACTAAACTAATATGAGAGATAATCGATTATTACCTATTCAGAATGCTGCCATTTTGTTTAGTTGCCAGTTTTATTGCGAGCTAAGAATCTAAATAGCGAAAATTGTTATGTTAAGATCGACTCTCGATTCTTTCGATACCAGTTAGAATCGAGGGTATCGAGGAATCGAGTTTGACAGCCCTACTCTAAACTAAATGTAATGTAATATAATATATGTAGCAGAACTAACACATATACAGGAATATAAACCTACAAACTAACTTAACCTAGGACAGCAACATTCAACACTCAAACATAACACACACAAAAATTAATTCCTTACAACGAAGGGTATATAAATACCTAACTATACTTCCCCCAGGGTTCAAACTAGTCTCCAAGCCACCTTGTCCACCTCACTTACCTGCCAACATGAACGGGATTGAGGTTTGTTCAAAGTGTAAATAAATTAAGTAATTCTGCTTTGATACTAAAGAATTTATAACGTACATGTTGTATTTATCTTTCTTTGTTTGTAGAATAAATATAGATATTTTAACAAAACTACCCGACTACAAATTCTGACTTGTTCTGGTTTCCCAAGATAAGTATCAAGGTTTATATGCAATCATTGATCACTACACAGCTAATGGAATAACTTTAATAGAATATTGGCAGGAAGCATCCTTTATAAAACACAAACTTATTTTTGCTGACAATATTTATAAAAATTTACTGAATGTTATTAGTGTTATTTCAAATATATAAATAATGTATATCAAAAGGTACAGTTGCAGATCACATAACTAGACATAAAAATACGTAAAAGTATATCTAGAAGCTTTCGTAACTGTCAGATAAGATTATTCCTATGAAAATAAGACTGTAAGCCAGCAGTGGCTCCTGAATATGAACACACACGGAAGAGGGGTTGCGGGGGTGGGAGGGGGGGCAAATGATGATCCCCTCCACTACGCCATATCCCCGAGGCCAACTCCCGCCTTACCCCCCTATCCACCAAAAATTTAATTTAGACGCGTTATGTTTACATTGCGATACGAATGGTGCTTTTGACCCTCCCCCAAAATTGAATCCTAGATACCCGCTTTCTCATTTTTACAAGTGGATTTAGTTAAAATCATTTATCAAAATGAGGTGACCTGGTGGTCTAGGGGTAAGGTGTCAGACTTCTGTGCTGGGGTCCGGGGTTCGATCCTCAGTCCCGGCACAGATTTATCTGAATGCCAAACCCTTCCTTCACCTCTGACAAGATGTGTATTAATCACAACTTGTGAATGTGAGGAATGCCAGGCCTCCACCGTGGTTCGGATTCCACGTTAAACTGTAGGTCCTCCATTTCATATCACAATCACCCTACCATTGCATATTAGCGTAAGTGCGTATAACCCGAACGGGTAGTAAGACGCGGTGCTAATAATAATAATAATTTATCAAAATGACGTTGCATATTTGTGAGGAGGCTTTTTAACTTCTAAATGTCAGAAAATACACAAAGTTACCGTGAATCGACTATATATAGTAAAGGCTATTATCGCTGCTTCTTCTCCTAGTGATATTCCGCCGTGGATCAGGCAACCAGCACTTCAAAGAGGTATACTTGGAGAAGAACCTACCCTTGATAAGAGCTTAGTTACTCCATCCGGTGAATTTTTTTAAAATTCTATGTACGTGCCACACCAACGTTATTAGCAAATCAATCCAGGGAGTAGGGCTAATGAGATATATTAGAGTAAATGTATCCACATTAGCATACAAAGATAAATATAAAACCCCACTCTTAAGTCAAAAGACTGAGATTATATAACCAACCTCCCTGTAAACGGCGACAAAGAGCAATGCGACTCTTACGACAGTTGTTGAATATCTGTAATGAGCATACCAACATTAGAGGAGAAACTTTTTTAATGAAGATAAAAATTTGTTATTAAATTCCAGGACACTCTTGATAAGATATTCAAGAACTGTTGATATCACCATGTGAAGAAAATTAAACAAATGTTTCTAATGAAGATTCTTTCTTATATTGACCAAAAAAAGTGTTTGTATAAAAATTGCAAAAACACTTCATTTCTCGTGTTCGCCACATCCGCACCTTAAACTGCTCGTTCATCGCAACGATTATTTTGAGTGTTTTTTTTAAGTATAAATAAATGTGCTAATATTTTAGTTATATTAGTGATAGATGCCCTAGTCAAAGTTTGAACTATCGTAAATTATATCAGTTGATTTAATGGCACAGGACGAATCAGCATTTGCCGGAAAAATAGATGAGTATAACCAACTTCAGTCAGAGCTGAACCCAAACCTCCAAAGGAAGGGCCAGGAATGTCAACTGTCCACCTCCTCTCTTCTATACCAGAAAATATGTTTTTAATTTGAGCTTATACTTGAATTTTAAATTCCATAAAACAAACCTAAGGAAGTTCAAGGGAGTTTTAAATTATATTTAATAGTTAATTTATTTTTGTTGGAAAACCATTTATACTCTCTCACTTAACAAATTTGTTACCCTCCCTAGATAAATAAAGTAAAATTTAACAGTCAAAACAGAACATTCTTACAATTTAGATTAATTATGCGTACAACCCGAACGGGTAATAAAACGCGGTGCTAGAAAAAAGAGATTAGTTAACATCAGTAAATTACCTTTAAACAGATTCTTACCCAAAAAATCAGTATACTTTTTATTTTTCAATCAATCATTTTCAAGCTATCACAGATATTTAATTTAAACAAAATCGTTCAGGCCAGTTTAAAAAAATCCATACAGTAGAACCCCTATGTCCGAATTCCGATTATCTGGACGACCGATCATTCAGATTCATATCGCAGCAACGGTTTTCGTTAAATCCTGACAGAAAAAGTTTAATAAAATTTTTCTAACTTTTCCGAGTTTTATGTATTGAATGTAATTGCTTTTAAAATGTCCAAAGATTTATTTTTATGTTGTGTTGTATAATAAATACATAATGTAATATGTAATTTGTTTTATAATGTGTTGTAAGCACATATTAGTACATACTTTACAATGCTTTTTAGTAGGACTAACTTATATTTTAAATAAAGTATTTTCATGTAGATTAACTTTTTTTTCTTAAGATCATTTATCCGTATTTTCGACCATTCAGACTAATCTAGCTCCTTATTATTATTATTATTATTATTATTATTATTATTATTATTATTATTATCATCATCATCATCACCACGTATTACTACCCGTTTGGGTTGTACACACTTACGCTAATGTGTAATGGTAGGGTGATTGTGAGATGAAATGGAGGACCTACAGTTTAACGTGGAATCCGAACTACGGTGGAGGCCTGGCATTGCTCACATTCACAAGTCGTGATTAATACACGTTTTGTCATTGGTGAAGGAAGGGTTTGGCAATCATATAAATTTGTACCGGGACCGAGGATTGAATCCCGGACCTCAGCAGAGAAGTCTGACACCTTACCACTAGACCACCAGGTCACCCATTAGGTCCTAATTACTCTGGATAATCGTGGCGGCTCTAGTGTAATTTTAAAAAATCACTCATTAGTAAATAATGTCCTGCATTAATAATATAACATTCTAAAATAATTGGGGATTGTTCTTGCGGGTGTAAGTTAAGAAAATAACACGACATTGAATAAACAGGCCTAAATCAGGCAACTTAGAGATAATGCCGCACTCCATAAGTCTATAAGTTCCAAAGCACAGTCTATTTATAACTTATTCTCTACACAGGTAATTATCAACTACACTAAGCTCATATTCACAGCTAGATATGTTCTAGACTTTCAACTCCTAGGAAACTGTCCTACACGATTTTCCTAGATTAATATTAGGGTCGTGACCCTATAATAGATTTTAAAAACCCTCTTACGGGAAGAAATCAGAAAAAAAGAACACATGCTTTATTCGAAACATCCCACAACACAAAAACTTTGTAAATTTGCTGGCATTTCTTAACTTTACGTAAGTATGTAGCCTACGCATGCGCTGATACGATAATAACACGGAAATGAACACAGAGACAGAATAATATTATTAGTATTTTAAACCCCTAGGGTGCCTTAAATTTATAATTAGTGTACCATGACATAGATCTGTACACCTACGGTATTCGAATCCTATGCTCTCTGTCACTGGCAGTCTTAATTATTAAGCCTATTTCTAAAGCCTAATTTTACCTGTCTTTTTAAGTATCTTTAATATGGTATTTAAAAATATAATAAAAATCTTTATTGATCAATGAAAAGGTCTTCATAAATAGTGGTCTTTGAATTATTTATACACAAATTATTTATCCAGGGTGTAACAACATTCGTATTAAATGCTCCAAGAATTTAAAAGTGTAACAAATACAGTGTTGTGTTGTTTTTCAACTTTTGGTCGAAATTTCCCTGTCCGATAAACGGTTTGTACATCGCGTTCACCCGCCTCGTTGGCATAGTTAGCTAACGCGCCAGTCGTGTTGAGCTAGACCACCGAGGACGGGGAGATCGAGGTTCGAATCTCGGTCGGGTGAACTGGGGGTGGTTTTCCCTAAATGGTTTTCCACTCTCTTTCCACGCAAATGCGGGTTCACTTCCTCTAAATTCAACCTTCCCAATTCCTAATCCATTAGTGTAATTAGTACTTAAGCGTATAACCCGAACGGGTAGTAAGACGCGGTGCTAAAATTAATTCAAATAAATTACATCGCGTTCGACTTACCTGGGGCGTGGCTGGAAGAGTTGACAACATATTGGAATGACAAGAAAATGAGCTCTCTTGGGTTCACCTTGTGGAATATTTGGGGGTCCGTCTCACCATTGGAATATTCCACTTCGTAGCCTGAAAGACACCTGCAACAAACATTTACATACACATCAAGCATCTTCTACACGCGTTGTAAGTTCCGTGTCCGTATAATCCTTAAGTACATATGATTTTTGAATTGTACGTAAAACCGGCCTCGTAATATAGTGGTAAGCACCCCAGACTGCTAATCTAGAAGTCGCTGGTTCAATTTTTGGCTGGTACAGGTGGACTTCTCTCAAAAGGTGAATAATTCCCATGTGAAGGAAGGGTTTGGCGATCAGATAAATCTGTGCCGGGACCGAGGATTGAACCCCGGACCTCAGCAGAGAAGTCTGACACCTTACCTCTAGACCACCTCTAGACACAGGTTAGTTAGGCTTAAGTTACGTTAAGATCTTCATTGGCTTCAACCCGTCATATTCACTATCAGCATCACGTCATCTCATCGGAACATAGGAAGAGCCTCTACGAAAAAAATGTACAATTAGTACATTCGGGTGTCCCTGGGCAACGGTTCATTAGTACTGTTAATCCTTCCGCAAATTGAGTTACTGATTTATGTAGCCCAAATAGGTCATTATTACTATTATAATTGTTATTGTTTATTGTTATTATATATACGCATTCTGTGTACAGTACTTAATCGCGTGATATCATGTATACCAATGAGATAATATGATATGCTGTCCAATCAAACTCATTGAAATAAATCAACTTAAAGAAAATTTTATAGCCACAATTCACATTTCCAAAATTTTATTTTTTTGTCTTTTGTTTTGGTTAAAATAAAGATGGCCTATTCAAGTTTTCAAGGAATTGCTACTGACTGTAAATAAATGAAGATACGTTTAGAAAATGGTGATTGTTTCCTTTCCTATCACTGATACTTTAATTTTGATTTGTATGTAGATTTTAAATTATTTGTCTACTTGTGACTGACTCTTCGTAACCTGCCATAACGACAGTCCTTAAGGTGAGACGGATTAGGACGCTAGAAAAAGCCAGTGTTTTTGCAGTTTTTATATCAAAATTTTTTTTGTCAAAATAAATAAAATATCTCTCCAGTAGAAATATTGAGTTTAACTTTTCCCACAAGGTGGTATCAACCGTTTTTTAAAATATGTCAAGGATGTCCTGGAATTTAATGACAACTTCTTCTCTTCATTTAAAAAGTTTGTCAACTAACGCCGTCATGATTATGACAAATATTCAAGAACTGTTGATATCACCACGCGAAAAAAAAAAATTTAAATCAATGTTTACACTAATCCGAATGGGTATTAAAACACGGTGCTTAAAAGAATTATAAAGCTACGTACAGCTAATCATAGCTGCCCATTTAAAAATAATTCCTATTTAAAACATCAATGTTTCAAAAAGTAAATGTTTTCTCTTTGATGTTTTACCAACAATGATGTAGAGGTTTCAATGTATTATCGATGTTTTCCTTTAGATGTGCAGCCCAATAAACTTGAGAATAAGAGAACTCCTGAGATGTAGTACGTAGGCAATATGGCAACCGTTAAGTTTGGTGGGCTAGTATTTTCACAAGGGGTACTTTCTTTTTAGCACTGCGTCTTACTAATTATTCAAGTTAAGCGCCTATATACTAATTACGCTAATGAGTTTGGGGTGAGTAAGTTTAAATTTAGAGGAAGGGGGGGGGGGGGCTGGGAGAGTAGAAAACCATTTAGTAAAAACCACTCTCTGTACCACCCGACCAGGAACGAAACCAGATCTCCCTGTCATTGGCAGTCTAGTCCAGGGGTCCTCAAACTACGGCCCGCGGGCTGGATCCGGCCCACGGAATGTGTTCATCCAGTCCGCAAACACATTTATAGAATAAAACAAACAATGAAGAAAATAATTGTAATTATGAATATCAGTGCCCCCTGTATGTAATACACATAATACCGCCATACACCATCGCATACGCCCGGCGGCCGTACTGGAAACAGCCTTAACTAAGGTGAACAGTTCCTCAGCACTCGCTAGCCGCGTTTCTTAAAGTGTCTGTTGAACGAAGGCTCAGAAGAATGTTTCCTGTTTGGAGAGGGGGTGGGGAATATGTTGGAAGAAAAGCTCACATCTATTAATGTTTAACTATGGTTACACGCTGTATGTATACAGTCCAATTTTCATAGGAAGCCCGTTATTTGAAAATTGAAAACTCAAGTTGCCACAATGGCGAAAATAAAGATATTACGGTATAATTGTATTTAAATTCTTAGTCCGTTTAGTTAATGATGTAAAGATAGACTATAAAGTAATATAATCCATATGAAATTATAATTGGAAGCTTTGATAACTTTCTAGTTAAACTCTTTTTAATTAATAAACCAAATACGACATTTCTAGGATGACAAATGACAAATTCTAGTGACTTTTAATCGATGTTGGTAGTTTAAAATGGGCCTTATAGAAAAATCAGGTTTATATATTTGTGTATATATATACAGGATGTACTGTAACATGTGGGACCAACTTCAGTGGTGGACAGGAGACACAAACTAGGAAAAAAATGGGGTGTGGCTGTGTCATGGACACGGCCGTGTGTTGTACGTGAATACGTTTATGTAACGGGTTATATACCACGCGCGATGCGTCACTGTTCTCGCTTATCGTAATGAATTATTTGATCCTCTAGCTATCCAGTGGTATAATTTTGGATGTAGAGGATAGATTCGAAACTACAACGCCAAACTGTATTTTTGATAATATTTTTTTATTCTAACACCTTATTATATTCACTGTCACTACTTTAAACTAATGTTTTATATACAATCGATAAATTTTGACGACAGCTGACGATTAAAACTTAAACGAACATCGTAGCTTCTCCGAGTCAAAAGTTATACTAATTGCAAATCTCGATACGCAGCAAAATAACCTCAAAATGGCGGCGCTTCCCCCTCCACCGCGCGCGATGCGTCACTGTTCTCGCTTATCGTAATAAATTCTTTGATCCTTTAGCTATCCAGTGGTATAATTTAATTTAGGATGTAGAGGAAAGATTCGAAACTACAACACCAAACTGTATCCCCCGATTTTGTTATCATTAGGTTTTTTTGGATTGCCCTCGTATGGTAGCAAATTTAAAGACGTATTCACGTCAAAAAGTTCGTATAAACATGTGTTCTATTTGACCTTGTATCCGAGTTACACTCATGTTTGTACTTTAGTAATGTGGAGCTGCTTAAATCATTGAAAGTGCTCGAAATGTCCATTTTTGGCCAGAATGCGATGTATTTTTTGAAAGAGTGCGGTATTCTACGACATGATGACAGCAGGCTTACATACAGCTCAAGGTTAGCCATTAGCTCGTTAGCTCGTTAGCTCGTTGATGGTGTGGCGCCCAGAAAAAAACTTATCTGCCATTTCCTCGAAGCGGGGCCTGCTGGTGAGATGTCGTTCTGCTGATGGTACCGGCATAGTCAGCTGGGGCAGTTTTCCTGAAGTTTAGACGTTGTCAAGGGTCCCATTTGCTCTAGTCTAGAGTTACCGACAGGTTTCGTATCCACTCTATATACCTCTTGGAAACAATTAAAAATAATGGCGTGTCTAGGATACTTCAATCTGTAGCTCAGTACATTAGTACCGGCTAATCTTTCCACTATTGGGCTTCGATTGATGTAGCCCAGACGTACAATATTATTGTTACTTAAGTTTATTAGGTTTTAAATATTCAATTAACTAGGATTAAATTTCAGGGTTCTTATGTAAAATAACCCGCCTCGGTGGCGTAGTTGGCTAACGCGCTAGTCGTGTTGAGCTCGACCGCCGAGGACGGGGAGATCGAGGTTCGAATCTCGGTCGGGTGAACTGGGGGTGGTTTTTCCTAAATGGTTTTCCACTCTCCCTCCACGCAAATGCGGGTTCACTTCCTCTAAATTCAACCTTCCCAATTCCTAATCCATTAGCGTAATTAGTACTTAAGCGTATAACCCGAATGGGTAGTAAGACGCGGTGCTAAATATTATTATTATTATTATTATGTAAAATACAGAGTAGGATTTGAGAAAAGTAAGATTTTACCCCTCTTTCTAGATCTGCGTATGTAAATGATGCTATGTAATTTTGAATGTATGTATAGCCTATATATTATGTGTGTGTGTGAGATATATATATATAGAGAGAGAGAGAGAGAGAGAGAGAGGGAGAGAGAAAGAGAGAAAGATAGCCCCATTTTCTCCCTCGTAGTATTTTAAAACAGCTCGTAAAGAATCGAGGACAGGCAACGTTATTAATATATAGACTAGCCCTAGATTATGTCTTGAGAAATTTAGGACCCAAACCCTCTTAAAATGTAACGAGAAAATATCGGAGGGCTAGAAATTGAAATGTCTGGTTATAAATAGCTTCCTATCCTCCCTTCTTTTCCTGTCCTCTCCTTGTCGCAATAAAATTAATGGATGCTGACCACAGCCGTTCTTTGATGTGCCCGAGGAGGGGTGAAGGGGTGAAACGGTGGGGAGTAACTTTATTCCTCAGTGACTCTATTTGTTTTTATCTCTTCTTTAAGTATTTATAGCTATTTGATTAGAAACATTTGTTCAGTAGAAATGACCGAGTCAATTTACAAATGGGATTCGATTTATCTATTGTTAGAATCAGCGTTATTGAAGGTTAAGTCTAAGGAGTAGGGATGAGAAAGTGCACCAGCATTATCCTGTAAAAAAACATAGTGAAAGTATGGGTAAAACTACCCCCAGTGCACCCAACCGAGGTTTGAACCTTGATTTATCTTATCTAGTACTCTATATTGATAGAGTGACGCCTTAGACCAAATTCTTTACTAAGCCAATGGTCCCGGGTTTGATTCCGTGTCCAGGTGTCATTTTTAAATTTTCAGAAATTCTTTCCTGTCAAATAAGGGTGCTATGTAAAATTGTGTATCTTCCTCATCCTCCCTTGGATAAATAATGATGCATATAATAAATTATAACTAATTAAATTTAATAATGTTAATAATTTATTTACATTTCAAACATTATTTCAACGTGACCACATTTTTTGACTCTAGTATAGAGGCCAACATTACCAAAATGAAATCAGTAACATGGTGCAGACACAAATTATTTGTCTTGTTTTTATGATTTTTTTTATAAATAATTGATTGTTTGTCATAATATTAACTTCAATTTTTAAAAAAATCTAAGGATAAGAAAAAATTTTGTGAAAATAATATTCATGAAGTTCGGAATATTTTTACCTACGAAGCTATTATAAGTTTTATACCTACGGAGTTACATTAAACTTTTATTAAATTTTAGTACCGTATCTTACTACACATTCGGCTATACGCCTATATGCTAATTACGCTAGTGGCTGAGGATGAGGAAGGTTGAATGAGATAAAATGCACCCGCTTTTGCGTGGAGAGAGAGAAGAGTGGAAACCCATCCCTCAGTAACACCCTCCCGGGATCTAACCACGATCTCCCCGCCATCGCCAGTCTAATCTATTGCAACAGTGGTGCCTTAGACCATGTGACCACTGAAGCGGGTCATTTACGTTAAAGTAAAGTTTGAATGTTTTTAAAAATCACTCTAATACATACAAGATGGAATCCATACCCCTTTGTTTATGACGGGATGGAATTTACACAGGAGTTTGTGCACATAAAATCTTCGAGATGGAATTTACGTCAGCCAGTAATAATTTATGGGTGTGCAAAACTTCAACTTCGCTTAAAAAAAAAAAG
The DNA here is from genome assembly GCA_033556935.1 of Timema podura. Classification (NCBI taxonomy): domain Eukaryota; kingdom Metazoa; phylum Arthropoda; class Insecta; order Phasmatodea; family Timematidae; genus Timema; species Timema podura. The sequence continues at coordinate 13,891,557 of JAVRXN010000008.1, forward strand.
AATCCTGCCTCTACCGTTACGAAGCTTAGGCCATAAAATATAAAACGCTAATATACACATTTAAGTTCAATCGTTGTCAATTTGTGCTGTTATTTATATTAAAAATTAATGTTCATATGAAAAAATCCTTAGTGAATTAATATCATGCTGTAATAAAAAAAAAAGTTTTTCAGCTTAGAACAAAAAGTTTCAAACAATGTTGTTATAAAACATTTTGAAAATTATATTTAGAGTTTATAAAGTTTTATAAATATGAACTATATAATTTTTAATTATAAAACAATTAATGAAATATAACATAACTTATATTTGGATTTGAAAATATTTCATATTCTGTTTCGCTTCGAATTGAAAAAGTGAACCACGCACACGTCTAATACATTATATTATATTATATTATATTATATTATATTATATTATATTATATTTTTATATTATATTATATTATATTGCCTCTACTATAAAAATAAAATTGATTTTGAGTCATCAATGTCATTTAGTAAATATTATATTTATATTTTAAATTCTAAAAGTTTGAACTTACCGTGGATCTACTATACTCCTTGTAACTTTATAATTCAATTTGAAATAGAGTAAGCTAGACTACAATTAAACGCGGATCATATTAAACAACGTTCGAAATAAACCCCTTTAGGTAATTTGGACTTTGATACTGGCAGATCGAGGGTAACTGAATGTCGAAAAGGAGGGAGGAAGGGGGATAGAATATAGTTCGTTCAAACGGCTTTGGCCTTTTCTGACATTTGAAACTTTCAAGCATAACATATATGTCATGTTAACTTTAGCAGGATGTATTAGTTACATTGAAGGGCGTTCTCACTTTAGAAAACTAAAGAACAATATCTATGGTGTGTTTTTTTTAAATTTACGATCCTTACTAAAAAAAATTCGCAGTTGTGAATTGGACAAGTCTTAAAAGAATTCCCTTACCCATGTTGCAATTTTTTAAGACATTGAAAGTGACCTTTCTTGATTTATTTCTATCAAGGGAAATTGCTCGGGATGGGGGGCGGGGGGGGGGGGACGCTCCCTCGGACCGCGGCGCAAGGGTTACAAGGAGACCTCACGGCTTCCATTCTATTGGAGAATCACTCGTGACCACACCAGCACAAACAGATCGGACACTCACGCAGTCAAAGGCTTGGAGATGAACAAATCACGTCAACTCATAACTAAAAATCTAGATTCTTAGATTTTGACAAATTCCTGAGTCTCGAGAATTCCTACAAATTTGAGAGACTTGAAGGATCCCCCCCCCCCCCTACTTAAGTCAGTTCCATATTAATTCACCTTTACACCCGATTCAATGGTCAAATGGTTAAAGAAAGCAGAGGGTTTATAATCGGGGGTTCGGGTCTCAATCTCCGAATTATTTTTTTAAAAGTTATTTTGTTAAATTAGAATAAGTTATCATCGTACGGATGGAATATTTGTGATTTTCTGTATTTCTCTAAATAAGCATTATGAAATATTCATAGTTTTCTTTCAGCTGTTCTGTTCCTAGCTAACCAAATGTAAAGTGAAGCCGTGATATTTACATCTTTTGAAGTCATACAGGTACCTGATAGAACTGCTGATGACGGTAATTTCGACAGTTTCACGAAACGGGTATGGGGACAATCTATTGGGGGTCTCTAATCGTAAAAATGTTTTAAAAAAACCTGGTCTAAGGCGTCACTATCGCAATAGACCGGACTGACAATAACGTGGATATCGGAGTTCAAATCCCAGTCGGGTGTACTGAGGGTGTTATTTTCATGAATGGTTTTCTATTTCCTTCCATTTAATTGTGGGCACATTTCTTCTTAATTCAACCTTTCCAATCCCTAGCACATAAAGGTAATACGTATATATACATACAGACCAAACAGTTAGTAATACGCTATGCTAAATAAACTTTCTGAGCAAGAAGATATAGTAGCACATAGTAGTACTGTGGTGGGAGTAGATTTATTAGTAATTATTTTCAACACTATTAATATAAATTGCTTAATTTATGGTGTATGATTGAGTATGACTTTAGAGGAAATGTATCTGCATTCACGTGAGGAGATAATGGGAAAACCATCTCTGAGTACACCCGACTTGAATCATAGCCTTGGTCTCAACGTCACCATCAATCCAGTTTATTGCGAGACTAACACTTTATACCATGTGACCGCCGGTGGAGCAAGTGGACTATACGTCAAGCTCATCTGATCTGGTTTGCCGGTGATGGAAAGGTTGAGGCCCTAGTCTCAGTCTGGTATGTATTGTAATACAGGTAGAGATTTCCCGACTGTGACTTTCCCACACCTTTTCCACGCTAACGCAGGGGTTTTTCTTTCGAGTTACCTTCCTAATTACCTACCCATTATAAAAAAAAAATGTTTTTGTACGTACAGTTCTAATTTCCTGTGGTTCATGTTCAGCCGAACTATCATCATATTAGCTCAGCTAGCTTTGGTGGCTGCGTCGTTTGACACGCAACTCTCCCAGTAGTTTAGATTGCTGATGACGTGGAAATTGAGGCTCGAATCTCGGTCGGGTGTACTGAGGGTATTTTTTACAAAATAGTTTTCCACCTTCCCTTCAGGCAATTGCTAAATATAACCTTCCCAATCTCCAACACATTAGAGTAAATAGTACATAAGCGTGCAACCCGAATGGGTAGTAAGAAGCAGTGCTAAAAAAAAAAATCAGAATTGATATGCACTTGGAAAATTCTGGGAATTTTAAAACTTTTAAAGATTATCAACCCTTTAACTAAATTAATGTGAAAGGAGGAATTTTGAAGAAATTGTATCCAAATCTACGTGTAAGGAGGGCGAGGAAAATATTAAGGGGAATTTACCTCGGGACACCTAGCTGGGATTCCAGCCCTGACCTTACCATCACCCTTAACAAGACAAGACGAGACTGATGCCTTGGCTCCCACACACTATATTTCGGACTATAAGTTAAAATCCCTAATAAAAATATTGAGGTATATGACTAGGGTTAATTTTATAGGAAATATGCTTGCAATTATAATGAGATCTAGGCCTCAATGTGAAACCCGTTTCAATGTTCATACGCCCTAAGGTGCCACTCTCTAAATAGACTGGATTGTTTAATACAGGGAGATTGGAGTTCAAATTCCAGTTGTGTGTACTGAGAGTGTTTTTTCCTGCATGGTTTCTCACTCTCCTTACAAGCACATTCACGTACGTTTTGTCCTAGGCCGTAGTCAGGGGGGGGGGTTTCAGGGTTCAACCCCCCCCCCCCCCGAAATTTTATGAACAAAATATATATGACTTTATTTATGGTTCAAACAATATCAAAATTAAGGTACAAGTACAAATTAGGGGGCTGTGTTACCATAAAAAGCACTTCAGAGAGCTTCCAGAGGGGTTTATTATTTAGAATTTTTTCTATCCTTCGGCAGTTATGGTGTTATGCTACCATAAAAAACACTTTAAAGAGCTTCTAGAGCCGTTTAATAATTAGAATTTGTCCTAGCCTCCGATAGTTAGGGGGTAGTGTTGCCATAAAAAAAACCTTCAGATAGCTTCTAGAACAGTTTTTTATTTATAATTTTTCCTAGCCTCCGTCAATTGAGGGATGGGCTCAACAAACCCCCCTGAAATTATTGGCTGGCTACGGCCTTGGTTTTGTCATCCCTACATTAGTGTATTTAATAAATATGTGTGTAATTTGAAAGGGCTGTGAAACGTAGTAGGTTTTTTGTAAATATAATGGTAAAAGTGAGATCAAACAAGGATAAGTCAGGCGTGCTGGCCGCTCGTCCAACTTTGACGGGTAGTACACTTAATAAAGAAAGAGGCACTTACTTCGTTCCGACCTGCTCGTCACTCCAGAAGAGCATCACCTCGCCGAAAGTGATGTTGACAGCTGTCAATTTGACGACCTGTAACAGCATCACACAAGAGAGGTTTTTTAAAACTAACCAAGACACGCACGGGTGTGTACGCGGACAAAGAAGTCAGTCACGTCTTATTTGGTTGGACGGGGACGGAGAGGTTGGAGATCGAATCCCGAACAGGTGAGCTACGCTTGTAATTTTTTTACTAAATGGTCTATCGTTCTCCTTCCACGTAACTTCAGGTAATTTTTTTCTAAATTCTACCTTCATCATCCTATCCCCACTATCACAATTAAAGTGAATATAGCTCGGATGGGTTTTAATATGTGCTTGGATGGAATAATAATAATAATAATAATAATAATAATAATAATAATAATAATAATAATAATAATAATAATAATAATAATAATAATATAATAATAGAAGCTGTAATGGTTACACACTTTTACCTTAGCAATAATATTATTACACACGTTGAGTTACTTTTTACTAATTTAAACATAATTTTAAAATGGTTATTTGGTGTTTGTATTCAAATGTTTAGAAAGAAAGAAAAAGTTAGCACCGCATCTTACTACCCGTTCGGTTTATACGCCTATATACTAGTTACACTACTGTATAAGTGATTTGAAAGTTTTAATTTTTACGTGAAGGGCAGCCGAATTTGCGTGGAGGAAGAGTGGAAAACCATTTTAGGGAAAACCACCCTCAGTACACCCGACCGAGATTCGAACCTCGATCTTCCTGTCATCGTCGGCAGTCTAGTGTAACACGAGGGTAGTGAGTTAGATCATGCGGCCACCGAAGCGGGTGTTTAGAAAACCTTTTCAAGTTTATAAATAAATTGTTTATTAGGGTAGATTTCAAAAAGAAAGCTTTTTTGTGATCTCTTACGTCTAATTTTAGAAAGTAGAATATTAAAAAACCATTATTAGACTGTGTTTTTACAGTTTCAAATCCCGATATAAAAATGTATATCGAAACACAACTTTAATATAAGTAGTCGGGATTAGTAGGATAACTTAGATAAAATGCTTCCGCATTTGGGTTAATAGAAAAATGGGAAAACCACATATATAAATCAATTTAAGAAATAAACCCCAGTGCAACAGATTAGGATTTGAACCATTATTTCCTCGTCAATGGCAAATAAAAAAAACAAGCCTGATTCCCTTTTAGACCACTTGGTCACAACTGCGGATGACACAGGATCTGCCCAGCCAAGGTGACGACGATGGTTTCTTCTTAAGAATCTGGGTGACCTGGTGGTCTAGGGGTAAGGTGCCGGACCTCTGTGCTGAGGGTCCGGGGTTCAATCCTCGGTCCCAGCACAGATTTATCTGATTGCCAAACCCTTCCTTCACCTCTGACAAGACGTGTATTAATCACAACTTGTGAATGTGAGGAATGCCAGGCCTCCACCGTGGTTCGGATCCCACGTTAAACTGTAGGCCCTCCATTTCATCTCACAATCACCCTACCATTACACATTAGCCTAAGTGTGAATAACCCGAACGGGTAGCAAGACGCGGTGCTAATATGAATAATCTTAAGAATTTGCACCCAGCATTTGCCTTGAAATTAGAGTGGAAAAGGTGAAGGGGGAATCTACATAATGTAATAAACTGTTTTTTTCGCTCCTCCCCCCTCCCTCCCTCCCGTCCCCTTCTCTCCTTTCAACCAACTCGAACACGTGTCGTGCATGGAACGACATCTGTGATTAAAACTGATTACTAGACATGGAGGGGAGTGACGCGACGCCTAGCTTCGTGACGTACAGACTCTCAACGTAATGGTTCAATTAGTCAACTTGCGTAAGTTCCTGCACGACCACGTGACGATAAAAGTTCTAACTTTTGGTTTACGTTCTTGCGTATCAGTAACTTGGATTTAAACTTTAGAGGTGTTAAGGAGGTAGTGATTAGGATGTAAATGAATGTTATTACAGAATTATTAGGTTAATACTTTCGCGTATAGTATTTTATAGTTTGGAACAAAATTATGTTATTAATAAACTATCTTCAAATGTATTACTTTCCACAAATCAAATATAATTACAGTGCTATTTATTATGTAAAACACCTTGATATCCATTTTGAACAAAATAGTTACCCGCCTCAATGACCGAATGGTCTAAGGCGTCACTCTCGTGTTAGACTAGCCTGCTGATTATTATTAGCACCACGTCTTACTAACCGTTCGGGTTATACGCAGGCGTGCTAATGATGGGGATATCGGGGTTATAATCCCGGTCGGGTCTACTGAGGGTGTTTTTTCTTAAATGGTTTATCACCCTCCTTCCATACAAATTCGGGTAGTTTACCTCTAAAATACTTCCTTCCTAATAACCCCATTAGAGTAGTTGTCAGATATGCGTGTAACTTGCGTATAACACGATGTTGAAAAAGATAGTTATGGCCAATTTTGAAAAATTTTAGATTTTCAAAAATAATGTATACTTAAACTAACCTCAAATTAAGTATTCACTGTCATTTATCATGTAAAAAAAGTCCATAGATAGACATTTTGAACAAATTGTTAAAGCCATTTTAGGAAAACCTTAACTTTACAAACATCACTCAATTGTAAACTACACTTAATTTTATTGTTTGATTTTAAATCACAATTTTTCCTTGAAGCATGATCACATAACATCTAAATATCAAGTTTGAACGAAATCCATTGAATCGTTTCAGCTGTGGTCCCAGATACAGACAAAGGGACAAAATTATAAGACCCACCTTTTTATGTCGGGGATAAATAAAACGTCGAAAATTGTTATGATTTCAATATTTCATCAATATGAGAACATAATTAATTGGAACTGTATGATCAAGTTCGCATTGCACCAAACAGTCCAACACGAGCCGCTACTACTCTACGTATTACAGTTGGGCTCCGAACCCCTTCTGGTTTACTGGTGACGGGAAGATCGGAGTTCGAATCTTGGACGGGTGTGTTGAGGTGGTTTTCATCAAATACTTTTCTCACTTTTGTTTCATACAGATGCGGGTACATTTCCTCTGAATTCTACCTCTATCCTCACAACTCTATTATCGTAAATATGCAGATAGCCTGGAGTAGCACATAAAACCATTAGTTTGCTAAATAAATATGTGTTTTTAAATCTCAATAATAAAGTTATTCATCTTTTTATAATAAAATGTGAGGGATTGAGGTATAGACAAACAGGAGATGAAAATTTTCCAGCAAATATTCCAGGACATTGAATCTCCTGGAAAAGGGAAAAGGGTCTGATTATAATATTGAGGATCAATATATCTGATCTACAAAAGACCCGACGTTAGTGACACACTCAACCACCAAACACTGTAGTTGATTTGTGAATGTGAGAAAAGAACAGTCTGTAGTCGCTGTTATTTCTGTTACTGTTATTTGATAATGTTTCTGTTGTTAACGTCCTTGGGATAAATTGTATTGAAGTGGAAACTTTAAACCTTGGGATGCATCGATTGCATTAGTTCCTATAGAAAATGTTTGGAAAATTTTCAGATAAAAATTAAAGGATTTTTTTTATCTCATATTTATTGGTGTGACAAGTGTCCATGTCATTTTATAACGGTTCTACACACAAACACGTACAAACAGGATTGTAGGATAGATTTTTTTCGCCGCCTATTATTATCAAGCCGGTCTATCCGTATTTTAATAGAGCTAATTGGGTCGAAATGAATAGGTTCTAATTTAGACGAAATGTGAAAGCATTTGGGCGGAGGTAGCGTGAGAAACAGGGAAAACCACCTTCGGTACACACGGCCGAGACTCGTACCTCAACCTCCCCCATCACCGTCAAACCACACTAGACGATCTTGACGTTTATTCCACGTGCCCACCGACGCAGGTGACCCAAGATGTTGTTTCTTCTTCGTGAAGGGGGGCCCATTGAACTGTTGGTTGGGTGTTTAGAGGAGTGATTAATGTCGCTGCTGCCGGAACTAGACCATTATTAAAAAAGAGGAGAGGTGGAGTTTTGGCTCCTACCAAGACAGGAAGAGAAGAGAGCGCTGAATGGGAGGTTAATATTGTAGTTGGAGACATCCTGGTGCCCCTTGGGCACAGACAATTATATACCAGACCAACTGCCTCCAGGTTAAAATGGCTGCGCTCCGTGGGAGAGCTTGAGTTCTTCACCACGGGTATCGCTATACCTCAGTTTTAGCTTATGTGGTGCTGACTGACAGCTCACAGCTGACTTCTGGCGGCTTTGAAAAGCTACCAGACCAAATTATGTATCCCTACGCCGAACCATATGATCTGCAAAAAACATGTGTTAAGCAGCTGTCACTTCTGACAGTCAAAATTTAGGTATATACCTAAATGTTGACTGTCAGAAGTCAGCTGTGAACTGTCAGTCAGCACCACATAAGCTAAAACTGAGGTATAGGTGCCATCAAGGGGTATTTAAAAAAAGCTCATTTTAAATATGGTTTCGCTAAAGAAGAGACATATATATTTTTCGAGTCAATCGACCGGCTTCCCCAAAGCTAGGTTCAGGTAGTGACCCAACCCCTTCTTCACGTAATCCTACCTCACAAAGGGCTTAAGCAGACTATATATTACGATTACAATAGTCCCTTTATAACGAACATGTTAAAAGTGAGTCGTTTAACAACGGTACATTTGAAAGTTCTTTTAACACCGAGTATTGACACTAGCGAACCCCAGTGTTGGTGGACTCAACCTGGCTCAAGGATCACAGAGAAACTTCCATAAGGATGAGGATCTAGTGTAGACTTGACTGTTCCCTGGTTCCATGAACAAACCTTCAATTATTTTCATATCGATATACGTATGCTAGGTATGACCGTCTGCTGTAGTATAGGGGTCAAAGTTCATGACTACAGATCCAGAGGTACCGGGTACGATCCCCGGTGCCCACAGATTTTCCTGTGGAGCTATGGGTCTGGAACGAGGTAAACTCAGCCTTGTAAGGACAAATGAGGAGTCTCTTTAATAAATAAGTAATCCGTCTCAGTGGCTTAGTTAGCCAACGTGCTAGTTTTATGTTGAGCTAGACTGCAGAGGACGGGAAGATTGAGGTTCGAATCTCGGTCGGGTGAATTGGGGGTGGTTTTTCTTAAATGGTTTTCCACTCCTCCTCCACGCAAAATCGGGTTCACTTCCTATAAATTCAACCTTCCCAATTCCTAACACATTAGCTTAATTAGTGCATAGGTGTATAACCCAAACGGGTAGTAAGACGCAGTGGTAAATAGATAAATAAAATAAATAAGTATCGGTTTCTGTCTATAAAACTGAGACTAACTTCCTGAGGGTTCATTGTGATGACCACATGACACCCTCTACACATAAATATTGGCACTATCTTCGCCAATATGCGGTGGCCACTCGTTTGGTATAGCTTTGAGAGCTGACGCCATGGAGATTTTATAAGTAAATATATTTAATACTATTTACCACAAACAAAATATAAGAATACAAGGTTTTTATATTCAAAACAATTGTATTTAATTAGGAACTATACTACTCATGAATAGAGCTGTATAGCAAGTTAATTGATAGGAAATAATTGATAATAAGGCTATATCTTTTTTATTCCCTTCTTATTTTATATACTTTTCTTCTATGACGAAGACATGTTTCGGTGAGTTTTCATCATCTTCAAGTCTTATTTGTATTAAAGATGATTGATTTTACTTCATACTAGTGGAATAATTGGGAAATTTTACGCTTCTATATGGAATAATTTTTTTAAAAGTTTATAAATATTGTTGATCATCTCAATGAAACTGAGTCCATATAAAACCGTAAAATTTCACAATCATTTCAATAGTATGAAGTAAAATCAATCCTCTTTAATACAAATAAGACTGGAAGATGGTGACAAATCACCGAAACATGTCTTCGTCATAGAAGAAAAGTATATAAAATAAGGAGGAGGGAATAAAAAGGAAGATATAACCTTACTATCAATTATTATTACTCCATACCAAATAAACATGAACATAATTAGAAATATTAGGAAAAAATTGAAGATTTAATAGTACTTATCTTTTCACTTTAAAGAAGCTATAAAACCAAACAGAAAACCCCTTCATTAATAGCACCAATAGACATGTTGTCTATATAAGCAAAACTTGTGGCTCTAGAAATGATGTCATCCTTGTGAGAAAATCAAGGAGCTAAAAGAGGCTCTCGTCTACTTAAATGATGCTGGAATTATGCCTCCAGCAACAACGTCGTCGTTTTGAGAAAATCAAGGAGTTAAAGGAGAAAGCTGAGAACAAATGGGTGGTAATAAACTTGTATCATCAGGTACTATAATATTATTGCTCAACTAACCTCTTTGTATTCTACATGAGAACACATTAAAATAATTGTAATTTGTTTAAAACTGTTTTCAACTTTTTGGGATTTTTACATATTTTTTTTAATAATATATATAAAAATAAAGTCCCAAGCCAAGGTCCTAGATATGTGGCTCATAAGGCTACTACGGCCATGTTTGCAATCTGGTTGTGACCCAAAGTAGCTTACGTTTGCGGGTGGGTCAGTTCATAATCAGACTGAGTACAGCTCAAGTGCCGGCGCTACACTAAATACAACGCTACACCTACCAAGATCAGAATGGAATGGGCCAGTTTCATACACAAAACTGACCCATTCCATTCTAGTTTAGGTAGGTGTAGTGTTGTATTTAGTGTAGCGCCGTACTTAAACTGTACTAAGCAGTCTGACTTAGAAACTCGCCATGAGGCGCAGTCACTAGGCCGTATTCACTTAGTATGGTCACTTTCTTATACAAGGTGTATCGTAACCTAGCCAACAAGTTCCACCAACGTGTTATAGAAATAATTCGAAATATTATTACATTATTATTATTATTATTATATTATTATTATCATCATCGCTACCCTGTCTTACTACCCGTTCGAGTTATACGCACTTAAGCTAATGTTAATGGTAGGGTGATTGTGAGATGAAATGGAGGACCTACATTTAACGTGGAATCCGAACCACGGTGGAGGCCTGGCATTCCTCACATTCACAAGCTGTGATTAATACACGTCTTGTCAGAGGTGAAGGAAGGGTTTGGCAATCAGATAAATCTGTGCCGGGACCGAGGATTGAACCCCGGACCTCCAGCACAGAAGTCTGACACCCTACCCCTAGACCATCAGGTCACCGAATTTGAAATAAAAAAGTTAAAATACACAATAGGGTTATGGAGCACTCTAATGGAGTTATTGACGTACTTATATGTCGTGTAAATACTAAATGTACAGTAGGCCTACATAACTGTAATTATTTATTATTCTGACATTAATTTACAAGTTACTTACGTTTATGATATCAATCATCTTCATATGTACTGTTCAAAATGCCTTCTCATCTACCTACAAGCAGGCTGTGACACGTTACACCATGGAGTGCTCACACTGAATGTCAACAAGTTCGTTTCTGAGAGCATTGGTGGCGTTGGTTATCACCTGTATCAACTTCTCTCGTGTAGCTGGCTTACATCTGCTGTATCTCAGTAAAGTAGTCGAATTAACCCAATGTGGATATTAACTTTCAATCCAAATGCTGTCTCGAACACGCTTGCGGAGTTTGTTGGTTACGTCAAGGTACACCCTGTACTTTTTACTTTCTCGCTATCTTACAGGTATTACAGGTATTGTGATAGTCAAAAAATCGAACTCGAAATTTTGATGAATCTCGACGTCTCATGACCCCCCGAACCCTAAAAAGTTGTTTTCGGAATGCCGTCTGTCTGTCAGTCTGTACCTCGGGCTAGAGCCTAAACTATTTTACCAATTGGGCTAAAACTTGGTGTATAGGGTTTTCATAGGTTTATCCCGAGGAATTTTTGGAATTGGATATCCAACCATAAAATTAAGGGTAGATTCCTTAAGGGCGGAAAGAGAAAAAAGTCGATTTTATCAAAATCGGATTTAACGATTTTGATTAAATTTCATTTTTAATCTTTGATCAATATTACAAACCAAATGGCTACCCTTAACTTTTCGTCAAAATGAATTTAAGGGTTCTGGTCTGATGCGTAAATTCTAATTTTTAATTTTATCTCCGTAAGTCTTTGAGATATGAAATTATTTATTGCATAAATGTGGATCTATTTATAATAAACATCTTTTACTTGAAATATATTTTTATAAAACCAAAAGTTTTCAAGCTATACACAAATATATATTTATTTTACGCTTCAAGGTAAAGTATTATTACGAAAAAAAATCTAGCCCCAGATGTTTATAGATGTCGACGTTTCATGAACCCCCCCTCCCCCGAACCCTAAAAATCTGTGTTTGTAACTCCGTTTGTCCCAACCCTAAAATTAATAGCAGTTTACTAAAGGGTGAAGAGAAAAAATTCAATTTATCTCAAAAATCGGCTCTAACTGACGACGAAAATTTTAATCGAAAGTCAAAATTTTAATACGAAGTGTTGACCCTTAGGGACCCAATATTGATATTTTATATTGATCCAAATATACAAATGAAGACGTTAATTATTTATAAAATAAAATCATGAAATTTAAGACCATGAATAAAAAATGTTTTACGTATGTCTAGCGCAATTTGTTCTCGTGTTTGCTATTGTATATTATATACCAATTTAGAGTAAATATCTCCATTTCTAAAAATATAGAGCGAGAAAGTTCGTGCGGAGTTCCGTACCATTTATTTTTTTAATTTAGCACCGCATCTTCCTACCCGTTTGGGTTATACGCTTATCTACTAATTCCGCTAATAATTTAAGGATTAGGGTTATATTCAGAGGGAGTTTACCCGCATTAGATTGGAGAGAAAGGGGAAAACCATTTTGAAAAACCACCCTCAGTAGACCAGACCAAGATTCTAACTTCTATCTCCCCGTTATCGGTAATCTAGATCTAGTCTACTGCGAGAGTAGTGTATTAGACCACGCGGGCACTAGAAGCTGGTACACACCCTGTATAACATGGCTTTGTGTGCTGGCGCAACGCAAGTATGGCCGAAGCCTTAGACAATATTTCTAACGTCACATTTTAATCAAACAGAGAGGTGGAGACACTTAAACACATCCGCGTCTTACCACCCTTCCGGGCTATGCTCTTTTAATTACACTAATGGGCCAGGGATGAGGAAGATAGAATTTTAAGAAAATATGCCTGCATTTGCGTGGAAGGAGAGTGGAACACCCCACCAAGATTTGAACCCCAACCTCCCTTTCATCGGCAAAACAAACTCGGTGAGCTTGATATTTAGTCCGCGTGCCCACTGGTGCAGGTTTCATTTTTTTTATTATTAAAATTTTAAGTCAAATTTAAAAAGAGATTGTTTAATGTATGATCGTCTCTTAAAGGTGGAGATTTTGGGGACGCGAGAAAAGTTGAGTGTTTTTGCAGTTTTTATAGCAAAACTTTTTTTTTTGTTAAAATAAATAAAATATTGCTTCAATATAAACGTATAGTTTAATTTTATTCACATGGTGATATGGTGTCTGTCATGAATATAGCGGCATTAGATAGCAAACTTTTTAAATGAAAAAATAGCTGTCGTTAAATTCCAAGATACCCTTGACAGATTATTAAGAACTGTTAGGTCATCATGTGAAGCAAATTGAACTCTTATATTTGTGTTAAAGCAATATCTGATTTATTTTGACAAAAAATAAGTTTGATGTAAAAAAAACTTCAAAAACACCCTTTTTGCATCCCCTATATCTCCACCTAAACACCTATTTGCATTTTACTTCTATGTTTTACTTTGTATATTTTCAGGCAAGGGATAAATTAAACCTTAAAACTACCCATCCCGTCCAAGTCATGTGCTTTTCAACGCACACTTAAAACAACTGATTGCCAACATACCTAATTTTCTAGTGGATAAACAGATATTTTAAATTATCGTACTCACCTCGGTGGCGTAGTTAGCTAACGCGCTAGTTTCGTGTTGAGCAAGACGGCCGAGGATGGGGAGATCGAGGTTCTAATCTCGGTCGGGTGAACTGGGGGTGGTTTTTCATCCTCTACCTCTACACAAATGTGGGCTCACTTCCTCTTATTCAACCTTCCCAATTCCTAATCCATTAGCGTAATTAGTACTTTAGCGTATAACTCCTACGGGTAGTAAGACGCGGTGCTAAATTAAATTGGATTATCTTACCAATAGATGTTTTCAAACGATTGTGTGGTGTAGGGAAACAAATCCACACAGAATAAGAACGACACACTTGCTTTCTTTTCAAAGAGTTATTTCAAATCATTTCACAACAGAAGATGGAGCTGTCTGTTTTGTATCACGCTCTGTAGGCGCATGCGCAGTATTGATTTGGTTGGTCTATGTGTGTGCGTACTGAAAGAATCGGTTGGTTTTTACATTCTTTTTTAATGTTATTGCACAGGACTGGTAAGAGATCATCCCGTGAGCATGTTTCTATACGCTCTTGTTTTCCAGGGGGATGTATGGATCCACAGTAATCAGTCTATCACTGAAGCATATGATATTCCGTGTGTGACGGCATAGACACCATGAGCTTGTGTGCTCAAATGGTGGCACATTAATGACGTGTATCTCCTTGTGTACTTTTAATGTATTTGAGGTATTTAAAGTGCACTTTCTGAATCAACTGATTATATCAACACACGACTTATAAACTAACTTAATTCTAGAGCAGACATGACATCCAGCCCCAGCCGCTAATTCATCACTGTGAAAGCTGAAGCCTACATTTCATCAATAATACATTTTTGGTCATGCCTGGAATCAAACTCTGGGCCTTTACCTCCGTAGGTAGACACGCTACCGACTGAGCTAAGGTGTTGGACCTCCTTGTGTACAACCATGTTTAATCGACCGTATTTGACCAATTTATGAATATTCAGTAGTCAGATAAAGCTTAGTCTTGTTGCACTCACCTGGCCAGGAGATGCTTCTGCGCGTGCGCAGACGTGTATCAACAAGACGCTGGGGAGATTCATGACGTAGTCAACCGTGATATTCCCCGACTCGGGCACATCCTCAGAAATAGGGTGAGCAAAGCCCTGTAAGAACATAATAGAACTATAACCTGCATCGGTGGTCACATGGTCAGGCTAGATTGCCAGTGACAGAGATACCGGGTTCAAATCCAAGTCTAGTACACGGAGAATATTTTTTCCTATATGGTTCCCCACTCTCCTTCCACGCAAATTTGGGTATATTTCCTCTAAACTCTACCTTCCTTATCCCTTACTCTATAAGATGGTTCTGAATTTACTCTCGTCAGATGGTCACAGATTTATATAGCCCAAGCGTTTCCCTCTCTCTCCCATTGGTTTAGGAGACAAGAGCTATCCGCGATCCCGGTAACGTAAGGTTACAACGTGCCGCCACTACTTGGGGAACTTCCACCATCCCAGGAACGTAAGGTTACAACGTGCCGCCACTACTTGGGGAACTTCCACCATCCCAGGAACGTAAGGTTACAGCGTGCCGCCACTACTTGGGGAACTTCCACCATCCCAGGAACGTAAGGTTACAACGTGATGCCACTACTTGGGGAACTTCCGCCATCCCAGGAACGTAAGGTTACAACGTGCCGCCACTACTTGGGGAACTTCCACCATCCCAGGAACGTAAGGTTACAACGTGCCGCCACTACTTGGGGAACTTCCACCATCCCAGGAACGTAAGGTTACAACGTGCCGCCACTACTTGGGGAACTTCCACCATCCCAGGAACGTAAGGTTACAACGTGCCGCCACTACTTGGGGAACTTCCGCCATCCCAGGAACGTAAGGTTACAACGTGCCGCCACTACTTGGGGAACTTCCACCATCCCAGGAACGTAAGGTTACAACGTGATGCCACTACTTGGGGAACTTCCGCCATCCCAGGAACGTAAGGTTACAACGTGCCGCCACTACTTGGGGAACTTCCACCATCCCAGGAACGTAAGGTTACAACGTGCCGCCACTACTTGGGGAACTTCCCAGGAACGTAAGGTTACAACGTGCTGCCACTACTTGAGGAACTTCCCAGGAACGTAAGGTTACAACGTGCTGCCACTACTTGAGGAACTTCCCAGGAACGTAAGGTTACAAAGTGCTGCCACTACTTGGGGAACTTCCGCCATCCCAGGAACGTAAGGTTACAACGTGATGCCACTACTTGTGGAACTTCCGCCATCCCAGGAACGTAAGGTTACAACGTGCCGCCACTACTTGGGGAACTTCCGCCATCCCAGGAACGTAAGGTTACAGCGTGCCTCCACTACTTGGGACACTTCCACCATCCCAGGAACGTAAGGTTACAACGTGCTGCCACTACTTGGGGAACTTCCGCCATCCCAGGAACGTAAGGTTACAGCGTGCCTCCACTACTTGGGACACTTCCACCATCCCAGGAACGTAAGGTTACAACGTGCTGCCACTACTTGGGGAACTTCCACCATCCCAGGAACGTAAGGTTACAACGTGCTGCCACTACTTGGGGAACTTCCGCCATCCCAGGAACGTAAGGTTACAACGTGCCGCCACTACTTGGGGAACTTCCGCCATCCCAGGAACGTAAGGTTACAACGTGCCGCCACTACTTGGGGAACTTCCACCATCCCAGGAACGTAAGGTTACAACGTGATGCCACTACTTGTGGAACTTCCGCCATCCCAGGAACGTAAGGTTACAACGTGCTGCCACTACTTGGGGAACTTCCGCCATCCCAGGAACGTAAGGTTACAACGGGCCGCCATTACTTGGGGAACTTCCGCCATCCCAGGAACGTAAGGTTACAACGTGCTGCCACTACTTGGGACACTTCCACCATCCCAGGAACGTAAGGTTACAACGTGCTGCCACTACTTGGGGAACTTCCGCCATCCCAGGAACGTAAGGTTACAACGTGCTGCCACTACTTGGGACACTTCACCATCCCAGGAACGTAAGGTTACAACGTGCTGCCACTACTTGGGGAACTTCCACCATCCCAGGAACGTAAGGTTACAGCGTGCCTCCACTACTTGGGACACTTCCACCATCCCAGGAACGTAAGGTTACAACGTGCTGCCACTACTTGAGGAACTTCCCAGGAACGTAAGGTTACAACGTGCTGCCACTACTTGGGGAACTTCCGCCATCCCAGGAACGTAAGGTTACAACGTGCTGCCACTACTTGGGACACTTCCACCATCCCAGGAACGTAAGGTTACAACGTGCTGCCACTACTTGGGGCACTTCCACCATCCCAGGAACGTAAGGTTATAACGTGCTGCCACTACTTGGGACACTTCACCATCCCAGGAACGTAAGGTTACAACGTGCTGCCACTACTTGGGGCACTTCCACCATCCCAGGAACGTAAGGTTACAACGTGCTGCCACTACTTGAGGAACATCTCCATAAATTTGCATTCCCGAATCGTGATATTACAACGTCTTAGAACATTCGACCACCAAAGTGAGACAGCATTATTTAGTAGTACATCTAAAACTATGCCAAATATCTGCATAATCTAAGGGGTGCGGCACCATGATGAGGGTAGTTTTAATTAAAGTAAGTGCACTCGCATCGGCGCCGAATAAAGAGAAGAAATTCACCACACACTACTCCCAGTCCAAAAATATTCAAACAAATGGGGTAGGGATGAATAAGATCTAATTTAGAGAAAGTGTACCCACATTTTCGTGGAGAAAGAAACCACCAGGATTCAAATTATTACCTCCCTCCACCGGAAAACTATGTATCCAAAATTAGCCCGACAGTTTTATCCATATGCCCAGCGGTGCGCAGCAGTAATATTAGCACTCTTACAATTTTCAAAAGTCGTAAATGAAAATGGTTCTTAGTCTATAGCTCCCCTTTGCAGGATCGAGCGTCACATGAGAGGGGACATAGCCTACGTGATTTAACACCCCCCATCCCCCTTGAGCCTGGCTGCAACTAATCCCCCCTTTTTCCCTAATGGAAGGGGGTAAGGGAGGTGATATTGTTTACCGTGCTAATGCACGCCATACTCTAGCCCACGAATTATACAAGCCGGCAATCACAGGTCTGTGTGGGAATATAGAATTACGATATTGCTCAAGGGTGGAAAAATCGATTGAGAAGGGGAGGAGGGGGGGGGAGGGAGTTTCAGCCCACACACATTCAAGGGTTCAGTCAGCGCTTTCGAATGAGACGGGTGGAATTTCCCACTTGAATATGATTTCTAAAATAATAATATTCAGTGCCAGTTCCAAGATTGTCAGAGCTCTATTCACTTGGAGATATAACGAAGGTGCTATCTATGTAGCCTTGATAGTGAAAATAGATATGCGAAGGTGCTATCTATGTAGCCTTGATAGTGAAAATAGATATGTGAAGGTGCTATCTATGTAGCCTTGATAGTGAAAATAGATACATTGCAAGGTGCACCGCACAGACTTTCTCTTTTGACTTAAAACAGAAACATTTAATAATAACTAGTAATATTTGTAAAACGAAATAATATACATTGTTGTAAGAGCACTTCAACAAAGAGCATGAGTGAAATAATATACACTGTTATAGAAACATTAAGAAAAGGTTAACATCTATGTCCATCAAAGAGAGTAACAATCAATCTCTGTTTTCAAAGAGCTGCATAAAAAATGTATATATATATTTACTTATAGCTCAAAAACCTTTGGTTTTATACGTGTAGAAACAAATATTCCATTAAAAATATTTTTATTTTTAAAAGTACTACTACAGTTTTACATCGGTAAGTTATTTTGTATCTCAAATAGTGGCGAATATATAATGTAAATTGACAATTTTCACTTATGTGAATTACCTTCCAAGTCATTTTCATGAGAAAATGAGAGTTTCCCTTTTGAATCAAAAAACATTAAAGCGGATTTTGAGGAAATAGATTTTTTTTCTCTCTTTTTATCCTTTAGCAAACTACCCTTAATCTTAGGGCTGGATGTATAGTTCTAAAATACCATCGGAGGAACCTTAGGAAAGCCATAGATACCAAGTTTTAACATAATTGGTAAAATGAGATGTAAACAGACAAACAGACAGGCAGGCATTGTGAAAACTACTTTATCAGTTTTCGAGGGCCATGAAATGTGATATTTATCAAAATCTTGAATTCTCTTTTTGTTACGATTACAATATTTCTCTCTTCGAGTGGTCTAGAGAGAATAAAAATAACAGACTGGCAGGCAGACAAATGTAAGGAGGGTCTAATAAAATAAATATACTTACAACTTAAAATATATGTACGTGTGCCAAAATCGATTGTGTAGGGTCAACATTTTGAACATTTGATTGACTTGTTAGCGAAAGCCAAAAACAAAATTGCCAGTAGGCCTACTTAAGCTAAAATATTTATACATATTATTAGAATGATGAATTTTTACTAAAGAATTAAAATAGGTAGTCGCTTATTTATATGTTTAAAAAATCAGTGAAAGCTAAAAAAATTTGTTTTTTCTTTTTAAAAAAATTGTCAATCCTAGGGCGCGTAGAATCTACTTGCGCACCGGCGGCGCCCATATATGTCCCGACGCTACTGAAAGTAAAATAATAATAACACATTTCTATTAGCTACAAATGAGATAGAACCATAGATGGTGGATGCTGAGTGCACCAGCGATGGTCGTAAGATGTAGTTTGAGTTTTAAATAGGCCCTATAGATATAATAAAAACAAACAGATATGCGCTGGTCATGTGGTGGTAAATAAATGCTGAAAGAATTGAAAATTCCAATGCCTTGTTTTCATTACTACCTTTCTACGCTAGTTAAAATGGCGGTTTTAACCTTCCTCTCGTCTCGCTGGTTCCTAGACAACAATGTTAAGCTCGGCCGAAACAAATGAAAAAGAAAAGGAATGGGATTGGTACTCGTTTCTCATAGTTCTCAGTTTTTATCATCAGTTCACTTTTCACCAGTGTTTATGTTTAGATGTCCATTACAAGTATATTCTTAATATTAAATAAAATATTTAGATGATGTTATTTATTTATAAAAAAGTAATACTATCTTATTCAATTTAAATATGTATTTTTTCCAAACAATAAAAACATTTTGTTGGAATGCACCCCTAGGAGCTTTGTGCCCCAGAAGACCGCCTAGAATCGCTTATTGGGCTATCCCTGAATTCTATATGAACGTTTTGCTCTTTTTTTGCACGTCTTACCACCCATCCTGGCAATACATATTTAGTTACACCAATTAAATAAGGATGAGAAAGGTAGAATTGAGAGGAGATGAACCCCAGTGGCTTGGAAGGAGAGAGGGAAACCATTTATTGTAAAAAAAAATTATTCTCAGTACATTCAGCCAGGCTTCCAACCATGACCTACCTATTACAAGTAAACCAGACTATGCGAACTTGACGTTTAGTCCGCGTTCTCACATGTGTCATTTTTATGTTAATTGTTAATGAAAACAGATATCCAGTTGCTATCCATTCCACGACAGTGTGGTACGACGATAAAGGTGTCAATCTATATAAGTCTGGTTTTCTGGGTGACCAAAAAGTTGGAGTTCAAATCTCGACAGATTGTGTTAAAGTTTTTCCTTTATGAATTGTTTCTCACACTTCCTTCACGAGAATATGGTTACACTTTATTTAAATTATACCTTCCTCATTATTACCCCCATCTTATTTTTAAGTTGTACCCTTGCAACGATACAGCAAGTCTACAACTCCCCGCCACCTAAGTCCAATGCCTCACTTACCCTATTCAAGCAGACGATGTGCCCGTTCAACAGACAACAACAAAGCCACGCACTACAACCCAGTGGTCAACGGGATCTGAACGGCGGGCCACGAGGTTTACTCTCAAATCTCCCAGGCCTGAACGCTATACTCACTTTGAAGGTGCGGCTCTCAGGGGAGGACGTAACAGCTATTACAACCACCACCCTCCTTCTTGGAAACCACTACCAGATGGACTACGCTTGAGCAAGACAGCTGGGTGCGCCTTATTTCGTGTCCGGTGATCGCATCGTGTACGGTGTGTCAAGTGATGTCTCCTCACCCTATTTCTCCAGTGAGAAATAGCTGCATAAAAGCCACAACCCCAATATATTCAATACTCTTTGATCTTGGACAAATATTAGGAGCTTTACTAGCTATGAAAGTTGATGTTTTATTTTGGCTAATTTTTTTATTATATATTTTTTTTAGAAATTGATTGGGATTTATACATTGATTAGTGTTTAACTATAAATCATGTTTCGGCCAAATTGTTTATTTTTGTTTATTTACAAAAATTGGGGATTAGAGAACTCGTCCGATTTATGTATTATCTATGCTTGGTTATAATATGAAGCCCACAAACTGACTAATGATGATGATGATGATAATTGTGGTATTGAATATTTTTAAAGTCTTTAACTTGAGCTGGAACTTTTGCATTTATAGCGCGTCCTTGGGATTTTTTCCTTTCTGTTATGATTATTAGATTGATTAGTCTTAGGAATTTATATTTCTCTTTAATATATTATACTATTGAAGCTATTGTTTATATTCGTGATTGGTTTTGTTTCTTATGAGTGTAATGTTAGGTCTTACCCGCCTCTCGGTGACCGAGATAATAGCAATGCCTAGGTTTAATTATGATGGTACAGTATGCTCAAGAGCAGAACTATGTGGTATTTACCCTAGTTTAGGAGGGACTATTTTGGAGCTTTATATGACTAGTCAGATATTCGATACCAGAGCTGTATATATATATATATATATTTGTTTGTTTGTTTCAGGTATATTATTGTACTTATTAGGGTATACCACCTCACGGGTATCTCTCATACCAGATCAGAGTTTTATTCATGGTTAGGTTAAGATATATCATTGTGTGCAAAATTAAGAGACACCTGTTAACCAAAGCTAATATTTTTGAGTAAGTGTTACGAAGCTATAATATCCATCCGCTTTTCGGATTTATATTTACAGTTATTGTCTTACGAAGCCTGAGGAAATAGTGTTTATACTGTCCTATAAATCTTTACTATTTAATATTGTGAGTTGTTCACTGAGACCCTATATAATCTATGTTGTTTATCTTTGATATAATAAATTGGCTTTATAGTCTCTGGTCATTATTAATATATATAATTTTCTTTACATCTTTTTTACGTTTACTACCTTGTTCCTATATATGAATAGAGCGACGTTCCAGGTTCACCCTTTAATTCTGTCACATGATAATGAAACTTGGGACATTAAGTTCGGTTTGTTAGATGAAGCGTCCCTGCTCAGCAATGTCCTTGTATTTATTTCTGCGCCTTGCTCCTTGCTTTAGCTGGTAGGTTAGTCAGTTCAGGATAACTGGAGAGCATGATGGTGTAAAGTCAACGCACGAAAGGTTGGTTTGATGAGATTTCTATCCAACCAGAGCTAGAAATACACTCAGGCCTTCGGTTGGTTAGTACTGTCTGCACCATCTGATGACAATCCCATGCACTAGAGGAGTTAAGTAACTGTGGTAGCCACACGTTGCCTTCCACTCTGAATTTCTTTGAGCTAGCGCAAAAGGGATTACTAATTTTACCGGAAAACTTATTTTCACATACCTTCCAGGGTTCTCTTACATGCCACAAGTGACATGGGACCGACGGCTTTACCTCTCCTCCGAAGGAAGTTGTGCTACGGATTTTCATCCCTCAATAAAAATACATCGGGCCCTGAGGCGAATATTTTACCACAAGACCACTGAGGTCGACCCTACCCCCATAAGTTTAAATTTAAGGGAAGTCCGGATGTATAGTAATAAACAGAACTAAGATAATTCTCTTAATATTAATTTCACCTGCTTCGGTGGCCGCGTGGTCTAACACGCTACTCTCATGTTGGACTAGACTGCTTTGGACGGGAATATCAGGTTTCGATCCCTGCCGGGTGCAATGAGGGTGGTTTTCCCTAGATGGTTTCCCACTCTCCCTCCACGCAAATCCAAGTGCATTTCCTCTCAATTAATCCTTCCTAATCCCTAACCTATTAGTGTAATTAGTACATAGGCGTGTAACCCTAGCGGATAGTGAGACGCTGTTAGAAAACAGAGAGTAACCTTATGACCTGTGCATCTCTCATGCGCTGCCGCAGTCCGGCGTCGGGCTGCTCTGGGGATCCGGCGTCTTCCCACACGGCACTGGGGCTGTGGGTGCTGTCTAGCGCGAACACGTCATACCTGGACCCTGTACCAGTCAAAGTTAGGATTGTGCTAGCGTTCTGGCACCCTGACAAAGGGAGTTGGGAGATATATATGTGTCTTTCCCCCCCTTCTGGATGAGGTTTCCTAACAAGTCTAACACCTTGGCTTTAATTTTATTAACTTTTGTTTGTGTTCCACGTCTTACTTCCCTTGTAGTGGAACTGTACCCGCATTTTTGTGTAGGGGGAATGGTAAACCATTCAGGACTCCTAATAGAATATTCTTGCCTTAGATATTTCAACCGTTCAATCGGTTACCATGATTATCGACGGTTTAATTTAAAGGATATGTGAGAGAGAATGTGAGAGTATTCACCCACATTATATTGGACAGGGGATTGGAAAAACCACCGTGAAAAATGGGGGGGAACCTCCCTAGTTCACCCATACGAGGGTCTAAGTCATTCATTGGCAATCTAGCCTATTGCGAGACTGACGCTTTAAGCCGTGTGATCAGATGAGGGTGTGGTCCCCCCGTCCTTTTCTCACGCAAATGTTGGTATGTTTACTTTAATATTTACTCTTCCTTATTGGTTTGAATAGGTTAGAGCTAATTGAATCAGTGGTCGTGTGTTCTACTTTAGGTTGTCACTCTCTAAATCGACTTAACTCTCAGTAACAGGGAGATAGGAGTTTGAATCTCATTCAAGTGTAACAAGGGTATTTTT
The DNA here is from genome assembly GCA_033556935.1 of Timema podura. NCBI lineage: Eukaryota > Metazoa > Arthropoda > Insecta > Phasmatodea > Timematidae > Timema > Timema podura. The sequence goes on from JAVRXN010000008.1 coordinate 13,915,243, forward strand.
TCCTAAATTATTGTTTCCCACCCTCACTTTTTAGCAACTGTTATTAGGTAAATTACATCCATTTTTTTAATCGCGTTTTACTACCCATTCTAGCTATTCACCTTTGAACTAATTATAACCCGCCTCGGTGGCGTAGTTAGCTAACGCGCTAGTCGTGTTGAGCTCGACTGCCGAGGACGGGGAGATCGAGGTTCGAATCTCGGTCGGGTGAACTGGGGGTGGTTTTTCCTAAATGGTTTTCCCCTCTCCCTCCACGCAAATGCGGATTCACTTCCTCTATATTCAACCTTCCCAATTCCTAACCCATCAGAGTAATTAGTACTTAAGCGTATAACCCGAACGGGTAGTAAGACGCGGTGCTAAATAATAATAACTAATTAAACTAATGTGTTAGTGATTAGGGAGGGAGGTGACCTGGTGGTCTAGGGGTAAGGTGTCGGACTTCTGAGCTGGCGTCCGGGGTTCAATCCTCGGTCCCGGCACAGATTTATCTGATTTCCAAACCCTTCCTTCACCTCTGACAAGATGTGTATTAATCACAACTTGTGAATGTGAGGAATGCCAGGCCTCCACCGTGGTTCGGATTCCACGTTAAACTGTAGGTCCTCCATTTCATCTCACAATCACCCTACCATTACACATTAGCGTAAGTGCGTATAACCCGAACGGGTAGTAAGACGCGGTGCTAATAATAATAATAATAATAATAATAATTAGGGAGGGAGAGTGAAAAAATCGTTTGGTAAAAAACCACCCTCAGAACACCTTACCGTGATCCGAACCCCGATCTTCTCGTCTTCGGCAATCTAGTCTATTGCGAGAATAGCGCCTTAGACCATGCAGCCACTGGAGGTGGGTCATCCAAATTCTCGATTCCTAATACATATCCCATTGGAGTAAATGTGAGGATAGTACGTATGACACGGGTAGTAAGACGCGGTGCTAATAATAATAATAATAATAATAATAATAATAATAATAATAATAATAATAATAATAATAATAATAATAATAATAATAATAATAATAATAATAATAATAATAATAATAATAATAATAATAATAATAATAATAATAATAATAATAATAATAATAATATATAATAATAATAATAATAATAAAATAATAATAATAATAATAATAATAATAATAATAATAATAATAATAATAATAATAATAATAATAATAATAATAATAATAATAATAATAATAATAATAATAATAATAATAATAATAATAATAATAATAATAATAATAATAATAATAATAATAATAATAATAATAAAATAATAATAATAATAATAATAATAATAATAATAATAATAATAATAATAATAATAAATAATAATAATAATAATAATAATAATAATAATAATAATAATAATAATAATAATTAATAATAATAATAATACATATGAGAAGTAAGACGCGGTGTACACACACATACATACAGAGTTCTAGGCGTCCAATATCCGAGTCAGGGTTTAGAATACAGATATTAAATAATAAGATTTAAAATAATATATTTGAGGTAGGATGAGCTAACATTTAAAAGGTAAAGGGGGAAAAGGCAAAAAGTCACACTACACACACATTTCCCAGGACAAAAAACGTTTATACATCAAACCCCATAAGGACCCAAGCAAATACTTTTAAATAAAACTAACATAGATCAAGTTTAACCATAATATAAATTGCATTAGAAAGATCTAATGATTGTCTAACAGATAGCAGCACTAACTCAATTTGAGCTAAGATTGTGCTTCCTTACTTTTCCCTTGTACCCTTCATTTTGGTAGTTTCATCACATAAAAATCATAAGGAACGAATACATTTTTAAAAGGTTTTATATCCTGGAATGTATCTCTACGCGCATAGAAGAGCCCGCCTATCACAATCAATAAGGGATTTTTAAACACCCCAGAGGACCCTATGAATATGAAACAATGTCGTTATGTATATTATTATTATTATTATTATTTAGCACCGCGTCTTACTACCCGTTCGGGTTATACGCTTAAGTACTAATTACACTAATGGATAAGGAATTGGGAAGGTTGAATTAGGAGGAGGTGAACCCGCATTTGCGTGGAGGGAGAGTGGAAAACCATTTTAGGAAAAACCACCCCCGGTTCACCCGACCGAGATTTGAACCTCGATCTCTCCGTCCTCGGCGGTCTGGCTCAACACGACTGCCGCGTTAGCCAACTACGCCACCGAGGTGGGTCGTTATTTATATATATTGAGAATTTTAATAAATGATATGGGTGGATTAGGCGCTTTTTTAACCCCGTGTTCTTAGAAGCGTAAAAAATGCATTTAATTTTTTCATACACATCTTACCACCGGTGAGGGTTATTTGAATATAAATTATATTAATGAAGTAGAGATGAGGGAAGTCGAATTTATACGAGATCTGCTTTCAGTGAATGGGAGAGTGAGTGGTAAACAACTTAGAAAAAAAACCACCATAAGTACGCCCAGCTGAGATTCAAACCCAGCCTACCCATCACCGACAATTTAGACTAGACGATATTAACGCCTTGGTCCACGTGTTGATTGGTACGAGGAGATTCCAATCTTGCTATCTCTGCTAGGTTTACCTACTTGTGTGAACTGGTATATTGTTGATGTTTATGATAGCGTGGAGATATTTGCTGTTGTCAAGTTGAGTCTCGTTACTGAAGGTTAGCAGCACTGCGGCGTCCCAGTTACCCCTCGTCTGATTGGTGCTCGCAGCCAATATCGTCAATCTACCAACAAAATGCACCCGATAAAATCAGCGAGGTAGGAAATTTGGGTGCAGAAAAATCAAATGAAGAAAGTTTGGAAGTTACCTTTGGTAGAATTTTGGTAGGAAGAAACTTTTAGAAAATACAAACACCTGTTTTGTTGGCGGACAAAATTGTTTTTATGTCACTTTTTATATCGCTTATATATCTTACTACCTGTTCAGTTCATAAGCATATATGAGTAAGGAAGCATTTGAGAGGTAATCTAACAGCAGTTGCGCGGAAGGAAAGTGGAAAAAACCTTTAGGAAAAACAATCCTCAGTAGATCCGACCGGGATTCAAACCCCAATCTCTCCTTCTTCAGATGGTCAACGAAAGTGACGCCTTAGACCATTCGGCCATATAAACGGATGACATTGTTGATATTTTGCTTGAATACTTTATAATACTTTTTAGCTGTAAAATAAGGTTCTTCATTTAAAAAATTGACTGTATCTACCTTAATCTCCCACTAATAAGGGTTACTATACAACAAACAAGTTTATATTATTTTTACTAATCCGTTTGAAAATACGCTTTTCTTTAAACATAAACAGCTTTTTTAAGAGAGCAATATGGTGAACCTCTTAAAACAAAATGTGCAGTAAATATTTATTTTTTTGCATCCAATTTAAAGTTTAGTGACAAAGAAATATGTTTTAAACATTCTAACTGGTGACTTGAAAAATACTTAAAACATATGTGTCTACAAAAAAAAATCGTGTTGATTAATGTTAGCTTAGAAATAGGATACCTAATTTTAAATGTAACATTAGAATACATATTTATTTTCTTATCAGTTTTAATTTCAAAATAAATTTTATTAGCTGTTCAATACATTTTAAATAACGTTCCTGTCCATCACAAACTTAAAGGGTAAAATAATGTTAACTTAATTTTATGTCGAACGCCAGCTTTTAGCTATCTATCGGATCGCAATGTGAACTATCAGTAGAAGTAGGGAGGGACCAGTTCTACCTACCTTGGATCAGGGTATTCGATGTTCACTGCCATCTCTGTGTCGCCCAAGTAAGCTAGAAGAGCCATTACTGTGTACACTGGTTTCACAAACATTTGAATGTGAGGAGGGTTCGTTTCGTTGTACTGGAATCTAACAAGTAACACAAACAATGTTTTAAATTTTTTTACCCTTCACGAATTTTGTAAATTATGTATTACTTTTATTGCTGGCGCACTTAGATACAAACCTAATGATGCCTGGTTCGATTCCCGGCTGGTACAATGGGGTTTTTTTTTACCGAAAGGGGAATTATCCCAACAGTCACCAGGATTTGGATTATTATGCTAAAGATAGGTTAAAGGTCACTACTGGCTTCACATTTTAGTAATCACTATAATCACATAATCCCATTGCGGCTTTAACGTGTTGACAACCTCCATAGGAGTACCCTGGGCAACATTCTGTAGTTTTTTAATTTTATTTTTAGTATCGCGTCTTACTACCTGTTCAGGTTACACGCGAACACGTTATTTCTCTAGTTAGGCGGTCGTGAGGAAGGAGGCATTTTAGAAGTGGCCTACCTTCATTTGCATGGAAGGAGAGTTGAAAACCATTTAAGAAAAACCACCCTTAGCAGACCCAACCGGGATTCGAATCCCAAGCTCCCCGTCAGCAGCAGGCCAGTCTAGCACGAGAGTGATGCCTTCTTATACCTTATGGTCTAACGTAATTAATTTTCAATTTATTTTATTTTAATAAATATTATAAAATGGTTTCACTGGTGTTAATTCTACTATTTACTCATTAAGACTACATAAAGCTACACCACGGTAGCTACGACACCCGATTCGAGCTACATTACCTAAACTAAGCTTCACGTTATCCGGGAGGTCAGATGGGCTCACATCAGCTCGTGTGTGTGTGTGTGGTGTGTGTGTGTGTGTGTGTGTGTGTGTGTGTGTGTGTGTGTGTGTGTGTGTGTGTGTGTGTGTGTGTGTGTGTGTGTGTGTGTGTGTGTGTGTGTGTGTGTGTGCGTGTGTGCGTGTGTGATAGAGAGAGAGAGAGAGAGAGCCAGACCTCAGCCTCTCTAGGAACTGTGTTCTATTGTTTTAGTTCGACCAGAGATAGTTCATCACCTGGCCATCATGGTGCGCTGAGTGAAGTAGTAGGGGTGGTAGTTGAGGAAGGCATTGTCGTTGCTAAGCAACTGCAGGTTGATGTCCTCCTGTCTGATGAGCAACTGATGGTGTCGAGTGACTCCCCGGGCGACCATGGCGGCGTAACGGACATCCGCCCGCCAGACCTCGTCCCTCCACCAACCGGTGAGCGGGTCCGCCTCGCTGAAATCACCGCCGAGCAGGGTCTGTATGCATTGCGAGTGCATGTAATTTAGAAAGATTAACAAGGAGCTAACCCGAGATCGTGAACCATATCGGTGTGCACATGGTCTAATGTGTCAGTCTCGCAATAAATTATATTACCTGTCAAGGTTCGAATCACGGAAGAATGCGTTGAGGGTGGTTTTTCACTGTGATTTTCTCATCCCCAATTCGCGTTAATGCGGATGTACTTCCGAATAAATTACCTGCATCATCTCCTAGTCCTTGATTTTATTTCAACTACGTCTTACTATCCATTCGGGACACCCACATTTAATAACACTAACGAAATAGGGATGAGGGGGTTAATTTGAGAGTAAATGAACCCACATTTGCGTGGAATGAAAATGGGAACCTATTGAGGAAAGTACACCCAGATGGGCCTCAAACCCTGACCTCCCCGTCCGGATAAGACGAGCTTCACGACTTAGTCCGCGTGCTTACCGATACAAGTCATTATTGATTACACTAGGTGGTAGCACTGATTATCCTACTCGTTGGCGACAGGGACCTCCTGAAGGCTAGGGTACAAGCGATGGATGTCCTTCACCAATCGAAGACCATTCCGTAGCACTGTGTCCCCGGAACCTGCTCCTTTCTTGTGGAAAGTGATTAGGTCCACGGGGCAGGCATGTCGTCCCTCACGTGCGCAGTACTCCAGCAGACCCCAACACAGTGGGTGACGCGTTCTGTCCTTGAAAACCCCGCGGGTCCAGCCAGATGGAGAATCGGGTCGACACCGTCTGAGCCCGCCGCAAAGGCTGAATTCAGGCCATCCCGGCTAGCGCGGGCGTAGCGCAGGTAGCCTACACAGACAAGGGTTTGGATTAAGGCTTTTTTTAAACTATGCTTAACTCCATGACTATTTTTTATTTTTAGCACCATGTCTAACTTCTCGTTTGGGTTATACACATGGATATTAAAGGCACCACCTACTTGAAGGGAAATTTCCTCTCGCTTCGGTATTTCTTATGCAAATGGCAGTTCCGAATCTTCAAGACCACTAAAACAATCCTCAAACATCTTATAATATTCTGTAATGATACTGTTAAAAATCATTTTATTTTTTAGAGTAATAATGGATATATATTTCTAACCATTTACTTTGATCTAAGATCAGCGATATTTTGTGAAAAATGTAATTTAAAACACTAATTTTATATTTTTAAAGGTTTTTAACACTGAAGGGGCATATTTCACCTCCATTTTGGCAAAACTCCTATTTTGAAATGACAAACCACAAACACACAAAATAAGTAAAAAAATAAATATCATAGTTTTCTAAAAAAATAATTGAAGTTTGTATCTTTTACATACAGTCTACAAGCTAACTAAGTCAAAACAAAACGAAATATTTGATCAGAAAACATATATATTTATTTCTGGTAAAAAAAAAGTCTGTAATATTTTTCTTTTCTAAAGACAACATCCTCGCCTTGGCTGCTGAGTCTTTCCCATTCTTCAGCCACAAAATGTCCAAAGTTGTTGAAGTAGGATGCTGTTCCATGTACTGAAGAGCTTGTTTAGCGTCAGTTAGTCCCGGAGTGGGTTGGTTTGATATGCCAAGGAAACGGATATTCAGAGGTAGAGGTACGATGGAGAGGGTCTACTGTTTATAAGTAGAACTAAGTTGAATCATAAAAACTTGATTGTAATTTTAAGATATTACAGGTCGTGGTGTATTCAGTCATATTTTCATTGGAAGTACCTTATCTAATAACTAGAAAATATACTATATCTAGTTTCACTAATTCATAAGTAAAGTCGTGTGATTTACAGCTGATATACATTATTAATACCTACCTATAAGAATCAAATAGCCGAATCTGTTATTAATTTTAGAGAGGAATTCACCATCTAGATATCATATTCTGGAAATTGAAAAATGACACCTGGACATGGAATCGAACCCGGGACTACTAAGCCAAAGGTCCCGGTTAGATTCCCGTGTCCAGCTGTCATTTTTCAATTTTCAGAATAACTACCTATAAGATAACACTAATAACTAAGTAAACTGTTTAAATTATGTTCATAAAATATATGTTTGAACTTTCTTAAGGGCCTATCCTATGAAAATGGGACATCATTATGTTGTTGTTTTTAGCACCGCGTCTTACTACCCGTTCGGGTTATACGCCCATTTACTATTACACTAATGTGTTAGGGATTAGTAAGGGTGAATTTAGATAAATATTACCCTCATTTGCGTGGAGAGAGATTGCAAAACCATTTAGGAAAAAACCTCAGTGCACCAGACCGGGATCAAACCCTGATCTCCCAGTCTTCGGCAGTTTAGTTTAACACGAGAGTCACGCGTTAAAGCATGCAGCCACCGAGGTGGTTATAGTTATGTATTAATAGACGCGCATGCGTAGAAGAGTGATATTAGTATCATAACCATAGCACATTAAGTAGTGAATGTCTTAACTTTCAAACAAACTAAAAAGCTTTGTTTCGCAAAGAGTTTAAAGAAAGTAGATTAAATTTCATATTCTGTAATATTTTAGCACGTCCAGGTGGCTATACTGACAAAGGCATCAGTCTCGTATTATCTAGTTTACCATTGAAGTGAAGGTCGGAGATGAAGTCCCAGCTGGGTGCACTGAGATGGTCTATCCTAACTGGTTCCCCACTCTCAGCGAATGCTGGTGCACTCCAAATTCTACCTTCTTCATCCATTCTTTATTAATGTAAATATTTGAAGAGCCCGGATGCATATTAAGACACGTTGAGAGTAGATCTAATATCTTTTCTAGCTGTCAGATAACTCTTCCTATGAAAATTGGACTTAAATTATGTGACTTGAAGCTCACAGCACATAATTTATGTTACTGTGAATGTTCTGAATGTGATGAGTTTTTACCGTCGCTGATGATTCTACAAAACCACTGGTTCATTTGGGGAGTGTTTAAAATGTATTTACTATTTCACATACTCGTCGAATGTTTTACAACGTTTGGCACAATGTTTATTAGCGGAGAATTTTAATAGAGTCTGGATAAAATGATGAACGAAGAATAACTGATTCAGAATTACCATGTGGAGATGATGAACCCATTTTGACGGGCAAATGTCAAACATATTAATCGAACACAATAATACAACAGCGTTGAATTAATTTTGCTTGTTTGAAAAAATATACACTAACAATTTGTTTCAACTACAGGTAAAATGATTTAGAACTATTTTTTTTTACATTCAGCCAACATATCAACTTAATTAACTTAAATTAAAATATTTTATGTTTGGTTTTAAGCCATTATATGCCCATAAATTTTCATCTTGTTATAAATTATATATCACCATGAGTATTTAGTTAAATAAACCATGGTTAATCACTTTTCAGCGTGAAGTTGAAAATATTGTACATTTTAAGATCGGGTTCGTTCCAAAGCTCAAACCGCCACTTGGACACGTGTTTTAGCCCGTAGCGTCCTGAAAAATAAACAAAACACTTGTGACAAAACTAGAGAAGCCAAATTATTATTTTTGTTACTGTTGTGAGTTTAGGTTACTAAGATTTCAAGAAAATATTGCACCAACATTAGCGCGTAGAGGGAATGGAAAGACCATTCCAATAAATTAACATGTGAGGAATCATTCAAAATGCATCTGCAAGAGGTACGAACCTTAGACTCCTTATAACTAAAAATCCAGTATATTTCAAACCTGTTGCCATAGAGCGTGTGATCACACGTTTTATATTTGACAACATTAGATTAATATATTTCGCAAAGATTTTTTTAGTAGTTGAATTCAACATTATTTTGCAAAGTCTGCCGTGATGATTATCATTGGTATAGGTTTTCGAGACCTCTCACCCACCTATATATCTCTCGGCGACCTGCATCACCAAATCCTGCCACAATAGCGTGGTGTCATCGCTGCTGAAGTCAGAGAGGAAGTCGGATGGGTTGCCCATGAGTTCGAACCCTGGTGACAGTCCTGACGCCAGCAAGTGATCGAGGAATTGATCCAAGAGCGTGAAGTCATAGACCACGGAACCATTCCTGCCAACATCGCTGATGCAGAAACGTTGTATTAGAAAACCCGCACACGTGGAAACATCAAATCTGGTTTTCCGGTGAAGCGGAGGTCAGGGTTCAAAATCAATCTAGATATACTGAAGGTAGTTTTTCCTAAATGGTTTGTCGGTCTCCCTCCACGCAAATGCGAGACGCCTGCATTTTCTCTAAATTCCATTTTCATCCCTTTTTACACCGTCGACGTGAATAAATGCGGATATCTAGAACAGGTGGTAACATGCGGTGAGAAAGTAATATAATCATGGGCACAGCTATTTATATTATTGTTGCATACCCGCCTCGTGGCGTAGTTAGCTAACGCGCTAGTCGTGTTGAGCTCGACTCGAGGATGGGAGATCGAGGTTCGAATCTCGGTCGGGTGAACTGGGAGTGGTTTCTCCTAAATGGTTTCCACTCTCCCTCCACGCAAATGCGGGTTCACTTCCTCTATATTCACCTTCCAATTTCTAACCCACTAGCCTAAATAGTACTTAGGCGTATAACCGAACGGGTAGTAAGACGCGGTGCTAAATTATTATTACTGTTGCATGCCCACGTATTACTACCACCTGTCCAAGCTATATGCATATTTACACTAATATCGTAGGAATTATGAAGGTTGAATTGAGAAGAAGTACATCAGCATTTGCGTAAAATTAGAGTGACAAAATAAAAAATTTTAAATCTGTACATTTGAACGTGATTTGAATCCCGACCTCCCTATCTCATTGATAATATCCAGACAGACAAGGACTACACTTTTTCCCGCTTGTATACTGGTGTTAAATTACTGATAGTTTTTTTACTGGTTTTGAAATAATTATGATAATTAGTCTTTAATTGTTAGCTAAAATCATCTCGTATCTGACACGTAATCAAATGATAAAAATGTTTATTAAGTTTGTGGCATGAGATATATAATTTTGAAATAATCTGTTCAAAATATGTTAAAATCAAGCATTTTTAATTTTTAGATTTTGTTGGAAATTCTTTCAATAGTAATTTTGGAGGGAAGTTCTAAATCTTTAAAAAGTTATGTAAGCTGCGGATAAGGTATAGCCTGTAAGTATCAGTTTCGTTCTAGTCGTCACTTCTAAGAAATCATGTCAGTACAGTCCAAATCTCATAGGAAGAGCCTTTTAGAAAATACAAACAAATTTTTTCTTTCAAAAATGATAACAATTTATTATATTATTATTGTTATCTTATAAGTATTGATAATAACTAACAAAAGTGGCAGCTGAAAATTATATGACTTGATGTATGAATACGGAAAAGTAGATCTAATAACTTTTCTAGCTGTCAGATAACTCTTCCTATGAAAATTGGACTTAAATTATGTGACTCGGAGCTTACAACACATAATTTATGTTACTGTGGATGTTCTGAATGTGAAGAGTTTTTACCGTCGCTGATGATTCTACAAAGCCACTGGTTCATTTGGGGTGTGTTAAAAAGTATTTACTATTTCACATACTCGTCGAATGTTTTACAAAATCAGCGGCGAGTTTACAAAATTAACATAATCCACTGTGAATGTTAATAAGCCCGTCAAGATTAGGTTTGGTTAGGTTAGTATTGGCAAACTTAGGCTAGTTTAGTTATCTTATGTTATGTTAGGTTAGGTTAGGTTGGATTAGTTTGTATTTAAGTTCTTCACTTTAATCAACATATTTTGGTATTTTATAAAATAGCTAGTAAATGTAGATAATACAATTATATAACATACTTTCATGATACTGCATTGGGAAATCTATAAAAAATCATTGGTTAAAATAGATAAATCCTTTACTTGCTAAATATACCATTGCTTTCGTGAATATATACATTCACCGGTAATTTTGATAAAATAACGAATTCAGCATATTCACAGTAATATAGACATTACCAGGCACTAATATTCCTTAACTTGTGTTGTTATGCAACCTCCTACCATTTCCCGCCTATACACACAGAATGTAATATATGCCTTGTGAACTACAGAACCATGCCTGTATTTGGCAGCAATGAACATAATAATTAGTCTGTCTTAAAAACGCGTCTATACACATGCGCTAATATTAAACTAGGAACTAAACTAAACATGTGTCAGATGAGCGTCTGCGCAACAAATTATATGCGTGCGTTAATACCAAATGAAACAGACATATTATTACAGCGGTTGGTGGAACCAGGGAAGGGCAATGCCCACCTTGGAAAGAATTTTGCCTCTTGGAATAAATCCCCCCTCTAGATATTATGTTTAAATCCCTTCTGATACTTTTAAATATGAAACTGAAGGATGGCCTTGCAACAAACTCCAAATATCTTAGAGAGGAATCTAATTTTCAAATATTTTTCTAAGACAGAATCATTACAAATAGTTTTTAGAAACATCCAATTTTCAAAAATCGTCCAGGCTAGCATAATTCTAAATAGCTCCTAGGTGCATCCAAATTTCAACAAATTGCTAGTATAGGACCACTCCAAATAGCTTCTCGAGAAGGATCTAATTTTCTAAAAATGTTCAGCTGTGTAACACATCAAATAGCTTTTTAAAACATCCAACTATCAAACTTGCGGAGAGATGAGTATCCCAAATAGCTTCTAAAGGTATCTATTTTTTTTAAACAAAAATACGGGCAAGGACTAGGCTACGGCCAGACGAGCTGTAAAATACTGCCAAAACCATCAGTAAAATAAAGGATGAAATGCACCCAATAGACACAAATGGAGCCGGCTACACAACACTGTAAATTACTGCTTAGTTAGAAATTGAACTAATTTCAAGGTCGTGTCGCAGACTAATAGGCTTGGGGCCCATAATTCTGGCGACAGTTTACAGCGAAAGAGTGGCCACACGTGCAGTATTATGTAGCGGCGTCGTATTCCTGCCCTCTGTGTTCTCTTTATTTTATTTACCATTTTGTTCCAAAATGGACATCGATTCAGTAGATAGCGAGTATCTCATTATTGAGGTATAGAAATATCCATGTCTGTAGGACGTAAAGTGTGGAGAACACAAAAACTGTGATTTGAGGATGCAATGTTGGTTTAGCGTAATGGAAGCTCTAGTATGAGTTGCTTGGGATGGATTCAGTTTTGGAGAAAAAAAAACTCATTTGGTAGTCAAACGGATTAATTGACATTCGATAATATTCAAAGAATTTTATAGAGTAGCTACAGTTTCAGTTTTTTATGAAGTAAAACAAATTAGCTATGTGTTGCTCGGTTACTAATGATGGGACGAATCCACCACTTTCTTTCTTTTTTATAGATGGCGTTGACGTCGGACAAGTAACACGCAAAACACAAATTGGCATTGGGATTCATCGCCTTTATTTCATTTTCACAGCTGCACACAAAAGCTACTTGTTGCTAGTGTATCGTGAAGAAGCAGCACCACAGCCGTCGTCTGGCCACCCACAATATGTAGCAGCTTTATTTTACTACCATTTTTGGCTGTACTCTACAGCTCTCTGGTCGTAGCCTAACCTAAATAGCTTTAAAGGACATCCTATTTTCAAAAAATTCAAATAGCTTAAAGAGGCATCCATTTAAAAAAAAAAAAGTAGCCGGATGAAGACCACTTCAAATATCTTCTAGAAGCATCTAATTTTCAAAGTAAATCCAGGTGAGGACTACTTTAAATATCTTTTAAAGGCGTCTACATTTCCAAAATATTCAGGGGAACGACTCTTTCAAATATATTCTAGATAATCTAATTTCAAAGATTTCCGGCAAGGATAGCTAAAATAGTTCCAGGCATCCCGTTTTCAAAAATTTGCTGAAAGAGGATCTCTACAAATATTGTTTAGGCCATTCAAATTTCCAAAGATTTCTGGGCGAGTACAACTTCAAATATCTTCTAGGAGCCCCCAATTTTTATACTTTGCTTAATATAGGGTCCTCGGCTCCTCAAATGCAATTTATTTGCCCCTATACAAATAAAGTTCCACCACCACTGCATTCTTATGGGCACATTTTCAAACTACTGTACCTTTTGTACTATTCGTGGAACTCCAGGTGAAAAGTCACCTAAGTTTACTCTTTTACTTGTCCAAATTAAAGATGTTGTAAGAGCCAGCATAAGTTGAGACATTTTGTGATTTTTCTGCAAAAAAACAACTCAATACTTTTTTAGCGACAACCCTCTTTTTGAGGTTATCGGGAACCAAGTTAAAACGTCTAATCATCATAGATTCACATAAATTGTATATAGATTATAAAAATAGCCTATATTAGCTTAACCTAACCTTAAACATGTATATGTTAAGGTTAGGTTCAGTTAGAAGGGAATTAATCTAATCGAAACAACGATCGTTTGAATTTTAGTTTGGTTCCTAAGTTTAATACTCGCACAGACACACTTTTCATAGCACCTGCGGATGCAATAATAATCAGTAATCACCTGACCGAGATCAAGTCTAGCAGCCAATGAACGCGCACCTGGGTGATGGCGCGGTTAGGCAGAGCACCAATCAACGCCAAGTTAAGGCGTTCGTCTTGCGACAGAAGAAACTCGGCCGCGTCCGACCGGTTGGGAGGGCTATAAAATAATCTTCGTTATTTTTATTTATAAAACAGCTGAGAACAAGTTGAAAGTAGGATATATTTAAATTTTGTTTTGCACCTAGTCTTAGTACCGTTAGGGATAACTGCGGTCAATTACACTAATAGAAAAGTAGTAATTAGATAAATTGTAACTCACATTTGCTCGAAGAGAAAGTGGTCAGCCATTTAGAAAAAAAAACACCCTCAGTACACAAGTCCAGGATTCAAACCCTGACCTCCCCTTCAATTGCAAACCATACTAGATGGGGTGACCTGGTGGTCTAGGGGTAAGTTGTCGAACTTCTGTGCTGGAAGTCCGGGGTTCAATCCTCGGTCCTGGCACAGATTTATCTGATTATCTCACAATCACCCTACCATTTGCACATTAGCGTAAGTGCGTATAACCCGAACGGGTAGTAAGACGCGGTGCTAATAATAATAATAATAATAATAATAATAATAATAATAATAATAATAATAATAATAACATACTATATGAGCTCAACATTTAGTCCGTGGGTACATAGATGCAGGTATCAATGTACTTAACTTATCTGGGATAACCGCAGTGATAAATCACATGTGGAAACCTATCCCTCAGTGCACCCTAACGAGATTCGAACCTGGTTCTCTCGCATTATCAGGGATCCAGTCTATTACGAGCCTGGTTATTTAGACTGTTTGACCACACGTGCAAGTATTGTAATTTTCTCACCTTAATCCCGTACTCCTCCAAAAATGTCTGAGTGCGCCTTGTGATGCTCCGTTCATATCCACCGTGACTAATGGCGCATTTTGATTCAGAACTGCCGACCCCCACCATAGCCAACACGAAGATATTACAACCCCGGATAATACGAATGATCGTACAAACATTATAAAAAAATTGATTAAAATATAACCACTTTATTATTCCTGTTCTGACTACTTGTTTATGGACTACGTTCCTCAATGTGTTTGTTGTTTTAAGTCCAATTAAAAACTGTGTTTGTCTGGAACTGATTTTTACTTTTAAAATTATTATAGCTTTAGCATATACGTTATACCAACATTAGTATCAGAAATAACACATACACAAGGAAATAGACTCACAAACTAACTAACCCTAGAACATAGCTACATCCTAGCACCAGGAATGGTAATAATTAAACTACAGGATGATTACAAACACTAAATTATTTTATGTATCGCCCGGAGATTGAACCAGACTACCCTAAATTATAAGATGACTTCCCTATTCATTCAACTACAGATATGACCTAACATATGCATAAATAAAAGTGTATCCAGTTTATTTTAACGGTAGAAATGATGGCAAATAGCCGTGTCACGAGTAATGGACGAATACAAGTATTTACGTAGAGTCTAAAGCACAACAAAGTTAGATTCTTTTTTCACACACACAGTCAGAAAGTGGTTCTTGTTAACTAATCTGATCTGAGACTGCGCAGTGTATTTCCGCCGCTGGATCACAGGTCCTCCATTTAAATAAACATTAATGTGTATCTCAAATAAGATGAGAGGGAATATCGAGAGAAAACAACCTCAACTTCCAGGACAGATATTTTTTTGTATCTCGTTTCACTATTCGTTCAGGTTATACTAATATGTACTAATTTCTCTGATCTGTTAGGTATGAGGAAGGTTAAATTTAGAGTAAGAGTATCCGCATTTAGGTGGAGGGAGAGTGGGAAAACAAATTAAGAGAATAAATCCTCACCCACTTCGGTGACTGCATGGTCCAACGCGCTATTCTCGTAGTAGACTAGACTGTCGATTATGGGGAGATCGAGGTTCGAATCTCAGTCGGGTGTACTGAAGGTGGTTTTCCCTAAGTAGTTTCCCACTCTCCTTACCAACAAATGTGTATATATCACCTCTAAAATACCTTCTTCCTCATCCCTATACCATTAGATTAATGTATCATTGTTGCGTATAACCTGAACAGGTAGTAAGACGTGGCGATAAAAAAAATATTCATACCATAGTGGAATAATGCAAGGTAAGTTTACAGGGTAAACTAAGGATACATTTGCCTCAAATGTTTTAGTATTAATGGAAAAAATATGTATTGTAATACAAGTTCTAGGTTTACATACAAAACTAATTAATATGAATACAGGAAAGTTTTTGTTTTAAACCACTTACATGACTGCATATTATAGCTATGTTGAAAATAAATATATTGGCTAGTTTATGTGAGTCTGACACCTTAGCTCAGTTGGTAGCGTGTCTGCCTATTGAGCTATGGGTCCCGAGTTCGATTCCCAGATTGGCCGAAAAATGTATAATTGGTGAAATGTGAGTTTACCCTTTCACATTGATAAATTAACGGCTGGAGACTGGATGTTGTGCCTGTCCTACTCTCTTAAATTGGATTATAAATAGAGATAGGGTAAAATAGCATTAATTTTCCGTTTTTTTAGCATTAATTATTGGAAATTTAGCGCTATGTGGCATAATTTAGCATTTTGTAGCAAAATAGGTAAAAATGTCTTTCGTCAATGTTTTTAGGGCCTATACAAAGGATTTATGATAAAAGCAACGACTAACGGAATGTGGCGATTAGCCGGATGGGCTGTGGAAGGCAGAGGATGCAAGAAAAACCCGAGCTGGAGCACACAGACGAGTGAAACTCAATGATTTTTTAATCACTTATTTCCGCTGAAAAACATCGTTTTATAGAAATTCTCAGCATTTTATTTAAATGCACAGCATTTTCAGGGAATTCGCGTATATTTCGCTAAATAGAATAATTTAGCTAAAATACTCTCAAAATCACGTTTTTCGCGTTAATTCGCGAAATAAAAATCGCTTTAAACACTTTCAAATGCCATGAAACGCAAAGAAAACTTATAAATACCCTATTTTCGACCCTTTTTTTTCTTTTCGCGTTTTCGCAAAAGCGAATTTACCCTATCTCTAATTATAAGGCATATGAAGCTACGACAGGTCTAGCCAGCGGTTAGTGGAAAAATATATGACTTGAATAAAATATTGACCCGAGCCACAGGCTGGAAACAGTAATGGATGCAAAGAGTAAGTTTAGGTCATGTATCAATCAGATAGGGCCAAAGCTGGTCAGAGCTAAGCAGGACAGTTGAGCTGTCTGGCTCTGAGCCAACCCCCGTCGATTATGGTAGTTAAGGGGCTGCCTCGGTAAGCAAGAAATTGACAAGCAGACGCTCAACTCTAACGCAATATGTAATTCTACGATGATCTATTTCAAAATATGGCTCACACCAAAATAAAGTTGAAAGATTTCAACAAGGCACTTTTTTCTTAATAATCCTATAGTTTGATTTATATTAATAGCAATAAATGAGTGAAAATGTGACATCTCATTTTCAGCGATTTTTTAAGCGTATTTGTGAAGATATTAAACTCAGCTAGATGAAAAAGGGCTCATATTTAGCCTTCCTCTAACAAATACAATAATTTTTTATAGGCTTACAACATAAAATGTTAAGATATTTGAGAACTAGTAGCGATCTTTCCTCTTTACCTTGATATTTAAAAAAATCTTAGTTTTATTTCCCCTCTTTCTTAAGCCTCGTTTATATTGTAACACAACATGTTGGCCAAGCCGATCCCAACAAGTTGTGTTACAATATAAACGCATTCCCAACTTGTTGGGGATGTTGGCCAACATGTTGGTGTTGGGAGAGGCAGTCCGAGCCAACAAGTTGTGTTGGGTTGTGTTGGATCATTTGTTGGAGATAATAAACGACCAACCCAACATGTTGGCTGATTTGGGAGGTTCTGCGCATGCGCTATATAATCGAGTCAGTCTCTAGCCTTGGCAACGCACATGTTTTGTGGCTATACATAAGGCTTCCATAAAGCGCAGAGTTATAGCAAATTTTTCTCCCGGAGTCGCAACAATTTTCCTTTCCATTTTACCACGTAAATGAGGATACAAAAGTTTAACCAAGCATTCAAAGTCCACATATGACATGCGTACAAAGTTATCAAATCCACTTTGTAAATGTAGGTCATTCATCATTCACATGTATGCACCTTCAATTGGACGTTTAGCCAAAAAAAAAATTCAAACCCCCCCCCCCACCGTTTCTTAAGTTTTGGTTTTTTCTGCAAGAGTACACTTCCTGTCAACACCATAAATGAAGAACGGCAAGTAATACGATGTTAGGCTAGAAATTTGTAGACTGATTAAAAACTAGCGGAGGACCCGGGATGTTGGTCCAACAAGTTGGCGACAGTCAAACTCGGCTTACTTTTCCACATGTCTTGTCTCCCAACATGTTGGGTCCAAATTGTTAAATAATAAACTAGGCTTTAGCGACATGACAAGGGATGAATATATGTGAAGGGGGAAAGGCAGTATAAGCTTAGAAAGTATAGAAAAGTAGTTCCAGAAAACGAAACAAACCATTGTATTTTTAACCATGTGGCCTGATATTGATTGAGATTGATATTGGCTGAGATATTCCTTGGACCAGGTAGTCCAGAAGGGCTGAATTATCTGTTGCACTCGCTGCCAACTAGAGAATCTAGTAACGTTTATTGTTTTTTAAGTCCGACTCCACCACGGTGGTGAGTGGATCCCGATTAGTAAATGTCCTGGTGTTAAAGGGGACAGGTCATTGGGATCAGAGGACTTGGGAGTTAAAGGGCGGGAGTTAAGACAAGCCTCTATTAATGTTAGACAAGTGCACATCTCTTCATATGTTAATGAAGCAATTCCCACAATGCGTTTGAGGTGAGATACTTCACTGATTTAACTGCAATTTCCCAAAGTCTTCCAAAATGAGGGGATCGTGGGTGGATGATATGCCATTGGAGCTTGTCTCTTGTCAAAGAGTCCGCTGCCTTCTGTTGATGAATGAATACATACATACATTCATACATTCATGCATACATACATACTATGTCTTTGAATAGTGCTATGCATCAATCTAGCACCACTTGGAGCAATTTGATCGTCATTTCTTACGTCACCCAGTTAGAGATATGAGACAGAAAATTTTCCGTTTTGGAAAATTTTCCCTATGTTTTCTCAGAAAATTTTTCCAAAACGGAAAATTTTAACTTATTATTTCTGTAAAATAATGTCAACTGATAAATGGAACTATAATATAATGGAGATATTATAGTTAAGATTAGTTTCTACTGCGGGCGTTAACACCAGATACATCATCAAACAATCTTCGATGGCTGCACGGTCTAACGCACTACTCTCGCAATCGACTAGACTGCCAATGACAGGGAGATCGGTGTTCGATACCAGTCGGTTGCACTGAGGGTGGTTTTTCCAATAGTTTTCCACTTTCACAGGTGCAATTCCTCTAAATTCAACCTCCCTCATCCCTAACATTCCGATTCAAAATTTCCAGGAAAATTTTCATCTCTACACCCAGTACACATTAGCTATGATATTTTAATACGAAGACAGACAAACATATATATATACATATTTTTTTTAATAAGTAGCGTAATTACGCTAGTTAGGCATTTGTGTGAATTTTAAAGGTTCATTTATCAATTAAATTTCCAAAAGGTTAACTGAATTTTAACAATTTATTTCGTCTTTCGTATAGCTTTGTGTATTTTCACGCTGGCATGTTTACTGAGTGACGTCACAAATTCAGCCATTCATCTGACGCTACCTTATATTCGCTTTGCCTTGCTATGCATCATGTTATCCATGACAAAAATTGTAAGAAGCTACCAAAGAACATAAATCTTGTGGTATTGGTTATATTCTCCAACATTTAGTTTTGAGAAAGCATATCCGATAAAATTACATTTATTTTAAGTTAAATCTAATATGGAATTAGGAAATGATATTTTCCAAAAGGAGAAAGAATGGCATGAAGCTTTTAGTTTGAGAATTCATGAACTAATGGAAAGTGTACGCCAGCGTGATTCAGATATTGCTAGTTTAAACGATAAACTATGTGTCTTAAGAGACGACTTTTGTTACAATTTAAAAATACTCCATGATCGGGATGGTGAATTACAAACATTTGAAGTTGAAATGCAAGCCATCAAGCAGAGTATCTTAGATAAGATTGATTTGATCAGCGAACTTCAAATTAAGCTGGTCGACTGCGAAGATAAGTTTCAACACGAGATAAAGGAAAAAAATGTTATGGAGAGTAGTTTAATTGACAAGCTGACAAAGAAGGAGGCTGCCTACCAAAAAGTAAAGAGGCAGCTAAAGATATCCTCTGAAAAGTGGGAAGATGATTATGAGAGCCAGCGCCAAGCTTTCCAACAAAATATTATTAGCATTGAGAACAAGATGAAAAATTGGAAGAGAGATATTGAGCTCCAACATGCTTCTTCTATTTGTCGTATAAGAAACGAACATTATAGTAAACTAGAACAAATCGAGCATGATTTAAGGGAGAAACAGGAACAAATTATAAAGTCTAAACAGCTACTTAAGACCATTCAAGATGAGAATAGTCTACTTCAAAGTGAAAATACTGATCTAAAATTAAGCTCACTGATTGTAAAGCTGTTTACCAAAGTGAGGTTAAGAACATTCACCAAACTTACAAGACCATAGAGGAACAACTTAAAGAAGTTTCGGCACAACTCAGAGATAGAGAATCTCAATAGTAACATATGTGAGCAAGTTATCAAAAATATTTTAGATAGGATTCGCCCGTTAAAGAACATAGCTCAAAAACCAATGAAAAAACAAATGAAGAGAATTTTAGTAAAGATTACCTCTATCAGCTAGAAAGGGAGGTGGAGTACATGTACAATGAGCTTTCAAAATGCAAACAAGAGATACATTTGCTTAAAGAAGAAATGAAAATGGGAAAAAATAGCCGCGAGTGTCCAACAAATAAACAAGAAACTCTCTTGCTCAAAGGGCCACAACAATCTCACCACGATTTACAAGCAATTGACCAAACAGACCATATGAAAAAACTGAAATACCAGAATGAGATATTACAAAAAGTCATTAAAGAAATGAAGAAGAGAATAAAGCCAGCTTGTGATGAAAATATTTGTATCGGGGAAAGTGCTAAAGATAATAATTCAAAGTTGATTAAATTGCAGGAGTTACAATATCCGAATAGAACTACAGAGGCTAACTGTGATTGGCGAGGTTCTGAAGAAATATACTGTTTTGGCCCAGTCTCTTCCAAATGTAGAACGTGTACCCATCCATCGAATGAACAAAATGAATTTTCTAGCTGTGATAAAGACTCATCTATGAATAGAAAACAAAATGTTGACAGTGAATGTCGCAACACTTGTGATGCATGTGAGCACCTTAAAGAACAATTTCAATTTCAAAAGAAATTCATTGAGAATCAAATTCAAATATTGGAGACAAAACTAGAATGTCTAAGTCAAGAGAATGAGGTGAAAGATGACCAAGTGATGACATGTTCAGAATTTCCCAACTTGAGAAGACTATTGAATTACTAAAAGCTAATATGATGGAAGAAATTCAAATAGAATTAAACCAGAGAGGAAGAAAAGATAGTAATAATAAAATGAGCTTCATTGATATTAGAATGATGTTGCTTGAAAAGAAACTCGAGCAGATTACAGGACATATCAGCAAAGAAGTACAATTTCAAAAGAGAGATTTGATAGAAACTATAAACAAAATTTAAAAATTGGAATTAATGTATAGTATTGGAAATAAAACATGTGTTATTGGTGCAAACCAAACAAATTATGAAGATAATCCTAAAACTGACTTAAATAATGTTTGTGAAGAAAATCCCAAAAGTGATATTTTATATACGGCAACGGATAAACCACAACACTCAAATCGAAAAGCAACAAACAAAACTATGAAAAATACAAATATAAGGGCAAAAAGGGCTGATAAATAAATAAATCAATATATTCACATTGAATTTATTATTATGGGTATACATAAACATTTTCATGGTCAAGTGCTATGTATATAGGCGTTTCATTAAAGAAATTTGCTCAAAATAAAGTAAATTTATATTTGAATTATAATTTTACAAAATCTTCAGAAAATTTTATTGATTATAGTTATTTATCAAATTGTTTTGAGCTATTCTTTTAAATACAAAATATTCAAGGTGTGGAAATCATTAAAAAATGTTTATAGATAACTTGATATTTTTAAACTCTAAAATGATTATAATACAATGCTAAAAGTTTAATAAATATTCCCATTGTATTTTAAAACATTTTAACTGTCTTATTAATTCAATGTACTAGTTATATACCGTAGTCGTTAGTATCAATTTCCATTTCATTAAACACATCTAATAAATTTGTGTTTACTTTGAAAATAAGTAGTACATATAATTGTTTTAAAATTAAGTCCAACATAACAGACTTTTATATGTATATATATGTATAATATTAAAGTAGCTTTTCCAAATATCGCCTAGTAGGCTTTATATATATTTATATATTTATATAGTAAGTTCGTGAATACAGTACATAAATTCTCAACTTTTGAAGGTTACAAACTAGGAGAATATGTTGGACCACCAGTTTCATTAAAAATGGACCCCTCAGTGCAATCTCAGTTTCTACGGAGCCATTCAATACCACTGGCACTGGCAGACGATGTCAATCGAGAGATTATAAGGTTAGTTGATGAAGGGATGTACAAACCAGATTCATTTTCAAATTGGGCTACACCCCTAGTGATTGTCTCAAAGTGATATGGATCTCTGCGGTTGTACGGGGACTACCAATGTCCAGTTAATAAAGCACGATGCCCTGACAAATACCCTTTACCAACTGCAACTGAAGCTTTTGCGTGCGTAACAGGTGGAACCATATTTTCTAAGCTTGACCTCGCACAGGCTTATGCTTAAGTTAAAGTGGATGAAGAATCTTCTAAAATATTGACGGTTAATACGCCAAATGGATTAATTCAGGTGATAAGAATGCCTTTTGGAATTAGTGCAGCACTGGGGAATTTCCAGAAGCTTATTGAAGGTCTATTAGCAGGTATACCAGGTACATCGCTACTCCTGGATGACATACTTACATCAGGCAAAGATTGAGAACAACATAATTCCAGAGTACAGGAAGTACTACAAAGATTGATTGGTGCAGGGTTGCGGTTAAGGAAGGACAAGTGTAGGTTTGGAGATCCAGCGGTGTCATTTATAGGTTTTAAGGTAGACGCCCAAGGCATTTACCCTCTACAAGACAAGGTTGAAGCCATACACAAAGCTCCAGCACCTAAGAACATAACAGAACTTCAAGCTTTCTTGGGACTACTCAATTTTTATGAGAGATTCCTGATGAACAAAGCTATTGTTTTGGAACCCCTACACCGTCTTCTAGATAAGGGTACACCATGGAATTGTACTCAAAATCATGAGAGCTCATTCAATAAAGCAAAAGCCATTTTAACATCAGACTTAGTTCTGACGCAATATGATAGGAGTAGATATGTGATACTATCGTGTGATGCATCTCCTTACGGGGTTGGAGCGGTCCTCTCCCATGTTATGGACAATGAAATGGAAGTTCTTGCAGCGTTTGGATCAAGAACATTGTCACAAGCTGAGCGTAACTACGCTCAAATCGATAAGGAAGCATTGGTGGTTATATTTTGTGTCAATAAGTTCCATCAGTTTCTCTTGGGCCAATCTTTCACAATAGTCACAGATCCCAAACCACTTCTAGGATTATTTCATCCTAGCCGCCAGACGCCAAGTGTTATGACCCCACGGTTGTTACGGGGGAGCTTAATGTTATGAGGTTATGCTTATAGCATTATTTGTAGACCAGCGAAACACTATGGAATGCAGATGGGCCTAGCAAACTCCCATTGAACACTTCAGAAACTGTAAATATAGAACCCAGGGGCATTTTTATGCTATACATGGAAGACCCACCTATCTCATTGATTGAAATTGCCAGGGAAACAATAAAGGATCCTGTGCTGTGTAAGAGTGGGTTTTTCAGGGTTAGCCCGAAGAAGAGGTGGGGGAGGAATTCAAGCCCTACACCGCACGACGCTCTGAAATATCTTTGTCACAAGATTGCTTACTCTGGGGTATTAGAGTGATATTGCCAAATAAACTCCACAAAAGATTTCTCCTCTTTCTTCATGCTACACATCAAGGTGTGGTGCAATCAAAAGCAGTAGCTCGCACCTATACATGGTACCCTAAAATGGACGCAACCATAGAGGAAGTAGTGGGAACTTGCCAAACCTGTCAAGAAAGCCAGAACAAGCCACCGCAGGCCCCAGTACAGTCATGGACAGCACCAACAATCCCGTGGATCCATCTACACATTGACATGCCAGGGCCTATACAAGGACAAAACTTTTTAATACTTGTAGATGCGCATTATAAATGGCCTGAGGTCAGATAGATGAAGTCTACAACATCAACAAGCATAATAATGTAATTAAGAGACATTTTTGCTACGTATGGTCTTCCATCAGTCCTAGTAAGTGACAATGGCCGTAATTTTGTGTCTGAGGAGTTTGACCTGTTTCTTAGGCTCATTGGAACTAAGCATTTAGCAACAGCACCATATCACCCTGCAAGCAATGGGCAAACAGAACCTATGGCTCAAACAGTTAAGAAACAGTTGGGAAGAACGACAGGTGACTGGCATACTAGGCTCGCAAGAATCCTCCTCATGCTTCGGACAACCTCCATTGGAACTACAGGCCAAAGTCCAGCTCAGCTTCTAGTGCATTGCCAACTCAAAATAGTTTGGATGTGCTACATCCAGAAAGACAAACAACAGGCTTTGCGGCACTTCCTCAATATACGAAGAATATGCGAGTCTTCACACAAGGAGCAGAAATATGGGCAAGGCGGTATGGAGTAAATAGGCCTAAATGGATGCCAGCAGTGATCACTGACGTTCTAGGGAGGAATATGTACCGTGTCATTTTTAAGGAGGGTCTTGGAAAAACAAGACACATAGACCAACCTCGAAAACGCTACGAAGGAACATCTCAATCAGAGAATGCCTCGGAGAGACCAATTTCACAAGTTAACCCAGCAATATACCAAGATAAAGACCTTGTGACACATCAGAGAGCAAGACCAGTTCAACAACCACTACTAACACCTCAGGCAAGAGAAGATTATGAGCAGCAATCAGTAGAAGACCCACAACCCCAGGAACATCAACCAACAGCACTGATAGACAACACAGGTCAACAGCCAGCAGCACTGATGGACAACACAGGTCAACAACCAGCAACACCAGAATCATGGCCTCTTCTGAGGCCACGGAGACAGTTGCATACTCCTGTGTACTTGGGAGATTATGTGTCGATATCAAGGAGGGGAGGAATGTAATATACTCTGTATCAGGGATGTTTTAGGTTAAGTTGGTCAATCTGGACTGAAATGACTCGAGTAGTTATGCCAGGAAGTGATGGACAACATGTTCCAGCCTAGAATGTTATCCTTTGTCCTAGTTGGCGTTAGAATGTGCGCGAGGAATGTGGTTAGTGCACAAGACAAAATGGGTGTATGTGTAAGGACATATCAAGAAGATTGAATTTAGAGGAAATGTACACGTATTTGCTTGGGGGAGAGAGTGGAAAGCTATTAAGGAAAAACACTCTCAGTACACCCGGCTGGAATTAAAACCCCAATCTACCTGTCATAGGCAGTCTAGTATACTTTGAGAGCGACACCTTAGACCATGAAGCCACCGAAGTGGGTTCTATTATTATTGAAGACACTTGAGTTAGTCAATTTATGTAAACTTTTTCTTGCTTAAACGTTTTTATTGACATTATTTAGTTCTTGACTATAGTGAGACATATGTAGTTGTTGTCCTGTATCTGGTCTATTGTGTTGTTTCCATGCGTGGGTTGTTTTTTCAGTTGCGTTTAAATTTGTCCGTGTGTTTGTGATTTCCAGAGTGATTAATTAATTTCAGTAGTTACTAAACAAAATTCAATCAGTAATATAGACTCGTTTAGAGGCTGATAAAATAAATAACAACTCAGTGAAGAAATAAAAGCTGGTATGCTTATATTTGAACTGTATTAACTCAACAGTTTTAAACTAATTAGTTTTGATATACGCCCATATTTGGATGTTTGTTTAATATGCACCAGTCACGTGGTTCTGTTGTATAAACCAAATAAAGAATCCGATCACAAATAATTAGTAATGCATAGCGTACAGTGCACCATTATTCATAAAAAAATACAAAGGTTTTTAACTAAACGCAGTGTTTAAAGTCTTAATTAAATAGGTTAGCTTTTAACGATAGAAATTGGCTTAATCTTTTAGCTTGATTAGATAATATATTTAACTAAAGGCTCATTCGAAATACAACGTTAAATAAACTGTATCTTATGAAACATAAACAATTAACCTTAATTTAAGTGGTGCCTATACTATTGAATCAAATCTGATTTATATTTGATAAGGATTTTATTATCATCTTAAATATTATGATAGACCTATTCTTCTCTTTAACAGAATCAAAACGATAATATTTCCACCTGGTTTTTTTATGCACCACGTCTTACTACACGTTCAATATTTAAATTATGCCCGGTATTCTGCAACGATACTAGCGCTTTTGAGCTTAAAAGTCTGATCTCCAGAACTAAAGAGGAACCAGATCTAAATATCCTAGACCTTGAATTAGGATAGTCAACGATTTTATCGATTATCTTAAAGTATTCGATATATTGGAAGCCCAGCCGACTATTGTTTATATGCTCGAGTTTGGCAATGTGTGAAATGATTGTGTGAAGGGGGTGTTGTCAAACTGTCTGTTTTATGTTGTCAAATTGGTTTGGATGTGATTCTAATTGGATCAAAAGCATTTATTATGAACGTTTTTAAACTATCAAAATCAAGTTCTCCTCATATTTTTTTAAGTATTTAATAATAGAATTGTAGCAGTATTTTAATAATTTAATAGGAATTGATAGTTTGAACTGACACCTTTCTGACAGAAAAGCCTAAAGTGTAAGTTTAAAAAAAAAATTAGTAGTGTTGGTCCCATGAAATAAAATTGAATACTATATCTTTATATTAAATTAGGTTCTTAAAACGCAAAATTTGTTTAGTTGGAAAACTTCTGATACTATCTAAACTCAGCAAAGTTTTAGTTCTTAATTTAACTTATTTGGACAAACTCTATGGCATTAGGCCGCAAGTAAGCTATACCGACCGAGCTGCATGTTGGTTAAGGTAGTGCCAGCATTTGCCTGTAAACGGTATCATGTGGTCAGCACAACTAACCCCCCAGGTCGTTAATCTCAGTTTTCTAGACCAGAGCCACTAATTTATTCAAATAGCTCCTCATTGTGCTCACGATACTGAGTTGACCTCGTTCCAGACCCACTGCTTCGCAGGAGAATCTGAAAGCGCCGGGGATCAAACCCGAAACCTCTGGATCTGTAGCTAGTTTTGACGTACATTTGATCTTATAGATATTTTTATATTGTTACAGTTCACCATCATGGATACATCCAGTGACTTACAAACCAAGTATCAGAAGATTGCCTCGGAATACTCAAAAGTAATTATATCAGTATTACTATAGAATTTAAATTGTATCATCCTTAGTGATTAGTTAAACTATCTTACATTTATTATTTTTGTGAGTTTTCTAAACATAATCTGCACCTGTTTTTCTTTGTGGAGGGGATAGTAGCCTTTATCCGTTCCATTTTAGGCTCTTTATATATAAACCCGTTGTCTTATAATGGTAATGATTTCATTGAATGATGTGTCATTTGGGTGAGTGGAACTTATTCTTATTTAATTTTAAAGGTTTTTTTTTGTTATTGTTTAAGTCGATTATATGTGTTTTTATGTTTTTAAAAATGTACTGCAAATATTTTAACAATTTTAAGAAAAAAAGCCCAAGAATGATATAGATAAAATGTTCTAAGTTATTCCTTTTTTGGAGAGTATATGGGAAAGTTACATGTGTACTCATCCAAGATTAAAACCTAAACTGCCTTATCAATGGCAATCTGTTATATTGAGCTTTACACTTAAGACTGTATGATTACCAGTGTGAATATTTTATTGTGTTGTTCAACAACCTCAAAATATGGATTTATTTTCACACTATTAAGTGTGATGTGGTAGGTTATGAAAGTAATATTCTGCTACCTATAGACCTTTATTTAGTACTTAAAATAAGAATATTAGTCTATTCTTTGCTCGAGATGGTTGATGTTAATGTTACACTCTTAAATCATGTTGACAGATCCGAGCGCAGATGGCAGTGCTAAAGACGGCGGTATTGGAGGAGAGGTCTCAGAATGCAGAGCTAAAGGACTTTGTTAAGTCGAAGGATCAAGGCCTACGCAAAGCGGAACAGGAGATGGACAGCCTGAATTTCCGCAACCAGCAATTGGCAAAGAGGGTGGCTTTCCTACAAGACGAGTTGGATGCTATGCAGGTAAACAAAATACATAAAGTAATATATATGTTGCCAGTACTGTACCTCATATAGTGACTTGGGTGAGGTAACCTATCTAGCCCCCACCCTCTTGTTGGTTCATTTAAATTTATTCATAGCAAGACCATGGCTGTATCCGAATAGTCTACTTATGCGGCGTCGCCTTGGTTCGTGCCCTTGATAGCTGCATTGGCAATCACGTGATCAAGTGTAGATCTGTCCAAATAGTCGCGAATGATACCTATGCAGTCTTCTCGAGGTTTTGGTAACCATGGTTATGTAAGGCTACCAGCCATGCGCTGTTCTCGCGGTGTCATTTGCGGTGTTTGTCTGGCAATTGTTTTAGTATTATTGTTTTGTCTGCTAGAGCACTGACTTCCGTTTTCTGCCATTTTGAATACAGTTGTTGCCATTCAAATAGTTTGATGCAGTCTTTACTATGAACAGCGCGAGAAGTTTAAAATCATCAAGACTGCATCAAGTCTAAAGTCCGACTATGGAGCCTTGGACTATTGGATACAGCCAATATCTCTGGATGCACATTGAAATTGCAAAATGAGGCTGCTTAACACAATGCAAATTTTATAGCATGTTTGGGTGAACAATTTATGAAAGCTAAAAGTTGTTGGCACTGTTTGTATTATTATTAAAATACCCGCCTCGGTGGCATAGTTGGCTAACGCACTAGGCGTGTTGAGCTCGACCGCCGAGGACGGGGAGATCGAGGTTTGAATCTCGGTCGGGTGAACTGGGAGTGGTTTTTCCTAAATGGTTTTCCACTCTCCCTCCACGCAAATGCGAGTTCACTTTCTCTAAATTCAACCCTCCCAATTCCTAATCCATTAGAATAATTAGTACTTAAGCGTATAACCCGAACAGGTAGTAAGACGCGGTGCTAAATATTATTATTATTATTATTAAAATATTATCTATTTACACATATCCTCCCCTATTTATTATTTTAATAGATAATAGAGTTAACTCCGTATATAATATGTTTATGGTTCTTATTAGCCATCTTGACTATCCAAAAATTAAGACTTAGGTGTTAAAGAATTAAGAGGAAATGGAATTAAACTAATATGGAAGGAAATTAAGATATAAATTAGGGGAAACAACTTGAGTACACTTAGATGGGATTCGATCCCTGACCTTCCTGTCACCGGAAAACCAGACTAGACGAAAATGATGTGATTGTCGCAGTTCTCAACGGCGCTGGTCTATACATTTTTAAGTTGAAGCAGAAATTTACCTTAAATTGAAAATATATTAAACCATTACATATTTTTGGGTAGATACCCTACTCAGGCTTGACAAAGAATTTTAATGTTAAATTTGGCTAACATTTTAATAAGAAACTTTGACTACTTTTCCGCTTGAATCTTGGTGCATATTTTTGCAAATCATGAGGAGGTATTTGGGAAATATTCATCCCACTAGACGTTGTCTCCTCTTAAAACTAGATTAATTAATTAATTAATTTCCATATGCACATGAATTTGAACCAAAGATGTTTAAATAAATGGCGTAATCTCCCCGCATAGTAATGTTATTAATTTGATCTAAAACATCAGAAATACTTTTATTAATGTTATGTTATTGATTAACTGTTGATATTCAAAATTATACTAGAAGAGATAGGAATTTAACTACTAGATTCAGTATTGATGTGCACTTAAAAAACTTTAACAATTCAATAAGTCAGGGAAATTTTAAAAGTCACTGAAATTTTTTGATATTCGTGGAATAATTTTCAAAGAAAACATCGAAGAGCTTAATCCATTGTAAGCTATTAGTTTTAACTCCAATGCATGTGATTTTGCAGCACAGAGCACAGACATATTTATCTTTAATAATTATTACTCCATTAAAAAAAATGTTCAAAATAATGAATTTTTTATTTATATACTTGCATATAGAATACTTGGGAAATGAAAAATACTGGAAAACTGAACAATTCGGGAGATTTCAGAAATTAAATATTGAATCAAAGAGGATATTAATTATGTCACAAAAAGTAAACTGCGAAAATTTGAAGATTTTCAAAATAACTGCTCTGTCTGTGTTGTAAGTCTGCCTTCATATCCTCCTTAGACACCTGTAATGTTACATTAATTCTAACCATTAGTCTTGTTTATTCTCTATTTACTATTATTAGTAATAAATGTTTAATGTTTGTTGTCTAGGTGAAGTCAAAGAAAGGAAAGTCCAGAGGTTCTTCTATCAATAGTCATGAAGCAGAACAAGCCAACCACGTCTTGGATGAGGAATTTAGGAACAAGATAGAGGAAAACGCTAGACTACTTTCTCTAGTGGGTTTAGACAGTGACATGCGCCAAAGCTTTTTATATTAGTGATTTTAAAACAACTCTAAAGATCAGTTTTCTAAATAGTCAATATTCTGACAACACATAATTTTGAACTATACTAAGATCACGGTATATTTACACTTTTAGATCATTTAGAAAACAAGTCTAGAATATCCAACATTTTATCGAATTCACTATAGGGCCATGTATTATGGATAGGACTTTCACAGAGTCAAGATTCAAAATTTGGATTTGGATGTGTTATAGCTCTCATATTGCTTGTTGGTGGTTTATTCTGACATAATTATAAGGCAAATTTAACAACCAGACCCCAGGTCATTAGTTTACCACTTAAACTGAATGTATGAATGTTATAATTAATGCATTATATTAGGAGTGTGTGTGAAAACCACATTTTCAATTAAAAGCGAACTTGAATCGATTGTGAAATATTCTCAAAGCCGAATATAAGTTTGAATATTTTTGTTGTTGTTTTTATGCTTGGAAAAATAATAATACTTTGGCTGTTTGTAAAACTTTATGCACTAAAATTGCCTGGAAAATAATTTATTTCACAATTTTTTGTAAAATATTTAGTGTTATTTCTAATATATAATTCAGTTGCTTCAGATTTTTCCATTTGAATATTGTCTTGTACTATACATAACGACTCAGAATACCAATAATTGACTCTTATTGGCGAAGATTCGTGATTGGCGAAGTTGGATTTGTTTTTTAAGTGAAGTCGAAATTAATATTTGTTTTGAAGCCAAGTTAAAGCTTTGAAGCTTTGCACACACTTAGATTACAACATAAAATGTTTAACATTTCATTACTAATATTTTTTAGCAATTAATTAATGTATAAGAGTACAACTCCTTGCTTACCATGTTTTTTTATTATTTAGACTAAAATTTGGGATTTGTAGGTAAAATGAAGATTCAGGCTTAAGATTTGGATTCATAAAATAGTGGATTAGGTTCATTTGTATTTCTCAAATTTGTAATTCTACATTATTAGAAGCTATTTGAATTCACTATATACAAACACACTTTATGTAAATATTAAACTTAATTGATTATTGGTTCAGATAATGTAATTTTATATGTTTAATTATATTATTGCTAATGACCCCGCAGTTAGAATTAATAATGTGTGTTGCAGATGGCAAATAATTATATTGTAAGGGCTGGTACCTTTATAAAACACCATAAAAGGACGTAGTGTTCCACCCTTTTTATTTATTATCTTGGCAATATAATCTGTGTTGGCATTGTTGTAAGAAAAAATGTAAACGTTTAAGGTTGAAATAAATAAATGTTTGTAACATTTCATTATTTTATCTCGTTTACAACAATGTGATTGCACTAATTCTACATGACAATGAATTATTTATTGCAGATTCAAGACAAAGATATGGCTCACGAACAAGAGGTGGCAGCACTGATGCAGCGGCTAAAGCGACTGGAGCATGAACAGCAGCAACAAGAACAGATCAGCCAAGCCTCCGAAGAGAAACTGAAGGTTAGAACTGTCAAAAAAAATTGTATATCACAGTCAGGAGTGCTGCTGCATCAGTCTTAAGCAATCTGCACTGGGGCTCTACTTTGTTTGAGGGGTTCTTGGCACCAACAACTTGAAAAAAACAAATAACAGATCATGAAAGTCATGAAATAATTATGTCCATGATTTTCATGAAAATGTAATGAATTTACATGGTTGCAGGTGACCTGGTGGTCTAGGGGTAAGGTATCGGACTTCTGTGCTGAGGGTCCGGGGTTCAATCCTCGTCCTGACACAGATTTATCTGATTGCCAAACCCTTCCTTCACCTCTGACAAAACGTGTATTAATCACAACTTGTGAATGTGTGGAATGCCAGCTCTCTACCGTGGTTCGGATTCCACGTTAAACTGTAGGTCCTCCATTTCATCTCACAATCACCCTACCATTACACATTAGCGTAAGTGCGTATAACCCGAACAGGTAGTAAGACGCGGTGCTAATAATAATAATAATATCGTTTACTAACTACCTACTAATTGCTTTGAAACTACTGAGTACTTGAACCAACTTCAATATGTACACCTACCTTGTTTTGTCATTCTCTACCTATTTACTTTTTCTTACTTTATTGTTTTTTTAGTTTCCTCATTGGATGTTGTGTTACACATTTATCACCTCTTAAATAATTTTGTGTAGTGAACTAATTCTATGCAATGTATCAGTTGTGTAAAGTGTAAAACTCCTCCTATTTGTCCAGTGACTGCATTGCGTGAACTGTTTTCCCATTTTTCCAGCTACTGGAGTGTAATATGTTCCCCTTTGTCCAGTGGAAGTAGGGTAAAGTGAGAAATGTGTACCCCTTTTGTCCAGTGGCAACATTCTTAAGTTTAAATTGCTCATTTCACTATAAAAATCACATCATGTTTGTTCCTCTTCTTTTTCCAACAATCTTTCTTGTGCCTCTTCCATGTGTAAAATTGTGCGCCTCAAAAATAAAAATAGGTTTTTATTTACATTGTTGATGAAGAGTGAATTAAGCAATAATGGTACATTGTGCTGCATTGGTTACAGTCAATGATTGAACGTCTTGAGAAAGAGAATTCCCTCCTGCTCTCCAAAGACAATTCATTAGAGACCTTAAGCGGGGAACCGAGCTCCCCCCAACTCGGCAAACATCTTATCGCCAACACGACAATCCAGCAAAACTCTCCAACCAAAGATTCAAGTGAGTGATCGGAGTCTTCTCAGGCATTTTAGAAACCAGAATATTATCATTTGACTAGAATCATATACATAGGTAACTAATAGAAATAAACTCTATTCGTAAGATTTGAACAACTATCTAATCTAATTTTGTTTCATTAATAGATTAGCTATTGTTTTTAATAAACAACATTGATGGTCCGGCCTCATAATTTTTAAACAAGATGTAAGCTGCGAGTTGGTAATATGTCTTGAAATCAGAGATGGGTCGAAAATGAATCTTAGAAAACGGTGTACCTAGTCGACTCTTCCCATAGCTCTTACCCTCTTTTTTACAACAATTTAGATGGTAGTTGGTTGCTCCACAGCTGCCAGTATTCTCGGTAAAGCATCAAGAGATCTTGTCGGGGGTTTGTTACTTATGGAGGTAGAGAGTTAAGGTCAGAGAAAACTGATAATTGGGTTGATTATTTGAATTATATTTTAAATATTTGAAACAGTTACAATGTCCAAAACTACATTATAAGATAAGGAGATTTTAAGAGGTTGGTAGTAATCACGATATTTAACTGTAGTAGGGGTGTGCGAAACTTCGATTAGGCTTCGAAACAAACATCAGATTCGACTTCGCTTCGAAACAAATTCCGGCTTCGAAGCTTTCCCAATAAAAATATTGACAGCTAAAATACTCCATTTAGTTTCACTTATAGCCATTCAGAGCTCTGTTTTATACATTACTGATTAATATTCATATGGAAAAAAACTGTAGTAATTAAATTTTAAGCTGCGATAATAGCTTGATTTGTCAGATTAACACACAATATTACTAATAATGGTACAATAGAACATTTCCCAAGTAATTTTAGTGCATAAGTTAAATAAATAACAACAATATAATATTTTTTCAAGCATGAAACAACTAAAAGAAAATATTTGAACTTCGATTCGGCTTCGAGAACATTTCATATATTCGATTCAAGTTTGCTTAAATTGAAAAAGTGGACTTCGCACACCCCTAAACTACAGTGATGTTAAATATAAATGTTAGAACCACTATGGTGGAGTCCTACTAAACGCTTGTATCCAAAACTAAGAAATGTAGCATGTCCACTGAGCTCCCATATCACTAGAGAAGTATGTTCGATGATATTGCGTCCGCCTGCATTACTCCTTCAGTTTCCAATCACGGAAGGAAAATTCTAAGATCTGATTGGCTGGCTGTCCTGCGTAAAACCTCTCCTTTACTTTACGAAGCTGCACATGCATCTTTAAATAGAACCCAGCTTCTGTGTAGAGAAAAAATAATAAAAATAAATTAGTAAGAACCGCTAATTGAAGTATAATTTTGAACACTGGCTTCATAAGAATGAAAATTACCGAAGTGAAAAGCTAATAACCTAAAAATAAATTTAATGAATTGAGATTTAAAAGATATACTGCTTACAACACTGATAATGGTTTGGGCTACTTAAAATTCACGTAGAACCCCACACTTTGTTATAATTAAACATTTTAGCTAAACATCTTAGCTAAACAATTTAGTAAGGTAGATATAGACAAAATTAGGCCCAGAAGAGATAAATAGATATGCTGAAGGTTATTAAGATCACAATAGGCCTAACTGGTTAAATAGCAATACTAAATAATTAGGATGTTACCTCATTTTTCTGACAATGACAACGACAACTAATAAACTTGACAAGGGATAATTGAGCAAAATGAGTTATAAACTGGCAAATTTTCTTGGATATTATAATTGATGGGCACCTGCAAGCCTACATGAACAAATGAATCTAGGTGTTTAAGAATAATATTAAATCAAAAAATTGAACAGGGTAAAATGAATGTATAGATACAAAATGATTCGAGAGCTAAAACTTAACCACTTTTCATTGGTAAATGATGAAATAAATTATTAATAATAAGATATATCTTATACATAGATTTTATTTGTAAAACCAGTCAAAATGATAGGTTAAGTTTATCACATTAGGTTAAACCATATCTAAGAGACTTTAATTCAAATCTAATGGGTTCAAAATTGGTTCATAGAGTAATCAAAGTGTGACCTTAGTGTTCTTGGTGCTAGATGTTCGTAAAACTGGTCATTTAACTACAAAAACCAGGAAAAGACACTTGCGTTTCCAGGCAAGTTTTCTTGTCCGCTTGTCTATATTGTAGTTCTATATGTAAACTATTAACCTACTTTTTACCTCAGGAAAGTCAGACCTGACTGCCCCCAGCCTTAACCTGAAGCATCAGCAACAGTTGCGTGTTGAAGTGTTGACTCAGGTCGGACACTATTTGAGGGACCTTACCTCCGCTCTCTCGGATTACCACACCTACACCGAACAGCGGCTCCATGCTGTGTGGGACCAGCTCAGTCCTGCCAACATCAAGGTGAGTGGCTACATCTACATCAAACCATGGACTTTGTATAATGAATTAATTGAATTATACAACCATGAACTTTGAAAGTTTATTAAGGACATTTGATTAAATTAAGTTTACATAAATTGATTAACTTAAGTGTCTTCAATAATAATAATAATATAACCTGCTTCAAGATCTTCATAGTCTAAGGTGTCACTCTCACATTTTACTAGACTGCCAATGATGGGGAGATCAGGGTTTGATCCAGATCGGGTTGTACTTAGGTGGTTTCCCACTCCCACTCTCTCCACACAAATGTGGGTACAATTTCTCTAAATTCAACCTTCCTTATACTTAATCCACTACCGTAATTAGTAGATAAGTGTCTAACCTAAATGGGTAGTAAGACACGGTACTATATATACGTATATAGCTATGTGCAACTAATTAATGTTTAAATCTATAGCAATTAAATTGCATGCTAAAAAATTAATTAATTAATTAATAGTAACAAAAACGTAGGTATATTTGTGTTTAAATTAATCTTAAATTTTATAAATAAATAAAAGATACAATCCTTTTTCTCCACATAAATCAATTTAAAAATATTTAAACTTCTAGTAAATGGCTTGGAGACTATATCATGTATTGAATTTACACTTTGCTTTGACACATAAAAATTAATTTCACACAGCCCTGGTCTACAGGTTTGAGAGGATAAACTTTTAATTTATTGTTTGAAAAATAAATAATTATTTAAACATTGTGATTGTTTGTTGGTTTAGTTTTCGAGTCACTTGAAAGAAAACGCGCGCCATTTCGTCACTAGACCAGGCATACTCTGAGTTCCTGCAAGGCCTAGAGAAGTCTGAAGACCACTCTGTTCACTCGGAGACGCGTCCCGTCCTTCAGTCGCTAGTTTCACAGCTTGCCAACTACAGCAACTACTTGCAAAAACTTCTGCCTTACAGGATCTTAGGTATAATGTTTGCGTTCTCACTCCGATAAAGCTCGGCTTTAGACAAAATTGTTTATACTGTGTGCCCAACCAAATCTTGGTGGAGTCAAGAGATTTTGTTGTTACAAAAGTGAGTTGCAGGCAGTGTATGTGTGAATCAAGGTTTGCTTGAACTGAAGTCCCAGGATTTAATAACCTCACTCATGATTTATATTTGGGGGTGTGCAAAGTCGACTTTTCCAATTCAAAGTGAACTCGAATTGAATCTATGAAATATTCCCAAAGCTGAATTAAAGTCCAAATATTATTTGTTAATTGTTTTATACTTGAAAAAATACTATATTTTGATTATTTATGTAACTTTATGCACTAAAATTACTCGAAAATCATCTATCTTAATTTTTTGTTTTAATCTGATGAATCAAGTTACTGGGTCATTTTATAGTCAAACTAATACACTTTTAAGTTATTGTTTTTTACATCCATTACTGCTTTCAGCTTGTGGTCTGGGCTAGTTTTTTTTTATTTAGACCATATATTTTCCACTACCGGCTTGATAGGCCTGTAGTAGCTTCAGGCGCGGCCCGAAGTAAATTTTGCCCCCAGGTGGGATTGCTTTTTAGTACCCCCTAAATAACAGTGGGATACAAAGAAAATATTTAAAAAAATCCCCAAACCTAATGTTACCTGGTCATGATAGGTAAATAATTGAAGGGAAATTCCATAAATGGTAATAGTACTCCAAACATTTCACTGTGAGGAGATACAAAAACGGTAAGGATTACAAAGAACATTATAATAAAATTTTAGTAGACAAAATTTATCTTCTTTATTTATTATTATAATGATATAATTAACAGTTTACAAGATAATTACCAAAAAAAAAGTTTTAGGGCACTATTTTTCCAATGTCAAAGATATTTTTGAGTGGTTACTTAGGTAGGAGTTATAGGTTTGGAGATTATTTATCATATCATGCCCAGGTTATGTTAGGCTAGGTTATTGCTCTGTATGGCGTCACACTCAAGTTGGTGGCCCTTAAGCAGCCCTTGTTTAGCTTCATATACCTTATAATATAACTTATTACTAGGACAGCAGCAACAGCTGTTAATTCAATACTATGAAAGGGTACATGCACATTTCACTAATGATAAATTTTTCGATCATGCCAAGAATCGAACCCGGAACCCTTAGCTCAGTAGACAAACACGCTATCAACTGAGCTAAGGTGTCAGATAGTACACTTGAAGTGTTTTGCAATATTAATTACAGGAAGAAACCTACCTAGACCAGAATGAATGGGCCAGTTTATTATGCAAAACACATTTCATTTGAGTTTAATAAGTCTCGTCTTGTGTTCAGCATAGCACTTGAACACTTGAAGACTACCAAGTCTGACTATGAAACTTGTCCATCATCACAAATTACAACTCAATGACTTCAGATTTTTTTCTATATGAATATTGATGTGTAATGTTAATATAAAGGCTCAGAATGGCAATAATTGACCATAAATTGACTATGTTTGATGTCCA
Organism: Timema podura; assembly: GCA_033556935.1. NCBI lineage: Eukaryota > Metazoa > Arthropoda > Insecta > Phasmatodea > Timematidae > Timema > Timema podura. The sequence goes on from JAVRXN010000008.1 coordinate 13,953,157, forward strand.
TATTTTTATTGGTGAAGCTTTGTAATTGTTGAAGCTGGGTGTTTTTTTTCACGTAAAGAGAATCTGATAATTGTTTTGAAGCCAAGTCCAAGTTTCGAAGCTTCCACACACCCTATGGTTATATTTTTAATCACTACATCTTAATAATAATCCAGTCTATATACATTTTAATTTCAATAATAAGGTATAGATGAAGAAGGTTGTATTTAGGAATGATGTACTCACATTTGTGTCGAGGAAGAGTGAAAAACCATTTAAGAAAAAAATCAAAACACTCATCTGGTATGCAATATATTAATCTACCTTTCATTGATGGACCAAACTAGATGAGCCTGCCATTTAATCCTCCTGCCCACAGATGTAGGTCCTAGTTCATGTTGAACATCTTAATTAACAATAATTAAAGAAACTAAACCTGATTAAGGGATGTGGACAGACATCTGTCTCATTTGGTAACTGTTGTTTGAGACATGATGAACAGGTTTCACATTTTGGAAGAAACCTTTACTCGACTGTTGGTGACCTGGTGGTCTAAGGGTAAGGTTGTCGACTTCTGTGCTGGGGGTCCGGGGTTCAATCCTCGGTCCCGGCACAGATTTATCTGATTACCAAACCCTTCCTTCACCTCTGACAAGACGTGTATTAATCACAACTTGTGAATGTGAGGAATGCCAGGCCTCCACCGTGGTTCGGATTCCACGTTAAACTGTAGGTCCTCATTTCATCTCACAATCACCCTACCATTACACATTAGCGTGAGTGTGTATAACCCGAATGGGTAGTAAGACGCAGTGCTAATAATAATAATTTACTAGACTATTCTATAGGATTGTCTGGAAAAAGGCTGGAATAAGTCGTGGTAGAGCCCCTATCTTTCACCCCCACACCTGGTCCAGTACCAAATCTTCTTTTGAACACCTAGCTTTATTGTTATCAATCACAGTTACTGCGTGATGTGTGTTCAAATATTGATCAGCAGTTTAATTGGTATTTGTTTGGACTCATGTCAGTCTACAGGAGGAGAGTTTGATGGTGTCATCAACCGAGAGCCTTAGAGAATCCAACAGTGCTGTTTCCCAATATATTACTGGTTTCACCAGCCATTTTGTAAAACTTGAAAGGTGTGTCAAGCTGCTTGCTTTGCAGGGTAAGTTTCATTCATTCCCAGCCTTGACATATTAAGAGGGTGTAATTGAGAGGAAGGATTCAAACACACTAATTATATAGTTTATTAAATGCAAGAATAGAAATTTGGGTAAGGTTTTATTTTGGGTTAAGACCGGGGGAACATCCGAATTTGGTAATGTATTGATGTACAACATACCTGTGACTAAGCTGAAAGATAAGGTGACTTGTAGGGGCAGATAGTAATACTCTGCTACTGAAGCATGATGTTTGGGCATGAAGTACTTCTGGCTTATCTGGGCTAGCGTCAAGATAGTGGCTATTCTTCTGTTATTTCTGGTATTTCTGTGGTGTGATCAATGTATTCAGAAATGCAGTGGTTATTCTGTAAATGGCAAACTTTATTTTATGTGAACCATTCTTAGTGGTCTTTCATATTCTTTTTTACACTCAAACTTTACACTGTCTACAGACAATTCACTATAGACACCTATGTTTCTTGATGTGCAAAATCTTAGAATATTTATTAAATATTGATAATTTTATACAAAAAAAAATTCATGATATTTTAATGAAATTAAGAAATTATTACAAAAAATTCGTAAATATAAAAACCATTTATGCAAGCCTGCAGTAAATTCTTATGAAATTGAAGTGTTTGCGGAATCGTATTCTGGAACATTTTTTCTTGCAATTTATTGGGTTTCGTATGAATATAGTTGGTCTGACAGTAAAAAAATAGTAGTAGAAATTGCCACGCTATTTGCATTGTTACCACATTGTAAATAAAGAATGGGATGTTAAGCGACAACCGGCACGTGAACACGATATCCTGGTATTAGTGTTCAGCTCTTTTTTTCTTTTTTACACAAGATTTCTTGCGGTTTTGTTCACTTTTTCTAGCACATAGCATGGTTTGTACTTGTGTTTAAACGTCTGTGACAGCCTTACGGGTCCCCATCAGAGTGATCATTTTCTGTATACAGGAACATAATTGTAGTCAAAAGAACCAATTTTACGCCTATTAACATGGAATTAATGACATCTCTCACATTTTATAATTCACCTTAAATTGTTGGTTGATGTGTGGTGTACGAGGGGTGTTCTGAAAGAAAGGGCTGATAGACTATTAAAAACAAAAAAAGTTCATATTTGTACTGTTTAAATGCCAAATTTAATCTATGAACCTAGGCTATTTTTCCAAATAGTCACCGCAAACATTCAGAGATCTGTTATAACATGGCAATTGCTTTAATATACACATATCATAGAAGCTTGCCGCCTGTGTGTTTGGCCTGACCCAGATCACCTTTTTGAGCTCTTCATGTCCCCAAAATATTGTGGGTCAAGGAATTAATTCAAGTTCAAGAACAAATGGTAGTCACTTGGCGCAAGGTCCGGACTATAGGGCAGATAATCAAACAATTTCCAACCAAACTCCTTAAAGAGAATGACAGTGTGGTCTGGCGTTGTTATGTAGGAGGACGACGCCAGACCACGCCTATTGTTCCGAATGGCCAGACTCAATTTTTTAGGTGTATGGCAGTACACTTCAGCTTTGATTGTAGTTTCAGGTTCCATAAATTCAAGAAGAATAATTCCTTTCTGATCCCAGAACAGAGTTACCATCACCTCAAAACATTTGTTTGGATTTCTTGAGCTTTGGTGATTGTGTGCACCCAATTCATGGACTGCTGCTTTATTTTGACATCAAGAAATATCAGGGCTGATGCCACTTGTTGCATCTAGTGAATCTCCGTCAACATCTTTCTTTGGCACTTATTGAACACAAACTTTATGATACTGAAGCTTCTAGGTAACTATCTCGTACAGTCAGTATGTGAACTCATGATAAAATCTGATAAAGGTTTGGAACACGTGACACAACAGAAGGCCGGCCGCTTCGTTCCTTGTCCTGAACATTTGTCATGCCATCTTTAAAATCACGACACTATCTCCTAACCATAACCTTCACTCATTACAGTAAGGACATAAACTTGATAAAGCTTTCAATGAATTTCCGCTACTTCTGTGTTTTGTTGCGTGAAGACTGAAGACTTTTTATCACAGCACGTACTTCACATGCAGTGGGATTATTTATTATACTGTTGATTTTTTATAGACTCTTACACAACCGTAAATAATCAAAGAGCTTTGAAAACTTAGTTATCAGTTCATAATGAATTCCTCTATCATCCTGTGCATGCACCAACATGGCCGTGCCTGTAACATAGCTTCTATGATCACTCAGCCCTAACTTTCTGAACACTTGTGTATTTAGTATTTATATCATTGGTACAAATTAAAAATAAGTCATGATCTTATATTAATTCATCTTTTTATAAAAACTAAAACCAAAAATGAAAATCACCAAAAAGTTGACGTAAGGAAAAAAAATATATCGAAATGATCCAAAAAAAACAGACGAAATTCAGCAAAAATTTTCACCAAATATAGATGTATCTAAATATAATATCTGCCCAGACTTTCACACCTTAATCAAGTCACTCTTCTAACTCTCTTTTGCTTATCAAAGTGATATAATATGCTTTGAGTTATGTGTTTTTCCTTATGTTGTTATGCTAAATTCTTTACTGAATGAGAAAAGTTAAATTTATTGGACTAAATAAATTTGATAAAAGATTTTTGACTGTGTAACTCTTAACTTCTAGAGAATTAGCACCCTTGTAGTGAGTTTAATCAGAGTTTAATTTGCTTGTAATTGTACATTTGTTTAGATAAACACTCTGGCCGAACACGTACACAATCTGAAAGAAAGTTTTTGCTAGAGTTCACAGACAGCTTAACAACACTACATGAAGCTCTCAAAGGTAAAATTAATTGAAATAATATAAATGTTTTAACTTTTATGTAAATAAAAACACTAGTTTTGTAGCCATATGATAAGACATTCTCATACATTCAAAGAATACCAAATCCATTAAGCCTTTGACTGAATACGAAGATTTTTAATTATTAATCTAATCTGAATATTTGCTTACTAACTCTTATCAATTCTAAATAAAAAATATCATGCTTTTGAAAATATTTTAATCAAACATGAATTGATTCTTTGATTGAAAAGGTTTCGAATCTGGATCAGAGATTTTATAGTAAAAAGGTCTTGAATCGAATATTAAGCTAAATTATATTAATTATAATCAAATCTATTAAAAATATTATGGTTTTAAAAACTGTCCAAACAATAAATAAATTATTAATACTAAACAAGATTAAAGTTAGATCCAGGTTTAAGAAGAAGTGAATTTGACCCAACTCTAGCTATTTATGGTGATCTATATTATGATTGAGTGTGATACTTTAAACATAACTTAAGATATATTGATTATGATAAAATATAATTAATTCAAACTAATGGAGACCCTATTTGTTTGTCTTTTCAATGTCTGTATTATATCTGTGCCTGATCTTTACACAAGATTATTTGAGCGTGTGCTAGTCTTAATGTAAACTGTATACTCTTTAGACTTATCACGGGCCTGGAGTCACAAGCGGAGTATAGAACAGCAGTTGCCGACCAGCTTCCGAACGTCTGCGGACGACAAATGCTTGTCTGGTGAACGCTTTGTCAGCTGTTTCATCATCTGCAGGCAAGGTATCATCACTGTATCATGATCTGCTTGATGCACTGGGATGGTTAAAACGCTGGATAATTAAATTATTTCAGTTTTGTCATTATTACTTTCTCTCTTGACTAAGAATTTTCAGTTTTGTGATTCTTTTGTTCTCTTTTGATTAAAGCATTCATTTTTGTGATTCTTATAGTCTCTCATAGATAAAAATTTTCAGTTTAATGATTCTTTCTTTCTTTCGTTAATAAAAACTTCAGTTTTGTGATTCTTTCTTTATTTCACTATAAAAAAATCAATTTTACTATTTTTGATGTCTTTCATGGTTAAAAAAAATTTCATTTTTATGAGTTTATCTTTTCTTTTGACTAAGTAATTTCATTTGCTATAGTTAATCTCTACGGTTGAGCTCAATTTTGGCTAGTTTTATTATTTGGTCCTAATATAGATATAATTTATTTGGTTTATTCCTGTTGCTTCAGATAATTTAAGAGTTCTTGCAATACACGATTACATGCAGCGGTAAGCACTTGGACAAAGGTGTCGTGTCTTGTCTAGTTTGCCAGTAATGAGGAGGTGAACTGGGGGTATTTTTCCCAAAGGTTTCCCATGGTCTTAAATAAAATTGGTTTCCACTTAGGTGGCCATGTGGGCTAAGGCGTCACTCTTGCAATATACTAGACTGCCGATGACAGGGGTATCGAGGTTTGAATCCTGGTCGGGTGTACAGAGGGTGGTTTTCCCAAAATGGTTTTCCACTCTCCCTCCACACAAATGTGGTTACACTTTAAATTCAACCTTCTTCATCCTTAACTCATTATTGTAATTAGTACACATGCGTATAACCTGAACAGGTAGTAAGACGCGGTGAAAAAAAAGAGTTTTGCTAGTGTCTAAAAGTACTAGTTAATTTTCAGTGTGTTTTATGCAATGATTAATAAAACAAATAATCCTTATGTAAAGAACAACTTAGTCTATATTTAATTCAAACAAAACAAACATTATTTTATATATGTATCTGTTGGCAGCTCTCAGGGCTGCTATTGGATAGCCGGTCAGAGCTTTGTACGCCCCTTAGCAACGAGTTTCCTAGCGAAATATTGAAATATCCTCATCCTGCTGTTGTCGGAGTAAGTAAATATTATGGTTACATTTTTACTATTTGAACCAAACCCTCATTTTTTTGAAAAAATATTTGTCATGGTATAAATTACTTAAGTTGGTGCAAAGAAATGGCAAAGTTTAAAAGCCATTTTCATAGTCAGAATGAGTATGTCTCAAGTTCAGAGCTATACCAAATACAGGACGACGCCTACCTAAACTTATGGAATGGGCCAGTTTCACATATGAATCTGGTCCATTCCATTCTGATTTAGGTGGGTGCAATCCTGCAGTTAGTATAGGGCTGCACTTGAGCTGTACCCAATTTGACTGATAAAACTGGCCCAAATATTGTGGTTATAAGTAGGACATGTAACTGAGTATACTCAAAATAATTAATTTAGACCAAATTACTTTAGATTAAATGGCTTTCTGTGAAGTTTATTTTTAGTCCAAATGGATTTTAATTAAATTAATCTTTAGGAAATTTATTAAAGTATGTTTACATTGTCTTCAGAAACAGTCGCTATGATTTGTTATGATTTTATTAGGTTACATAATGTTATATTTAATTAAGTAGTATAAACTATAGTTTCTAAATACCTGTAGTCTTCTTTGAAGTTATTAAAACATGTCAAAAAACCTATGCTGCTCTCGATACTTTCAACAGAGTCGAAAACTTTCTTCCTTTCTCTGTTAAAGTTATCCTTGTCCCAAGTTTGATAGACTCATATTTTAATTGCCTTGATATTGTCCATGGTGACCTTACTGAAGAGCTTGCATAAAGACTTCAGTGACTAGATTGCATACATATGATTTATTTACTTACAATCTTTATCGCCGTGACCTGGCCGAAAAATTTATCATTAATGAAATGTGGGATATGGAGTGCCCTAAACACACACTTCTCGCACTTGTGCAGTGCTCCACAATTGCCTAGATCTTTGGCTTAGTACGCGATTGCCCTAGCCACCGAGTTATCCAGGAGTCGTTCCATGCCCAGGGTCGTTCTTCATTCATATTTCAAGGCAGAGTCTGTGATGGGCATGAGAAAACTATCAGCTACATCTGATTGATCAATTAAGATCATAAACTATCAGATAACGCAGCTACCTTATACTCAGGAGAGCATTATGCTGCCAATGATAATTACTACAATGATAATTTTACTAATGTGCATATCATGATGGATTAAATAGCCAAGCTATTATATTTTTAATCACGGTTATAACCACATCTAAATATCATATTCTTTAAATTGACACAAAAACACAAAAGGGAGAAAATGGAAATGGAAAATGGAAATTTTCCATTTTCTCCCTTTTGTGTTTTTTTTTGTTTCCTCTTTTAGGAAGTTGCGTTGCGCGTTTCACACTCCTCCCTGATGAGTTCCGATAGAATGAAACCTAGGTCGGGGGATTGGGTGGTGACGATCGATTTTCTTTAAGAGGCAGCCATTACCTCTGTCCAATGGCAGCAATGTACAGTGTGAACTGTGTTCTTCTTTTCATTGTAAACGCCAAATTGTGTTTGTTCCTTTTATATGTTCCTATCCAACTTTCCTATACCTTCTTCCAAATATGATTCAAGAATTGGGAAATAATTTTTTGGTTAAGGTTAATCAAACCCTATAATGTAAGAATAGACTTGATTTTTGGGGATTATGTTTTTGCACAGATTTATCTGATTGCCAAACCCTTCCTTCACCTCTGACAAGACGTGTATTAATCACAACTTGTGAATGTGAGGAATGCCAGGCCTCCACCGTGGTTCGGATTCCACGTTAAACTGTAGGTCCTCCATTTCATCTCACAATCACCCTACCATTACACATTAGCGTAAGTGCGTATAACCCGAATTGGTAGTAAGATGTGATTATTATTATTATTATTATATTATTATTATTATTATTATTATTATTATTATTATTATTATTATTATTATTATTATTATTATTATTATTGTGATGATGATGATGATGATGATAATGCTTATGTTTTAAAGACTTTATTTATCTTGGAAAGAAAGGTGTTAGTGCCTCAGACGAACAGCAGAAAATTGTCTTTCCTTAAAATTCCCTTCTATTGCTCTAGGAAGACGAGACGAAAGTAAAAGAACAAGCAGACAATGATGTGATGAGCCGGGAGAGTCTTAGCAAACAACTCTCTGGGGTGACCCAGCGAGCAACCAAGCTGGAACAGGAAAGGGAACACTGGAGGCTGGAGTATCAACTTTTGCAACTCAAATATGATAAGGCAAGTGCATGCGCCGGTGACTAGAGCTTTAAATAAATAACCCTTTTTTTTTAAATAAATCCTTAAAATCCGCTAATTCGCATCCAATGTCCTTATCCTGTGTTTGTCCCTAATGTTATTCCTTTTATATGTTCCTATCTAAGTTTCCTATCATCCTTTACCAATGTTCTTTTCCCTCCTTTTGTGTTTTTTGGTTTCCTCTTTTAGGAAGTTGCTTTGCACGTTTCACACTCCTCTCTGATGAGTTTCGATAGAATGAAAGCTAGGTCAGGAGATTTGGCAGTGACTATCTATTTTCTTAAAGAGACAGCCACTACCCCTTTGTCCAATGACAGCAATGTAAAGTGTGAACTGTGTTCTTCTTTTCATTGTAACATCCATATTGTGTTCGTCCCTTTGATATGTTTTCTATCCACTTTTCCCGTACCTTCATCCAAAAATAAGGAATTAAATACAATTTTAGAGGTTTGTGAAGTTAACCTACTCTTTAAGGTGTTTTGAACACACACATAGTTCTTAATAATAGTAAATTGCTTTATAACCTGCATGCAGATTATTTTATTTATATATTTTTTGTAATGAAGCAAAGCCAAATAAAATCTTTGAAAAAGTCTTAAAATTGAATTCATGTTTGAGTTTTTAGCTATTATTTTATGGTGAGAAAAGTATAGATTGTGTATATAACTAACTTTAAAAACCAAATAAAATTTGCAATATGTTTAAAACAAACACGACACTCATTCCCTTGCCATTAATTCATCACTGAAAAGTAAATCCTCAATTTCATTATGACAAATTTTTTGGCTGTGCTATCGACAACTTAGGGGATATAAATAATTAAGAGGGATGAATTCAATTTGTTTTTAACAATTGAAGAGAGGAACACAGTTCACATTTGGACACTGCTGCCAATAAACAAATATATGTGTATTATTATTTCAGAAACTGAATGAATTCGAGAACAAGCTGAAGGCAGGAAATTTGGAACGAAACAACATTCAAACTGCCTTAAACAGTTTTGACAGGTCAGCACCAACAAGTGTTACTAACATGGTAAGTAACATCTAACACGGTAAGTTTCTGTCTTGAGATAAAATACTTAAGTTTCTACAGCTAGTTACAGGTACAAAACTTCTACAGCTTTGAGCGACTGGTAGGAATCCATGTTTGGACAAATGTATTCTTCATGTGTTACAAAACTAGGTTATCTATAAGTGATTCGGTTTTTCCTATAGTTGCGATTCCAGATACCATTTATACTAAATGTTCTCAGAACTTTTAAACTGTAACTTACTCATCTATATTTAAAGATTGGCTCCTTTTACTATAGTTTACATTAAATTACTTCCATCCATTTACCGGTAATATATTTCTCGGTTATTGTTAGTCACGTGTTTATGATAAACATTTTTGTGTAAAAAATAAAAATAAGTTTTATAATTATTTTAAAAAAAACGTTAAAATTGTATTTATATGCCAAAAACGTTTATCTAGCTCTGACTTACGGTGTATATCTAACTTGATTGTTAGAGCAAAATAAATTTTAACTGGCCCGTGCTCGCAAAGGTCTAGGCTTGTATAGAAAAAAGAAGTATTGATTTGGTTATGATTTCACATTAGAGCAATTTTTTTTTTTTTTGCATTGCACCTTTTTAAAGACCAATTAATAATTAAAAAGTCCTCTAATCTTTGGATTCTTATTCTTAATCAAATTTCACATACTTGCTGGCCAATTAGATTCGTATATTCAAATATCATATTTTATTCCGTTTGGTTTCAGCTCGGCAGTCTAGATTGTCCTCTTCCTCCGTTGCAGGCTGAAGCGGAGGCCAGGGAACAGGAAGTAAAGAACTATTTCACCAACAGGATCAATGAGCTAGTTGTTGTCTCTCAGGAGACTGAGACCAAGGCCGCCATTTTGGCTGGAGAGGTAACTTTTTTGTGTGCCCATGAATGTATCTAGGAAGGAATGGGAGAAATTGTGTCGTTCAATTTATCAGGAGAGCAGGTTGAACAATACATTTTGGGAAAACCATTTTAAAAAATCTAATGGTTACTACCCTCAGGGAATAAAATCTTGTATGAATATGAATGTCCAACTCAATTATCAACTTTAAAATTCGAGTTAGTGAAAGTTCTGGTATCTAAACATACTGGCAATTGTCAGATTTGGATTATTTTTAATTTTGGCTTTAGATAGGCAAATTGTAAATGTACTCAACATGACTTTTCTTTTTTAATGATCATGCTCAAATCAAACACGGCCATTTTGTTGAAGTTTTTTCTACTGTTTACTTTTTTTTTCAGTACGCTATACAAACAAATAACATACTCTTAATGTGAGGTTGGATGCATGGAAAAATGTTGAAATTGAGCTTGAAATTTAAAAAAACGGGGACTCTTTTACATATTTAGTAAGAACCAAATCAGAAAGTGTCTAGATTTACTTTCACAGGTTCATATGCCAAGTCGTGTGTTCTGCATATTATTTTTTTCACCGTGTTTTACTACCTGTTCAGGCTATCCACATATAACTACAATGTTGGGCTAGGGTTAATAAAGGTCACATTTAGAGGAAATTCGTCAGATTTAGCTTGGAAGGAAAGAAGAATATTTTTTAATTAAAAAGACAACCTAGGTGTGCCTGACATCCTTGCCAGCAAACCAGTCTTTTAAGAACTTAATATTTAGTCTGTATGCCCACAGATGTGGGTCAGACAATTTTGATAGTGCAAAGATAAATACCTATAATTGTCATTGTTGGCTGCTTCAAATATATTTGTATTTGTCTGTTAATTTAAATCATTGCACACTCCCTGTAGTGGTTTAATTGTCAAAGTTTTAGCTCTTGCAATATATTGTATTGCTGATGACTTGAAGATCAGGATTAAAATCCTGGTCTAGTGTACTTTTTGTGGTTTTAGTTAAATGGCTCCCCAGTCTCCCTCCACACAAATGCGGGTAAATAAGTCATTTCTAGTTGGTATTGTCAATGAAGGGTGCTAACAGCCCCTGTGCAGTGTTCCAGCCTGCAGCATCGACTGGAGCTCTGCCAGTCAGGGAAGCAGCAGAGTGCGGAGGATCTCTCCGAGGCCTTGGAGAAACTCACACGACTGCAGGAGGAGCTGCAGACCACGACTGAGAACTATGAGGTGCAGCTTAGCATCATGTCGGAACATCTCGCCAACATGAATGAAAAGCTCACCCTCCAGAGAGATGAGATCGACCAGCTCAAGTACCAGCTTACCAACAAGGTGAGGGGTGGACCACATTTACTCTTTGGGGGACTCTGATCTGGTTGGACTGGAAATAATTTTTATACTACAGATTCTCTACCTTACTCTCTCGCCTTTTTTTACCCATTGCATCGCACTACCTGTCTGGACTATCAAACATTATTAATGACTTAATCTATGGAGCTATGAACCACAAGGTAATGTAAAGGAAATGCACCCACACATTAGTGGTGATAAGTATATGGGTAAACTACCTTTTGCATCTAATCAAGATTAAAACATTGCCACTGGCAATTAAATCTAACTCCTGCGATATTATGATAACAGGTGTGAAGTATTTCAAATGGTGTTCACTTTGCACACATTCCTGTTTCCAGCCTTTGGCCTCGGTCAGTTTTTTTATACAAGCCATAAAATTTCCACTACCAGCTTGCTAGGCCTGTCGTAGCTTCATATGCCTTATAATCTAAATTAAGACTAGGAAATGCACAATATCCAGTCCCCAGCCATTAATTCTTCACTGTGAAAGGCTAAAGCCACATTTCACCAATGATAATTTTTTCAGCCATGCCAGGAATTGAACCCGGGAGGGGGCTCAATAGTCATGCTACTGACTGAGCTAAGGTGTCGGGTTAAATGGTGTTAACTGCAATTAATTTAGTTCTGAACTTAAATTTTTCATAAAATAAAAATTTTAAGCAATTTGAGGTACTAATGAAATGTGTCCACCTTTCCTATACCTTCTTCCAAATATAATACAAATACCTCATAAAGCGAAAAGAGATTTTCCTTATAGAGATACATTATATATTCGCATCCAATGTCCTTTTCCTGTGTTTGCCCTTTATGTTATACCTTTTACATGTTCCTATCTATGTGTCCTATCATTCTTTACAATTTTCCGTTTTCTCCTTTTGGTGTTTTTTTTTTTGTTTCCTCTTTTAGGAAGTTGTGTTGCACGTTTCACACTCCTCCCTGATGAGTTCCGATAGAATGAAACCTAGGTCGAGGGAATGGGCGGTGACGATCGATTTTCTTTAAGGGGCAACCTCTTTGTCCAATGGCAGCAATGTAAAGTGTGAACTGTGTTCATCTTTTCATTGTAAAAGCAATATTGTGTTCGTTCCTTTTATATGTTTCTATCCACCTTTCTTGTACCTTCTTCTAAATATAATACAAATACCAGATAGTAAGATTGGTGAAAATTATGTTAAGGTTATTGATTTGGGTATGTCCGGTCGTAAATGAGTTCAGACAGGAAAGGTGGAGGAGAAGAGGTGAGGGAGAGCAAGGAGAAGCTAAAGGACAGGTCTGAAGAAAAGAAGAAGATGGCGTCAACTAGTCAAGGCAGGAAAGGGGATGAAGAAAAGAAGAGAGGAAAGAGGAGGAAGAGAACAAGATCGCGCAGGAGGAAAATAGGAGCTTGGCAACATTTAAAAAAAAGCTCAAGGAGGAGGAAGAATTCATCAGGGCTAAATGCAACAAGGACGGCAGGGTCAACAAGGCTGACCTCGGGGAAATTATTGATAAGACGGCAGAGCTGATCCTCACGGCTCTGCACCAGGAGGGAAAGATAAACATGTTGGAGGAAGAGAATAGTAGATTGAGGGAGGATATAAAGGGTAACAGGGTGGGGAAGCCAGGACCAATGTCCTTTGCATCGGTGGTGACCTCGGGGGTTTCCAAAAGGAAGCAAGAAATGGTGGTTCCGTCTCAGGGGTAAAGTAGGTACAAGGCGGTGTTAGTCACATCCCTGCAGGGGAAGGACACCAAAGAAATGAAGCAGACTATTATGGGGAGAATTTATCCAGTCAAAGATCGAATTAAAATTAAAGCAATAAGACCCGCGGGGAAGAAGCTTATTATCAAGGCAGAAACGGAAGAGGGCATTAAGAAAATCTCCGAACATAAGGAGTTAGCCAAGTCTATGATGTGCGAAGTACCAAAGAGGAGGTCACTGGTGACCTTTGATTTTGACAAAGCCATGACGGCAGAGGAATTAGCTAAACAGACATACCAGCAGAATTTAGCTGATATGATGAAAAAGGAATAATTTTTTGAAGAATTCAAACCTAAATTCAGGACCAGACCAAGGGACAGACAGGTGGTTAATAGTGTGGTGGAGGTCTCTCCCAAAGTAATAAATGAGCTGCTGTCAAAGAGAATTTACATCTCGTTCGGGGTGGTGTCCATTAAGGACTACGTGGTAGTAACCAGATGTTTCAAATGCAGAGACCTCGGCCACATTATGGCCAACTGTAAAAATGACGTGTGTGGCAGATGTGGGAAGTTGGGGCTTAAACAAAAAGATTGCGAAAGCAAGGAAGAGGTTTGCCTTCCGTATGCTTCGATGAAGCGAACGGAAAAGTGCAAGAAACCAAACTCCTGTGACTGCCCCACACACCAAATGCTCCTGAGAAGACAAAAGACAAATAGAAAGAAGTGACTATGGTACTTGACATCTTGACTCAAATACTAGGAACACTGAAAGAGATTGACATGAAACTAGATAGACTTAGTAGGGGAGAAACAAAGCCTGACAGGACGGAGAACAGAACTAAAAGATCTTCGTCCAAACGAGCAAGAAATCTAAGGAGAGCAGCCATTCACAGGGAGAAACTTTTATCCAAACAAAGTGCAGGAGGACAAATAGCATCTGATGCCAATGAGGTAAAGATAAGAGAGGAAGAAAATCCTCGACTCATAGTGGTGACCCAATGCAAAACAAATCACAAGATGGTAAGACTGGAGGAAACAAGAGAAATGAATGTGACAATGTGGAGGGCACTCGCCGAATGTAGGATTCCGATGGCATCGGTGGTTATGGGGATTATGGTTGGGAGGGAACTCGTGAGGGTCGATGAGGCAGAGCCTTAGTCCACATCTGGACGACAGAGTTCATGGAGGCATCACTGTGTTTTTTGGCTAACAATGGACCTGTTGCAACCAGATCGTTCTATAAGGACATAATTGTAGAGAACTTCATTGTAAGGCTCCTCATACAAAGTTGCAAATACAGCTATGGAGCAATTGAGACCTATTGCACACGATCTGGACACAAAGCATATGGTTACAAACATATAGCGGCAAGTAAAGGTAAAGATTGCCTAAGGTATTATGAAATTGTAGTCTCTGGACTCATTGGTGTGTCGTCTACGACGAGGTTTTTCAACAAAGGTGAAAGAGATAACATTGGACACCCTGTAGCAAAGAGGGTGGTCGAGCGAGAGTCTATTGTGAGTCTCGTTGGTCCTACCTGACCTATGCCATGCTGGGGGCGCTGATAGGCTATTCATGAGTCCGAACCCTGACAGTGAACCGGTCTTCCGGTTCATTGGGGACTACTTTAAATCACGAGTGAGGAATCCAAATAAGACCTTTCCTAAGAGTTAGGTTGATCCTATAGATGCTATTCTGTGAAGCATATAGAATATTCGTTGAAGCATCACGGAATGTTCCATCTTCAAGTCGTGGGATTTGGCCTGGGAGTGTGAAGTATTTCAGCCCATCAAAACGACATTTTTATGAGGTAATAGGGAAAGTATGGAAAGCTCTATAAGACCTATGGACCCTGGAAAAATTGTATGCTCGAGTTGTTGGGATGGAGGATGCTATAGGACCACTTCGCGGACCATGATAGGATACTTAAAGACACTGGGATCCGTGTTATATCCAACGAAGGGTGCATATGAGTAATATGGGACAGGGAACAACTGCTTGGTCACTTCCTACCTTTGGCAAGGGAATAGTTGGCCTGGAACGAATTTTGGGGTGGCAAGTTCTCCTCCACTGGGGACTCGGTGGCAGCATCATCTACCTTCATCTCCCAAGTGCATAGTGCATTCTAAATCAAAGACTCACCAGGAACATAAGCATCATAGGAACAGAATATGGCAAAGGTGATGTGGCATTGGTCCCTGTGGAGGGCGGAAGAAGAGCTAGAAACAGCCAAGCCCAAGGCAGATCTGGGAATAAAACCCAAAGCAGAGTTTGAAACTTTGGAGGAAGGGTTAGGATATGGAAAGGAAAAGGAAGAGAATGATTTAATGGTTAGGATGACCAGCCAAGGTAGCCAAACAAGGGAAAATAACGTCCCAGGGATGAAAATGGAGGAAGGAATAGGAGATATCCCATCCGGGCATACGGAGTGTTCGACGAGACATAGCATCACTTTCCCAACTCCAGAGTTTCCTTGATAGAATATAGCTAAGATCCATCAACCTGACCACAGATGTGGCCAGTCTGAGAGGAATAGTTGGAAAAAGTCTTCAAAAGAAGAGATGAAGTATTTGATTAGGAAGACATTACAAGCAATTAGTGCTAGCACACGGCCGGAAAACCCTCTGTTCCAGTGTACCATAACCCGGATGCTATGCGCACACTTATAATCCATAACCCACATTTTGGGGTTTTTTTTTCTCTCCTGGCAATGGCTTTCTTCAAAATTCATATCGGATAGTTTTAGCAAAAAATCTATACTGGTGTAAATAAAAGTTAAAGAAGCAAAAACAAACATTTAAATTGTCTAATTTAAATATATATAACCTGCATAATGACTTCACAGTTCAAGGTGTCACACTCACAATAGGCTGGATTGCCCGCTGACAGTACGGTCAAGGTTCAAATATCAAACGGGTACATTGGGAGTGGTTTTCCCATTCCATCTCCATGCTAATACAACGTTGTCCTCCTAATTCTTGAATATTTGCTTAATTTGTTTTGTTAATAACCTGATGATGTATGAACTGATTACAAAAATTTAAAAATACTTTTAACTTTACACCTAGTGTCAATAATGATTTTTATTGTTGTCTGGATTTTAAAGAAGCTTGGAGAAGCTTCAAAATCAGGATATTCAAATAAACTTGGTATGTTATGTTGATAGTTTTTAGTTGTCTTGCCAAAGTTTTGAGTAACAAGAAATCAAAATAATCTTAGTATGGATCCCTGAAACTAGGGATGGGCCCTAGAATCTCTTGAATTCTTAAGGATATTTAAGATAATTTTGGATTCAAGATTAAAATCCTTAAAACTTTTTTTTTCAAGTGAAATTCCTTTGAGAGCTCTAATACTGCTTATTGGGGTTTCAGAACCAATTATAATTACATAATGAACTTAAAAACCAGGACCCAGACCAGTAATCTAACATTTAACTAAATATATGACTTATAATTTATGGGTTCTAAGAAAGAATGTTAACATTTAGTCACTATTTTATTTTATATTACTCTATTATATTTTCTCTTATGTTCATAATTTTTTCCAAGATTCAGATTCAAGATTCAGGATTCGAAGGTAAATTGGAGATTCGGATTTGATCCAACTCTACTTGAAACCATTAAGAATATTTGAGAATTTGAGAAAATATCAAATATGACATTTGAAAAAATACCTAGTTTGTTTTTCAAAATTTGAATTTGAATTAGTTTAGAAGCTATATTACAGCTAACCAGCTGCTTCAGTGGCCGAATGGTCTTAGGTGTCAATCTTGTGTTTGAATGGCTCTGCTGAAAAAGAGATCGGGGTTTTAATCTCTGTGGGGTCTACTGAGGGTGGTTTTCTCATTCTCCTTCCATGTAAATGCGGTAGGTTACCTATAAATATTTCCTTCTTCATCCTACCTCATTAGAATAATTATCAAATATGCGTATAACCTGAACAGGTAGTAAGCTGCGGTGATAAAATTTGAATACTGCTTATTGGAATCCAAACCCCAAAATAATTATAGGATAGACTTAACTAGACCTAGACCATTAATTTAACTTTAACATAATAAATTAATGTTTTAGTGAATGGAATATAACAACATTGTTAACATTTAATCACTATTTATTATTTGATCATCATTATATTAATAATTTTTCTAAGATTCAGATTCTTAAAATATTAGATTATCCCAACGCTAAATAATCATACATATTACAAAACTGTCTAAATAAAACATACTATCCTTATTATGATCTTAAGAATTTAAATATAAATAAAAATAAAATATTTAAATTTGTTATGAATATTACGCTATGCTCTTTGCCAGGGATCAGGGAATTTGGAGTCTGGCCAACTTACCACTGTGACAAGCTACTTTTAAGCTAAGTTGAAAAAATTCTATGAAATTTTCTTTTTCTTTTCAGCCTAGTCGAAAAGGAAAGCAGAAATAGAAGATGCTGTGATATTTGAAAACAAGGATTCAGTTGTAATTAAAGAACATCTTTGGTTTGATGACACATTCCAAAATCAAACTATGTTTGGGGAAAAAAAAGTTATTTTGTTGGGTGAGATAAAAAAAAGAGGGGGGGGGGGGATTTTTGATCTTTCAATAAGGCTGAGGGCTTTTTATGTTGAAGAACATTTGGGTGTTATTTTTAAGTCCACTATATAAACAGAAAGTTTTATGTGTAAAGTGCAGCTAAGTTCATGGTATTATGCAGCCATAAGATGTATTCTGTTTGCTAGTTTATTGACTTTAGTATACACCCCATGCTCTTGATTAAGAAAAACGGTAGCATATAGCTCGAACATGTATTAAGACGCGGTGCTAAAAAAAAATCGTCTATAAAAGCTCATAAGTAAAAAGCCTTAAAAAATATTGTTAGTGTTTGTGGAAATATGCTGTGCTAGTCATAGTTGTGTCTTCAAAAAAATTAATTATCTCGAAACTTGGCAGAAAATATATTTTAGTATCACTATAAATATATTTATATTTGAAAACAATGTAAAGATATTTACAAAATAATGTGATAGGAAAGTAATTAAACCCGCAAGAAAAGTTAGGTAAGCCTTGATACAAACAAGTAAACATCATTTCATTTCTTCATACTTAGTATACACGGTATTTGATTTTCTATCAAGGTCTAGCCTGACAATCCTTTCAGATTGGCTTCCTTTCATATTACTTACATTATTTTACAGTGTTTTTACAATGTTTTCAAATATTGCTTTAGTTTGTTATTCAAGAGACATTAAGGAAGTATAGGAAGCCAAGGCCTATGCACGAACCTGGAAAACTACATTTACATCACATCTATGGAGCTTGGATCCTTAAGGGTTTTTTTATGGTCCTAGGTCCTCTTTCCTTTTTCAATTAATCCATTAATTTAGCACTATTTTTCCCTTTATTGAAGAAGGGGACTGATGTATCTCGAAAATTTCATGATTATGTGTTATGTTATGTTTTTAATTCTGAACTTTTAAGACCTATAATTTTCTGGTGTGTAGGCTTTGCCCTTCTATACTCTTTTCAATATTTAGTTTAAATTGGCCTTTTGGTGATATCATTCCTTTGTTCAATTTGATATATGTAATTTGAGGTGAATATATTTCACAATAAACTTAATATGGTAGTGAAGATGTTACAGATAAATTTTATTAGGTATTTCCAAGCCAAATTTAAATTTTTAGAAAACTAAATAATGTGTATTTTAACAGGTGTATTAATTCAGTAAAACTGGTTACAAATAATGATAATGAAAATCAGGGATGGTTCCTTTAAATCCCTCATTCTTAAGGATATTCACTATTCGAAAAAAAATTTCAGATTCGCAATTTTAAAACATAAAAAAAAATTAATTCTTCAAATTTTGAATATGAATCATCGTCTAATAACTAGACCCGAGACAAATAATGTATCACTTAATGTAAACAAAATCAGAATTTAGTAGGGGAAAAAAATCATATTTTCTAAGATTTGATTTCAGATTCAAAATTTGTAGGAATTGCAATTAATTCTGATTTCTAACCAAACAGTTTGAAATATAAATCAATACCTTATGGAACAGGAATAAGTCTTGTAAGTTTAAAATGTTAAATCAATTTATTATTAGTTTACATTATTTTAGGAGTATAGGCCACTATCATTTACATAACACAAATCAATCCTTTTTAAATGCTTTATTATTTGTTGTTTTACTATGTCATAAAATTTCCAGTAAAATCAAGAGTTATTTGGCGAATATGATTCATTATCGATGCACAAATAACATCTCGATTATTATTAATTGGTATCTACATTAGTAGACCTTGGTGATTAAACATTATTTAATATCTTATTTAATTGTTAATTCCAGAAGAAACGTGACAAAAATGATCAGTATTATTTTTAACTTGAATAAAATTCACCTGAAAATACATCCATCAAAACTTTAAGTAATTTATTTCTAAAAATGCATAAGCTTATTGGGCTGCTTCATGAAATTGTAATGTTTTGATGTTTTATTAAGTTATTTAATGTGTATACAGTACTAGAACTATTATGCAATAATAGAAACTATTGGCTAGTATTTTTACTGTTTTCAAAGATTTTTTTTCTTTAATCATAATTCCAATCACTCTTTCCACTTATTTCTGCCTGTGATATTATCTATTTTGCTTGTAATTTTGAACAAATATCTCTCTTTAGGTATAAAAAAAACCATTTGATTAAGGTCTCTTTTAAGGCTACAAGTATATGTTTTTGGAAAATGAATTCATAAGCCTGAGGGAGGAAAATGTAAGAATGTTTATTTTTTTATGCGAATATAGAATTTTCTAATAGATTTAAATTAAATTTGTTAAAAGCAAACACCAATATTTAAAGTGTTTTTAGTTTTGATCAGAACATCTTCCTTTAAAAGCATGTGAGAACGATTATTTATTTATGCCTCTAACCAACATTTATAACGAGATGAGTAAACTTTGCTGCCTTGAAAAAACTGTGTTATGAAGACAAGTAAGAGTTTCAAAACTCTTCTATAACATTGTTTTATGTAACTAGGAGTGTGCGAGTAGGCATACTTTAACTTCAAGTCGAGTTTGAGTGAAAACATTGAATTATACTCATAGTTTGAGTAATATAAAACAATATTTGTAACCGAAGTGTTTCGAGTTGAATTTCTGCCTTGCCATTACCATAGCCATAATCCTGGTTTTTTAAGAGTTATAATAAACAATTCCTGATTGTCAACCATTATTTAAAATCAGATAAAAGGAAAGATTTATAGTTTGTTAATTATGAATTAATATCATCAAATTGAATCAAATTTATTAAACTTAAAATTTTTGAGATAAACTTTCAAGCTGTGTTCAAAAACTATTTAAACTTGACTCACAATTAATCTTTGAGTCCTCGCACATCCTTACATGTAACTATTAGTGTAGGTATGTTCCACAACATTGATTCATATAAGACATAACTATTATTATTGAAGAATATAACTTAAAATTCTTCTCTTAACACAGAATTTAATTCTTAAATGAACAAAGTTTATCTAAGTAAAATATTGTGCTTTGACTATTGCTAAGGATTGAGTTTTTTTGTGGTTGTTTTGTTTTTGCTACAGTAATTAAAATGGACCCTTTTTCTACATAATTTTTCATTTAATTGCTGTGTACATGATTGTTTTGTTACAATATTTATTTAAAACTATTTATAAATACAATATGTATATAAATTTATATATTACAAATAAATAACTAGGAAAACAAACTATTATGTTAATGTTATCTAATGGCATATAATCCACTCTAGGATTAAAAAGAACACATTTACATATAAAACAAATGGTATAAATGATCATTCAAACACTAGCTAAAGACTTTAATTATGGGTCATGAAAATAAATTATTACTATGGCATAATTTTGAATACGTCTTTTAGTTATAATTTGACATGATAGTACCAATGTAAAACAAGTGAGATTGAAATCAAAAATACTTTCCTATTGCTGGGCACACAGGTTTAGACATCATGGTCAGGTTTACTAATGATGGGGAAGTTAAGATTTATCATAGTGAGGTGGCGTTTTCCTTATGCCGGGATCACGATCAACTTAGCGTTAACTTAACGTAACTTAACGTAACGTATGTGTGATCACGATTCATGTAACTTAACGTAATAACTCGAGCCAAACATCTTCATTCTCAAGTATGATCTGTGATTTGTACTAGTTTTACAGTGATGATCTGTGAATGTTTATAGTTTTCAATCGATATATATTACAAATTTTTTTTGATAAATTTAGCTTTCCTATTATAGTTTAATTATTTTGTTTCAATGTCTGATCACTAGAACTAAAGCTAAAAAGTAGACCTTGGTCTTAAAACCAACAAATGAGTTTATAAATATCCCTGATGACGTCACTCGCATAATAATTGGCTGGCTAGATCATGAGATACCCTTCAAGTAACGTAAAGTAAAGTAAAAGACCTCCCAGGACATCTCTTAACTTAACGTTGACTTGCAGTTAACTTAACGTAAGTGCATCGTGATCGCTTCCATTTAAACACACTAAGAGATCCTTTACGTTAAGTTACATTAAGTTAAGTTTAAGTTGATTGTGATCCCGGCATTAGTGATTTTCTACTCCCCCTCCACAAAAATGTGGATTCATTTTCTATGAATTCTTCCTTCCTCATTGGTACATTGGTGTTTGAGTAAAATGTGGATAGCCATGATGGGGAGTAAGACGTGGTGCAAAATACAATAAATGAATAATATAGACCTACTATTTTCTATTTATTTTTTAAAAATGCATTGATAGTCATGCTAAGGATCAGTGAAATCAGGTGGGGAGTGATGAAAAAAGTTAGTTTAGTTCTTTCTAAATATACTAGGTCAAACATTTGTAAGTTATTGTGAAATAATAATATATAAAGTATTGTATATTTTCTTTGGTTCTTAAGCTTTGTTTGAAACTCCCGTGTTGTTTTGGAAATAAAGTTTTAACTCTAAAGAATCCAAAGAATCACCTTATAGTAAAAAAAAAAGTCCACATGGTTTTAAGAAAATTATTTTCTTTGAATAGATATAAATACATGACATTTTTAAGAAACTTAGTATATGTACTTTTCACAATTTGTAATCAGTCTAGTTTTAATGGAGTTAGAATTATAATCGTTAATACTAATCTAGTTTTATGGCGAATGAGGCGCCGCACGAACATCCCTGCTCAGCCAACGGGTTTTTAACTATGCGGAACGCAGAACGGATCAACTCTTCATGGTATTCTATGGTCGCGCCGCGAACATAGTCCAATGATATCTCATCGATGACCACTTTGGCTCCACCTTTCTCCATCACCCTGAATGAAACATTTTGTGGTTAGAACAAGGAATCACCGGTAGGGTTGGCTCTGTGTAAATTTATACCACTGATATATCTTCTGACTGGGGAGGTCGAAATATAATTCAAATCAAGGCCGCACACACTGGCGCTGGTTTCATACACTATTTTCCTATCTCCTCAGGTGAATCCTCGTGCATTTTCTTAAAATATACTTTACTCATACTGTGAATTCAAACTAGTGTTTCATATTGTAAAAAGGGGCAGTAAAACTTGTAGCCATAAAAAAATCATTCCTGTTACTTTATAAGTTAAACACAAACATAATTTTAAAATAAATGTAAACTGTGACTGTCTATTTAGTGAACTAATGTTCTCAATACTTCCAGCTTCTTCAAACTCAATTCTTGTAGCTGATAGGACATTAAATAAAGTATAAAACCTTCACCTTAACACCCCCAGCAGAGGCTCATAAAGTTATATTTTTGGTCTGGAGAGCAAATGGAAAACCACCATAGATTTTAACAGCTGGTTGGAATTGAACTTTAGGGCCAGTTTCATAATCAAACTTAGCATGCCTAAAGTGCGAGTCAATACTAAATACAGGACGACACCTACTTAGAGCAAAATGGAATGAGCCAGTTTCGCATATGAAACTGGCCCATTCCATTCAATTTCAGGTAGGTGACGTTTTGTATTTAGTATAGCGCCGCACTTGAGGCGTACTAAATCTGACTATGAAACTGGCCCTTAGCCACCTGTGTTTTAGCATGAATATTTTCTATCCCTTTGCGAGTCACATACTCCTTTCAGAGCCATAGCTTAAACCCCTTCCAGCTCTCTGTGGATAAAAAAGGTAACCAATAGCTTCTATCAGGTAAAGTATAAACGATTATTACAGATTTTAGCAAATATCCAGTGGCAAGTTAAACAAGTCATGGCAGAGAGAGAGAAAAGCTTGTAATAGTATATGATATCAAATCAAAAACTTTGTTAATTTGTTTATCAGACTAATTTAAGATTAATAAAACTTTATGGTATTCCATGTACACCTGGGGTTTCAATTATCACCGATTGGGGAACACTGTTCTAAAAGAAAGAAGTTGGTTACCATCCACCTGTCCCTAAGTAAGACGTGAAGGGGATCTCTTTTAAAAAAAATAGTATACTTCTAGAAGTTATCTGGTATAATGATTTGGAGTCCAACCCCATTTGTTAATGTAATCAGTTGAATCACTTTATAGAAGTCTGTATTTCTTAATCAAGCAAAGAGGTTGTACATACACATCATCATCCTTAATCTTGCTGTCTAGATCAAACTTATACTGGAACCCTGAGCAGCCTCCACCTTCCACGGTGACCCTCAGAAGACTGCCATCAGTGTTGGCGATCTCCTTGAGGCGCTGGACACAACTGTCACTGATGTGAAGTGGTTCAGAGGGATGATCCCCTTTCGCGTTGGGAGCACTGGAATTCCAACGAGCTCTACAACAAACACGATTTTCAATATTATTTCCGTTTAGTTGGTATCTGAAGAGAAGATGCGTGTGTGGAGGGGTAGTATTGTTTGCCCCTTCCACCTATCAAGTTTAATAATTGTAGTGACTGCCATAATCATATTAAAACATTATATCTCTTTGTGTTCATGATACTCTTAGAAAGATAAATTAAAGTTCATGTTTGTCCTATTTATTGCCTGGGCTATACTCATTTTAATTAGGTTAGTGGGGGTAGGTATTGTTGCATCACATTTTAAAAAAAGTATTATGTTTTATAATTAATTTGCAGGTGATTAATTTACTATTAAACAAAAAGTAGAAAACAACTGACACTTTTTGTTATACCATAATTTTAATTATTATTATTATTATTAACACTGCGTCTTACTACCCGTTCGGGTTATACGCACTTATGCTAATGTGTAATGATAGGGTGATTGTGAGATGAAATGGAGGACCTACAGTTTAACGTGGAATCCGAACCACGGTGGAGGCCTGGCATTCCTCACATTCATAAGTTGTGATTAATACACATCTTGTCAGAGGTGAAGGAAGGGTTTGGCAATCAGATAAATCTGTGCCGGGACGGAGGATTGAACCCCGGACCCCCAGCACAGAAGTCCGACACCTTACCCCTAGACCACCAGGTCACCCTAATTTTAATTAATGA
This sequence comes from Timema podura, assembly GCA_033556935.1. Lineage (NCBI taxonomy): Eukaryota > Metazoa > Arthropoda > Insecta > Phasmatodea > Timematidae > Timema > Timema podura. The sequence continues at coordinate 13,977,668 of JAVRXN010000008.1, forward strand.
TAGGAAACATTTTCGCTGTATCTATGATAACATTTCACAGAGCCCAATCTGAATTTGGGAGGCTTAAGTGTGAGTTCTGTCCAGGTTTGTTGAGGGTAAATAATATGCATTGGGAAAATGCAGAAAAAATGCTGAAAGAATATAGATTTTGGGCATTTAACTACAAGATTTAAATAGTATCTACTATATTCACCTGAAAAAAGATGTATACACTGTGCATCCTTACAAAATACATAACAAACATTGTACCTTTGAGAACCATTCCTTAAAAATAACCTTCCTAATCTTTAAACCCACTAGCATAATTAGTACATGAGCGTATAACCTGAACGGGTAGTAATAAACGGTACTAAAAAAAATAGAGATGGAACACTCGAATCCCGAGTCCTCTAATAAATGTCATCAAAATAATAAACATTGATAAGCTCATGTAGTCTGATTCAATGATAAAGAGTTCATGGTTTGAATCCTGGTACAGTGTACTGATAGTGGTTTCCTCCTATATGGTCTTCCACTCTCCCTTCACACAAATGTGGATTCATTTCTAATAAATTCTACTTTACTCTCAAAATTTATCTAGTTTTTCATAAATCTTTGTTTACAAACACCTCAAGTACTACTTATATATGAAAACATATTTTGAAAAACACAACTTAATTTACATCACAATTCCCAGGTGAACACCCTGGCTGAATCAAGCACTGCGTCTTACTACCCGTTCAGGTTACGCACCTATGTACAAACTAAACTAATATGTTAGGGTTTAGGAAAGTTGAATTTCAGAGGAAGTGTATCCACATTTGTGTGGGGGAGAGTGGAAAACCATTCAGGAAAAAACCACCCTCGGTACACCCGACCGGGATCGAACCCTGATCTCCCAGTTTTTTGCCGTCTAGTCTATTGCGAGGGTAGCGCCTTAGACCATGCAGTCACCGAAGCGGGTCTTTGATAGTTATTAGGGGTATTCCAGTAAAATGAAATCCACCGTTAGAGAGTCTGGTTTAAATCCCTAAATCAATTAAATTTCATGCTGTGGGGGTATTAGGAGTGGGTTCAGACACATGTATTGGGTGATTATAGGAGTAGTTTTAGTTGACAGATAAAAAACTGCTTAATTTACTCTCATGTTTTTATACACTACCATGACCGTCTTTAGTAAAAAGTTGGAATACTGAAGTATGAAGTCTGGTCAACTTCACGTGCTCAGCAGTTCAGTTTGTTTTCTTGTGCAAAACTTTTATTTATTATGTGATTTTTTTTGTTTGATTTGATAAGTATGGGTATAGTATGCGTGTTTCGCATTAACATACTACTATTTAAACTTTAGACTTAATTACCATAAAAATTATAATTAGAGATGGGACGAATCTTATATTTTTCGAATCATAATTTCAAAACCATATCTTATTTTTTTCGAATCCAAATTCAAATCCTCGAATCTTTAAAAATGTACAATTTTATTTAAAGTGAAAATATTTAAATTTTATTTTAAAAATGTTGTTTAAGGCTTGGCTCCAATGACAAAATTATTTTTTTGTTTGCCATGTCTATTACATCATAAACAACAAAGTGAACACTTTTTTTTTATAAATTAAATAAATTCATTGAACATTTTTTTTTTCCATTTTTGTGTTTTTATTATTCTCCAAAATACACAAATCTTTTAATTTATTTTACCAATAATTGCTTAAAATTGTTATTTGAAGTCAACATCTTCTTAACTGTATTCGAGATACTTTTTTGAGATTTTATGAATCTCGAATCTCTTGAATACTAAAGAACTCAAGTGTCACATCTCTAATATGTTATGATAGCTAAATAAAATGCCAAGAAAATATGTATGCAAATAATATTGTGTTCCCAACTGTAGTAGCAATAAATGTTTCATAAAGTCTTCAAGCTGTATAAATGTTTTTTTAATTTCCCACTTGGTGAAGATTTAACCAAAATTGATTATAGAGATTCCCAAGGAGACGAATGGCCACAGTCATCAAAAATCTGGTACTAAGCCTAAAACAATTTAAAATAATGATAAACACGTTGTTTATAAAAAGAAGAATGGCTGTGTGCAATAATACAGAAAATATTGTCTCATTTTAATTCCAGGGGCAATTTCCTTGAATAATTCCTTCTTTGACTTGGTTATAGAAATTTAAATTGCCAAATTGCTACCAACACACCCAATACATAAATCTTTATATTGTAGATTTAATATAATTTATTAAATATGCACTTAATGACTGGTGTATTGCTTTGACAGTTAACTACAAACCGATAACTTAGAACAGTGGTTCCCAAACTCCGTGGGACACTTATGGGTACGCTTTAGAGAGAGCTTAATTTTGTCCACATTTATTTTTATTTAACTATTAATTTGAAACTAATTTTAAAATCAATAATGCACTCTAGTAAACCCCCTCCCTCAAAAAAAAATCTACAAAGTTTTTAATATGAAGCTAAGAGATGGCCTTGTATCAAACTTCAAATAACTTAATGAGGTATTCGTTTTTCAAAACTTTTACAGGGAAGGACAACTCAAAATTGCTTCTAAAGGCATTTAATTTTAAAAAAATTCTGGGAGAATATCAAAGTAAATGGCTTATAGAGACATCCGGTTTTAAAAAATATCCATAAAGGGACACTCCAAATATCTTTTATATGCATATAATATTTTATTTTAATTCAAGCAAGAACCACCCAATTAGCTTCCAAAGGCATAAAATTTTCAAAACTGTTTTAGGAGAAGGCTATTTTCAATAAGTTCTTAAGACATCTGGTTTGTTTGTTTTTAATTCAGGCGAGGACAGTTCAAAATAACTTTTAATTTGCTAGAGGAAGACTATTTCAAATAGCTTCTAGTCGCAACTAAATTTTGAAGAAAAAAAAAAAATATATATATATATACACACACACACACACACATCATTTGAGGAACACCCTAACTAGCTTCTACGGGCATCCAAATTTTTTTAAAAAATTCTTGCTGGGGACCACTTCAAATAGATTATAGGGAATCTAATTTATGTATTTAAAAAAAATGAAATGTGAGCACTTTTTAAAATAGATTTTAGGGGCATTCAATTTTCAAAAATTTGCTCAAGGAGATTACTACACCAAATAGTCTCTAGGAGTAACCAAATTTTTAAAAAATTAAAGGGGTAATTACTATTCTAAATAGCTTTTTTTTAAAAGAGTATAATTTTCAAAAACTCTCCGAACGAGGATCACCACAAATAGGAGCATCCAATTTTCTAACATTAGCTGGAGGAGAAAAGGGTAAAAAGACCCTAAAAACTTTTTTGTTACTTGCTTTCCCTCGTCACACAAATAAAGTACCACTACTGTGTAAAGTAACAATGTTCTTATTTCTTAGGGTTTAGTAATAAATCTTAGCATCATGTCATAAACTAACAATTTTGAACCCCTCAAAATTAAATTCTCCTCACACCCATGGCTCTGACTTACTGTTTAAAGTAAGAAGATATTAGAGAGGCAAAATATTTTCATAAATATCTTAAGAGTCAAAACTCGTTATTTTCTTTATTCTGTAAATGCTTTAAAATACAATTACAGATGATTAGTATTTGTACAATAAACATTGTAGTGAAAAATTATTGCCCTGAAAAGAATAGGAAATTACCATCCCCCCAAAAAAGAATTCAATTATATTTCTTATGATTGATAAATGGTAATGTAATGAATTCAAGTAGACCTACAATTTTTATTTATATATTTTATTGTTTAAGTGTTTGGGTTCATTGTCGTGTTAAAATTATGGAGCATGCAAATGGTGAGCACAAATGTATATTATATTCAAAAATAAAACTCTTTATTATTAACTAATATATACTATAGAACTACACATAGACAAATAAATTTAGTCCAGGGTCCTTTCGAATAGATAAACTAAATGCTCATAATAGCTTCAAATAATGTTCCGTCAAATGAACTAAAAATTTACTGCAAACACAACAAGAAGTAAAATTAAATATTCTATTTTTTTTTATAAAGTTTTTTTTTGAAAAGCAAACAAGACCAACCTTGTCTATACTAAAAAATCTGGAGTGGTCTGACGTTTACTTGTTTTCAATGAGCCAGCAACAGTGGAGGTTTGAATGAAAGTTTGTTTTTTGTATGTCAATTACTGGTATATAATGCCTTTTTTTTTATTCAATGGCACTGAAGATATTTTCTTCAATAAGCGAGGAACACTTGAATTCGATTCACTACCGATGCTGCTTTCTTGATTTTTCTATGAGTTCAATCCAGATCTGACCCACATAACCTAGCCCTAACTCAACACGAATTTTGTCTAAGAAATAACTGGGAAGACATATTTTGTTCGTCTCTACACCAATATATTTATATTTAAAAGGAAATAGTACAGCCTCCTATCCAAAGTAACGTTGTCTTAGTGTAATACATTAACTAAAGAAATGTCTGTAATATAATTAAGAATGTAATTTACCCGCGCCAACTGATGTATAGAGAAAGTCATAAATATATGTTCCAATGTTTCAGGAACGTGGCAAACCACACAATATGAAGATGTAGCCTTGCACATCAAATAAATTCGGTCTTTCGTGTAGGCGTGCCCGAGCCGAAGGCGGATTATTGTACAAATAAACTTTCTAGTGTCCTTAACTCCCGAAAACCATGGTGTAACTAATTTTGTACCACAAACCTCGTGGTACCATTTCGCTTTTTGCTGGCATGTGGTCTCCCACCATTCGCTCCATTTAACCTGACTTCTGAGTTTTACCCTCGGTATAAAATCGCTATACGGTAGCGGGATCTCCTGTACAATGGAAAGTAAATTTACACTAGATGCCAAACTATCTAATCTCTCGTTACCCATTATACCCACGTGACTAGGAATCCATTGGTAACCCAATTCGAAGCCCCTAGCTCGTAGAGAGGCGCACTCTTCGAGTATTTGAATTATAAATGGGTGTGATGGATAGCTTGACAAGCCACTTATAGACTCCAATGTGCTACGGGAGTCGCATAATACCACTACAAGCTGCGGACGTAAAGATAAGATATATTTCAATGCCTGTAGGATAGCAAATAATTCAGCTGTAAATATTGATGCGTCGGATTGTAGTCTATATGTCTGACCATAATTAATACTACTGTCATAGAAGGCCGCACTCACTAGGGCTGGCTCCCCTACCCTCCTAGCACCATCTGTCTGGATATACTCCATCTTTCTTTCATATACCTTACTGCATTTAACTTCTGTTTGATCAAAAGGGTAACTCTTTTTACTCCTGAATCAGGAATAGATAATACCACTGGTACGTCCCAAAGGGCATCATGCCCCCCAGTGATACACTGTACAGGATACGGAAGAGAAAAAATATACTGACGCAGTTCATTCAAACCCAAGAAGCTATCCACCAGAGATGGGCATGTTTTGTTTAACCAATATTGTTTTGTCTGAACATAATTTGTAAGGATCCGAAGTCTGCGCTGCAGATAATGATAATTAGAAGTTGAACAATCTTTAATAAAAAAAACTTGTCTGCCAACAGCCAACGCCTAAGAAATAACGGGAGTTCTCCCACTTCAGTAAGGAGTGCATTGGTTGGTGATGTACGACAAGCGCCCAGACACAGTCTTAAAGCCGCATATTGGATCCTATCCAGCTTTGATAGTGTAGATCGTGATGCAGTGTAATATAAAAAACACCCATACTCCAATCGAGAACGTAGCCCATGGTATATTTGTAACATTGTATATGGGTGAGAGCCCCAAGAGGCACCCGCCACTGATCTCATAGTATTTATAAATCTGTCACATATTCCAGATAATTACAAAAAATGAGGGAGCCAAGATCCCTTCATGTCTAGTGTCATGCCTAAAAAACGCACTGTCGGCTGTACCTGAATTCGACGACCTTCATAAACTAGCCTAATTAAGTTATATCTCATTCTATGACGGGTGAAGATTACCGCACAACATTTAGATACATTTAGTCAAAAAGTGGGCTGTCAAGCAATTTGAAAGCAAATGAAACACTGATTGTAACTTACCCACCCCCTCTAACAAGTTACAAGACCAAACGTATATTACCACATCATCCACATACTGTGGTCATTATACCAACCGGAAAAGAGCTATCAATATCGTTTGAATCGACTGCATATAACAGAGGACTGAGCACTAATCCCTGTGGTAGGCCCCTTTGTTGCCTTCGAGGAGATGATCTAGCTTGTCCTATCTTTACAATGTATAATCTATTTTGAAATAAATAGCTTAACCAATAACACATTTTGCTAGAACAACCCAGCTGAAAAAGTTTATCAAACAACACAGAATGCTCAACATTATCGTATGCACTCTGTATATCAAGGAAAAAAGCTGATACATATGAGTTTTGTGATAGAGCAATTTGAATATCAGAAACTAAAATAGAGAGGCTATTAAGTGTGGAACGTCCCTTTTCAAATCCAAATTGCATAGGATTAAGGAGTTCGTTCATTTCCAGAAATCGTTCTAAACGGGCTTTAACTAAGTGTTCCATGATTTTACCAAAACAAGACGAGAGTGCAATAGGCCGATAAGAGCTTGTTAACTCCGCGCTTTTACTCGGTTTTAGAATAGGAATCAGAAAGGAAATTTTCCATGCTGTTGGTATTACCCCCTCCTCTCACAGAATGTTAAATAACTACAACGCTGCCCTTAATTCACTGCCAGTAAAACGTGTATAGAGCTCAGGAACACCCAAATTGGGGAATTCCAACGAGGGGCACATAACTGAATCCGGTATCACCCTACAGGTGAATGACTCTGCCCATGGCTCTAAGTCAACCGTATGAATCCCAACGTTTGTAACAATACTCTTGAACCATTTGATTCTATGCCAAACCTGTGTCAGAGATACATGGGGGGAAAGAGACTCACAATATAACCGCCAAGAATCATGTTTCGCACATAGCAAAGTTCACCACGTAGCAGCTGCCATACGACAGTAGCTTTCATAGTTTATCAGGTTAAAACTTTGTTTGAAAATATATAATGATAACCTCCTTTGAGCGATCGCTTTAGAACATGACTCTGTCCACCACGGGCAACGTTTAACACTCCTATGACCCCCACTATTTGAGGTTGGTACTGCCGCATCAACTGAGCTCTGTAGAACGTTAACAAAGATGTTGTACTGTGCTAAAGGATCACGGTCCACCGCTAAATTTTGAACTGTTAACTCCACTTTTGTCAAATATAATTCCCAATTTGCTTTTTTATAGTTGCGTGACCTATCCAGAGGAACAGTTTTATAGTTATATGGGGCCTGAGCTTCTATTGTCAAAATAATTGGCAAATGATCACTGCCCATGTAGTCACCAATCGTATCCCAAGTTAAGTATGGTGCAAAATTAGGGGATGCAAAAGTAACATCTGGGCACGTGTTAGGATATGGAGGTATATTAAGTCGCGTAAACTTCTTTGTATTTAATATAACAAGAGGTAACACCGCTAAAGTTTCATGAATTTTCATCCCACAACGATCTGTGTAAGGGGAGCCCCGCAACACACGGTGCGCATTCATGTCCTCGCAGATAATAACCGGGGGCGGTAGACTACCGACAAATTGTTCCCATAAATTATCATCAAAATTATCCGGTGCAGGGTTATATAAAGATATAACTGAAAATGTCCTACCCGTGAAAAATATTTTTAGCCCTACAAACTCCCAAGGATGTTGAAAATTTCCCGGTGTTATTTCAACAGATTGAATGTCCGACCTAATTAACAGCGAAACACACTTCCCGCTTGGGCAGGTCTATCCGACCTAAAAAAATTAAATTTATTTACAACAAAATTATTCTGGTACTTGAGCTATGTTTCACTTAACGCTACTAAATGGATATCACGAGAAAAAATTAATTGCTCAAGGTTAGCTTTTTTGTTCCTGATGCTTCTAGAATTCCATTGAATCATATTTAAATAACCAACCATAAACACACACACACATATATATATGTCTGAGTTAGGTGTGTGTGTGTGTGTGTGTGTGTGTAATATATATATATATATATATATACACACACACACACACACACCTAACTCGGACAAGGTTATCTTGGACACCGCTACCTGCTCTGATCCTAACAGATCTACAATTATGGCTATTAAAGCGCCGCGCATCCCTTCACAACTTTTGTATTTTCCCTGTTATTGTTGTCATTAAACTTGGCAGATCTAACTCCCCTGGCGCTGAGGAAACCATGGCTACTAGGAGCAATACCATTTTAGAAACCATCTGTTCCACCCCCTTACTTATGATATCATCTAATGTTCCTTCGATAGAGCTTCCTGACGAATCCACATCCATATCCCCAACAACCTGTGCTGGGTGCTGGGGTACTCGAAAAAGTAGCCGCATAGGACGTTACATTGCGTGGCCGTATTGGCATATTTGGGCATTGAGAATTGTCCATGACAAATTGGTCCCCCCTGAGGGCATAGCGCGACTTGTAAGGAGAGTTGCAGTCCACAGCTTGACTAGCCTCCCAGTACGACAAATTGCGACGAGCCATTATAGATTTAATTTGACACTGTCGCATCCACTTGGGACACGTTCGGTCTGTCGCCAAATGCGCCCCCCCCCCCCCACAATGTACACACTTTGGGGTTTCTTGAAGACATTCTTCTATGAGATGACCACCTCCACACTTTGCGCACCTATGCCCTCCACTATGACAGTTGACAGCGAGATGTGCAAAACGTAAACAATTGTGACATTGCGGCACTGTATAAACATAAGGCTTGACCTCCACCCTAGAGAAACACATGACAACATAAAATGGTAGCTCTTTGCCCACGAAAGTCACTGCTACTGTACCAGAGGGATCAAACCGCTCCGGTGTATCAGGATTGCGCCTATTGAAACGTCATACCTGCAATATTGAAGATTCACTTTCTCTCTCTAACTCTTCCTTAGTAAATTCTTCTGAAAACTCTAGTGGAATATTATGAATAACTCCTATCCGATGTTCATTACGACCCACCCTGTCAACTGAGACCTTCATAAGATCATACAGTTCCCTGTCTGCCATAAGACTATTAGCTTCCTTAATACATAACAATTCCACAATAATTTGATTTTTCCCTGCCGGAACAATGCTAGCTACACTCTTATACTTGGGAAATAATCCCTTTCCCATTTTCATTGGGTACAGATTCTGAATGTTTAGTTCCGATGTATTTGAAAATGTAATTTTGTAAGGCCCTGGATTAGAAGAATTAAATACATCCTCATTTTCGACTAGTATACCGTCATCTGAAACAATTGTCCCAATTCGACTCTCCTTGGCATTAGCTACTTTGTGAACTTTGGCTGACGCCTGTCCCGTTGGTTTGACCGCAACACGCCCTACACTAGATTTCACTTTCTTTTTATTATTATTTAGCACTGCATCTTAATACCTGTTCGGATTATACGCTTAAGTACTAATTACACTAATGGATTAGAAATTGGGAAGGTTGAATTTCGATTTCTTCATTATTTTAATTATTAGATGGTGATCTTGAACGACCAGATTTAAAACCTATGGCAGTAGTTTGAGAATTTTGTCCAATATTATAGTATAGTTCTGTCATAGCCAAATCTACATCGCACTCGTCTCCGGAATCCACCGTTCCCAACCACACGTCAAGGTCTATTACAACACAAAACACGACCGTTCACCACCGATGCCAAACATCGACCCATAATGCCATTTATTTGAAGTCTTTTAACTAATGGAAAATTGAAATGGTGTAATACAAACTAGTAATGCAATAAAACTTGTTATAAAAGTAATTGCATGTGTGTATGTATATTTATAAAAGTGTTTTTCTATTATATTCTTTTGAAATTTGCAACACCAAAATTAAATTGTGTTTCTATAATATATGTATTATTGATGTGGGGAAAGAATGTTAATTCAATGTTGTTGTTTTAGCACCGCGTCTTACTACCCGTTCGGGTTATATGCTTAAGTACTAATTACACTAATAGATTAGGAATTGGGAAGGTTGAATTTAGAGGAAGTGAACCCGCATTTGCGTGGAGGGAGAGTGGAAAACCTACTCTCAGTTCACCCGACCGAGATTTGAACCTCGATCTCCCCGTCCTCGGCGGTCTAGCTCAACACGACTGGCGCATTAGCCAACTACGCCACCGAGGCAGGTAATTCAATGTTACATATTTTTATAGCAATACATATTTGACAACATATTTTAACTGATTTTGTTTCATATTTATGTATATATTTTGTAAGTTAATACTTAATACTACAGAAAAATCTGGGCTTTAGTAATCAATGAAGATAAGACTTCTACCTTTTAGCTCTTTGAATGTTATTTTAAAATCAAATTTTTGAAATAATCTTTTAACAAGACTATTTTATTCAATAAAAAGTCACTAAAAGCTATGATTTGAGGGAAACAAAATCAACTTATCTAAGATGTATGGGTAGCCGTATTCTCCGTACATATTTTATTACATATTATAATTACAGAATATTTATACATTGATTTATTTAAAGTTCAAAATCGTTTATATTTATTTAGTTTTAGTTATGTTTAACTCTCCATGAAAGACAAGAATATGTGTCACCTTAATAGTGTCCTATCAAACTAAGTGAAAAATGTACTGCAGAGACAACAATTTAGTGGCGCAATTAACCTTTTTATTTTTTTACTAATTAGGTATTTTTTTAAAACACATATTTCTCCTGGTATAAAGTGATTTAAGCCTTGATTCCTAATTATGTATTTTCAAAATAGATCAGGAATTTGTTTTGCCAGTGGAGGAGAAGAGGGAGGGGAGCATATAATGAATGCATCAAAGCTATTATTTCTGTACTTTTTTTCAAATTAGAAATTTTAGGTGCAATTTAACAGATTTTTTTTAAAAATTGTGTGTCGCATTTTACTAAGAGTGTGGGGCTGTCAGTGTATTTACACTAATGGATTAAGAATGAGGAAGATAGAAATGAGAGTAAGTGTACTTGAATTTGTGTACTTTCTTGCATTCTTCTCCTCTCATTTGAACATTTTCTGTGATCTGCTCCTCCCATCTCTTTCTTGGCCTCCCTTGCGGTCTTTTCCCTACATACTTCATTTCCAACATTTTATTCGGCATCCTCTCCTTTTCCACCCTCATTACATGACCATACCATCTCAGTCTTGGTTCCTCTACTATCTCATGTACTCCCTGTACTCCTACTCTTTCCCGGATAACTTCATTCCTAATGTTGTTTCTACTCGTGACAGCTAACATGCTCCTCACAAACTTCATTCCCATAGCCTCCACTTTCCTAGTCTCTCTCTCTCTCTCTCTCTTTGTATATTATCTCCAAAGTGAAAGCTACAGCTAACATGAATTTATACATGACTACATGAAAGTTGATCTAGTATATTTTCGAACCGGAAGAAATAACCCTTGCTATGAAAATTTGACTTTACATCGAGATTAAGTCTTGAAATTTAAGGTTGATTTTTTTTTAAATAGGGATCTGGTTCATACTCAAAAAAATCTTCTCACACAGATACTTTTAGTAGTATTAGGATATATACTTAGCCGTGTTTTTAAAATAAACTATCCAGGGAGGTATTTATAGGCCAAAAGACATTTAATGTAGGTACTTCTAAAATAGTAAAACTAACCACTAGGGGAATTTTAAATTTTAAACATGTTATGAAAATAATAATGCAAGTAAAATCCAAATCAGGAGGTAACTTAATATTAGATCTATCTAGACAAGTAATGTGGATTGGATCTAGAATCAACAAATTTACACAACAATTAGTAGCCTATTATAAAAATAATACCGGTATGGTATAAATATATAATTTAAGTTAATTAGTGAATGTATGGACATCATCATGACAGGTATCTTTACATCATTAAAAGTGGTTGATAAAGTCATTATATATATATATATATTATATATATATTTAAAAAGTTTTGGGCTGTAGGCTAAATTTGCATAAAAATCACAAAATTATCTAAACCACTCGCCAGGATTTACTACAAAACCATGTGATTTGGACACGCAAGAAAGTTGACTTAGACAATTTCCAGTCTGCATACATCAAATAGTCCCAACTTATTTATAACTCAAAATTAGTTGAGCGACTGGCACACAGCCCTTCAGAGTAAGTGTTAAAACTAAATTACTGGTTCTGGGTTTGTTCTTAAATAAATAAATTACAAGATAGTATTGTAATCTGAGTTGTTTTTAATGTTATTTTGAATATATTCATAACTATGTTTTGGTTATTAAAACCAGGGCTGTGGAGTCTGAGTCGGAGTCCGTAAAAATGTACAGATTTCGGCTTCAAAATAAAACCTCATAATAGTATAACAATATATGAAAAATTTATCATTTTGATTTTTTACTTTTTTTATTATTTAGAACAAATTTTTGTAATTTAGATTGACAAATTTATTTAAATAACTTATATTAAATATACATACACAATGGCAAAGAAGCTTCTCATGAAGTAATCTGTATCAGAGCATTTTACTGCAGTAAATTTGTTTACTAAATAATATAATTTAGCCAGTTGGAGTTGGACAGTGAAAAAATAGATGAGTTGGAGTAGGAGTCAAAGGCTTGGCGTACTGAATCCACAGCCCTGAATGAAACATAATGGTATATTTAGTGGAAGAAAGGGAGTTAGTGGAACATCCAAACAACTGTCTTGTCGGCTCTGGGTGGTCGCTACTAGCAGTTTCAAACACATTATCCCCATGTGGTGTGAGTTGGTGACAGAAACAGATGTTTGCTATTTTAAGCTGTAGGTTTTATTTGAGTTTAAAATGTTATTACTGTAGATAAGTTATTTATGCTTCTGCAACCAAAATTATAATAAAAAATTTACTATAAAAATTGATTTTACAGCGTTACTAAGCAGAGGGATTGTTTTGAGTCTCGAATAAGATAGCACATTATATACTAAAAAAAATTATTGGTTGTCATATGCAACTAAATAATCATGCTAATGTTTTAGTGGTCCATAAATAAACAATAAATAGTTTAGATATGAGACCATAAACATGTAATACAAGAGAATCATAGTAAGGAAGCTACAAAAATTAAATGTTTCTGTTCCCCCATATGTTCTAGTTTATTTAGGCTAGCTATAACGAATCTTTGCAAACTTAACATTCTGTAGGAAAACAAGTGTAAGTTAAATAGCCAAAAATACATTTGTTGATTGTTCATCATCGACAACCACAAGGAACTATATGTCATCACTTGCGCCTCCTACACTTGGCTCGGGCCCGCCTGCGACGAGGTGTGGGGTGTGAAGTTGTTTTCTTGACTACTCTGTTGACCCTAGGCATAGGGAGCCCTGGTTTCTTGTTGTGTATCAGGTGCTGCTGGACAAGATCGGCAAGCATTCCTTGCTGGGCCAACATGGACAGGAATGTGCAAATGAAATCGTCATAGTTGTGAGTACGGCGACAGTCATCTATTTTATACTGCTTCCGTTTCTCGTTCTCCTCTCTTATACTCACTTCACAAGTTCGTATCTCATGTTCTAAGTTTTTCAATAAACCGACGATATCGTTGGGCGCGAAGGTGTGTGGTTCGACAACTCCAGGATATTTACAGTGTAGTTTGGAGTCCAAGCTTTTCTTCTCTACTGTACCTTCAAGAGAATTATCACCTTGAGGAGAAACATCTAAAAAAGCTTTCTTTGCTATCGTGGTAGAAATATCCATTGGGCCACGCTTTCTTATGGCAGCGCCTCCTGGATGATTGCCATCAAAATCAGGGGTTGCAGACATTTGCACAACCACAAGTTTTTTGAAATCTTTGGTTGACATTGGGCTGCTTTGACCACTGTTCCACCCCCATCCTTGAGTGGGTGAGTTGAACGCAGACCCAACTTCGGACGAAGTATCGGTACTGGAACAACTCGGCGCGGGGGAAGTTTGAACTGTCAAAGGAGTGGAATAGTCGAGGGAAGAGGAACCTTCCACATGATTCTGACAAGATTCGGGCATATCTACAAGCTTACTAAGTGCACGACTTTCAAGGATAGGTTTTTGCAAGAGGAAGGAATCGGAATCTTTTGAAATACCATTAATGTTTTTCACATCACTAGATTCAGAGTTGTTTTTATCCTTTTCCAATGGAGATTTCTGTGTTTCTGTTTTAATGCCATTTAAAATTTCTTCCTCTTTCTTTTCTTCTTTCACATCGTTCAACTTCTTCTTTTGATCCAGTAGTTTTAAGTTTCACCAACCTCTGCAAAGCCCCAGAAACAATTTGTTTGTTTGTCTTGAATATGGAAAGTCTGTGGGTGAGCGCAATTCTCCTGTCTGGGACGACAGCCATTAGATTGAAGCGAATGTCATGAGCTTGTTCACCATTAGCACTCTCTAATCTGTCCGTTATCACCCTACGGAACTTTTCTGTCCAACTTTCCTTCTCCCCCAGGGGCCGTGATCTATCGGGTACGGCTTTAATCCATCTAGCTCATACAACCTTCCTTGTATGGTACATAGCTAACAAAGTGGAAAGTCTCACCTGGTGTGTACCGCCCAGTGCTACCAATCGATACATTTGATGCCAACTTATCAACACATCTTCTCGCCTGAGGCATAGCATGAGAGTTGTGCGCCTTGGCAAGCTCGGGGGTGTTACCGATGGCCCAACCTTTGTTCTCAGGACACATCCCAGTCGTGTGGGCCTTTAGACGACTTAGTGTGTCACCCAAACTTATGTTAGGACAATTCAACAAAACCGACAACAACGCGTGAGTTGCACAGCTATTTGGAACTATCTGCTGGGCAAAGAAAATACTGTTCACAACCTCTTCATCTTTTACAAATGTTTCGGACTGATCAACTATCTTTCTTCTAGAACGTCTTTCTTCTGTCCATCTGAATAAGAAAATGAAACCATAAACAGTGTCATCTAAGGACTTTTGAAGGTCGTAGATCTCCTCCACTTGGACATCATTCACTCCAAAATCTTCAAGAAGAAGCGTAAATAATCCTGGATCACTCTCCAACTCTAGCCACCCTTCTGTCAAGCTATTGATGTCTACAGGCATTTTTGCTCCAGAGCTGACATAGGATAGTTTGTGGCAATGGAAAATATTTTTTATCACTTTTATAGTTTGTCAATTCTTCATTGAAATAGAATCAAACATAATACATCCCTCGCAACGACGGCTAAACAAAGCTACATCCAAATGATGTAAATTGACATTTTCTTAAATATTAATTCTAAATATTCTAATTCCAATGACACTTTTTACCACTATGCTACGACATTTTGCAAAATTCAAAAACAAAACAACTACGTAAATAGTTATTGTTGGAAAAACAAGTTTGATTATTTACATTATTATTTTAGTAAGTTTAGTTTGGAATAATAATATAAAGTCGAAAAAAATTATTTTTTCATAGCAAAAAATGGGATAATTAGTATACTTTATTTTATTTAAAATTACTAAAATCGATTCAAAAGACTCAGTACATTGAATTCTCGATAGATGGTGCAAGTTTGTTAATTTCTCAGCTGGCCGCAGTGTAAGAAACTGGCGCATTTTACTGATATATCATTTATTCATACTCGATAATTCAAGTTTTACTATAACTATGCAAAATTAATTAATTAACCAAAGTAAATATTGTGATCTTACCTTAAAATATTCACACATGTCGTATTGCGACCAAAATCTGCGATCAAATTACGCACTAGCAGAACACTATTAGTCGCCATGTTGGTCGTGACGTAACGAAAGGCATTGTGGGATTGCTAATTAGAGTGCAGTGAATTTTTATCAAAATCGACCTTCATGGCTGTCAAGAAAGCCCTTATTTTGAAGGAAATTTTAAGAGTTTCCCTATGCGGTTGACACATAATTTAGTGACGTGAGTGGGCTGCCGGTTCTGCTGAAGAGTTTTGTTTGAGTTGTGGGTCAGACGACGCCAATGTTCACTGGAACCGTAAGGGTGAAAATATGCGAGGCTTGCGGGTTGAGACCTACGGATTTTCAAAAGCGGCATAATATGGCGTTTGGGAAACCAGATGACCAGCCAATAGATCCTTATGTGTCGATAGACGTGGATGAGAATCATTTAGATCGGTCGTCTACCAAACCAAAGACTTTCGATCCGGTATGGAACGAATATTTCGTTCACGAAGTGCAAGGAGCGGTCAACCTATGGTTTACCGTCTTTCACGATGCCGCCATCCCTCCGGATGATTTTGTGGCAAATTGCAGTATTCCTTTCGAGGAATTAGTGCATAGGGACCGAGAAGCTACAGATTTCTGGGTATGAACATGTGTTCCTCCTTATCTTAGTCTATAGAATGCTTGCCCTCTATGTTTAGTCAGCCTACCGCTGTTTGACCTAGAAAGCTCATCCTCTTTATATTTTGCTCATGTCACACAGCTCACCCACTTTAATTGTTGAGCAATGCATGAGATATATTTTTAAGTTTAGCTGTCAAAACAGCCGGCAATCCTTAACTGTCATATGTGAGCACATGTGCTTGCTTATATTTCTTATCTGAGGCTATTTGTTATGGTTTAAAGTCCAGTCTAATCACCTCTAAACCAGGCATTTATCTAATGCTTGTATACAAGTTCAAAGCTTGCATGTTACATAATAATATACTGTTACGTACTGTAATGAATGTGCTAACTGGAACCCTAAAAAATAACTTTTTTTTAAATTCAGGCTAGAGAACGTTTATGTTCCTTTTGAACATTTTTTTTTTTTACAAAAAGAATCTTACCTTCCAGTGTTATTTATTCCCTAGGGCAGAAAGTCTCATCCATTAAAATATTTATATTAGTTAGTTAAACAATTAATTATATCTATCAGAATACACACATAGCTACTTGCATTTAAATAACTATTCTCTAAATGCATTAATACATTCAAAATTGTATTTTAATTGAGTTTTAATAGACTTTGAAGTTTAGGTCAAGCTTGGTTAATTAGCCTAATTTTTTGGGGTATGATAGATTAAGTTGATTAAATATTTTTTATTATAAACACTTAGGCCCTAAAACATTAGTTTTTATCTTAAACCCCTTTATTCTCTTTATCAAACACAGATTGTAAATCTTTTAGTGACAATCAAACACACTCGCATTGCTACTAAAAAAAATTATATAGCTACAAAATTGCCAACTTTTAAAAAACCCAATTTACTGAAACACATGTATCATAATAATTAGATAAAAATAATCTTTTATGTGTTTATGTTATGATTAAAAATATCAACAAGCTTGACCTAACCTTCCAAAAAAGTTTATCAGCCAAACTTGACATACATAACCTTTGAAGTCTCAATTAAAATACAATTTTGGATGGATTAAGTTAATACATTTAGGGAATAGCTATTTCCATTCAAAGTTGTCATGTTTATTCTGATAGAGATTTTAATTAATCAATTATTTAACTATCAAAATATTTTAATGGGGGATGCATTTTTGTGTTGTATGGAATAAATAGCATTGCAAGGTAAGATTCTTTTTGTACAAAAAATATTTTCTCAAATGGAACCGTGAACATTCTCTAATCAAAATTAAATAATTTTTTTACTTGGTTCTCTAAAAGGCCTATATACAAGCCTAATGTAGACTAATTTTAAACTGAGAATGTTGTGTGATGCATTTTGGCTATGTATAGGCTATATGTAAACATGAGTGAAGGATTTTGTGTTAATTTATTTAACAGACATTTGTTTCTATAGGCCAATCTTTAAAATGTAACTTTGAATAGTAATTATTTTAAAAATCAACTCAACTTAGATGATATACTATAGTAAATAAATAATACTATAGTAAAATATCAAACTAAGCTTCAAGTGACTTTTTTTTATATTTTGTTTGAATTTATTTTTTGTTCTAACAGGGTGATGGAAATGCTTACTTTGCTTTCTATTGTTTTGTCTGTACAGCATTTTGACATGCATGTGTGTAAATAAAGTTATTTGTTTTTGACAAAATCCTTGTGTTTCTTTTTTTTTATTTTACCGATAGGTCTAGTTTAAGAGACATTCAAACATTTGGGCCTAGGCCAAAATTTATTTATTATTATTCCTTATTGTTTTATTTTATTTTGCAAAGTTACCTATAACTCATTCATGATCTAAATTTACTTGGATGACAGCTCATAAAGTTACTAGAAATAGTCCCTAATATATCCCTACGCCAACAGCTGACATCTATCACTTTGGATCACTGCAATGAAAACAGATGGTAATATATGAATGTGAAAGTTAACCACAGTAATTTTGACCAATATTATTTATATATTTATTTGAGGTCGGACACAAAGCTTATTTATCGTTTTATTCCACTTTAAAAAAAAAATTCACAGCACTTCCACAAAAGGTCTAACGAAAATAGCTTCAAAATGGCGACCGACTAATTTAAACCATGTGGTTGAACATGACGGTCCAAAAAGTTATTAACAATGATGCACCCACATAGCAGATACAAATATTTTATTCAATTAAATATTTCGAAATACATCAAAATATTCATAAAATAATTTATTATATATATAAAAATGACAAATATTTTCTCTTTTCCAAGTAAATGCGATGTCTGTATTAAAAGGTATTGATGTATGCACTATATTACACATAGTCAATAACTTTTCAAAACGAAGAATAAGTACTTTTAATTATGTTTAAAATATTGTTTTTTGTTGGATAAAAAGAAATTATTAAAAGTAATGAAATAGTATGAGAAAACTTCAGTTTATTTAATTTTAAATACAAACTATAAAAGAAGTAATTAAAAAACTTAACATAAATAACAAAACAGTGATCCTTTACAAGTGTTGGCAACACAAAACCTAAACATATGATTTTTTAACTGTCATTCAGGTAAAAATCTATCATGAACAGAACAGACTCTATATAACACATCACCAGCTAAACATTGGTGGTATTTTTAGGAATGGATTATGACCCACTTATATGATCACATGGTTTAAGGCGTGTCTATCTCAATAGATTATATTGCCAGTGATAAGAATGCCAAGGTTCGAATCTCAGGCAGGTATAATTCTAGTGAGAGAGGTTTTTTGCTTTCATTTTGATTGCATCCTCCTATGTTTGCAACATTAGGGCTGATTGGCTTGCTCGTCATGAAAGGTTGGACCACACTGCTATAAAACATAGTGAGATTTTAAATAACTTAGGTAGGCTTAAGCTGAAACAACCATGTTTTCACTGCTTTTGCTTATTGAACCGAAATATTTCTGCATGCAGATCAACTCTGTGAACAACGACCAAACTTTAAACCTAATCAAAATTAAGACCCACATTTATCCGGTTATTTAAACATAGAAAAATCACCTTCCTTCTGTTTGTAGCTAATAAAACAACACAGTTTATCCCAATTCAAATTCATTTCAAATATTTATCTCCTACTTTTATTTAAGTACAAAGGAAAAAAAGTGGATCCTTTAATTAAGCTAGAGATTGACTGAGATTTTCATATTTTGACTATTGTATTCATGGACAGAATTAGCGACTTTGGTGCAATTTTGTAAAATATCGTTGTTGTACATATTTCTACTAAATTGTTAATAGGCCAATATTTAGGCCCTAATTTTTCCATTCAATTGATGCAAGTAAAACAAAAGGTAGATTATGTATGTCTGTGGTGAGAGTCTAAAAAAAGTCCAGTTTCTAAAATGCTGAGACCTGAAAAAAACAAATGATTCTCAAATATTTCTAAGTTTTCCCTCATTTAAAACAATGCAGCTTATTCTAAAAAATTTCTTTTGCAATCAAAAACGTTTATATTTCTTTATTAAAACATTTATTGCATTATTTCAACTCGCCTGTGTTTTTGCTCTTTAAAATAAATTAAAAATTTGCTCAGCAATATATAGCCTAACAAAACAGGCCTATTAGTTTTTTTTTTGTTCTTATTGTGCAAATGTTTAGCCTCGATTGTGGTATACCGGTAAAATGGAATTTAAAAGGCACTGAGTAAGAACTAGTTATGAAACTTTAAACTAAAATATCAAAGATTTTGTTGTTTTATCAACATTTATCTTTTATTATATTAAAAATTGTTTAGGCCCTATGTAGATAAATATTTAATTTCTTAAATATCTCTGATGTTTATTTTAATTCCCCATCCAAGTTAGTATTAATATACTTCTTCGGTGCTTACATGGTATGAGATGTCACGCTTGCAATAGGCTGGATTATCAAGGACAAGAAGATCGGGCTTTGAATACAATTCAGTGAACTGAGAATGCTTTTACCTAAATTGTACCTATTTCACTCTCCCTCCACACATATGTGGTTATATTTATGCTTCTCTAAATTATACCTTCCCCATCCCTAGTTCTAATCCATTAGTGTGAATGTGGTTAAGACAAAAAGGTGGTAAGTTGATGTGGCAGGCCCCTACATAAAAAATTTCATTAAAATTGATATAATTATTAATATATATATATTATATATATATATATATAATCTGAATGTAAAATAGCAATAAATATAAATATATACTTTTTAGCCCCGGGTCTTACTACCCATTCAGGTTATATGCATATGTACTATTTATTTTAAAGAGTTAAGGATGAGAAAGGTAGAATTCAGAGAAAGTGGAAAACCGTTTTGGAACAAAAACACCTCGGTACACTTGACCAAGATTCGAACCTTGATATCCCTGTTATCGGCGGTCTAGTCTATTGCGAGAGTGATCTATCTCTTAGACCATGCAGCCACCCAAGCAGGTCTGATTTATTAAGAAGTGCCAATAAACCGGACCTGCTTTGGTGGCCGCATGATCTAAGGTGCTACTCTCGACTGGCGATGAGAAGGAGCTTGGGGTTAAAATCCTGGTCAGATGTAATGAGTGGTTTTTTCCTAAATGTTTTTCCAATCTTCACTCAAATGCGGAACACCTCCTT
This sequence comes from Timema podura, assembly GCA_033556935.1. Taxonomy (NCBI): domain Eukaryota; kingdom Metazoa; phylum Arthropoda; class Insecta; order Phasmatodea; family Timematidae; genus Timema; species Timema podura. The sequence goes on from JAVRXN010000008.1 coordinate 13,998,594, forward strand.
TAATTTAAACTTTCCTCATCCCTAACTCTTTAGAATAGTTGTTACATGGGTGTATAACCTAGGAGCAAATAGATGGTGGTGCTAAAAAAAATATGCAAAATTCAGTAGGTAGGCTTATTTAATTTCTACACCACCGCTAAGTCTGTATGGTGTTTACTTTGGTTGATTGTAGTTAGAAGTAAACTGCAAGGTCAAAAAAGAACACCTAATAATACCTAAAATTGGCCTTGATTTAGTCTCAAAGACAGCGATGGGCAAACTTTTCAGAGAGTGGGCTAAAAGAAAAACGTCAGGCAGGCCAACACAATTTATTAAAAAGTTTGAATGGTACATTTTACAAAACTATTGTCCAATTAAGTCTTATTAATTATTAAATGTATTTGTATTATAATGATTTCTAATTCTAATACAATGTGAGTTGTCTAAATTATTTAACAAATACTTAAATGAAACAGATACCTACATTACTTGAATGAAGGAGTGTGTGATGAGTGTGTGATGAGTGGAACTGTTCTTCTAAAAGTTTTTCATAGTCTGGTTCGAACTGGAACAAAGGGACTCTCAGAAGTGAAGCTAATGCTTAGATATAAAGTGGAGAAATGTTAAATTCTCTGTAGACTGACACTGGTCACTAAGATCTAAAATAGAAATAAAATAACACATTTTATCGGAATTTGGAATCCTTTCGCGGGCTGGATCTGGCCCACAGGTCATACTTTGCCCATCACTGCTCTAATATGATCTTAAAAATGAAATATAGATACAGAATGGCCTATGGCATGTCAACAGTTTTTCAAAAGGGTCCCAAAATTACCTTGATTTCATCTTTAATACCTAAGCTGTTCACTGGCCTGTTTTATATTCATCGTTTGGATAGATTATTTATTTTTTATTTTATTTTCTTGAGCATCTTACTACCTGTTCAGATTATCTGCAATTTAATGTGATTAAAAGTGTTCCATAATCCAGATGGATTATTTTTAGATTATCCTTAGGTCCTTGACTCGATTATAGATTTGATTAGTCATTGATTTTATTTTGTATATATTAAATATCATTGGACTCTCAAATAAAAAAATCAACTACAAATTAATCAATTAAGGAATTTGTTAAGTCAAAAGTGATTAAGTCATTATTTTATTTATTTTTTATTATTATTATTTATTTTTGCATTGCTTTTTATTATTCATTGGAGATATATGAATTAGATCCCAATGAAAAAGGTAGTATATAGGAGAAATGTATCTGCATTTGAGTGGAGGGAGAGAGTGAAACTATTTAGGGAAAAATAGTATGGCCTACACCAGGCCAAGATTCGAACCCCAACCTTTCACTCACTGACTGTCATGTCAGACAAGAAGAACTTGACAATTTGTTTACATTCCCACTTTGCAGTTTTATCCATTAGTTAATTAATTATTGCCAGAATAATGTTGGCTTATCGTACTGAAAACTGAAAATCATAAACCACATCGGTAGGCATACAGTTTAAATGTCAGACTCATTTAGTTTGGTTTGTCGGTGACGGAGAGGTCAGGACTAAAATCCTGGTTGTATGTAGGTCAGTCACTGAAGGTATTATTTGCTAAATGGGTTCCCACGCTCCCTCCACACAAAATGTGGGTACATTCCTACTAAATTCTACCGTTATCATCCCTAAACCATTAGTGTAATAAATACATATGTTATAAACCTTGGCTATTAATCACAACTTGTGAATGTGAAGAATGCCAGGCCCCCACCGTGGTTCGGATCCCACGTTAAACTGTAGGTCCTCCATTTCATCTCACAATCACCCTACCATTGCACATTAGCGTAAGTGCGTATAACCCGAACAGGTAGTAATACGCGGTGCTATAAATAATAATAATAATATTATAAACCTTGGCCTAAATTTATCTTTCGAATAATAAGACAATTAAAATAAAGTTTTTGACATTTCTAAATACACATATTATATACACTTTTCAACTACAATAGGTAAAACTGAATCCAGATACACGAAACAGTCTTCGTAAGATTCATTTTGGTTTTACGGTTTGCTTACACAAGATGACTAACAATAGCCGACCTCTTAAGGCCTTTGCCATAATGTGTTTTTGATTGTATAAGTGGAAAATTAAATTGGTTACACTCCAACAAAATAAAATGTGCATGTGAGTGAATGAGTTAAGAGCTAGGTTCCAGACCTCGGCTTTCATCTAACATAATTTAGAAAACAATAGCGCTTCTACTTACTTTACACCAGTATCAGCTGTTGTTTATTATCTAAAGAGACAGTATTGTAATCATGAGAATTTTTGACCTCAAGATTATAATGACTCTTCATGTTTTATGCCCTGCTAAACCCAAAAAAGTTGATTTTACATTTCTTTCTATCTTTCCCTGACCACATATTTTAAACTGTTTGATGGATATTGTTCAAACTTTATATTTAGATATTAGGATATACCTCGGGGCTTTCTTTGATTTTGACCCTACCCCTTAAATTATTTTGACATCAACATTTTTTGAAAATGGCTATGATTTTGTTTAAAGTGGATATATATGTAGTGTTTGACTTCCCAAATAACACTTAGAGCAATGGTTCTCAAATTAGGGTACACGAGCGACTTTTAGGGGTACATGAGCTGCTCTAAAGAGAATCAAACATGGCAGGAAACCAACCGTGGTGGAGAATTTTCGAGGCGACTGGGTACAATGTTCTCCTTTGAAATATCATCTGATATTTGTCATTTGAGGAAAATTTATCGAAATTTTGTTACGAGCAAGGGGTACCATCTAAGAAATGTTTGAGAACCACTTCTTTATAGCCTAGGCCTACTTGGTCTTTGGGTAAAAATTAATTTAAAGGTACAATAGCTTACAAATGACTAATTTTTGAAAATTGGTAATATTTCTAAGATGGCTTTGGTGATTTTGTTTAAAATGTATATCTGGGGAGCATTTACATGATGAATTAAACTGTATACCTAGCTTAATTGTTTTGCGGGGGTGGGGGGATTAATTTAATGTGGGGCTGTAGGGAATGCGAGAAAAGGCTGTTAGAAGCTAGAAATATTTTAAAATTGGCTACATTGAATTGATTAGAAATCGGTATCTGAGATATATTTTACACGATAAATAAAAATATATATTTATTTTTCTAAAAAAATATAATTTAAAGGTATTTTAGCAAATTTATAAAATGTTAAAACTTTCAAAAATGGCCTTGAAGATTTAGCTTAGTTAAAAATGGATATCTGGGAATTGTTTTTCATGATAAATAAGAATAACTTATATTTTTATTTTTACAAACTAAAAACAATTTTAGGGTAGCTTACAAATAGGCCCAAACTAATTTTTGAAAAGCTCAAATTAACCTACGGTAGGACCTAGTTAAAAAAATTTGACCGATTTTGTTTAGAATGTATATATGAAGAGTTTTCATTGTGGTTAACAAGATTATGTGTTTATTTTTCCGAGCAAAACTTACCTAAGGGTAGTTTACTGACATCCTATTATTGAAAATTTTAATTGGAATTTACTACAAATTTATGAATCTGAATCTTTATTATTCATTAATCTTAAAGCATGATAAGTCAAATTTTCCACTTTTTTCCCTCATTTATTATTTTATTCACATCAATGTTAAGTTGCTAGTGAGGTACCGATACACCTTTGGCAATTGTATAAGTATATTTATGGTACAAGGGGCAAACCCACAGACGTGTTAGAACCTATGAACATTGGTTGACCCTAGTAACTATTTAGAAGAAGTGTTCATGGTAATGAGGAATGTAAGTGTGTTATAAAATTGTTAGTAATTTTTACCATAACTAACTATATTGTGAACACACTTAAGTGACCGGATTGTCTAAACTCTAAAGGGCCAATATCATGTTAGGCTTGCCTGCTGATGAAAGGGAGCTTGGGGTTCAAATCCCGGTTGGGTCTACTGAGGGTGGTTTTCCCTAAAAGGTCTCCCACTCTCCTTTCATGCAAATGCGGGTAGATTATCTTTAAATACTTCCTTCCTCAGCCCTACCCCATTAGAGTAATTATCATATATGCGTATAACCTGAACCGGTAGTAAAACACAGTAATAAATAAACTAATGGCAAGATTATACAAATTGAATAGTAATTTATATTTGGGGTGCTTAGTAATGTATCAAAGGTTGAAAGCCCATCCCAACCTCCCTCCACCTTACAATATTTCACCTTTTTTTTTTTCTGTTTAAATTGTTAGATTTTGGTCATGAGAATAATCGGTTGGTTGTTTGTATAGTTTTGAAGTTTGCATTTGCTGTTTAATTAATATTATTTATTAAAAGCAATAGCTCGTTTAAAGTTGCAGTAGATGCTAAAAACAAATATGGCCACTGAATAGCTGCTGTGCTGCCAGTTGGTGACGTAGGGGACCTTGTTGCCGGTTAGACGGCGAATTGTATTAATACTCGTGTTTACAAAATTTCAACTTTTATACTATTTCACAAACATTTTGTATGTTTTTTCCTCTTTATTATCATGAACCATTTATTTATGTTAAAGATATGCGAGGCCAGTTATAAAAATATTAATAACTGAATATAATACCATTAAATGTAAAATTACACGCTCTATTTAACCTGTAATTGCCACAAGAGTTAAAAGAAAAACTATAATGAATTTACTAGACTTTTTTTTCTTAAATTTGATTATGGAAAATAAAATTATACTGTAATCCTTGGGGAAGTATGGTTAAAAGTGATTGATAATATTTTTTAGTGATAATAATAGTAACACTTAGCAAATAATAATTATTTCCAATATGTTGACAAACTTTGCTTTCAGACAATGTTGGCATTACTGATAGCATCTGCTAGCTGTCATGTAAAACCAAAGAAGTGGTAACGGCACTGTAGAAACTAAACAGTGCTGTAATGCATTTATCAGTAAGCCTACACTTGAAGCTAGAGTAAAGTACAGTTACATTTTCCAACTTTCGTTAAATCACTACTATCTTGTTATAGTTAATTACCTAATACAAAATTACTGGAAAAAAATTGTCGTGTTCACTTTCACATTGCAAGAAAATATTTATCGGCGATGAGGGAAAGAATATCTATTCCCTTCCCCCTTTCCCCTCTCCAAATGATGCATACATGCAGGAATCTGCGTGTGCGCAAGCTTGGACAAGAAAACTTGTGACCGAAACTTATTTACCGATACTTACATACCCCACAGCCCTCCCCCATAACACTGCCAGCCCCGCTCTCAGGATCTGATGCTAAGCTGAGGTATAATTGATATGTGATCATGTGCATAAACAAACTGCAACAGAGGAGAAAGTCAGTGCTGCGCTTATCACCGCAATAACTGAAGTTCTACCATCTATATTTGGTAAATAAGGTTTTAATTATTTTTTTAGTTACCGAAATTAAAAGGTGCAAGTGCCCTTGTGCCTCTATACATGAGTTCCTTCTGGCTGCTATAGAAAATAGTTCCTTTAGAAATGGTAACCATTTTTTGATATTATGTGTAGGATTCACATTCATTTGGAGTATTAAGTCTACCTGTCATCCAGATTCACTGTAGTGATAAATTAATGATTTGGGATATAGGGGTTAGTTAAGTTTGGTTTAAAATTATGTTGGATTAAGACACCAATAAACAGCATATTATGTCTAAAAAAAAATTAATTTAAAGATTTTTAAAAGAAAATCTTTAAATCATAAAAAATATTTTAAAGTAAATACCCTAACAAAGTGATGGTACTATGCTACCATGTGCCTCGAGAACTGGGAAAACAAAGGGAACTTCTCAGTCAAGAGAAAACCGGGAATTTCTCACAAAGAAAATACTAATAAAATTACTAGGATATTTCTAGGATTTTACTTGCATGTTTGGATAAATTTGTATAGGATGTAAAGTGAACTAAGCACAAACACATTTCTTATCCTACTCCTACTCCCTTTCTATCCTGAAACATTAGGTTGTGTATAAAAACACCGTTGAAAATACTTCACACTGGTAATTTTGATGAAAAATTAAATTCCATTCCTCTTTAATTTATCTCAACAAATGAAATTTCTTCTAGATAAACACAAACTTTTTTGTTAGAAAATGGTGGCATCCCTGTAATATCACTTCTCTCCCAAAATTGCATTAAATAACATAGGATTAATGGTGATAATAACAAAAACTTGAAAAATCTACCTAATTAGTTATTGGTATTCTGATGTAAAATGTAAATACCAAAGCTGAAAGATACTTAATGGATATAGTGTGACCCAAGGGAGGTATTCTTTAAATTTTTCTCTCGTCAAATTATGATAATTGTAATGTTTTCAAGCAGACAACCAGATTCTGAAGTTTCCGATCATAACAAAATATTATTATTATTATTAGCACCGTGTCTTACTACCCGTTCGGGTTATACGCACATAACAAAATAAACTTGATAAAAAAAATTCTTAGAAAACTCACCTAATTGGTATTTTTAAGCACAGTTCTTATGGATAATTAATGGGTCCTCTGGATAGTTAATCGAAACTTTTATTTATTCACACATGAAAGATTAGGCTAGCTCATTTGGGTCTTTTTAGTGACATTTGATAATATTTTGCATTAAAAAATATCATGCGCCAAAAAATTTCCTACGCAGTTGAGATATTTAGAGAGCTGCTCATGTTCAGCATAGTTGAGATGTGTAACGATATGCTTTAGGTGGTCTTGTTGGAAGACGTTGATAGTTTTTTATCAAGCTAATAAAACAATTGTTAATCGGTTACAAAATGTAGGTCTACTACTTTGAAAAAGAAAACTGTAGTGACTGTAAATGCATAATATGTATTAATAAATACATAAAATCACCATTGGGCTATAATCTAAGGTGTCTTGACAGTTCTAAGAAAGTTTTGCTAACACAAGAAATGTTTTGTTCCACACAATGCTACAATACCCAGTCATTTAGGTTAGTTTTAGATAAAAAAAATTATGGTTTGGAATTTTTTTACACGGTTTGTTTTGCTATAATCAGAAACTTCAGAATCGTATTGTGTGTAGTTGCCAGAAAACATTAAATTTCTAATAATTCGGCACTGACAAAAACCTTGCCCTTGCTTCATATTATCCCTACTTAACAATAAGGAAAACACACATACCATAAGTAAAGAAATTAATAAAGAATCTACCCACACCAGTGGTCACATGGTCTAAGGTGTCAATCTCAAAATATATTGTATTGCCAGTGGCTGCAAGATCGAGTTTTGATTCTTAGCCCATTCCTTTGAGGTTTTGTCCACATGTGGTTTTATCATTGAGTATTTCCCATCACCTCCACATCATTGGGGGTAGACTTCCTCTTTAAAACACCCTTTCTCATCCTTATCCCTTATATTAAGCCGTTAATAACCAAAGTGTTAACTGTACAAGCTGTATTAAACAAATTTAAGAAAGTAAGACTACTTATCTTCAAAAAAATGGATAAAAGGGTGAAGGTGCTGCCCCTAGAGACCTCAGAAACACTCAAGGATGATCAAGAAACTGGTCGACATTGAAAATGGTTACATTTTTCGTCACAAAGCTAATGACAAACGTTTTGTTATCAATAGTTGATCTTTTAATTTACTTACATTGGTGAATTTGAACCAACACGGGTCTCTTTATGAAAACCCGACCAAATGTTTTTCGGATAAGAAATATAAAGTGGTAACAAAATATTTACTTCTGACATTTATCCTGAAAGGTAGCATGCTTGGTTCCACAATGGATTAGCTATAAGATAGCACCGTAATGTAATCAGTCAAGTAAGACTGCTACCAATCAAAATAAATAAAGTGTATGTACATACATTTGCCAGGATCAAATAAAACTTCCTAAAACTGTCACCATCTTCAGAACTAGGAATAGTTTATCTCTAGTAATTAAATGCTGAAGACATTTATTGCCATGTTTGCCCAGACTTTGCGCTCTTATGTGCCCTAATAAACCTAGTAAAACTATACAGCAAATAAGTATAACGTTATTAAAACTGTATCAATCACCTTACATTGAATGTTAACATTAACCATTAACCACTTTTGAACCATCTTGAACGTTTGTAAAACTACTGTAGGTACACACTGTAGAAAGAAAGTTCATATTTTTAAACAAATATTGTCTGGTACCGGTCACAAATCTTTCATCGCTATGTGCAATAAGCTTAGATTTTTTTTGTTAAGACTAAGCAAGTATATCAATCCTGGTATAATCATATTCCTTTGCAAAAACTATCTTAAATGTAAACAAGTTAAATCATTTATTATGATTTCAGTCAAACTAGGAATATACATTAGGCTATACAACTTTTGTTTGGAAAAGCTAATAAATAATTCCATCTTAGATTATAGCTAAAAATTTGATTAATTTGGACTAAACTTAAAGCTTATTAAGGACATCATGATTAATATTTAACTAACTATAACCTCTTTCAAACTGGGGGGGGGGGAAAAAAGCATTATTTGCATATACAAAACTAGGCACTTGTTTTGAATACACCAGAATTTAAAAAAAAAAGTTTGTGTATGTGTGTTCCAAGTTTGGGGTTTAGTTCATTAGCTCAAAATGTATAACACATAAAGAAGTTTGTTCCATTATTCCTATTTTTCCTTAAGTATTTTATAGGGAAAAAATGTGTATATTCTTTCCTAATGTTGTCATAGTTTTGGTTATATATATATATATATATATATATATATATATATATATATATATATATATACACACACCTCGCATAAGTACACTGTTTCCTTGAAAAGTAACAAGCTTACCACTCTTGGATTCACCATGGTGCAATTTATAAGATGTACGTAGTGGAATCAGTCAAGGTAAAAGTCTCTGTATTTCAGGGTAAACAAGTGTACATATTTTATTCCATGTCTACTGTAAAATAAACCAAATCTTCTAAATCTTTAGAAAAGGTTATGTATCCAATTTTGTTTTAACCCTGGGGCTCGCTTATATATTTTCATTTAGGATTATAAGATTATATTCAAACACAAGAGTTTTCCATTAAAAACACAATTAACATACCAAAGTCAAACATCAAAGTAACTACAATTAACAGTTCATTTTTTAACAGAAGAGCTTAATAATTATAAGTAACATTAAATTTGGTTAACAATGAGATAGACTTTAAAAAAAATTAAGGACTCTAGAACCTATAATTAATAAAGGTTATTAATTTCCTTTTTCAACATGTCTCGTTACACTTTTGGGTTACACCCCTGTATATATATTAGTTTTGTTAATAGGGTGAAATGATGAAAGTAGAATTTAGAGAACATATGCCAGCATTTGCGTGGAGATAAAGTGGAAAACCATTTAAAAAATACCATCCTCAATTCACCTTGCCAGAACTCGAATGTTGGCCACTCCATCGGCAGACTAGTCTAAATTAGTTTGACCAGTGGGGGGTGCTTATTAAATAATGTTGAAATATATCATTGGGCTTAATATGTCACGAAAATTATGAAAAATCGTTATGTGAATAAAATCTGATCTAGAACTGTCCTCCACATATTGATTAATTTAATGCACACAAGTACACATCAAAACATGAATTAAAAATTAACAATAGAAAAAGGTATACTCTAAAGCCGCGTCCAGTCTAGAACAAGACCGAACACGATCATCCTTTGATGCGACGGGCCAAAACCGTCAACTGGTGGATCGGGACAGAACAGAACGAACACATGTTGTTACAACGTTCTGTTCGGAAAACCGTCCACACTTGCCGCGAACATGTTCGTTGTTCTGTTCGAGTCAGGACGGGACTTAGAGACGTCACTCTCGTGTCAGACTGGCTTGCTGATGACAGGGAGCTCGAGGTTCTTATCCCAGTCGGGTCTACTGAGTATGGTTTTTCTTAATTGGTTTCCCACTCTCTTTCCACGCAAATACTGGTAGATTACTTCTAAAATACTGCCTTTCTCATCCCTACTCCATTACTATCATATATGCATATAACCTGAATAGGTAGTAAGACGCGGTGATATATATGTATATATATAACCGCGTGGCTATTATGATACCCAACCCTAGCCTCCAGATATTTTCAAATTAGATAGAAGCATCTAAACCAGTGGGCACACAGACTGAGACGTCATTCTCGTCTGGTGTCGGTGATGTGGAGATCGGGTTTTGAATCTCAGTTGGATCTATACTGGTTTGTACTTACAAATATGGTTTTCCAATCTACCCACACAAATGTGGGTTTATTTACTCAATTTTACCTTCATTACCCTAGACCATAGGTGCTAATATGCGGATAGCCGGGACGGGTAGTAAACTTTGGAGCGCAAACAAAAAGTATGACAAGCTATTAGCTGGCCTTTGTATGTTAACTGTTAATTGCTCACCACTCCACGTGTATGTAACATGACATTGTCATTTCCTCTGCCTAATTAACAATAATTAATTGTTTGCTTATAATACAAGGATGATCATAAACGTTATTTATTATATTAGATATTTGGCATTGTAACATTTATCTACGTTCATTTATAATTGAGCCTAAAAGATTAAATTGTTTATTTAATTTTAAATATAATATTTTACATCCATTTAATAAACAGAGCACTGAGCTTTAAACACTCAACTCTATCGAGAATTGTAATATCTGGGTAACAGGACGAACACGTGGGCGGCCCAAAGCAAATTTTGCGCCCGGGCGGAATATCTTTTTGGCCTATATAATCTGTAGATAATAAAATCCATTCGCCATAGGAGTCGTGGTAACTGAAAGCTAGCAAAAGTCTCATGTAGCCATTCGCCAAACCAAATAATCTGCAAAACCATATCATTATTTATTTGTTGTCACTTTTGGCTGTCAAAACTTCAAAAAAAAACTAATATTATTTTAACCGTTTTTACATCTTCTGCTAGCTGTCGGCTACCACATTTTCCATTACAAATAGACTCTAGGAAAATATGAAAATAATCCCCAAATCTAAAGTAACCTGGGCGTAATATGAAAATAATCTGAAAGGAAACTACACAAATGGTAACTATACTCCAAACGTTTAACTGATTGTGTACAAAAACTGTTAGGATTACAAAGAAAATAGCATATTTTATAGACAATGTTCTCCTCTATTTTTGTACTATTTTGCAAACACTTTGACATAATGAACGATTGACGTTATCGTTGCAAAAAGCCACTTTAAGGCGCTATTTTTCGAGATGGCAAATGTAAAATAACTTTTTTAATAGTGGCATTATATTCTGTTTTACTCACCTCAAAAAAAACTAATATGAAAAATTTAATGTTATTATCATAAAGTGAACGATTGCTATGATTAGCAACTCCACTATTACGCCCAAGCTACGTTAGGTTTGGGGATTATTTACCTTTTCACGCCCAAGCTACGTTAGGTTATGTTGGTGCTCCGTTTGACGCTCCTATCAAACTGGCGCTGCGGGTAGCCTCCCGGTTCAACTGGCCCTTAAGGCGCCCCTATATAGGGATGTAAACAAATAAACCAACTTAACCAAGAACAGTAACACTTAAAACATTAAACACCCAACCCTAAAGCCCGCAATGGTGTTCAAGTTAATATAAGGTGTCAGTCTCGAATTAAACTGGATTTTTGGGGACGGGGAAGGTCGTTGGAATTGCGTCCGAATATACTGGTGTAGTTTTTTCCACATTAATGTGGGTGCATTTCTCTTTAATTAGCCCCTCATCCCCCACTCCACAGACTAATGTATCAAGATTCCATATCACAGCCAATTAACTGGGACGTTAGATTTATAAGACTGCGCTCGAACCAGAAATCACCTAAAAGAACAGTTGCCTGCATTTTTCACTTGGCGACATCGAAATTGGGATAATTTTAGCAGGGAGTTTTTTTATTTTAAAACATTTTCAAATTTGTTTGAATTTTTCTAAATGGGTAAAACTGTTTTGTTTCATTGGTCACAATCCTACAGTTTTTTTTTTTTTTTGTAACTTGTGTAAACTATAGAAACTGCACCACGATACGACGCCTGGTCTTAGCTGCATTGCCTTCCTAAAAGACAGTCTCTACTATTGCAGAGAGACCTACATAAGTTAGCTCACGCACATTTATTGTGATTGGCTCAGGGCTCTTCACGTGACCGCATTCCAATTTTGCTCTTGTTTTTCGATGAACCTGTGAATCTATATTATTACTATTATTATTATTATTATTATTAGCACCGCGTCTTACTACCCGTTCGGGTTGTACGCACTTACGCTAATGTGTAATGGTAGGGTGATTGTGAGATGAAATGGAGGACCTACAGTTTAACGTGGGATCCGAACCACGGTGGAGGCCTGGCATTCCACACATTCACAAGTTGTGATTAATACATGTATTGACAGGTGAAGGAAGGGTTTGGCAATCAGATAAATATGTGCCGGGACCGAGTATTGAACCCCGGACCCCCAGCACAGAAGTCCGACATCTTACCCCTAGACCACCAGGTCACCGAATCTATATAAGCTAGGTGTTTTCCGTGTGGAGTGAGATGGGCTTTTAAATATCCTTTGTATCAAAACGTATGGCCTTTGAAAAAATAAAATGAATCCATACACATACAGAGTCAACTCTCGATTCTACGACCCCGGGAATAGCGCCCCTCTCGAAGTAACGACCCTTTTTTGGGGGAATCCTGAAAACTGTGGGGGAAAAGGTCAAAAATTTTAAGCATATCGGCCGAAAAATGTGTTTGTTACACTTATTTAGGTCGCTGCGTTGCTATTATTTTTGTGAGCGCTGTATTACTAGTAACTGGGGTGGGTCAGGTATAAAAATAGACGACAGCCAATAGCACTTGACTCTGTCCACCCCCTCCCACAAGCAAGACAATGTTTCCCCGCGTGCGACTGCCGCTACATCACTCGCCAAGCTTGTTTTTGCCACTGTTATTTCGATTCTCGATTTGGTTAGGTTTTTGGTTTGATTTTGTGAACGATTTTTGACGACCCATGCTATTTTTTTTTGATACGAACTTATAGTTTCGACGAAATGAGTGTAAAGAGGACCTTGACGCTCATGAAGAAGTACGAGACCATCAAGATTAGAAGATTACAACGACGGAGATTGCGCCGTGGCATGTCATCCCGAAGTCAACACTTTTCACGAGTCTCAAAATGAGATAATAAATTGTGAATTCAGTGCAGAAGGAAGGCCAAAAATTTGAAGGTTGCAACGCATGCGAATATGGAGCAGGCTATGCTGGAGTGGTCCAGCCAGCATAGAGCGCTAAACGTGCCAATAAACGGACCGATGATGCAGAGGAAGACCGATGAATTTGCCCTGAGGTTTGGTATAGAAAACTTTAAATATTCAAGTGGGTGGCTATAGCGTTTCAAAGTGCGTCACGCGTCACAAAATATCCAACCACAAGGTCGTCGGTGAACGCGCATAGGTCGACCCAATACCGGGGAGGGAGTGGACGCCCTTGCTCCGAAACATACTTAGGCGCTATCAACCTCAAGATGTATACAACGCTGACGAGCTGGGGATGTTTCACAACCTCATGTCAGATCACACTCTTGCTGTGAAAGAGGATAAGTGCAAGGGTGCGAAGAGGAGCAAGGAGCGCCTCACCATCCTTCTGGCTGCAACATGGACGGCAGTGATAAGATGAAGCTCCGGGGTTTCAAGGGCAACATCCTGCTTTGTGACTATGATTTTAATAAGAAGGCATGGATGACCTCGGGGTTATTCACGAGGTGGCTTCAAGGATTCTATTCGAAGATGGACACCGCAAATAGAAAAGTCGTGCTCTTCGTCGACAACTGCCCCGCACATCTTGCTCTCGACAAACTCAAGAACATCGAGCTGTTGTTTCTGCCAAAGAACGCCACCAGAATGCTTCAGCCCCTGGACCAGGGAATAATTCAGCAAGTGAAGGTGAAGTTCCGCGAGATGCTTGTGAGATGTGGAATCTCGACATGGGCAAGGAGGTCAAAAAGTGGGACGTGTTCAGGGCCATGGAAAGAATCGTTGCCAGTTGGAGGGCCGTGAGACTGGTGGTAATCGCCAACTGCTTCTGACACGGCCACTTTGTCCTAGCTGTCAACGAAGAGGCTGCCGTCCGTGTGATTCCCGCCACTGCCAGCGCTGAAGACCCAGATGACCCACCACCAGTTGACGCCAATTCCCAGCCAGGCCTCTCCACGGAACTACAGGTGGTCCCCTCCATGGAACCGCAGCCTGGCCCATCAACAGCACCTTCGTCAGCCCCCCTGACTTTCACTCGGCCGTGCAACGAGGAAACATGGCAGAGATTAGTCCTAGACTGTACGTATGAGGAGTACCTAGCAGCAGACGATGACATCACAGTTTGGGGCACCCTCGACAACGCCGATATAATCAGGGAGTAGCAGGAGTCCAGCGATGAAGAGTAGGAGGAAGAAATGGAAGAAGAGCCTGAAGACATCCCCACAACGAAAGATGTTCTGAAAGCTGGGAACATCTATTCAAGAGCACTTAAGCGCCAGGGCGCTATCGAAGAGCTGTGGTCCCAGTTCTATAATGTGAAAGACTTCGTCGAGCAAACTTACGCTAAGAAGAAGCAGGCCTCCGGAATGGACTTCTTCAAGAAATAGGTAGGTATTTTTTCATGTTTTTTCAAAAAATGCAATTTTTGCGTATGAGGGTCTGGGGTGATACAAAATTGGTTAAAATTCCAATAACGACCCCTTCGAAATAACGACCCTTTTCCAGGGAACCGTGAATGGTCGTAGAATCGAGAGTTGACTGTATCTTTTTTTTTCACGTGTTGTCTAAAAAATTCAATTTTTGCGCATGAGGGTCGGGGGCGGAACAAAATCGGTTCAAATTCCAATAACGACCCCATATAAATAACAACCCTTTTCCAGGGAACCGTGAAAGGTCGTAGAATCGAGAGTTGACTCCTATATTTCCATTTTGTTTTAGATACCCGCACCTTGGCTGAAAGCGTTGAATGCGTAATATACTCAAATAAGACAATAGTTCGATTTAGTTTTTCATTATGTGCAAGCAAGGGCGTAGAAACCGGGGGGAGGTCCTGGGGGTCCGGACCCCCCTGAAATTTGTTTGACTACCCTAAAGGGAGGGGGGGTCCACGTATACATACAAAACATTTAACAAGGTATAGCTTTTTATTTCTACTACAGTTTAATGTAAATGGCTTCAACCAAATACTAGTTAATTATTATTTAAAAATTCACCTTCTAAGTTCAACTTGAACCTGTAAACCTCCCGATTGTAAAATTAGCTCTGCCAACATTTCGAATATTTTTTTCTACATTCAAACAGATATTGGTAAACAAATGACGTTTCTTGATATGAGTCGAGTTTTGGGGTCCAGGAAAATTAAGCTAATATATTTGCTATCAATTGTAAGCTCTTACTTTAGGAATCAAGCAAGCTCACAGAGCAGCTTAAATAAAAGGACAATTGTCATAAATGAAGTGGTCGGCTTATGTAGGCTGAATAGCTGGATTTCCCCCATCCTTTCTTTTAACACACCTACTTACGCAAAGCACAATTTTATAACTATGGACATTTTGAAACCGTTAACAAAATTTGAACAGCACAGCGTTGAGAGTAGTGAAAGGTTGTGTGTTGTGTTGGTGTGTGGTTTTGGAGAAAGGATTCAGTATTATAATACTAGTGACTTGTTGGTTGTTTCTAATATAATAAATATTAGTGTTAGTTAAATAATTTTATAAAAATGTCAAGCCTTAAAAAAAAACGTAAATATACGCTTGACACTTGGCTTGTAAAAGAACCATCAGCAGAGGCACCAAAAGAGGTGAGATTTTTTTATTATTAGTTTTACCCCCCAAATCTCACTACCATTTCGGTTATTCTTACTTGTAGTAATTATGCTATTGTTTTATGAGTGTGATGGTTTTTACCTTTAAGGGCTCGTGAATCGTGATGTTATTATAGGCCAGGGATGGCAAAACTATGGCATGTGTGTCACTCAGCGGCACGCGAACACGATTTGGGTGGTACGCCGACATGAAAAAAAAATTAAGCATTGTATAAAACGTTTCCCAACGTGATATCCTTTTTTTTGAAGTCAATAACATTTCGACATTCATGTCATGTCACTCAGTACTATTTGAAGTCAACGGTTAGAAATCGTCTTGGCTCGTACTTAAGTGCATCTTTAGTGCTGTTGAAGACAACATGGTTTGAACTGAACATATAATATACGACTATCAAACTGATATTAGACCGGCATGCTGATGACGAGGATATTGGGTTTCTAATCCCGGATGGGTCTACCGAGGGTGGTTTTTCCTTATCAAATGCTGGTAGTCTCTCTAAAATGTTTCCTCCCTCATCCCTTCCTCTTCATAGCAATGATCAAATATACGTGTAACCTAAACAATGTAAGACATGGAGATTAAGAAAGTTTTGATTTTTAAGACTCATTAAAAAACGTAAATAATAGGCGACACAATAGACTAATCCAAAATTCAGCAATTCCCAATGAGTGGCACAGTGGTTGGAAAAGTTTCGCCAATCTTTGGTCTAGGAATATAAACATTAATTATTATGAGTGATATTTTCCTAAAGAGGGGAGGGATTAACACCCAAAGGAAGTACCCACCATGTGTACGGTTCCAACTGTATATTAAATTGTCTTCTATTTATTGAATTGACTCGACCCGCCATTTGATAATGATCATGTCATTTGGCTTGCTTATAAAACAAATTAAGTGACTCACCTCTAGTGCATAAATTGTTTGACTGGCATTTTTTATATATAGGATTTTTTTTAAATCTGTATTTGTTTATATAGTATCATATTTATATGGCGAAACACAGAACTTTGGCATGAGTGTTCTTTGTAAAAATCTAAAAGATACATTTTCGACAAATTTTTGATATTCGTAAAACGGGATTGGTAGCTTTCCTAAAGGGTACACGTATTTCCGAAACTGGTTGAGCTAGAAATCCGAAATTTGATATGAGTGTTCTTTGTCAAAATCAAAGAGATACGCGCGCAAGAATTTTTTTGAGATTTTTTTTGCATAATTCAACCCCTAATGGGTTGAAGTGGGAAGGGGGTGATTTTTCCATATCTTCTTAACCGCTTGAGCTGGAAATATGAATTTTGGCAGGGAAGTTATTTTTATGTAAAGGGCGAGAGTTATCATTTTTTTTATTCAATCCTTAAGAGGGTGAAGCAGGGAGGAGGTGGTTTTTCCGTGTCTTCCAATGCGATTGTGCTGGAAAATGAAACGTATTATAAAACAATCTCGTGTGAAGAGCGGGTTATTTAGCTAGTATTTAATAAAGCCACGCTTAACCATTTATTGTTTATGTGAAAACTAAGACTATATCTATTATAGACTTTTATTCGAAGTTTACCAAATACGCTATGGAAAAATTATATTAAATCTCAAAGAAGAATTGAGTGTGTGTGTGTGTGTGTGTGTGTGTTTACATATCACGTTTGTGATTATGTATATTATGTACAAATACAAAATACATAAATCATAATATATATTCACAATCACACGTGTATAGTAAATAGCCTATCATTATTTATATGCACATAATTCCACTTCAACATGTAATGTTATTTTTCACTCCATAATGAATATATATAATTTTTTCCCCGTACCAACTAATTTATAATTACATTATATATTCTAAATAAAGCTGTAATAGGGCTATCTAAAAAGTTTCAAACAGAGTTCTAAAATAATATATGTTAACCTGGTAATTTGTTCTAAGGGTGATATTTCCAGTCTCCCTCCAGGCACATGTGGGTACAATTTCTATAAAAATCCACCTTCCTCATCCCAAACACCTTAGTGTAACACAAAAGAGTAATAAGAGGCGTTACTAACAAAAATGTATCCAAAATAATGTTCACTATCACGTTAACTTCCAAGTGAACCTCCCTGGAAAAATTTCCTTTCTAAGCCCTTGTGTGCAAGAAAGAATACATACATTTTCATTGGCACCAGAACAACACAAATACCAACAATAAAGTTATCAACTTTAAAATTTGAACGAATAACTCTGAGAAAATTAATAACTGAAACATACATGGAAAAATTTGCAACAAAAAAAAAAACACATCACTTAGGAATAGTTACAATTTAACTTTTAATAACAATGTTACAATTTGGAGAGTCAAATTTATTACAGGATTGGCCGCCATCACTTGGGCTCAAAGAAGTTTCACGACGACAGGTGGGAGCTGTTGAAGGAGGTGTTTAATCCGACGGTAAGGGTGAGCAGGGCCCCCAGGATCAGCCCCATTTGGCCTGAATAAGGGTTTAACAGAGTGACGTAGCTTACGGAAAAATGTATTTGTTCTCTGGTATAGGATAAATTTGACAAGTGGCAGTCCTGGTCTAGCACAAATATATGAGTTTCGGAATCGGTGGTGGGGCAAGACTAAGAAGGAGATGAAGACCCTGGTGGGAGAAAGAGATGGCGGAAATGGACGTAACTATAGACGAGCAGCTTAAAGCAAAACCGAGAGAATATAAGATAAGATTATGTGTAAAAGAAACAGGAAAATGTGATATGAGAACTGGGGCAACAGCATACATAACCCTCAAGCCTTTGGACGGATATTAGTAATGTGGTTGTAAAAGTGAAGGCGGCGGTTCAACGTAAGCCCCGGGAATCGGATGGAATCCTGCCAGGAAAGGACAACACCCTAAAATAATAAAGAAGGAATATTCCTGGGATGGCGTCGAGTGAATACGATGGTTTGGGTCTTGGCCAGACAGTTGAAGTGAAATAAAGTGCAAAGGAACAAAATGCACAGGATAACTTACCCTGAAGAACGCGGACATCATTGGACTGAGCTATGAGCGCTGTGTAGTCCGCATAAAGGGCCAAGATGCAACCTGGAGCGGAGGAATAAGGATATCATGGACAAACCACGAACAGCTAGGAAGGAGAGAACGCTGAAGAACACCAAGGATGGGACCATAGGAAGACAACAGGGCGTTCAGGTGAACCTGGCGCTTAAGATTTGACACAATGAATGGGAGGAGGTGTACATGGCAAGAAGGAAGTCGTACGGCAGTTAATTTGAGTAGCAGACCAAAGTGAGACACGGAATCAAATGCCTCTGGACATCAAGCACAGCGAACCCAGTATGAACACGCTTGGAAAACCCATCGGTTACATGGTCCTCGACCTGAGCTAACGAATGGGTGGACGAGTGGTCAGCCTGAAACGCGAACTGGTAATTTTGGAGAATACGACACTCCTCCATCCAGCAGAGATGACGCTTCAATATTATCTCTTCCGCTGGAGCGCAGGCTCATAGGGCGGTAATATGAAGGAAGGTGAGGAGACCTGCCTGGCTTGAGAATGGGGAGCACCAATGTTACTTCCCAGAAGGAAGGCTAAGCAGACAGGAGAAGTATAGCATTTAGAATTTAGACGAGAAAAACTATTGCTTTCTTGAGCACTCGGTCAAGAACAAGTTTTGAGGAAAGGTGAAGATGGGTAAGGACCTCACCGAGCTCAGCTGGGGTAACTAGGGAGACATCATTCTGAGGCTTGGTAGGGAAAGGAGGAAGGGGTGGTGAACTCGGAAAACCGTAGCGGCCACCAGAATCCGGCACATTTGAACTAAAGTAGGCCTCATAGCAATCATACAACGCCTCCGCTCTCCCAACTTCAAACTCAAGGGGTAGCCCTCCATCCCGAAACACCGAAACCGGGTTTTCTACACGGCTGAAGGCCACGGACTTATCGCCAGACAGGATTGCCCCATGGGGATAGGGCTTTCGGGCGCCTAGGTTGAACCTCCGCCCTCCATTTCGCAATATCGCGGCGACAGCTGCTCCTGAAAATTAGGAAGTCTGCACGACCAGCATGGAGAAGGGATATCTGCCACTGGCGCATAGATCGATCACGCTGCACCAGAAAATTTAAGATTGGGTCCGGAAGACGTGGTTGCACTGAGGGTGGCCTCCGGACAGGAATTGATTAAGATGCAAAAGGACAGCAAAAGTGAAAAGTTTCAAAGCAGTGAAGAAGATAGAAGAGATTAATAATGAGCCCAATTAGCGCAATAGAAATGGAATCAGAGGAAAGAGGAGAGAAACAGATAAAAGGAAATACAAGGCTATGGCTGAAAGATAAACACAGGACAGTTTCAGGTGGTGAAAGAAAGGGACGGACATTGGTAAGAAATATGTACCGCACGCTCGGATGGCGCCGGGCGTGACTGGGAGTATAAGTAGGAAGTTTAGGATGATGAATAAAGGGCTCAGAGTGCGGACACTGAGGTTACTCTAGACAAACAGTGAGTCTAGTGGGAGCATAATGTCCCTTGGAAGGCCGGGAGGGCGGAACAGCCCGCTCCCTATCCTGGAGGTATGAGACCCTCTGAGGATAAATCCCCGCTTTGGATGGGTGGCCCCAAGTCAGTTTGCAGACTTAACTTCCGTGGTAATCTTTAAGTTATTTATTTATTTATTTACATTATTTATCCCGATTCCTAGCATGTGACTCGGGACCTAGATCTATAGCTTGAATTTACATTACCTCTTTTAGCTATGTAAGTTAAGTAATTTAGAGAGTTTTTTTCAAGAATCTGGCAACCTCGAAACACCTCAAAACTTTACCAAAAATAACGGGAACGTTCGCTCCGGGTTCGACTTAGACTCTCTCGCAAAGTTGAGTAGCCCGCCGGGCATGGTAGCCCCACCCAGAAAAGGCTTCGGCGATGTCCTCGATCAGCGTTTTTAAAGGTAAACCCGACAAGACCATCTCGCCCATCCCGGTATTATTCGGTGAAGGGGGTATAGAACTGGATCTAGCGCCCACGGAGAAACCCCAAAAATGTACCCCGGTCTCCTGTACCACCCAGTAACCTGCTCTCCTGACGGCGTTGATTTAAATTATTTACAGAGTATCTCACGGAGGGACTCAGACCAAAAAAAAACTTTGCTGCCGCCAAATGAGCCTAAGGGAATGACAGGATGAACACGATAGTAAATAGACAACAGTATATCTACGGTTAATTGATATCCAGACAATTTCATATTTTACCGCTATAAATCACTGGTACTGTCTTGTGACTGAACAGGGAAAGGGTTTTATATATATATAATTTGCGTTAGTCGGTGAATGTACAGTAGCCTCATGGCTTCTTTGGTGCTGAGTGTCAGCTCACAGCTGAGAGCTGACGGCTTTGAAAAGTTACCAGACCAAATTATGTATCCCTACGCCGAACCATATGATCTGCAAAAACATGTGTTTAGCAGCTATCACTTCTGACAGTCAAAATTTAGGTATATACCTAACTGTTGACTGTCAGTCAGCACCAAAGAAGCCACGGGGCTACTGTATGTTATGATAAAATTCCCGATTTCATAAAATAAGTATCTTAAAAAGTATTGAGCTGTAGATTTACACAAAAATCACCAAATATGTTAATTATCGCTGGGTTTTACTACAAGCCTTTCTGATCGTACAATCAAGAAAGTCGAATTAGGTAATTTTTCAGCTGTATAAGATGATTATTATATTCAATTCCTTTCCTTCAAAGAAAAAAAGGAAAGCGCTTAGTGAACGTCCGAGAAATATTTTACTAAGTTTGAAAACACTAGCGACCCTGGTGGAGATATAATATACTAATCCTTATAAAAAACATTAGTTTTATTCACCAGACTCGCGACTTTTTGATATATATTTTCAATCGTGCGACTAAGGTCCAGGGTGTCCAACGACCTGGAAAACAGGGAAAAAAAGTCAAGGAATTTTATCAAATTTCTGGAACTTTTCCATATTCATTAAAAGTAATACACAACTTTTCTTTACGATAGTAAAAATAACATATTTCTTCCAGTAATACATACTTCACATATATTTTTTAACACATCCATACCACTTGACTAGCATGCTAATCTCAATTCTCAAAGTCCACCCGTAATTTTCAAGTTGTATTTTTCACCCCTCTACTGCGTTTTTTTAGCCAACGTTGAGTCATGGTTATGTGCATGTGCGAGAATATATTACGTCATAGGAAGAAGAAACTAAAAAAATATAATGTGTCTCACAACAATTTTAATCTGTAGACCTAATGGTGTAAGGCAATCTTATATTGTATCAATATTATCGCACTGAAATCTAACCTACAGTAGCCCCATGACTTCTTTGGTGCTGACTGACAGTTCACAGCTGACTTCTGACAATCAACATTTAGGTATATACCTAAATTTTAACTGTCAGAAGTGACAGCTGCTAAACACATTTTTTTTGCAGATCATATGGTTCGGCGTAGGGATACATAATTTGGTCTGTCTGGTAGCTTTTCAAAGCCGTCAGTTGTGAGCTGTCAGTCAGCACCAAAGAAGCCATGGGGCTACTGTAGATCGCAGTCCATTGCTTTAGGCTGATATCTTTCAACACCTCACAGTGACATTATTTCAGCTTGGGTATGCGCCAAAAACTAGTACAGTAGGGCCCCTGTATCCGCCGATTCAGTATCTGCGGTTTCAGTTATCCGCGTTTTACCGCTGCTCGCTTTTATTTATTTTTAATTAAAGAGAAAAACTATTTATGCGTCACAATGCCTACACCATCACCGTACTTCATCTCCTCGCTGTGGGCATTGTGCTATCATATCATCATCATCATCATCTGATTGTCGCAACAAGAAGAATGAAGAATAGTAAGTACATTATAGTGTACAGTACACGTTATTATATACTTTATTTAATGTTGGCAAAGTCTTACTGTGAGTAATTTATCAATTAAACTGTACCATATTTTTGTATGTTACATGAATATCACGTTATATAATAGTTCGGTATGATCTGTGGATTCACATAACCGCGATGGATCTAGGACCGTGTTACCCGCAGATATGGGGGCTCTACTATATTACAATCAATTTAAGGTGGGGTGCTAGTGAGCGCGAATTTAGTGCGCTAATTTTGCAGTTTTTATAGCATAAATATTTTTTGAACAAAATAAATCAAATTTTTCTTCTATAGAAACATATAGTTTAGTTTTCTGCACGTGCTAATCTCAACAGTTCTTGAATATCTGTCAATGAGCATGCTGGCATTTGGTGACAAACTTTTTAAATTAAGAGAAAAAGTTGTCATTAAATTCTAGGACCCCCTTGACAGATATTCAAGGACTGTTGAGATTAGCATGTGCGGAAAACTAAACTATATGTTTCTATAGAAGAAATATTTGATTTATTTTGTTCAAAAAATGTTTATGCTGTAAAAACTTCAAAAATACTTCCCTAAACTCACGCTCAGAGACTGGAAAAATTGTAAATTGGGCCTGGAAAACGTGGAAAAGTCAGGGAATTTTAAAACGTACTTTGGCTGGACACCCTAAATAGGTCCTTCCAGACACAAATAGTCTCATCCTTCCTAACCCCTCGACCTGGTGAGATCTAAATAATTGTCTAGGGATTGTCAGCTGTACCTGTAATCAGCAGGTAATACGCACGCTACCAAGACAGACTCGGACGATGGTAAACATAGATAACGCCTTCTGACGCAAGAGTTGGTACACTCTGTTGGAATAAGATGTGTACCCCAAGGAGATTGGTTTTAAGGATTAATATGGGTTTAGATTAATGCATAACCAATAATCAGGGCCCGTATTTTGATTACTAAAAATGATTCAAAAATTGCATTTAATTACATCTAAAATGCTTGAAAAAATGTTAATAAAAACTCAGAAAAAATGCACAAAAATAGATCAAACAAGCCCTTTACCAATTTAAACCAAAATAGATTTGAGTGAATTTTAAAACATTTTAGCAAATAAACTCTTACATTTCATTAAAGGTGAACAATGATTTACAAACACCTGCTTCAGAAACAATAGCTTCTTCCGTTCACACTTCACCAAGAGTGTGGGTTTTCCTACCATAAAAGTAAAAAGTAAAATGTGTGAAGCTTAGAAATTTTGACTTGGCTTCAAACCAAATATCAGCTTCGAATTTGCTTCGAAAAATTTCCAGCTTTGACAATTACGAATCCTTGCCAATAATGGTCAATTATTGCCCTTCTAAGCTGTACTATACAAAACAATATTCATATTTTTAAAAATCTGAATTAATTGAATTGTTGTTGATAATAGCTTGATTTATCATATTAATACTAATTCACAAACAATATAAATCCACTAAAAACATTTTTCAAATAATTCTAGTGTATAAAGCCATAGCTATGTTAAAATATTTCTATTTATTTTTAACATAAAACATTACTAACAAAAAATATTCGGACTTCGATTCGACTACGAGGATATTTCATATATTCGATTCGAGTTCGCTTCAAAATAAAAAAAGTGGATTTGGCACACTTAGTAAAGAGTGTACAAAGTTTATTTGAAGCCTTGATTTTCTTGCTAGTTCAACAACTGTGTGGTGAAAAATATATTTTGTTTAAATATTCATGAATTTACCAAAAAAATTGAGACTATTCAACATAAATTGCTGTAATTAATAAAGCGATTCAAAGTATGATCGTGTGAACTAAAAATCCAAAATTACAGAAAAAATTACCGATAAAAAACACATTTCTACAACATGAGTGTGAAGTTTTATTACAGTTAAAGTTTACAATACAATATTTTACAATTTTAATATCAATGTTACAAATTAATTATTCATATCTGATCTCCTTGAGCATAGCTCTAGGTGGAGATCTTACAAATTTAATGTAACAATTTTAGGATCATGAACCTAATTTAGGGGCAAAGAACATTCCCGTGAATTACCCAAAAACAGGGATGTCGTCAAAATCCGGACCCTGCTAATAACGATTAATTAATAGTACAATAATTCATAATAAAAAATCAACCACTCAAATTGAAACTTAATGATTAAAGTCTCACTCAAATCGATTGATTTTATTTCTAGAAGTTTGTTCTTGTTGTATCTAAAAATACTTATTTTCTAGGTACACCGAGGACGGGGAGATCGAGGTTCGAATCTCGGTCGGGTGAACTGGGGGTGGTTTTTCCTAAATGGTTTTCCACTCTCACTCCACGCAAATGCGGGTTCACTTCCTCTAGGTTCAACCTTCCCATTTCCTAATCCATTAGTGTAATTAGTACTTAAGCATATAACCCGAACGGGTAGTAAGACGCGGTGCTAAATAATCTAAAAAAAATCTAGGTACACTAGAAAAACAACGTTCATTAAATTATATATTTTGAAACATAAAATTAATCTAATTTAAATAATGGTTGTATTATTAAATACAATTGTATTCTTTATCTGATTCTAATTTTATTATTATAATGAATATTAAGGCAGGCCTACTTCTCAGTGACGGAATCAAAAATTATTATTTCTCTTTGTTTTCAATCAAATTAATTTACAATCGTCATTGACTCTAAAACTATGATAATTCCAAGAGATTTCAAACATGGACACAATATATTTTCTGTCTTCTAAGTGTAGCCTACTGACCGCCATTGTGGTCTAGTAGCTAAGAGTTCCTGGCTATAGATCCAGATATCCCTGGTTCGACCCCCGGCATCTCCAGAAACTATCTGTGAAGCAGTGGCTCTGGAACAGGGTCAAACTCGGCCTCGCGAGGACAAATGAGGAGCTACTTGAATAAATAGGTAGCGGATCCGGTCTAGAAAACGGAGATTAATGGCTAGAGGACTTATGCTGGCCACATGACAACCTGTATCCGCAAATATTAGCGCTATCATCGCTAACGGTGGTGGCCGCTCGGTCGGTATAGTTCAATCGTGGGCTGAGGCCATAGAGTTTTATTGTAAGTGTGGCCTACTGAAGTTTTAACTAGCCAGAGCCTCTGCACGCTTCCTCATTGGCTGATACGTCTCAAATTACAAGTGTTATCTATACTCAAGGTTATGCATAGTTAGAAAAAAAAATTAAAGTTAACTATATGAACTGTGCACTATTCACTTTTCTTCGTGTTTCGGTTGTGAATGCTATCATTTAAAGTAATTTGTTTCGACTTTATGAGCTATGAACTACTCAATTTTCACCAAGTTACAGTTGCGAATGTTATCATTAAAAATGCTTTGTTTTAACCTCATGCGCTTTATGTGTTAAGCACTGTTCCTTATTAGTTATACGTTACGCATGAATCTAAGCTTAGCCTAAGGGTTCGGCCAGACTGACAAGCGTGCAGGCAAGCGCGTGATTCGCAGATAGCTCTCGAAAGTTTGTTGACGAGGAGGTAAAGGTTCGAATCTTGGCTCAGTGAACTGAGGGTGGTTTTTGACAAGTGATTTATTGTTGTGGTTTTCCCATCTTCTCTCCACGCTAATGGTGATTCTTAATTGTAAAGGCCTACTTTGATTATAATATTGAAGTATTTTAACATATTAGTTATATATATAGTTTATGGCCTTACCAATTAAATTAGGCCGTTAGTAGCAAGTGTGTTAAACCTATCGATAATAATAAAAAAAAGTCAAATATCATGTCAAATCGAGAAGTTTTCCTAATACTCAATGGACCAACATACAATAATATTGCCCAGCGCCTGTAAACTAGACTGTTCCGGCTCGAGCGCATCGCTCGGGTTGCGCACTCGCTCGCTCAGTCTGACCGTCCCCTGACAGAGTTATATAATAATAATATTTAGCACCGCGCCTTACTACCCATTCGGGTTATACGCTTAAGTACTAATTACACTAATGGATTAGGAATTGGGTGGGTTGAATTTAGAGGAAGCGAACCCGCATTTGCGTGGAGGGAGAGTGGAAAACCATTTAGGAAAAACCACCCCCAGTTCACCCGACCGAGATTCGAACCTCGATCTCCCCGTCCTCGGCGGTCGAGCTTAACACGACAAGCGCGTTAGCTAACTACGCCACCGAGGCGGGTCTGACAGAGTTGGTTTGAACTGTTTCTGTGAATGTTCTTATCACTCAGTGTCGAGATATCAACGGGGAAAAAAAAAAACCATGTGAGGCGTGTAGATTAGAGCCTTTGTATGATTGGTCAAATAGAGACCAATGAGGTGCGGAGATAACTTTAACAAGCTTTGCTTACACTGGCAACACTCCATCCATTGCACGTCACTGATGCTTCACACACACATATATATACGGAAGATGTTTTCGTCCTTAATTCATTAGTGAAACTTGTTCTGAAATAATGATGGCAACCATCACGAAACAGCCAACAAGGAAACTACTACGAAATATAGACACACATTCAC
Source organism: Timema podura (assembly GCA_033556935.1). Lineage (NCBI taxonomy): Eukaryota > Metazoa > Arthropoda > Insecta > Phasmatodea > Timematidae > Timema > Timema podura. The sequence continues at coordinate 14,025,750 of JAVRXN010000008.1, forward strand.
ACGGTCATAATTTTCATTACCTCTCACAATGATGAATTAATGGCTGGGGGGGGGGGTCTGTTCTAGATTTAAGTTAGTCTATAATAGTCGCGTGCTGATATAAACAGTCGGTTCAATAATTTCACGTTAAATACCTCAAATAAATGAAGAAAAAAAAACATATCCTGGTCGTTTGTCTCGACACTGTTATATTACTACTATACGGGCGGCCCGTATTCTTAGGGTTCGGCCAGACTGACAAGCGTGCGAGCGAGCACTCAAGCGACTGGGTGGTCAGACTGGCGAGCGAGCGAGCGCGTGATTAGCAGATAGCTCTCGTTAGTTGTTGACGAGGAGGCTCCGAATCTTGGCTGAGTGAACTGAGAGGGGTTTTAACAAGTGATTTATTGTTGTGGTTTTCTCATCCTCTCTCCACGCCTAAACCTATCGATATTAATAAAAATGTCAAAATGAGAAGTTTTCCTAGCAATCAATGAACCTACATATAATAATATTGCCTAGCGCCTGTAAACTAGACTGTACCGGGTCGAGCGCGCGTTCTTGAAATATAGAACCAGTTCTATCTTTCAAGCGTGCGCGCTCCAGTATGGCCACCTCTCATTACAACCAATGTGTTCTATTTTATATTTTAGTCGCTCGCTCGCTCAGTCTGGCCGCCCCCTTACACACACACACACCAAAACTAATAATTTCCAGTATATTTCTTGTTGTTTCAAAGCTATAGTTCAGTGACCACTCTACTGTTTTGCTGAATGTTTCAACTCTCCCTTTGTTTGTGAGTTGTTTTTTGTTGTTTTTTTTTGCGGGGTGAAAGGCAGAAAATACTACTAGCAAATATAAATCTTACTCTTCATGCAAATACCTAGCACTCTCCTCATTGCGAATTGGCGACAGTAAACTCTTGTTAGTAGTGTTTTCTTGGTTCTATGCCCTTTACGTCCGGGGTGCAAGCTGCCCCAAGTGAATGAGAATTTTATGTGGGTCAACGAAATACTCGAGCAGTATTTTTTCAACCTGTACTGAGGGTGGTTTTTATAAAATTACTTTTCACTTCCTCTCTAAATTCAACCTTCCTCATCCCTAACTCAGTAGCGTAAGTAGTACATTTATGCCTATAACTTTAACAGGTAGAGTAAGATGCGCTGTTAAAATAAATATTTTTTTTAAATTATGCATATACAAATTTCAAGATTTAAGATTATAGAAAAGTATAGCAATGTATGAAATACCTCTAAGTGTGTTTCGCAATTCAAAATTATTATTTTCACACTAACATAATTAATATATCAAATCAATTAGATAATATTGATCCACATCGGTGGGCACGCGAAATAAACGGAAGTCTCGTCTGGTCAAGTTTGCCGGCGACGAGGAGGTCAAGGTTCGAATTCCGGTTGGATATACAAAGGTGGTTTACCTAAATCGGTTCCCACGCTAACTCCACACAAATGCGGGTACATTTCTTTTCAATTCTACCATCCTTATTTCTTATCCCATTGTGTGTTTAAAATGTGCAAAGCTAAGACAGTATGTAAGATGCAGTACAGCAAAAACGAAGAAGAAAGTTAAGCAAACATTTTTCTAAAGGTTATCTAGCCCACGGCAAGCTCTGGGTTTGTGAACCTGGCCGTTTGACCTATACCCTAGCTCGAGAACACTGCCTAAAAAAAAACTGCTTCAGTGGCCACATAGTCTGAGGCGTCACTTTCGCAATAGATTGGATTTCCGATGACGGAGGAGATTGGGGTTCGAATCCTGGTCGAGTGCACCGAAGGTGATTTTTCCCTAAAGGGTTTTTCCACTCTCTTCGCGCAATTGCGGATACACTTTCTTTAAATTCAACCTTCCTCATCCCTAACTCATTAGAATAATTAGTACATACATGCGTATAGCCTGAACAGGTAGTAAGACACGGTGATAAAAAACCTTCCTTATAACATTCGACCACTGAATCTGGTAGCTCTCTATCTTCAATGAGTAATATGCATCATATGAGAGATGTACTATACATTCTATTTGTATATTTAACTATTATTATTATTATCATCATCACCGCGTCTTAATACCCGTTCGGGTTATACGCACTTACGCTAATGTGCAATGGTAGAGTGATTATGAGATGAAATGGAGGACCTACAGTTTAACGTGGAATCCGAACCACGGTGGAGGCCTGGCATTTCACACATTCACATGTTGTGATTAATACACGTCTTGTCAGAGGTGAAGGAAGGGTTTGGCAATCAGATAAATCTGTGCCTGGACCAAGGATTGAACCCCGAACCCCCAGCACAGAAGTCTGACACCTTACCCCTAGACCACCAGGTCACCAATATATATTTAACTCCTTTCAGATTTGTAAAAAATATATCTTCACTTTAAGAATGAACCATTTTAATGATTGGGGATGGGGGTCGATCTTTGGCAGTACTTTAAGTGAATATTGACCCAAAAAAATCTAATTTTGTTTTGTAACTCCAACACCCAAACTATAAATTCGATTGATAGCTCCAAGTCCATGCAAACATGCCAACATTTTTATTTTTATGGGGGAGGGGGGATTGGAATTGATGTTTGTATTTTTTAGTGGGCTACATTTGTTCTTTTTTTAAATACCGTAAAGAACACACACCACTCATTCTGCAATATTGACTGTTAGACTACGTTATGTGCAAGGCTCGTTGAGTTTCACAATAAATAAGTAGGCCTAAGTACACCTTGATTTTTTTTACGGGTGGATGTTTGGAGCACCTTTAAGGGAATACAAACATTTGATTTGTGGTCAAGATTGATAAAATTTTACGATATTATTACTATATACATTAATAATGTGTATCAAAGTGATAGCTGCATGTCACAAAATTGACATATGAATACGTGAATGTAGATTTAGTAACTTTTTCTAGCTCTCATCGATTCGTAAGAGAATCGGAGGCTTATTTCTTAAAACGGCGTTACTGGTTTTTTTATTGACAAATTTTGTAATATATATATATATTTATTTTAGTTGCAGAGAATGAGGTCTAACATGCATACAGTAGCTCCATGGCTTCTTTGGTGCTGAGTGACAGCTCACAGCTGACGGCTTTGAAAAGCTACCAGACCAAATTATGTATCCCTACGCCGAACCAAATGATCTTCAAAAAACATGTGTTTAGCATCTGTCACTTCTGACAGTCAAAATTTAGGTATATACCTAACTGTTGACTGTCAGCACCAAAGAAGCCACGGGGCTACTGTACTTATATTCATGTCACTCGCTCCAATGGGCACACATACATTGGTATCAGTCTCGTCTTATTTAGTTTTCCTGTCATAGACAATTCAGGGTTCGAATCCTGGCTGGGTGAACCAAGATGCTTTTCCTAAACAGCTTATAACTGTCACTCCACGCAAATTTGGGGCAAACTTACTCTAAATTCCCGCTTCCTCTTTATCTACCCCTTTAAAGGGCGAACCCAAGACCTGTTATCGAGGGGGGCGATGTTCTTATAAGGCTCCTTCACAATTTTAATTTAAAATCAAGATTTTGATCTATAATAATTTTAACTATAATAATATTGCTAGTTATAGAAATACTTTTAATTAGTAATTATAATAATAAAAAGAGGACATGTAAAAAAAACACCATTTTGATTAACCAATTTTTAATTTTAATACAAAAAAACATAAAACAAAAAGTTACTGTCACAATAAAAGTAATAAATAAATGCATTAAGCCTAAAATGTTTTAGTAGATATTAATAGAAGAAATATGTAATTTAATACAAATAATTGATTATCAAACTAAACTTAATGGAGAGTTTTAGTTATAAGCCACTTGCTTTTCTGCACATTAGGGCGCTAGGTTGGAAGAGTTATTGGATAGGTCATGTAGGAAATAGGGTGATGGAGGTGTTAGTCATTTATTTATAATATTAAGATAATGGTTTCAATATTTGTGATTATTTTCTATGCAGGGTGTGGGGGAAGAGGTTATCGCTCTTTTCCTGTGTCCGCCACTGACCCCTTTTGTGTAAATATGCAAATAGCCCATATGATTAAGGGCATAGGTATTATTTCACAATACAAACTTTTAATGTGTTAGCGTATAACCCGAACGGGTAGTAAGACGCGGTGCTAAAATTAAATTTAATTTAATGTGTTTTCATGTTATTTAAAAATATATATAATCAGTTCTACTATCACTTTTGTACATACTAGTAAGTGTCAACTCAATATTTAATATCTTATATTATACAATTGATAATTTTTTCACATACTTAAACCTAAAAATTTATCAATAATTTTTATCAATCTTTGTCATTCCACATTTCAGGCTCATTATAAACTTAATTTTTTTTTTACATCATCTTATATCTATTCGATTAAGTTATTTATAACCTTTCAAATTATATTTATAAACTGTAATTGTATGTTACTTCACTGTTCATTACCTTTTTATAACTTATTATTCTGTAGATTTCTTATCAATATCATTAAAATTTGTTTTTTAAACTAATAATTTACAAACATTACCTTGGAGTCTAGATTTTATCTTAAATTTAAATAAAATAACGCTCCTAACTATAATTAGATTATTTTAGACTGTTTTCTTAAATGTTGTAATGAGGGTGGTTTTTTTAATAAATGGTTTCCCGCTCTCCCTTTATGCAAATGTGGGTATATTTACTCTAAATTATACCTTCCTCATGCATACCCCTTTAATGTAAATATTCGTCTAGCCTGAATAGGTAGTATGACGCGGTGCACATAAAAAAATCTCTAGTCTGCGCCTGAGATCGAAGCAAGGGCTCCCCCTTCCCCCCAGACTATCACAGCCGGCCAACAGGAAGTCTCGGCAATCCTCCTTGAGGTTGTCGGGGGTGAGGGGCGTCATGTGTGCACTCTTGAAAATGGCCTCAGAATGTCTTGGGAAGTTGCCAGCGGAAGGTTGTTGTTTTTTCATTGCAGCAACGCCGCACTCTGTTTGGTTGCGCTCTGGAACTTCGTGACTGGGTTAGTAGAGAAACTCCCGAGACACCCAGGGTTTGAGACCTACCTGAATGGCTCAATAAAACTTGCGACTGTGGGGTTTGTGGCCACTGAAAACATTGTAGTGGGGTTTGTGGCCACTCAAAACATTGTAGTGAGGTTTGTGGCCACTGGTAACATTGTAGTGGGGTTTGTGGCCACTGAAAACATTGTAGTGGGGTTTGTGGCTACTGGTAACATTGTATTGGGATGTGTGGCCACTGATAACATTATAGTGAGGTTTGTGATCACTGGTAACATTATAGTGAGGTTTGTGGCCATCGGTAATTAAAAATGTTAACACTTTCTGCCTTTCATTATGTACCACCAACAGCGCCCTCTAGCACATAAGGGTGACGTCTGTGGACATACATTCACTGAACGAGTTTCATTCTTTGAAGTTACAGGATGACCTGGTGGTCTAGGGGTAAGGTGTCGAACTTCTGTGCTAGGGGTCCGGGGTTCTATCCTCGGTCCTGGCACATTTATCTGATTGCCAAACCCTTCCTTCACCTCTGACAAGACGTGTTTTAATCACAACTTGTGAATGTAAGGAATGACAGGCCTCCACTGTGGTTCGGATTCCACGTTAAACTGTAGATCCTTCATTTTATCTCACAATCACCCTAACATTGCACATTAGCGTAAGTGCGTACAACCCGAACGGTTAGTAAGACGCGGTGCTAATAATAATATAATATAATAAGTTCCAGTCTTTTATAAATAGAAATGAAGTGTGGAATAAATTAATCCTAAATAATAATTAATGATCTTCAAGGCCGTAGTCAAGGGAGGTTTGGGGGTTCAACCCCTCCCTCAACCCCCCCTCCCCCCAAATCTTATGAACTATATATATATCTTTATTTATGGTTCAAACAATATCAAAATTAAGGACAAGTACAAATGAGGGGGCTGTGTTACCATAAAAAGTACTTCAGAGATCTTCTAGAGGTGTTTAATATTTATAATTCATGCTAGCCTCCGGCATTTAGGGGGCTACGTTGCCATAAAAAAACACTTCAGATAGATTCTAGAACTATTTATATTTTAGAATTTTTTCTAGCCTCCGGTAATTGGGGGATGTGCCCACCGGCCCGCCCTCCCCCCTGAAATGATTGGCTAGCTACGGCCTTGATGATCTTTAATTTATGATATCTTTAATTTAAATCAAACACAGTATAAAAGTTAGTAAAGAACGTGAAACTACCTGGTGCCCAAACACAATATGTTTAAATATTTATATTTATTTATTTAGCACCGCGTCTTACTACCCGTTCGAGTTATAAGCTTAAGTACTAATTACGCTAATGGTGAGGAATTGGAAAGGTTAAATTTAGAGGGAATAAGCCCGTATTTGCGTGGAGGGAGAGTGTAAAACCAGTTAGGATACCCCAGATTACCCGACCGAGATTCGAACCTTGATCTCCCCGTCCTTGGCAGTCTAGCTCAACAAGAAACTAGCGCGTTAGCCAACTACACCATCGAGACAGGTGTTTAGATCCATCACCAGGATATAAACTGACGCACGTGAATCCAGGGTGATCAGGCCGTATACTAACCCGATCAAGATCCGAACGAAGGACGCCAGGACGGATACGACCGCGTTCCATTAGAAACACCTACAACACCAATTATGTTTTTTTTAATTAATTAAATTGTGGTATGTGCTGCTCCATCTTATTTGAGACTCGCAAAAAAATCCACGCTACTCCTTCAGGAGGGTCGGACAGCAGGGGTCGAACAGAAACCGGAACCGATAACCGAAATTAACCAGAACTGAAACAGGAACTTTACTAATAAATAGCCCAAGAACTAGAACCGGAAATGGAATATATTTAGGTTCATAAAGGCCACAATAGGTTCTTAGATTATTTTTAAAATGGCATTTTATTCCCTTATTTCTTTAACTTAATCTTAATTTTAAATACTCTATTTTTCCTTTTTCTCAGGATAATTTTTGTTAAAGTCGTTTATATCCCTTTGTATTCTCTCTTTTTGTATAAATAACTTTTAATTTGTTGTAAATTATTTTTTATGCCTTTTATCTACTTGCGAATTGTTTAATGATAATATAACTATTAGATAAAAAATTAAAAGATCCGGAACCTAATTAAGAACCAAAAAGAAACGGAACTTTTAATTTTCTCTAAACGGAATTAGGAGTAGACTGGGCTGCCGTGATACCGGCAGATATCTCGGTGGGCTAGTTTGATTCGGGCTGCCACAACTATTTGAACTAAAATAAATACATTCATTAAATTTTAAATTATCTTTTTTTATTAAATTTTAATCAAAAGTTCTAATGGGTAAGTCTGAGGTAGCCAGAATACGTCATTTATGAACATATCATGATGGAATTAAGTTTTAAAACATCCTGTTTGTTGGATTTCTCGGTGTTGTTTACAAACAAATGTGAAATCATTTGTTTATCGATCTACAACAATAGTAAATATATCAATAAAGACACCTAGCTATTGTCCAAACAAACATTTAAAAGCATTTTTTGCTCGTGTCATTAGAAACTGATCATCGAGAATGTAGCTGAAATGTCCACGGGATTTAATTAACTAATAATAAACATATAAATACTTGACCTTCAGCATACATTGAAACATACAGTGGTAAATATTAATATATATACTAAGGGCCATCATATTTCTACCCCCCACCCGGGCCACTTGGAATCTGCCAGTCTGACTGGAACCTTAAAATGTTTACTGGAAGAACTGGAACCGATAAATATTTCGGTTCAACTCCCTGCATCTTATTTGAGACTCAAAGTAAACAATTGCCCATAAATATATATGTATTTTGTTTAAATCGTAGCATTTTCCTGTTGGAAATAACTTCACTACTACGACTTCCTGTTTGGTACGGCCCTGAATTCAAGTCCCTGCCATTACGGTCAAAGTCAACCGTGCTGACCGCGCTCCTAACTACGTTAAACTAAATTGAAATCCCTACCGTGGCAGATCATCCGTCTGAATCTCTGTTTCCCTTCCTTGCCCAGTCTTATCTGTCGCGCTGCTCTGCTAACCAAGGGGAATGGTTGAATGAGGGTTTGGTAAAGAGGGGGGGGTGAGGGGACGGACAGTCCTCATAAATTTCTATAAATACTGAGCTTGGGGAAGGGGAGGAGAGGGAATCAGACTCTCCCCTCACCCCCCAATCCACTGCTTCACTCACAAATTGCTCGATGGACCCCATCAAGTTTTTTGGCTCATCAAAACTCTTTGACACTTTTAAAAAATATATATATATATATATATACTGACCTTACATTATATTCATATTGATCCTTTCATTTTGTATTTCTTTTTTCATTTAGAACAAACAAGTGTTTATTTTTACTGCCTGTTCTTTGATGCTTGTTCTTTTGACGAGAAAAAAGAAAAAGAAGCAAGGTCAACCACAACTACGTTTATTTTTAATCTTTTTATTTATTGAAAATGAAGGTACACCACTAAACTCAAAATATGAAACAAGATATATTTTGTATTTATTTTTATAATTCAGGACAATTTAGGGAGATCAGCACGAATCGATCCGCGCCGGGGAGAACACAGACTGTCAGACTCATCTAGTTTGGTTTACCGCTGATAGGAAGGCCGGGGTTCAAATCACGGCTTGGTGTACTTTCTTTTTTCTGGCACCGTGTCTTACAGCCTGTTAAGGCTAATGTGTTAGGGGATTATACAAGTTGAATTCAGAGGAAGTGTACCCGCAATTGCGTGGAGGGAAAGAATGGGAAACTATTTAGGAAATAACACACTCACCACACACGACCGGGATCGAACCCGAATCTCCCCGTCTTCAGCAGTCTAGTCTATTGCGAGAGTTACGCCTTAGACCGTGAGACCACTGAAGCGGGTTCTCGGTGTACTGAGGATGTTTTTACAAACAGTTTCTCCATTCGCTATCCACGTAAATACGGTTACATTTTCTCTAAATTCTACCTTCCTCATCCCGGGTCCATTAGTGTAATTAAATGCACAGAGCCCATAAGAGTAGAAAGACACAAAGCAAGAAAAAAAAACGCTAAGGGTTCGGCCAGACTGACGAGCAAGCGCGTAATTAGCAGAATGTTCTCGATAGTTGTTGACGAGGAGGCAAAGGTTCGAATCTTGGCTCAGTGAAATGAGGGTGGTTTTTGACAAGTGATTTATTGTTGTGGTTTTCTCATCCTCTCTCCACGCTAATGGTGATTCTTATTTGTAAAGGCCTACTTTGATAATATTGAAGTATTTTAACATATCAGTTTTACATATATGTATATATACATATAGGTATGGTTTATGATCTTACCAATTAAATTAGGCCGTAAGTAGCAAGGGTGCTAAACCTATCGATAATAATAAAAATGTCAAAATGAGAAGTTTTCCTAGCACTCAATGAACCAACATACAATAATATTGCCTAGCGCCTGTAAACTAGACTGTACCGGGTCGAGCGTGCGCGCTCCAGTCTGGCCACCTCTTATTACAACCAATGTGTTCTATTTTATATTTTAGTCGCTCGCTCAATCTGGCCGCCCCCTTAGTGTGGCAAATACTATCATATAATGAATAGGGACAGACCACTTGAAAAATATTTTATCTTATGCATGTAGGCCAGAGGCCTACAAATGTCCTTATAAATATAATTGTAACGGTGTTTCATTTCCGTAGGCTCTCACATTTTGCGCTTGTGAGTGTACAAATTGACATTCTTTCACGATGGATATGGTACAGTTAAGGAATTGGTTAAATGTGTTCATTTTTAATTTAACGTATCCGTCTTCATAGTACATTCTCTAATGCTGAAGCATGGGCGTGGACACGCCGACTGACCTCGCCGCGAGTTGTGTATTTTGGGATGGTAAGGAGGAAAAAACTGATTAGATAATCAAAGTTACGAAGACGAGTGCCAGTTTAACAAAACTATATTTAAAATAAAATAGCGGATCAATATAAAATAACCTTTAAAAGCAAACACAAAATAAAGGTAGAATAACCTGCTTCGGTGACCACATTGTCTAAGGCATCGCTCTCGCATTATACTAGACTGCCGATTATAGGGAGATTGGGATTCAAATCCCGGTCGGGTGTACTGAGGTTTTTATTTCTTGAATGGTTTTCCACTCTACTTCAACGCAAATACAGGTGCATTTCCTCTAAATTCAACCTTCCTCATCCCTAACTTACTAGCGTAATTATTTCATATGCATATAACCTGAATAGGTAGAAAATTTAAACCGTGACAAAAGGTGTCTAGTTTTATGCTACGTCCGTAAAAATTGACACAACCTATCAAATATGACGTATGAATACATGAAATTATTACAATTCAGATAGAAATAAACTCAAAGAAAATACAAATCTATTTTTTCGCATAGTTATAGAAAAAGAGATCTGAAGATTAAAATAATAATAATAATTATTATTATTATTAGCACCGCGTCTTACTACCCGTTCGGGTTATATGCACTTACGCTAATGTGTAATGGTAGGGTGATTGTGAGATGAAATGGAGGACCTACAGTTTAACGTGGAATCCGAACCACGGTGGAGGCCTGGCTGAAGATTAAAAGATCTGGCGTATAAATATTTGGGAATTATTTTAGTAACTTTTATAACTGTCAAAAGGGTCATTAATTACTAAATCGGAGTGTAGAAACTTTCAAACTATCAATTTTTTTAAATTTAAAAACGCGTCTTACTACCCGTTCGGATTAAACGCCTATGTACTAATTACGCTAATGGTTTAGGGAAGATGAAGGTTGAATTTAGAGGAAATGTACCCACATTTACGTGGAGCTAAAGAGTTGGAAACCATTTAGGAAAAAACTGCCTCAGTAGTTAGTACACATGAACGGGATCGAACTCGGATCTGCCTGTTATCGGCAGTCTAATCTATTACGAGAGGGACGAATGCCTTACTGTAGGTAGACCATACGGCCACTGGAGCGCTGCTCACATATATCCTATAGTTATGGTTTTCCACTCTCCCTCCACGCAAATGCGGGTTCACGTCCTCTAAATTTAACCTTCCCAATTCCTAATCCATTAGAGTAATTAGTACTTAAGCGTATAACCCGAACGGGTAGTAAGACGCGGTGCTAAAAAAAAATTAATTTATATTGATGTTTGCTTTAAATAGCAATAACCATTAATTCTACACCTTAGCTCAGTCGGTAGTTGTCTGTTAATTAAGCTGAGGGTCCCGGGTTCGATTCCCAGCATAACTGAAAAATGTATTATTGGTGAAATAAGGATTTTTACCCTTTTACATTGATAAATTATCGGCTGGGGACTGGATGTTGTGCCTGTCCTAGTCTTAAGTTAAATTGTAAGGCATATAACGCTACTACAGGCCCAGCAAGCCGGTGGTGGAAAAATATATGGCTTGAATAAAAAACTGACCTAGGTCACATGCTGGAAACGGTAATGTATGTAAATAAGTAAGCGTTAAATATTAAACATTCCCTCTAATAGATTACAAATAAGCATATGTTACTTATAACACAAACAAGCTCAATTAAACAAGTATTATGTTGTTAACAATATTGGTTAAACTTCTATTAAGTTAAATTTTTTTTGCTCCTTAACTTACTACCCTTCCAGGCTAAAAGCATCCAATGTTATTAATGGGGCAGGAACTAAGGAGATATAACAAAGAGAAAATATACTCTCATTTTCGTGGAGGGAGAGTGGGAAATCATTTAGGAACAAAAACATCATTAGTACAACTGGCCAGGATTCGAACCCAGATCATATCGTCACCGGTATAAAGCAGACTATACGAGTGTAATATTATATAGTTTACCTGCTCACCGATGTAGGCTACGATTTATTAAAAGTCTATATTGTAAAATGTAAGCACTAATGTACATTGTATTAATAAACTATATTATATTTTTTCAAAAGATAAATAATATATGAGTAGCTATAAGAATCATATCTCTGTTCCACATGCAGTGTGGTATTTTGAGTTCGTGAATCCCTGAAGAAAACGGAAGTGACGTTCGTTGAGCGACTTTCTCCGTGGTTTTACAAGTGTAGACTGGTGATAGATAGCTTTTAACGTCACTTTTCATCACAAACTTTGTCTGGCCGTCCACATAATAAGCTCGATTGTTTCTTGAAGAGTACTCGCAACCTTCTTTCTGCTGACATTTTGAGGGTATAATACGATACGGTCACTCTTTGTTTCTTGAAGAGTACTCGCAACCTTCTTTCTGCTGACATTTTGAGGGTATAATACGATACGGTCACTCTTTGTTTCTTGAAGAGTACTCGCAACCTTCTTTCTGCTGACATTTTGAGGGTATAATACGATACTGTCACTCTTTGTTTCTTGAAGAGTACTCGCAACCTTCTTTCTGCTGACATTTTGAGGGTATAATACGATACGGTCACTCTTTGTTTCTTGAAGAGTACTCGCAACCTTCTTTCTGCTGACATTTTGAGGGTATAATACGATACGGTCACTCTTTGTTTCTTGAAGAGTACTCGCAACCTTCTTTCTGCCGACATTTTGAGGGTATAATACAATACGGTCACTCTTTGTTTCTTGAAGAGTACTCGCAACTTTCTTTCTGCTGACATTTTGAGGGTATAATACGATACGGTCACTCTTTGTTTCTTGAAGAGTACTCGCAACTTTCTTTCTGCTGACATTTTGAGGGTATAATACAATACGGTCACTCTTTGTTTCTTGAAGAGTACTCGCAACTTTCTTTCTGCCGACATTTTGAGGGTATAATACGATACGGTCACTCTTTGTTTCTTGAAGAGTACTCGCAACTTTCTTTCTGCTGACATTTTGAGGGTATAATACAATACGGTCACTCTTTGTTTCTTGAAGAGTACTCGCAACTTTCTTTCTGCCGACATTTTGAGGGTATAATACAATATGGTCACTCTTTGTTTCGCTAAGAGTACACGTTAATCGTTTGATAACGTCATTTTTAAAGTATAATAGAATACAGTCGTTTTTTTTAAATTTCATGTAGAGTACTTCTTTTTACTTGCATCATTTTGAAGATACAATAGATAGCAGGCTAGCTTTGTTTCATAGAAAGTATTCGTTAAGAGTTTTGCCTTTATTCCACCATTTTGAATACGCCTATATAATAAAATAAGGTTGATATTGGTTTCATGAAGAATATTTACTAGTATTTTTTTTCTGCCGCCATTTAGAATATAGTAATAATAATATTATAATAAAGTCGATCTTTATTTTAAATAGAGTACTTGGTAGTCATTTTCTGCCGACATTTTAATTTAATTTTAATTTAATATTTAGCACCGCGTCTTACTACCCGTTCGGGTTATACGCCTAAGTACTAATTACGCTAATGGATTAGGAATGGGGAAGGTTGAATTTAAAGGAAGTGAACCCGCATTTGCGTGGAGGGAGAGTGGAAAACCATTTAGGAAAAACCACCCCCAGTTCACCCGACCGAGATTCGAACCTCGATCTCCCCGTCCTCAGCGGTCGAGCTCAACACGACTAGCGCGTTAGCCAACTACGCCACCGAGGCGGGTGCCGACATTTCGAAGATGTAACAGAAAGCAGTTGATCTTTGTTTAGCGGAAAGAACTTGTTAACAGTTATACTTTTCTGTCGCCATTTTGAAGGTATTTTATGATAAGTTTAATCTTTTTCATGAAGAATACTTTTTAGTTTGTTTTTTTCTTCCATCATTTTGAAGGTATAATGTTTTAATTTTTGTAATCTTTGGTTGCCTTCATAGTTACCTACAACATTCTTATGTTTTACCTTTCGTCATAATAAAAATATTTAAACTTAGAACACTGTATGCCTGGGAATTTATATGTCCCCCTAGTAACATTTTAATCAGTAAATAAATCTTTATCAACCTTTTGAAAAAAATCTCAACCACTAACTAGGAGGACTATTTTATCTTTCTTTAGATACTACGCAGGGCTGTGTACTGCCTCATACTATTTGAGACTAACAGTAAAAAAAAAAATTGCTCATTTCTGGCTCCACTAAGTAGAGCTGTATGATTCAACATCTTATTTGAAACCCATTGTAAACAATTAACCCTTAATGACCGCGTCTTACTACCCGTTTAGGATATACGTGTATGTATTAATTACTATAATGGAGTAGGGATGAGGAAGGAAGCATTTTAGAGGTAATCTACCCGCATTTGCGTGGAATGAGAGTGGGGAACCATTTAAGGAAAACCTCCCTCAGACCCGATTGGGATTTGAACCCCGATATCCCCGTCATCAGCCACTGGAGCGGGTGTTTAGTAATACTAAAAAGTGTCGGATCTTTGTTGACACTCAAAGTAAACAAACCACCTCTTTAACCAAACCCTCTCTCTTTTCTTTGCGTCTCAACTAAGATGGGACGCCATTATAGTGTCGTTTAATATTTTGATCCGTTACGTGATTGAGAGAAAAGGAAGCGCAATGTAGTATCTGATAAACAAGCGTAATGATAAGACCGTGTTGACACACTGGCTGAGAAACTCATCACAGAGAAAGATGTCATCTTCCGCGCGGCTCATGCAGGTAAGGTGTGCAGGGGACGCTAGAAAAGAACTGGTTTTGTTGGGTTTTTTTCAATTTTTATAGTAAAACTTTTTTTGGTAAAAATAAATCAAAATATCGCTTCAATACAAACATAGAGTTATAATTTTCTTCACATGGTGATATTAACAATTGTTAAATATATATAATGAGAACAGCGGAATTAAAATAGAAACTTTTTTAACTGAGGAAAAAAGGTTGTCTTTAAATTCTAGGAAACCCTTGACATACATCCAAGAATTGTTGAAGACACCATGGGTAGTAAATTAATATATATGTTTATACTGACTGAAGCCATATTTGATTATTTTGAGCAAAATAAGTTTTGCTATAAATCTGCAAAATCCCGAACTTTTCTCTCGCTCCTTACACCCCCAAAGTAAGAAAAGACACAGGTAACATTCCATTAGTTAGCTGTTGATTTCGTTTGGTACACCCCAAGAAAAAAAAACAGCTATACTGCATTCACGGTAGGAATTACTCTCTGAAAGGTCTTTTTTCCTACCAATATCCTACTATATAATAGATTTCTGGTAGGGAAAAAGGCCTTTCAGAGAGTAATTTCTACGCTGAACAGACTTTAGCTTGTGTGGGTAATACAGCCCGAACAAACGACACAATGTACGTGTTGTTGGTTTTATGTATTCAAACTTTAAAAAGACAGTGAAATTGAGACCAGTCACTTTTTTTTTGTTAGCACCACGTGTTACTACCAGTTCGCTTTACACACTAATGTGCTAATTACACTTAAGTGTTATGGATAAAAAACGTTTAATTTAGAGGAAGTGTATTGGCATTTGCCTGGAGTTAGAGTGGATAACCATTTAGGGAAAACCTCCCTCACTGCTTGCGACCGGGATCGAACCCCGATCTCTCTGTCTTCGACATTCTAGTATATTGCGAGAGTAGTGCCTTAGACCATGCGGCCGCTGAAGCGGATACTTTTGAAATTGTTTTATCATATTTTAAAAGATACAATAAAATTGAAAAATAGTTATTTTAAAATGAAACAAATTGTCAAAATGATCTCAATCTCGATGTTGCAAAATAAATCAAGTTTTGGGAGTAAAAATGTACCGACTGCGACTCCAGCCTGAAAATAGAAACATATATTATAAAAATAGACCTATATAGTAAATATATAATTTTAACTTTATAATTTTTTTCATTTTTTAGGACAAATATTTGTAATTTCGTTTGACAAATCTATTTAAATATACATTCACAATGTCAAAGAAGCTTCTCATGAAGTCATCTGTATTAGAACATTTTACTCAGGGCTGTTATAATTTACCCAGGCACCCCAAAAAAAACATGTTTTTTTAAACACTTATTATATTTTGCACACAAAGCAATCATCTAATTAATTTTTGAAAATTGTTAGTCACTCTGTTGAGAACTTTATAGTTCATATACAATAACAATATATTGATTTGTATATGGTATTATACACAAGTTTTGAAATTACAGATTCTATACAATAAACTAGGCTATAAAATATGTTTTGATTGGATGAACAAAATAATATGTTCAACTAGCAACTCACTTGGGATAATATAGTTTTAAGGTACCTACACCATATTAATGCGAGGCCCTATCCCAATATAACCCAACTGGTTTGGGGTTTTAAAAAAAACTACCCGGGTGTTTTTCAACCCTGATTTTACTACATTAAATTTGTTACTTATTAGTAAGTTACACATTAGCAATTTATCAAGGAGTCGGAGTCGAAGGCTTGGCCTACCGACTCTCATAGCTTTGAAATAAAATAATACAGGATACTGCACTTAGATACGTTTTCTATTTCGATAATAATCATGTTTCTAATTTCTCGGTTAATCGATCAATGTTCATATAAACACAAGAATCACAAACCAACTTAATCTAGGACAGCACATCTAATTGGGAATCTATAAACTCGCCACAGATAGGTATATTAATTACATCGCATTGGTTATCTAGATATCAACTCGCCAAATGCCATTGCCAGTCACTAATTGACTCGCCACGCGCCTCCTGTAATAATAATATTATTATTATTATTATTATTATTATTATTATTATTATTATTATTATTATTATTATTAGCACCGCGTCTTACTACCCGTTCGGGTTATACGCACTTACGCTAATGTGAAATGGTAGGGTGATTGTGAGATGAAATGGAGGACCTACAGTTTAACGTGGAATCCGAACCACGGTGGAGGCCTGGCATTCCTCACATTCACAAGTTGTGATTAATAATAATAATAATAATCGACTTTAATGGCGAAGTTAAGGCTACCGCCTTTTCTTACACTTAACATGAAATTTAACAAAATGACATAGTATATAAAAACACACAAAAAAGGTATAAACACTAGAGCTAAGATACACAAGGATTATGTAATATGAAAACGCACGCGCACAACACACACACACACACACACATACACACAAGGTATGGTTACGTCTCACACTCCTCAATCTCACGAATGAGCTTTCACACGCAGCTTATTTGCGACTTTTCGCTTGAAACCATTCAATTCTAATTTCTTTATATCGTTGGTTGGGTATTCCATGAACGAGAAGCTGAAACAGTGAAAGAATTTGAGTAATTATTGGAATTATGAAGGGGAATGAATAAAGTTGAGTCTTCTTGTGATCGAGTGTTGAAATTATTATTAGAGTTGAGTGAGCGGATACGTGAAGAAAGGTATTGTGTAATCCCATCCGTGGTATCCGTGCGCTGTCGGGTCATCGCAACCGTGAATATTGTGGAACGAACTAGCCCAGCCTAACACAGCCTAACATCCAATACGGACTTGTCCGAGGTTTAAAACTATGGGCCAGTTAAATATTCAGAACTGAGCCACGTTTATTAGGTAACAAGTTGGACCCAACATGTTGGGAGACAACATATGGTTCTCTCGCAGAAAAAAAAAACCCTAAGATAATGGTGGGAGCTTGAAGTTGTTGTTTTTTTTGCTAAACGTTGAATTGAATAATGAATTACCTACATTTACACAGTGGATTTGATAAACTTTTTAAGCATGTCATATGTGGACTTTTCAGTACTTACTTACACTTCTATATCCTCATTTACGTGGTAAAGTGGAAAGGAAAAAAATGTTGTGACTCGACTCGATAGAGCATGCGCAGAACTTCCCAACTCAGCCAACATGTTGGGTTGGTCGTTTACTATCTCCAACAATTGATCCAACACAACATGTTGGCTCTGACCGGTTCTCACAACACCAACATGTCGGCCAACAAGTTAGGAATGCGTTTATATTGTAACACAACTTGTTGGGATCGTGTTAGACAACATGTATAAACGAGGCTTTAGTACACCTGAAGTGTGTTTCGATACCAATCAAGACGACACCTACCTACACCCGAATGGAATGGGCCGGTTTCGCTTATGAAACTGGTCCATTCTATTCTGGTCTGGGTAGGTGTCGTCTTGTTATTAAGTATAGCTCCGCACTTGAGCTGTACCTAGTCTGACTCTGAAACTGGCCCAAGTCTTCGTCGACAATTAAAGTCTGTTCAGCATAGGAATTGTTTTCTGAAAGGCCTTTTTCCCTACCAGAAAGCTATTATATAGTAGGATATGGTAGGAAAAAAGACCTTTCAGAGAGTAATTCCTACCGTGAATGCAGTATATGTTGACGAGGATGGAAATTTTTCCACCTAAAATACCGGACAACCACAAAAATAAAGTCCCTGAATGAGGTGCTAAAAGAAAATTACTTATTTATAAACATAGATCACTTCCTAATTTTGTATTACTGCAATATGTACCTATATGTTCCTTTTAAAAATGGAGTGTGGCGAGTAGATGGGAATCTTAATATATACTACATTCACGGTAGGAATTACTCTCTGAAAGGTCTTTTTTCCTACCAATATCCTACTATATAATAGCTTTCAGGTACGGAAAAAGGCCTTCTAGAAAACAATTCTTACGGTGAACAGACTTTAGTAACGTGTGTCTATTTGATAATTGTGGCGAGTGGATGATTGCGGGTAAACACTCAACCCTAGCACCTAGATGGTTACTAATTGGATAGCAAGACTAACTTAACCTAGGACAGTACGTCTAATTACTAATACTAAACACCCAGCCCTAGTGTTAGTAATTGTAATATTTTGCTATAGTCAGTCCGCCATATATTATAAAACTAGCAAAAGTGCCAGGAGTTGCCCGGGATAACCAGGCAATGCAACGCTTTTCTTTGCTTCAAACAGACAGAAATAAAGTATCATTTTATTTCTTCCTACCCAGTTTTTAATAAATTTAGAGAAATCTAATTTTAAAAAAATTAAAATTCCAACTTCAAGGTGGCACATGTTTGTGTCCAAGAGCTACTAATTATAAAATTTCATACCTCTGCGTTAGGTAGATATCAAGCAATGTTCATGACAGACACACAAACTCTTCATTTTATTAATATAGATATTCTTCGACTGGTCAATAAATTTCTATATAAAATATCATGTGGTCATACGACCAGCTATGTGGTCTGCTCGTGTTACAGTTAACATTGCTGCCAGTCTTGACAGTTTTAAAGACAAATTACTAGCCATTACAAAAAAAAAAGTTTTTTCTTTAATTCCACATAAGTTTTCACTTCATCGTAATTTATTCTAAGGATGCTAACAGTTATAAACAACATTAAATGATTTTAGTTATATTCATTTTACTTGTAGTAAGGAGAAATATGATATTTATAATATAAGCAACGTACTTTGGTAGAACAGCAATTAAATTAAATTGTACAATTCTTTAATCATTTAAACAATATAATTATGAATATAACAAGGAATTAATTTGTTCAAAGAGAAATTGTTAAATCAAGAAATTAGATTGATTAAAACAGACATATTAATATTCCTAAGAAATCACCTCAGAGATTGTTAAAGAACAAAAATTGATTCCCATAAATAGGTAAAACTGTAAATCTTTAAATCTTTCTGGATAATTAACCTTAAACATTTTTAAATCTATTTATATAAAAAAATAGTAACATCTTGCTTGCAGCGATGGCTGAGTAATCTAAAATGTAAACTCTCTTTGATCGTGAGTTAAAGGTTCGAATTTAAGCCAATTGTGAGTAGTTTTTTTAAAAAATAATGGATTCCCAATCTCTTTCCACGTAAGTACTGGTATACTTCTTATAAATTCTATTTTCCTCCGATAAGATGCAGATTGCCCGAACGGATGGTATAAGACGTGATACAAGGGGAAGATACTTATATATTGAAATCTGTGTTTTGCGTTTATTCACACAAAAAAACAAAGTAGCTCTATGATACGTCTATTTCTGTGGTAATTTTACCAGCGCATCCTCTGCTCAGGTCATCCTGTTTCCTTCCACGTAAAGCCTAGTACGTACTTGGGAAACATTGTTAGCAAACATTGTTTCCGAAATGTTTTCTATTGCTCACACACATAGGGAAACAGTTTGCAAACATTAACAACAACAACAAAATTGTTTCACGTTCAGACTTCAATGATGAAACATTGTTTCACGTTCAGAGTTCAGTTGAGTAAAACGGTAGTATTCAACCCTTTTTTGTTTGTTTGTGCACGTTCAGATATAATTTATCTTCAACTTTGTACCCCCAAATTTGTTGGCGGATAGTGGAAGATTAATGTATTCTGTAATATACATATAAAATAAATTACAAACAAAATACTGATATATAGATACAACAAAATATTGGTGTTATAGTATATAAATTGTAATGCAAAAAAAAACCTTCATGTGTAATTACAAGTAATAAAAAAGCAAATAAAAGGGTTTACGTAGCTCTGTGTTTCGATAGATTCCCCGGGAACACTTTAGGAATAATATTTCCCAACTCAGGATCCCTGATTTGTCCACTCTGTCGATGTAGGTGCCCTTTCTGCATGAAGGAACGTGTTAGAGGTCAAATCAGTGTCTGTAATCATTTGAAATCGTTAGATCACTATTTGTAGCTTATATAAGTTACACTTGTTAAAATTGTGCAATAAAAATTTACTGTTGGATTACCTTAAGCTTGTGCAAGGGCATCTTAAATATCTTTTTTTTTTTACATTTCAACTACTGTATTTTATGGTGAACAATAAATTTTCTCTCTTTTGATTAACAAACTTTGTTGTAAAATAAACATTGCTAGATACCTTCCTTAACATTCGTATTACTATGAAAACAACTTTGACGTATTTTATGAGGTTTATTGAAAATTTTATTAATAAATTATTAAAACTTAAATACATACGTTGGTATTTTTATATAGGGATGAAAACATTAGAGAAGACCCCCAAATATGTTATTTTTGGAATAAAAGATTGTTAATCAATAAAGAACAAATGGTTTCCCAACAAAAATTAAAATGTTATAAGTAATTCAAAAGTTGCTTGTACATCCTTAACTATACTACAGTAGCCCCGTGGCTTCTTTGGTGCTGACTTCTGACAGTCAACATTTAGGTAAATACCTAAATGTTGACTGTCAGAAGTGACAGCTGCTAAACACATGTTTTTTGCAGATCATATGGTTCGGCGTAGGGATACATAATTTGGTCTGGTAACTTTTCAAAGCTGTGAGCTGTCAGCCAGCACCAAAGAAGTCATGGGGCTACTGTATTGGCGTTGAGATGACTAGTAGAATGTTTAATAAAGATATTGAAACTTGTCTGCAACCCATTTAGCTAAAACAGTTCTCAGAACACCCAGCTGGGATTTAAACCCAAACCTTCCTCTCACCTGGCAAGCCAGACTAGATTTAGTTTGACTTCTAGTCCATGGGACTATGGGACCCGGGATATAGTTTAATAAATTAAAAAAAATTTCTCTTTAAACTTTATTGGTGCTAACAAAGCAAATCCAGGTTTGTATTTCAGCCAAATGAATTAAAGGTACTATTTAATATTAGATTTTTTGTTGTTGTTTTTTTGTCTTTTGCACCGCGTATTACTATTATTCGCAAATATTTTCATTAAAAATCTAGAGATGAGGAAGGTAAAATGTGGAGGTAGTGTATATAATTTGCGTGGACGAAGAGCTCTTGAGACCTTTTAGAAACGATTACTGTGAGAACACTTAACGGGAATTTGAGCTTTAACATCCCCATCACCTACCTAAACACCAGATCAAATGAGAGCTAGAAACAATCTAGTGTTACTGCTTGTGAGGGTGAAAGAAAGTGGTGGTGAACACTAAGAGAGAAATAAACAATACTTTTTGTTAACTATAGCGTATGCCAGCAGGGTCCGTCAGCTAGATATTCCTAGTCTACTGACATGGCAGTGTCTTATATGTAACCTTCCTCAGAGGTTGGGCCACCATTCAGCGTGGCTACTTCGTCCCGATGTGATGATATGATGATGATGATGATGATGTGGTGCCAGTAGAAGTCTTAAACCTAACTTAAATCAAACTAAACAAACCATTGCAATTGCTGTTTACAATCATAGGAACAATCCGCCTTCGGGAAAAAATACCTATAACACCGCCGGGAATTGAACCCGGAATATCCAGATTAGTATTCAGGAATTCTGACCGCTAAACCAAAACAATCTAGGGATTGTTCCTGTGATCATGAGAGAGAGGGATTGTTTAGCATCATAAGAAAGGGAAATAAACTAGTGAAATTGTTTCTAGGTTTGAGAGAAGGGCGACTGTTGAACATAAAGAATTAATAAAACTGACTAGAAAGTAAATTTGTAAAAAAAAAACAATCGGGCACTTAGATAGGATGTTATTCCTTTTACATGTTCCTATCTAAGTGTCCTGTTATTCTTTACAAATTTCTATTTCCTCATTTTGTGTTTTTTGATTTCCTCTTTTAGGAAGTTGCGTTGCGCGTTTCACACTTCTCTTTGAGGATTTCCGATAGAATGAAACCTAGGGCGGGGGATTGGGTGGTAACGATCGATTTTCGTCAAGAGACAGCCATAACCTCTTTGTATAGTGACAGCAATGTAAAGTGTGAACTGTGTTCTTCTTTTTATTGTAGTGTGCTCGTTTCTTTTATACGTTTCTATCCACCTTTATCACACCTTCCTCCAAATATAATGAAACTGACTGTAGACATTGTTGCATACTTTGTAGCCTCTGGACTCAAAATAAAAAAAACTTGTACTATAGCAATATGTGGTAAGTATATCTTTTTACTTTATACCAACCGCTTCAGTGGCCGCATGGTCTAAGGCGTCACTCTCGAAGTAGTCTAGACTGCTTACGATGGGGATATCGAGGTTGGAATCTCGGCTGGGTGTACTGAGGTGTTTTTTTTCCTAAATGTTTTCCCACTCTCTAGATGTCTTTCTCCATGCAAATGTGGGTACACTTCCTGTAAATATAACCCTCCTAATCCCTAAAATCATTAGCGTGATTAGTACATAAGCGGATAACCCAAATGGGTAGTAAGACGTGGTGCTAAAAAATACTATAATTTTTTTAATTTTTTAGGACAAATGTTTGTAATTTGGATTGACAGATTTATTTAAATATACATTTGCATTGTCGAAGAAGCTTCCCATGAAGTAATCTGTAATGGAGGGTTTTACTGCATTAAACTTGTCATAACTAATTAATACGCATTAGCCGCTTATGAAGGAGTCGGAGTTGGACAGTAGAAAAATAGAGGATTTGTAGTTGGGAGTCGAAGGCTTGGCGCACCGACGCGACGACTCTACAGCCCTGTTCGTACAGTAGCCCCATGGCTTCTTTGGTGCTGACTGACAGCTGACGGCTTTGAAAAGCTACCAGACTAAATTATGTATCCCTACGCCGAACCATATGATCTGCAAAAAAACATGTGTTTAGCAGCTGTCACTTCTGACAGTCAAAATGTAGGTATATACCTAAATGTTGACTGTCAGAAGTCAGCTGTGAACTGTCAGTCAGCACCAAAGAAGCCATGGGGCTACTGTAGCTCAGTGAAACATATAGTATTTTACTACGAGAAGCACGTGTCTTAACGCTCCCTGTTGAGTGAAGGCTGTCGGCAGCGTGATCTGTTTTGATTTCTTCTATATAATCTTTTAATGACTCATAACCTAACCCAATGTTTATTTTATCTTACCCCGCTTCGGATGACTCCGGCACGGTTCTTGAACTTAATTAATGGCTATTTCTAGTTCATGTTATCTCGGTCTCAAGATTGATACAAGGCATTGATGCACACACAAATATTGTTTGTTTACTATTATAACAGTTGCTGGTTGATTATAAACGGTCATAAAGATAAGCAAGCAGTATCACTTCTTGTAGTTAATTCAATCAATGTCAAGTTGCGGTAACTGTCTTCAGCTAAAATTAATGGCTGTGCATATCTTATTTTAACTGTAACACCCGTTGTTGTGGCTAAGTCGAGAGTAGTTGACAACAATCCTAGGGTTTCAAATTCGATTACTTTGAATCTGACAAAGATTTTTACTATTTTTATACAGGTAAATTATAGCTATGTTGTAAGTTCTGCTCTCTAGCAAGTAAACCTTTAGGAACTCTTGCTGGGTGTGTAGTATTAGACCTAATGTCCAAGGTTAAGTTAGTTTGTAAGTCCTGCTATCCAATTTGTAAATATATAGGCTGAACGTGTAGTATTAGTATACTTATTGTCCTAAGTTAGTTTGTAAATCCTGCTATCCAAACATTAAATGTCTAGGAGCTATGACAGGGTATGCAGTATTAGACCTAATATCCAAGGTTAAGTTAGTTTGTAAGTCCTGCTATCCGATTTGTAAATATTTAATCGTTAAGGCGGTCTGTGTTTTTAGTATTAGACCAAATGTCCACGGTTAAGTTATTTTGTAAGTCCTGCTCTCCAAATAGTAAATATTTATGAGTTATGGTTGGGTCTTTGGTATTAGACGTATTATCCAAGGCTAAGTTAGTTTGTAAGTTCTGCTAGCCAATCATTAAATATGTAGTTGCTTGTTCTGAGGGTCAAATATTAGTCCTAGGTTAAGAATATGGTGAGTTTCAAGGAAATGCTCTAGCGGTTGTCGGTTGTCGCTCAAATCTATCCCTGCAGGTTGTTCTAATGAGCAGCTCATTTTTTTGACATATTAGCCTACAGCCGTTATACGTTACACGCATAGGTAGGCAGACAAAATGCGTTAAGTTTGTTTAGTTTGGTTTTACGAAGACGGGTTATGTTTGGATGCTAGTCTTGGTAAGGTTTGCTTATAAAGTTTTTTTTTAAATATTTTCTCTCTCTAAACGAAAATGCTAGTGCAGTTCCTTTATACGATAACTTCCTCATCTTAACTTCGTTAATTTAATCAAACGGGGATAGCCCAGACGGCTAAATAAGACGGGAAACACGGAACAAAAATAATAATTCAATTACTATCTTTTTAAAAGAAAATTAGAGGTGCTACTTCCATATTCACATGTAACGATAAAAATTATATTTTAGAGCCACATTTAACTCTGCGGTTATTCACGACTAAAGGGACAGCCATATTTGCGACCAAAGTGCCAGAACGTAAAGCCACGGATGACCCAAAGTCGCTCACTTTTTCTTTCTCTAGGCGGGTTGTATGCCCACTTTCATTGATAACAAGTCTTTGCTTCTGGCGTCCTGCTCGCTGTTTTGTTTTTTTTGTCACAATTTTGACCGTAGCCAATGTGGTGATGAAATGATGATTAAATTCAACCGCATTAACGTAGTGAAAATTATGTGGGGGAAACCACCCTTAGTGTGACCGTCCGGGATTAGAATCTCAACCTCCCGCCCCCTGTCAACAGTGACCAAATGCAATTCAAGTCATAGGGCCAGTTTCATAGTCAGATTTAATACGCCTAAAGTGCGAGTCGATACTAAATACAGGACGACACCTACCTAGAACAAAATGGAATGGGCCAGTTTCGCATATGAAACTGGCCCATTCCATTCAATTTCAGGTAGGTAACGTCTTGTATTTAGTATAGCCAAAGGGTTCGGCCAGACTGACAAGCGTGCAAGCGACTGGGTGGCCAGACTGGCGAGCGAGCGAGCGCGTGATTAGCAGATAGCTCTCGTTAGTTGTTGACGAGGAGGCTCCAAATCTTGACTGAGTGAACTGAGGGGGGTTTTAACAAGTGATTTATTGTTATGGTTTTCTCATCCTCTCTCCACGCTAGTGGTGATTCTTATTTGTAAAGGCCTACTTTGATAATATTGAAGTATTTTAACATATCAGTTTTACATATATATATATATATATATATATATATATATATATATGTTGCCTAGCGCCTGTAAACTAGACTGTACCGGGTCGTGCGCTTTAAAAATAGAACCAGTTCTATCTTTCAAGTGTGCGCGCTCCAGTCTGGCCACCTCTCATTACAACCAATGTGTTCTTTTAAGCTAGTCCATCATTGTGCGATAAGCTATTTTTTATTCGTGCAAAATGCCCATATTAATTTTATTATGAGATAATTTCCGCCAAAAATTACACGTATCTGAAATAAGTTATACAAGATGTTGACAGTTGATGAGAGTCATGAACTGAAAGTTTGATCATGAATAACATGGAATTGTTATTAATGTAAGCGTTTAGGAATGTTTACTGAATCTCGCCTCTTCGTTACGAAATAATGAAGCAATGTCAAAGAAGGCCATTTAATAGTGGAATAAACAAATCATGCCTATAACCAAAATATTGTTCTTTAAATCAGGTGTGTGGCATAATGTCCACTCACTCAGCGTGTTTTGCCACTTACATGTTGAATGAGCTGAAGTTTCACGGTAGTCAAATCCGAAACTTTTGGCTTAATTTGCCACTGATTTATCCCTAAAGCTTCTCGTTTTCAGGGTTATTCTTAACTCATAATTTAAGGCAGAGTCGTTGATATATGTGGCAGATCGACGGACACACTTCCATCTCGTTCGTCTTCTGATCTAGTGGTCTCTGTCTCAATCCCCGACCTAGCCGAAAATGTGTAATTGACGAATTGTTGATTAGTGGTGCTATGTATATTCTAGTATAAACTAACTTAATATAAATGTATGTAGTTTTTTAATTGCATCTAGCCTTGATTATAATCTGGGCTAGGGTTAAGCATGCTAGCGATGAGATAATTCTGTTGGTCTATATACACTAGTTCCCCTTAAATTAAGTCGTTAATAACCTTGGTGTTTAGGTGGCTAGGCTACGTGAGTTAAGGACAGTGTTTTTGCAGTTTTTATAGTAAGACATTATTTTGGTCAAAATAAATGAAATATTGCTCCAGTACAGACATATAGTTTAATTTTCTTCATATGATGATATCAACAGGTATTGAATATGTGTCATGAGCATAGCGGCATTAGATGACACCATTTTTAAATGAAGGGAAAAAGTTGTCATTAATTCCAAGACACTCTTGACAGATATTCAAGATATGTTGAAGTCACTACGTGAAGAGAATTAGATTATGTTTATACTAGAAAAGTTTTTGATTTCTTTTGACCAAAAAAAAGTGTTGCAAAAATACTGCCCTTCACGCGTGTTTTTTTTTGTTTTGTTTTTTATTTAGCACCGCATCTTACTATCCGTTCGTGCTATACGCTTAAATACTAATTACGCTAATGGGTTAGGAATTGGGAAGGGTGAATTTTTAGGAAGTGAAACTACATTTGCGTGGAGGTAGAGTGGAAACCCATTTAGGGAACCCCCCTCCCCAGTTCACCCGACCGATATTCGAACCTCGATCTCCCCGTCCTCAGCGGTCTAGTTCAACACGAAACTAGCGTGTTAGCTAACTACGCCACCGAGGTGGGTCTTAACTCGTGTTACCTACACTCACACCTTAAAGGTAACAATTAAAAATTAATAATAATAATAATATTTAGCACCGCGTCTTACTACCCATTCGGGTTATACGCCTAAGTACTAATTACTCTAATGGATTAGGAATTGGGAGGGTTGAATTTAGAGGAGGTGAACCCGCATTTGCGTGGAGGGAGAGTGGAAAACCATTTAGGAAAAACCACCCCCAGTTCACCCGACCGAGATTTGAACCTCGATCTCCCCGTCCTCGGCGGTCGAGCTCAACACGACTAGCGCGTTAGCCAACTACGCCACCGAGGCGGGTAATTAAAAGTTATAATTATAACGTATGTTCTCAATGATGGAGAGTTTCCAGACTTAATTTTGGTTTGATCTGCAGCCGGTAAGTGCAGCCCGCCCGCCCAATATGGGAGAAAAACTCATATACTAGGGTAGTCATGAAAAGGTTCTATGGTTTTCCATTGTATTCCACACTTGATTTATATGCGCTAGCGAGAAAGATCTTACATATTTTGTTGAAAACGTATTGCATATCACGCCTTTCAAGAATTTCTTAGATGTCTTAAGTTTATTTACAAGGGTCGGTCTTGGGGCAAAGTGCTCCCCTCAGGACCCGATGTTCATGGGTTCAGACCTTGCCGAGGTCAACGAACGTTTCTTGAGCGATCCGTAGCACAACTTCCTTCGGAGAGAAGTAAAGCCGTCGGTCTTATGTCACTTATGGCATGTAAAAGAACCATACCCGCAAAATTGGGCGGCCCTTTAGCACTAATCTAAATTCAGTGTGAAATGCAAAGGGGGAACTACCACAATTTCGGAACTCAACTAGTACATGGAATTTTTACCAGATGGTGCAGGGAGTACTAACCAGCCGTAGGGCTGAGTGCATGTTCAGATCCGAATGGATAGAAATCACATCAAACCAACCTTCAGGAGGTTGGCTGAAGAAACTGTATTGATTTGGGACTGACGGCTTTACTTCGCCTCCGACGGAAGTTGGGCTTTGGTGTTTTTCTCTTGAAAAAAATCCGCTGGCCTCTGCTGGGTCTGAACCCGTGAACTTTGGGTCGTGAGGTGAGCCCTTTATCCTCGAGACAACCGAGGTCGGCATGTTCTTCAGAAACACTAAAAATATAATGAATTACCTTAAATAAGTTGGTAGTGCGTTTGGCCCTTTTAGTCAATTGTCTCGAGTTTGCGATTTCCAGTATGGCCGAAAATGTATCTTTGGTGAAATGTCGGCTAATGGTGTTGTGACTATGCTATTAGGCTAGTTTGTAAGTCGTGTGCAGGCAGTGCACATTAAACACCTCTAATAATAAAATGGGTGGAAACTAACAGCCATTTTCCAGATACACGGGTATATTATCACTCACAACTTACAAACTAACTGAGTCAAACACAGCCATCCCAAGCGGCAGACATTTGTAATGTTTGGGCACAGTTCCTTAACTATACACATATGATTAAGTATTTTAGGCACTTACATGATCTACCCAAGGGAGCTCTGGGCTTGAGATGAACCCTCTCTTCTCCCCCCCCCTCCACTCTCCTCCCTTTCACCCATTATGACAACCTCTCAGACAAGCAGCTAAAGTCTGTTCAGCCTAGGAATTGTTTTCTGAAAGGCCTTTTTCCTTACTAGAAATCTATTATATAGTAGGATTTTGGTAGGAAAAAAGACCTTTCAGAGAGTAATTCCTACCGTGAATGGAGTATACAATAGTGCATTACCCTTTGGAACACTTGTATTATGCATCTCATCATACACATCGGTATGTGGAGTTGCATTATACTAAATAGATAAGGAGAGGAATACTTCTAGCTAGACTAACAATAAAACGTTGATTTATGTTTTAATCATACGTTCAACACCAAGTTAATAACGACCTATTCTAAAGTGTAGGTATTTATAAAGTTAATGCACCAACATTAGCCTAGCGAAGGGATGTGAAGGTCATCCATCCCCTTTGCACCCGGCCGAGATTCGAACATTTAGCCTGATTTGTCATTGATGAGAAAGTCGGGAATCGAATCCAGGCTGGGTGTATCGAAAATGATTACAACAAAATGGTTTGTATTTCTTACCTTCACGCAAATATGAGTGCATCTCTTTTAAATTCTACCTTACTCATCCCAACCCCATTAGCATAATTAAATGCAAATAGCCCGGATGAATAGAATGATGTGATGCAAAGCTATTATTATTATTATTATTATTATTATTATTATTATTATTATTATTATTATTATATTATTATTATATTATTATATATTATTATTATTATATTATTATTATGTTATTATTATTATTATATTATTATTATTATAATTATTATTATTATTATTATTATTATTATATTATTATTATTTTTCAAATGTCATGTTAACTGTATCCACTATTTAAATAAACCCGATGCAAAATATTAAAATATTTCTTCCTTTCTTTTCCAGGTGGACTTAGAACCGCAAGGGAAACTACACATAAAGGTCGATTTAAAATGGAAAACACAAGGTAAATAATCCATCACATCAAAAATAAATATGATAAACATTTTATGTTTAAAAATGATTAGGATTTCTGTCATAATGAATAGTTATAAGGGGATACTTTCGTGAGAAAGGCTAGAGACAACATTTAACAGTTCTTCATGGTTATACAATTTCTACAAATAAACAATTTGAACGTAGTTTATTCTCTTAAAACAGATATTTCAAGAGTAAGGTGCAAAAGAATCCACATTATTCCATTTTTTTTCAAGTACATTTCGAATGAAACGTAACTATCTTGTATTTTATATATCTTAACAATAAATTATCAAACATCTCTACAGTGTTTTTATATATTTATTTTTAAAATTAGCTAGAACTATAAAAACTGGTCAATTTTTATCTTGGCTCATACAATTAAAAAATATTATTAAAACCTTCGATCTTAAGTGCTGACCCAACCAAATTTGGGTCTGGAGCTGTCACAGAATCCACCTCTCTTCCCAAATAATAATTACAATAATAATTATAGCAATAATAATAATCTGTGTAAGGCACTCCTTTGAGTATTACAGAATCAGTCATGATTTATCACTTGTTAACTTATTTCATAATTGACGAGCAACATGCTGTGTTGATACACAGAGCAACAGGTGGCGAAGCCCCGGGAGTTCAAGGAACGGCAGGGGTTCAACCGCCGTCGGGGGGCCATGCGACGGCGCGTCCACCAGGTGAACGGTCACAAGTTCATGGCAACTTTCCTTCGACAGCCCACCTTCTGCTCACACTGCCGGGACTTTATCTGGTGAGTTCTTCTTCTTCTTTCCTAATACATCCGCTACAATTAAAACAAAATTTATTAAAAGAGTAATTAAAAACTTAGAATACCAACACCCCTTTTAATTTCTCATACAACTCACTTCAGTGGCCGAACGGTCTACGACCTCACTCTCGTGTTAGACAGGCCTGCTGATGATGGGGAGATCGGAGTTCAAATCTCGGTTTGGTCTACTAAGGGTGTTTTTCCCTAAATGTTTTTCCCTTCTCCTTCTATGCAAATGCGGGTAGATTACCTCTGAAATGCTTCCTTCCTCAATCCTACCCCGTTAGAGTAATTATCATAGATGCGGATAACCTGAACAGGTAGTAAGACACGAAGATAAAAAGAAAATCTCATGTAGGTAAAGTATTGTAATTTTGATAATCTTAGTCCTCGAGATTATGATAGATGTGTTCCCCAAATTAAATAAAAAGTGGGCCATACAATTATATATATATATCCGTCTTAATATGTCTGTATCTGTCACTACAGACTAGATGGTCAAATGGATTTTGTTCAAACTTGATATTTGTTTGTTATTACCTCATACCTCGGGGAGAAATCATGATTTTAATTCTAGCTCTAAAATAAAAAGGGTAGCATACTGATTTTTTTGACACTTCAAAATTTTTCAAAAATTGTTTCTCTATTTTTGTTTAAAATTGATATTTTTTGAGTATTTTGCATGATAAATTCACAGTGTGTACTTGTTTAGTGGATAAATAAACAAAGTCATTTTACTGATGGTTGATATTCCAAAATTTAAATAGTTCAAAAATGACTTGAACAAATTTGTTCAACAGGGAGGATTATAAATACAAAATTGTTCTATATGAGTACTTGTTTTTCAGGGGAAAGTTGGTTTAATGATAGTTTATTGGTAGCCGATTTTTGAAAACTTTGACTATAATGAGAAAGTATATAAAACTGTGTCATACTAGTTATTTTTTTATGGTAATGACAGACACACTGACTCAATATTTGTGTTGTCCTTCTGTTGATTGTGCATCTTTCCTCTCATTTATGATAATATACTAGCATAAGTACCCAGCGTTGCCCTAGCAACACTTTGATTTTTATCAAACAGACAGAAAAAAAAATGTACATTTTATTTCTTCTGAGTCACTTTTTAATAATTAAAAAAAAATCTAATCAAAAATTTAAAATAATGGCTTAGAGATGCACATGTTTGTGCAGAGGGACTACTAATTTTAAAATTTCAGCCCTCTGCATGAGGTAAATATCTCACAATGCTCATGAGTTATGACAGACGGAGAGACAAAACTCCTCATTTTATTAATATATATGATTGGTGACCTGGCGGTCTAGGGGTAGGATGTCAGACTTCTGTACTGGGGGTTCGAGGTTCAATCTTCGGTCCCGGAACAGATTTATCTGATTGCCAAACCCTTCCTTCACCTCTGACAAGAAATGTATTAATCACAACTTGTGAATGTGAGGAATGCCAGGCCTCCACCGTGGTTCGGATCCCACGTTAAACTGTAGGTCCTCCATTTCATCTCACAATCACCCTACCATTACACATTAGCGTAGGTGCGTACAGCCCAAATGGGTAGTAAGACGCGGTGATAATGATAATATTAATATAGATTTACGCAATACGTCTGCTCAACTGCTGGTTTTGTTTTCCGATTGCTGTGCAACCTGGGGTTAAAACCATTTTTTTTCTAAACAAAAAAAACTTGTTCTACTTTATAAATCTTTGATATTATTGTCAGTCTCTTTTAAAAAATTATCCATGATTGATTAAGTATAAAAGTGTTGCTGGTCTAACCCAATGTGTTTTGTTTCGGGGGGATTGGTAAACAGGGCTACCAGTGTCAAGGTGAGTTGTTAGCTAACTATCTCTTCATAATGTTGGTATTACATAATTTGTTGAGAGTAAGGATTCTGTCATCATAATTCTATTTACCATAGGAATGTCATCCAATAATGATAAATTAATACAAAATGATATCACGGTATCAATAAGAAAAAACTAGTATTTATAGAGTGTTTACTTATTTTGCAGTGAAATTGACTGGCATAGAACACACAACAATGTATTTCTGAATAAGTTACAAAATGTAAAATGTTATCAAAGTTCATCTATTGCATGCTAATGCATAATGAAGATGTTTTGTTAGCGCTGCGTCTTCTACCCATTCGGGTTATACACCTATATACTAACGATACTGATATGTTAAGGATTAGTAAGGTTAAATTTAGATGACGTGTACCCGCATTTGCATGGAGGGAGAGTGTAAAACTATTTAGGAAAAACTACCCTCAGTACACCCGACCAAAGTCAAACCCTGATCTTTCCATCTTTGACAGTCTAGTCTAATGCGAGAGTAGCGCCCTAGGCCATGCGGCCATCAAAATGGTTAGTAAAACTGTTAATTACTTAGAGTTGTTTACTTGAAGTAAACTACTTAGGAATTACTCTCAAAAACAGTTTTAACCACAGTAAATGTTTACCTGGGTAGTCTACAAAGTGATTTGTAAATTACACAAAACCAAGACAGTTCTAGGAATATAGATTCATGTTACAGCTTCGCAAACAAGAACCATCTTAGTACTTACACAGACAAGTTGGAATCATCTGAAACAGATTTTTTTTTTGTACTAGAACATTAAACAGCAAGGCTATTGATAGGTTTATTAAAGAGGTAGGGATATAAAATATGGTTTAGGGGAAATGCACCTGTATTTGTCTATAGAAAGGATGGGAAAACTTCAGTGATAAATCACTTATAAAATGAAACCTTTTATTGAAATCAGCAAAGATTCGAACTTCGTCCTCTCCATCATCAATGGGCAAAATTCGAACCTCATCCTCTTTATCACCAATCAGCCTAGACTCTAATTTCATCATCCCCCTTACTGGCAATCCAATCTATTGCGAGATTGATCACTTATAGAGAATGAACTGCAATGCATGTGTGAAGCTGAGTGTCAGTACATAGCATATAAGTTCTACTGGTTAGTTTACTTACATAACTTAGACACCCCTATGTATATCAACTTAAGACAACAACAAAATAAAACTTTAAAATATATATATACACTCCTTAACACTTTATATTGTAACTAATTATATTCATTTTAAAGTTATATAATATATCAGGCCATGCATGAAAATTTTGGTAGTAAATGGTCTAGAAGAGATAAACAGAGATTTGGTATAAAATAATATGTTCATATAGTAGGAGTCAATTTTAAAAACATTTCTGGTTCAAGTTAGGTAGGCTACATTAAACAAGCTACACTATAACTTTCAAAGTTTTTTGTATCACTTTTTTTTATCTATCTAGAGAAAGTCCCGGTAAAGGTAAAGTTAGATGGCAAAAGCATTATTTAGTTTTCTGGTGACTGCCTAATTCTGTTTAATACAGTATTTTGATTTTAGAGAGCTACACATCTCATTGTCTTTACCTTGCATACACTAATAATATAATAATGATGAATGATAGTGATACTGATGATTATAATAATGCTGATGATAATAATGATGAGGGTGATAATGAAGATGAAGATGAGGATGATGATATTATTATCATTGCTACTTACTCTATGGCATTAGACACTCAAAAGTTCATTGACAGACTTACAAAAGTACACCACTTATATCTCAAGCTAGTTCTATTAATTATGATAATGGTATTGTGATAATAATGATTATAATAAAATTACAATAATACAAATTCTGTATTTTCCTCATGTTACAGTCTGCACATGTGTGGTCCACAAACGATGCCATCAGTCTGTGGTCACCAAATGCCCAGGCATGAAGGATAACACACAAGATGAGGTGAGTATACTCTAGTACAATAAAATACAGACCCTTAATTATGAGGCCTTAGGGTTCGGCCAGACTGACAAGCGTGCGAGCGAGCGTGCGAGCGAGCGCGTAAGCGACTAGGTGGCCACACTGGCGAGCGCGTGATTAGATGATACCTCTCGTTATTTGTTGACGAGGAGGCTCCGAATTTTGGCTGAGTGAGTTGAGGGTGGTTTTAACAAGTGATTTATTGTTGTGGTTTTCTCCTCCTCTTTTCCACGCTAATGGTGATTCTTATTTGTAAAGGCCTACTTTGATAATATTTAATTATTTTAACATATCAGTTTTATATAAATATATACATGGTTTATGATCTTAGCAATTAAATTAGGCCGTTAATAGCAAGTTTGCTAATAATAAGAATTGAGTAGTCAAACGGTGACCTGGTGGTCTAGGGGTAAGGTGTCTGACCTCTTTGTTGAGGGTTCGGGGCTCAATCCTCGGTCCTGGCACAGATTTATCTGATTGCCAAACCCTTCATTCACCTCTGACAAGACGTGTATTAATCACAACTTGTGAATGTGAGGAATGCCAGGCCTCCACCGAGGTTCGGATTCCACGTTAAACTGTAGGTCCTCCATTTCATCTCACAATCAGCCTACCATTGCAAATTAGCGTAAGTACGTATAACCCGAACGGGCAGTAAGACGCGGTGCTAATAATAATAATAATAGTAATAATAATAATAAATAGTCAAAGCTATTATTTATGCTTTTAGTGAGGATTACTCTATCTAGCTATCATATTCTGAAAATTGAGAAATGACACCTGGACACGGGAATCGAACCCGGGACCTTTGGCTTTGTACGCCAAGGCTCTAACCACTGAGCTATCCAGGTGTCATTTTTCACTTTTCAGAATATGATATCTAGATGGAGTAATCCTCACTAAAAGCATAAATAATAGCTTTGGCTATTTATTATTATTAGCACCGCGTCTTACTACCCGTTCGGGTTATACGCACTTTGGCTATTTAATTCTTAGTATGAAGTCCCGTACAATTATAATAATTGTACAAATGGCAGCAATAAGCCAACTACCAAGTCGAAGATGGCTGCGTTATCTGATAGATAGCTCGTGAGATTAATATAATCACATACTTGTAGCTGACGATTTCCGCACTCCATCATAGGCTTTGCCTTAAAATATGAGTGAAGAATGACCCTGGGCACAGGATGAATCCTGGATAGCTCAGTATTTAGAGCATTGACGTACTAAGCCAAAGGTACCGGGTTTGATTCCCGTCTCCAGGTGTCATTTTTCAATTTCCAGAAAGTGTTCTAAACTTATCGATAGTAATAAAAAATTAATAAAAATGTCAAAATGAGAAGTTTTCCTAGCACTCGATGAACCAACACACAATAATATTGCCTAGCGCCTGTAAACTAGACTGTACCGGGTCGAGCGTGTGTGCTTGAAAAATAGAACCAATTCTATCTTTTAAGCATGCGCGCTCAGTCACTCGCTCGCTCGCGCGCTCCAGTCTGGCCACCTCTCATTACAACCCATGTGTTCTATTTTATATTTTAGTCGCTCGCGCGCTCAGTCTGGCCGCCCCCTTAGAAGTAAATACAATAGTTCCACGTTTAGTTGAAGTTAACATCCCTCTTTTTTTTTTTTTCAAACACTGTCTTGGAGAAATTCAGCTAGGTGATGATTAAACTGAACAGAGAGCATTTGACTGTTCTGTTCATGCTTTTTCTTGGGAAAAATCAACAAATCAACATTTGTGAAAACATTCAACAACTCAATGATGCTGCTTTGGCCCAATGAAATACAATATGGTGGGAAAGGGATTAAAATACTGTACACAAAGATGGTTCATTTAACATATTTGGCACGTGATGTGCACCATGTTGCAGAAACTTTGCGATCATTATACCCTGAAGAGAATTGAATAGTTTCAAATGTGAAGGTTTTTTTTGAAGCCACCAAACCGAGTGGCATTGTTTAAACAAGAAGCACCTGGAATGCCATTGCCACCACAACCTATTTTAACCAGATGGGGAACTTGGATAGATGCTGCAACATATTTTGCAGACAACTTCAGACAAATACGAGAAATTATTACAACGCTCAGCAAGGAAGATTCCCATCCTATAAGTGAGGCTAAAAAAGCACTGTTACAAGGGAGTGTTCAATAAGACTTAATTTACATCAAAGCTACCTTTTTGTGCCTGAGTAAAACAATTTAAAAAAATTGAAACAAAACATGTGTTTTTAGTGACAAATATTCAAAACATTAAATATATTTTGTTAAAAATAGAAGACTCTTCTGGGGAATGTGCAAAGGATGTAGTAAATAAAATAAACTTAATCTTTAATAAAAATCCTTGTTACAATAAATTTAAACAGTTTATTGAAATTTGGAGTAGCAATAAACGAAGCCCAATGAAGAAGAATTTTCACTGTCAGATATTGCTAATTTTAAATGTTCCTTTAACTTCCTATGATGTGGACCGTAGTTTTTTTTTTTTTTTTTTTTTTTTTTTTTTTTTTTTTTTTTTTTTTTTTTTTTTTTCCAATTTAAAAATGTTTTGGCAGATAACAGAATTTTTTTGAAATTTGAAACACTTAAAATGTGGGTTGTTGGCCATTGTAATGGTGGAATTTAACATAAAACTATGCTAGCAATCATAAAGGAAAGTATGTTTTATGAATTATATATATTAAATTTTATTTTCGCATGGTTCTATGTTGTTTTGTATCAATTTCAATTGCTTCGCAAAAAAAGTACATATTTCAATTAAATTATTTGGCAAATTTAAGCACATATAAAATATATATTTCTTTGATTTTAAACCAATATAAATCTGAGCCTTAAATGTATATCTAATAAAAATGACAAAATTTACAATATCCCATTTTGTGGCCTAAAGCTTTATATGAACATGCAAAACAAGTCTAAAAATTATTTTTACATTTTGGGCACACACTTTTAAAAATTTCGCCAGTGTTGGATTGTAAATCTCACAATAGACTGAGTTATCAATGATTAGAAGGTTGAAATTCAAATTTTGTCTGGGTATAATGGTTGAAGTTTTGGACATGATATCTATCAAATTAATTTTTTTCATCCTCTCGACACTGTAGTGCTGGTGCACTTCCTCTATAATACCCTTCATGTCTCTACCCATTAGATAACGTCGTTGATAATCATGGTATTAAATGTATTAATGATTTATTTTTTTTGGCCCGATTACAGTAGTTTAATTTTGTGTCTGCTACTGTATCTCACCCAACAACATCATGTTTGATTGTGTTTCAAGTCGAGCAAAGGTCAGCGCTTCAACGTGGACCTACCTCACCGCTTTGTCATGCACAATTACAAGAGGTTCACCTTTTGCGACCATTGTGGCTCCTTGCTCTACGGCCTTATTCGGCAGGGCCTGCAGTGTGAAGGTACATCATTTGCACAGTACTCTGCCATTGTCAAATATGTGCTCATGCTATTATGAGCTTTATTTCAATTACTATTGATATCTAAGGTAAGTACAGTAAAACCTTGGATTGCGAGTAACTTGGTCTGCGAGTGTTTTGTAAGACGAGCAAAAATTTTCAATAAATTTTAACTTGATAAACGAGCTATATTTTGCAATACGAGTAGTACTATGGTTACGCTTTGTCTGCCGAGCAGTGTCATTGGATAGGTTCTTTGTTAAAGTCGCACAAAAAGAAAAATATTTGAGTGAGCCAAAATATAGCAGTGATTCCGTTAGTGACAGTGGAAGTCGTCCTAAACAATAACCCACCTCCTCCTCTCCTCTATCTCGTCTACCTCACACCAGCCACCATTAAATTTAATTAATAAATTTGATTACAGTACAGTTACATTTAAATAACGAAAATAAATAGGTATTAATCATTTTTAGATTAAATATATTTGGGTTGTGGGACGAATCATCTGAGTTTCCATTATTTCTTATGGGGGAAATTCGCTTTGATATACGAGTGCTTTGTATTACGAACACGTTTACGAAACGAATTATGCTCGCAATCCAAGGTTTTACTGTAAATTCAACCACTATTGATCTTTTATACTTGTTGAGAAATTAATAAAATTGGTTACATATTCATTTGCCTGGCAAATGTTTGTATCAATGTACCTGCCAAAGTTTTAGTACATATTTGCAAGGTGGAGAGCTACTTAACTTTATTTTTATAAAAGGCCATGTTACTAACTATTAATATCTTCAGACACACTATATCACAATACACTTTTTGCAGAAAGGTGTTTTTTTATTGTTGTTTATAAATCACTTCTGCGTGATTTCTAGTTTGCAGCATGAATGTCCACAAACGCTGCCAGAAGAATGTGGCCAACAACTGTGGCATCAACACCAAACAGATGGCAGCCATCTTGAAGGAGATGGGTATCTCCACAGACAAGCTCACCCCGCACACCAAGGCAAAGGTATGTTACATGTACATTGTACATCACTCGACTTTTCGTTGGTAGCGCTTAGAGTGCCAAAATTCTCTGGCTCTTTTAAGTCTAAGGTTTGACTCATAGCCAAGTAGAATTGTATGTAAAAAAGAAGATGTGGATTCGAGATCCAAACTTGAGAAAAGGTGAATTTGACTCATCTCAAATAAGAACAAAGACTAAAACGTACTTAAATACTTGCTTTTGTCAACAACAGGGAAACACTTTAGGATATGAGAACCGACTGAGAAAAACAAGCACTAAGCCATTAATAAACCTATTTTTTAAAACATATGTAATAAAAAAATAGAAATTAAATATATTCAGCTTTGGCACATAAGCCTACCTAGAAAACTGGGTAAACAGGGAAT
Organism: Timema podura; assembly: GCA_033556935.1. Classification (NCBI taxonomy): domain Eukaryota; kingdom Metazoa; phylum Arthropoda; class Insecta; order Phasmatodea; family Timematidae; genus Timema; species Timema podura. The sequence continues at coordinate 14,065,000 of JAVRXN010000008.1, forward strand.
TTCATTAAACTAAACTAAACTAAGTCTGAAATATTTGTGAATTTGCCACATTTAGCTGTAAGTCAGAAATATTATGTATGGAAAAAAATAAGTTAGGGATTAAGTAAGCAGATTTGGATGCCTCCCCATTATGATAATTATGTTTGACTGTAACTGTGTGATACCCACAATACCCTTCTCTTACGCATGTATTATAAACTACCAAAATCTGGGACCAGCATTAATATTTTACTGCAATATTAACATCAAATTCTTCTCTCAGTAGTCAATGCTTCTTCAAATATTTCCTTAGCTATGTGCTTACACAGTGAAATAGACTCGTCTTGGATTTTTGTAATGAAAAACGAAATTTCATTTAAAGTGTCAAGAAAACTAGAAATTATCCTTGGAAAACTTTGTGCAAGAAAACAATACCAATCATGATCTTGCTATGTTTTTTTTTTCTTTGTGTTTTTACAGATATTTTATAAATCTGTTTTCTTAAATTTGTTCTTCCCATTGTCCTTCTTTAACTCCAACCATTCTTTTTCCCGAAATCCTTGTACTCTTGTAACACCCTTAAAAATTAACTCACCCCTTCGGTGGTCACACGGTTTAAGGTGCTACTCTCGCAGCAAACTATACTGTCAATGACAGGGAGATCAAGGTTCGAATCTCAGTCAGGTGTTTTTTGAAAAATATGTTTTCCACTCTGTCTTCAAGAAAATGCGAGTACATGTCCAATAAATATAACCTTCATCCTTACAATTATTATCATAATTAGTACATAAGTGTATAACCTGAATGTGTAGTAAGACATGGTGCTAAAAAAGAAATTAAATCTATATACAATTATATAGTCGATGTAGTGGTGTCATGTGATCTACTTTTATGACCTTATAGTTTCTATTCTGTAAAATCTGTCCTCATGTGAGTCAAATAATTAATTTTAGAGCTACTCCCGCCATTCTTGTATGTTCTGTTCTATAATAAAAGTGTTCAGTAGAGCCATTATTAGCACTACCTTTTGCAAAATTATTATTCTTTTTCATTCCATATTTACTTCTCCTACCCAATGACATGTGTTTTTTTTCTCATACTCATCACTGTACCTAACAACCTGTCCGTTCCGATGTCACTTGTTCTTTTTCCTCCATTCCTTAAGATATCCACAATATTATCCATAGAGCTACAAAATGAATATTTTTTTCTTCTTCTGTGAGCCCAGCCTGTGGGATGCAGGCAATAATCACTATCGCTATCGCTCGACCAGTTATGTTTCCCACATTCAATGAAGCAATTCTCACTCCTTTCGGAACTAACTTCTTGAGCTTCACCTATTTCTGGTACCACAATCCTTCCCTTTCCATAGATTTATGGTGATGTCTCTGTGCACCGCTTACAGAGTATGGCCCTAACCATTTTCCTTGATTACATTTTTTTACTCATCCCATTGTGGTTCTGGCATTGGAGTTTTACGGCTCGGATGCCTTCCTCTCTTGGGATTAGGCTGGCCCACTCTCCCTCCATGTGGGGCTAGTGTACATACACCCAGCAATTAATTTTAACTATGTATAAATGTCTATATTGCATGATTTAGTTTTGTATACTTAATGTCCATGATTGCAGTCTGGGGGCAGCCTGAGCTCCACGCAGAGCACCGGGGACTGCAGCAGTTCTTGTGGTTCAGAAATGCTGCTTTTAGAAGATGATGGTAGGTTTTCCTTGTACATTTACTTTTAATCACCTTCACTTTGATGTTCTAATGGCCTCACTTACTCAAAAAGTAAGGACTTAACAAATTTCTTAAGAAAAGAAAGATTTTTCGCATTTAAAACAAAAATGTTTTCGTTCAGCCTTACTTAGTCTCATCCACTTGTCAGACGCACATGCTTAAGAGCCCCACCCCCAAGAATAATGCTTTTTTTTTCTTAGGTAAGTAAAACAGCTTGAGCCAGGCGTTACATTGTAGTACAGTAAGGGGTTGTCCATAAACTACGAGTGCGTATCGGGGGCTAGAGAGTGCTGCTCGGTGAGACCAAGCATGACGAGGAGGAAGGGAGAGTTAGATAATGTGGGACGTCACATTGCAATTAAGCGTATTGGGCAGCGTTTTTGTATTAATGAACCCGACCAGGCGCAAACAATGATCGACTCATTGACTTTGATTGTTGATCTTGGCAAAAATATGTTTCAATAAAAGGCTTATAGTCACTACAATTAAAAATGATATTTAAATAGGGGGGTTATGTGATATTGTGACTTAATATTAAAAGAGGGGTTCACAAGATTGCGACAATGTGTGGTGGGGAGGAAGGGGCAGAAAATAAATTAGTGATACTTAGTTTATGGACAGCCATATGCTAAAATATTTGTTAGAAAACAGTAAAATTGAGACCATTGAAACTATTTTACCAAACTAATAAAAAAGTTTGCAACAAAATGGAAAAAAACCAACTATTTCACTGATCCCAATTTTTCTGTTGTTAAGTGTAGGCTGCAGAAAATTGCACTTGGATGATATTTCTGGTTTGAACTTAACCATATATCTAATATCCTGGTTAGTTGGCTGTGAGATGGCTTTTTATGATGTGTTATGTTTGTTTTCTGCTTCAAAAGAGACTGTCTACAATGAAATGTCAGAAGACACAACTCTAACCAATAGGGGTTAAGGACACAAATTAACAATGCACAGTCAAAATTCCATAGGAATAGCCTTATCCAACAGATAGAAAAGTTAGTATAGTTAATTTCACATGCAGCTGACATTTTTCACGGATAGTATCAATAACCATAGAATATCACTAATATTAATGTTAAAGTTATTAATGTTTGTATTTTCAAAAAGTTTCTTTCTACCAAAATCATCTATATTATTTAGTTTCAAATCTATAAATCACCTATACTATTTTGTTGCTGATTGATTGAACGCAAGCCAATATAAGAAAATGGATTATGAGCAGACAAGTGTGTATGCTTGTTCAAATTATTGTAGCCAGACAATAGTTTAGGTGTTACTGATTGTAAACGAGCCATTTTGCAAATATATGTTTCAGATAGTTTTGACTGAAAATTAAATCAAACCCCTTTATGATGAATATTTATGAATTTTTTCTTACTTTAACCCTCCTAATGCCATGGCGTCACTAGCGATCCTATTGTAACATTGTTGTCCTGTATAACTTGTAATTTATTTTAAAGAATTCTTTAAAAAAATCGACTTTGTCTAAGAAACTATTTACTTTGCACCATTTGCATCATAAGTATCCCAGATTTAAATGCAGCATTTGTTTTCTGATCTTTTTACAGTCAACTCTCAATAACTCGTACCTACTAAAGGGGTTGGGGTCTGTCCGAGTTACGAAAAGTCTGTCTTATCGAGGGAAAATAAAGTTGTGCCTAAGGAATGAAAACTGATACTTTTATCTAAAGTAATATTATACTTTTAATGTGACGAGGTAAACAATACATATCAGATAAGACACATTAATAAATAACACATCTAGGTACTGGAATGGGAAAGGATGATATTACAATAGGCCTATAGTAGTTGCAAATTATCTATATAGTGTACTGTATGCGCGGGGGTGAGATGGGAGGGGGTAGTAGCGCTGCGTTGTAAAATCTCCTCCAGTCTCCCGCATTACACTACTTCGATTAACATTTTTAGCCTGCCAACTTGCGGCTGGGGTGTTACTAATTAAAATTTTACTTTCGGAAAATTTTGTTTGAACTATCTGAAGTCAGAGATATTGAGGTCCGAGTTAGAGAGAGCTGACTGTATATTAAAAATCAATCAATTTAAAAAAGGACACTCTATCGTGTAAAACTCTTTCAAATATAACCAAGAGAATGGCAGAATCTACAGTATTGATTTATTGATAAAGAGAGTGCGTGGACCTCATGCATTACTTCTGTAAAAACAAAAACTACCATTAGAACATGTGTTTGGTCGTTGGTCATTGATGGTTGTGAAGACTTTAAATCTGTTACAAACTTGTGGGCTGTAGAAGATACTCATAAAATTGTCAAGCATTGCATGGACAGATTCAAACAAAAATCACAATTTATATGGTATGATAATGAGGATTGTGGTGATAAAATCTAAGTCTGTCAAATTGTCACCGTTAAGAAAGGTATTTCAGATGTAGGCACATAAGAACATTACAACGGATGAGCAGAATATTATGTTATAACTGATAACCATTCAAGTATTCACAGGAAAGGAACAGTAGGTAAAGGATGAGCCAATTCTTCTATTATTCTCAACTCTAATGCAACGAAGTCAGAAGTTGACACTATGGGAAAGTTTATTCAGAAGTATATAACAAAACGGATGATAAAGTGGACGATGATGATATTCTACCATACATTGGAAAAACGCTTAATGTTTTAGTTATTTGAATATACCTGAACCCAAATTTGACTCGCAAGGAAAAATGACAAGGAGGTCACTTCTTATGGAATTGGGTAAAGCTCTAAGCAAAACAAACAGCAACATACTGTTACTTCTTAAGCATCCAAATCAGCTCAAAGAAGTGCAAAACATGAACACTGTTATGGGATCGACTATCAGATAATAAGTATAACTATTAATGAGATAAAAGTGTCCATCTTTTGTTTGAAAATAATAGTCATTGATTGTATGAAAGCTTGTGTGAATAAATGGAGCAATAAATATTGTCCTATTTAAAAAAAAAATTTGTAGCAAGATAAGTTGTATTCTACTAAGTTGTCCATAGCATTTGTCCAGGGGTCTGTCAATAAAACAAAAGACACCATGCTAATGATGCTTCTATGTTCAACTTTAATAACCTTTTATAAATATATTTACATTAGTATGAGGTGTGTCCATCTTTGGCTTCCCGAACAGCAAGCAATCTGTTAGGATAAGAATGTAATAAATGTTTTAAAAGGTTGATATTCCACTAAATGTCATGAACAATGGCTGTGAAATGTCCCATAATGGTGTCTCAAGAATACCGGTTGTTGTCATGTTCTGCAATCATAAGAAACTCAACGGTATCTTTGAGAAACCACCCAAAAGGCTTAGCTATATACAGATCAGGAGAGCTACCTGACCATTCAGAATTCCTGGAGAAGTCAATACTAGTGTTCCGCAACAGTTCCTGTGTTGCTTTTGCTTTGAAACATGAAGCTTTGTCATGGAGAAAACTAACAGCTTTCAGATCTATGGTATTATGGACATCTTGTAAAAATGGAATTAGGTTATCTTGCAAAAACATTCTGGAAATATTGGCCATTTCATGACTCACCCTCCTATTTGATACTCCACATCATTCTCTTTGCTGTGAAGCTAATAAATATTTTGATGCATTACATCTTCTTAGAAATTTCCTGGTAATATTTATCTGAACTGTCGTTCAAAGAGAGTGCCCAGATCCTATAATTTTGATAGTTAGGTCTCCGAACTGTTCACACTAAGAATTTTCTACTTGGCGCAAGATGCATGAAATACTATTCATCTCAATTTTGGAGGTAATCACAAAACCATAACCGATCCTCAATGTTTAACGCTGTCTTCATGGGTTTGGGGAAAAATTAAAGAGCTTTACGCCTGCTTGATCACTGTATCGACCAACATTTTGATGATTAACATGTTTTTTAAAATTTCCGTGGCAACACTCCAATTGCTTCAACGCCATTTATCACTGCTGTCTTCAATGGTTGCTTTGCTCTCTTGCTAGAGTTTTTCCAGGCGTCCTTCACCAAATTCAGTCTTGCAGTTTTTATAACCCTTTTTCTAATTTCTGGTAACCCATGGGTCACTTTGCTGTATCTTTCAGCAATACACTTACAATTGATAAATGTAACTTCGGCTTTCATTGCTTTATGGAAAGCATTTGCTCGTATTGCTCCAGAATAATTTAAGATATGATACACATCCAACCTTCTTTCCCAGACCTCTAAACAAAAGTTATGGACATCATCATTTTTTACTACTTTAAAAACTAATAATTGAAACATTAAATATAGCAAAATGACACAATATTTAAAATAAAATTTCATAACTTGATAACAATTCACAAGTAAAATACATATATTAAAAAAATTATCATTGTAGTCGTCAGTGATCCCAATGATTTTCACTGAAACAAAAAAAACAAATGTTGTAGGAGGGTTATATAAAGTTTATGGATTTATTTTATTTTTTCATTTTCATTTTCATAATGCTATGAGCTAGTATGGAAAAATACTTAAAAACACCTTAATGTATCTCTATAAGGAAAACCTCTTTTTGCTTTATGAGGTTATTGTATTATATTTGGAAGAAGGTATAGGAAAAGTGGATAGAAACACATAAAAAGGGGACGAACACAATATGGCTTATATATGTGTTATGTGTTTCTATCCACCTTTCCTATACCTTCTTCCAAATATAATACAATTAAAAACCCTTAAGTAATTATTTTAAAACAAAAGATATAATTTAGAACAAAGGCAAAAATAATCATGCAAAGAAACCCAAATGTATTACTACTCAAACTGGGATAACTAATTGAAAAAGCAAAATGTGGCTCATTTATTTTATTAATAAAAGTAGACCTCCAATGCAAGCAGTAGGCTACTAACAGTTTTAATAAAAATAAATCCATTTTAGAATCAGGACACCCAATTAACTTGCAGTATAGATGGGAATTAGTCCATCCTCAAATTGTTTAATTTCTTATAGAAACATTAAATAGTTAATTTAGAATAGTTTCCAGTTAAAACTCTTATTTTGATAAAACATTTAGAATATTCATTTATTAACTTAAAAACAAATTTATTGAACTGTAATGTTGTGGATTAGCTCATTCAATTTCATTTATGATTAAATTTGATTGCTTATAAAATTAATTTATTATTCTTTGCATTTGGATGTGATGTTAGTTAATAGCTATCAAATAAAATATAATAATTGAATTGTTAAAGTAATTTAAAAACAAAAAAATCTGAATCTAACACAGCTATGATAAAAGTCTATGATTAAAGAACTGCATGCATCTTCTTTACTTTAACTGCATCATGTTGCATGTCATGTTTTAGTAATTTTTAACATTTCCACTTATTTTAACTCTTAAGTCAATGAGATTGTGGTTTGGTTTATTTGCTGAGTTTTAATTTATTGGATAATTTATTGAAATGGGGAATTTTTAAAATTTACCAAAAAAAATTAAATTAAAATAAATTAATTTTAAGTATAGTATAAATCAGAAAACTGATCAAGTTTAATAAATCTAAGTTTACTTTTGAATTAATCAAAGGAAATAATAGCATCTGGATTCAACAAACATTGAAAGGAGAATAGAAAGGTTGAGGCCTTCACACTTTCTAAAAAACATGTACCTAGGTCTAAAAGTTTATATTTAAAACACAACACAACACAGTAATCTTCAGTGCACATCAGACCATTTCTTTAGCAGAAGTGTGTTCTAATGTGCAAAGGTGGCTTGTGGATTGTTGCCAAAGCAAGCAAGGCTTGTATATTTTGTCCTCCTATTAGTATCACAAACCCTTTACAGTAATTTAATGCACATATGTTAATTACATTATTGTGTTTGTGTGGTTGGTCAAATTGATTGTGAAAGAGAGGAATAGCAATAAGACTCACATTAATGGCTGCATGGTCCAGACTAGCGTTGCCAACTGTACAATCTCAATACTGTTTTTTTTTTTTGTGTTGGCAATTGATTTTGAATATATATATCGCCGCATCTTAATACCTGTTCAGGTTACATGTATACAGGCTAATTACTCTGATGGAGAAGGGACGAGGAAGGAAACATTTTAAAAGTAATCTACCAGCATTTGTGTGGAAGGAGAGTGGGAAACCATTTAGGGAAAACCACCCTCAGTAGACCCAGCTGGGATTTAAACATCGATCTCCCCATCAACAGCAGGCTAGTCTAACTACGATGTAATTCTAGATCCAGTATCATCACTTGTTTAACCAAGTGCCTGTATTGGTTTGTTTTTTCCTATATATAATCCTAGAATCAAAAGTAGTATGCTGCCAAGCAAAAATAAAAGCCATTTCAGGTCCATGTATGATCGTTAGAGACTAAAATGTTGGTATCCCTGGTCTAAACTACTTAGACTCTATTCCAGCAATGGATAGGTCGAGGTTTGAATCCCTCTTGGGTGTACTGAGGGTGTTTTTCCATAAATAGTTTCCTACACTCCTTTCATGCAAATGTAAGTACATTTTCACTCAAATTCTACCTTCCTCATCCCTATCCCATTAGCATAATTAATGTATAGCCTGAACAAGTATTTTGACATAATGGGGGGAATGAGATAACAAAACAGCAATGAGGTGTGACCTTTTAGAAACTTTTAAATATATTGTAAAGCATTCCCTTCCCCCAAATTGTTATTTTTTCCAAAAAAGTAATAACAAGGACACAAAGTGGTTTGCATTGGTTGAGGAAATGTCTTTAAAAGATGCTCACTGGCTCAATCATACCTCTCACATCTAAATAGTTGTTCTTGTACATGAGTAAATGTTGCAATTATTCTATCCTCTTTTTAATGCATATTGAATTTAGTCCTTTGGTGCTATGTTTATTTAGTTTGATACATTTAGAAGAATGTACAGGTAAAATCTTCATTGACATTGCTCAAGAAAATATTTACCAAGAGTCCACAGTAAACTAAATTGTTCTAAATAATTGTATGATCATAAATGTTTGTAATCTCCCATTTTAGTAAAATTATCATTCATTCTTAGTTACACATTTTTAACACATTTTTAAAATGATGAAAGAGTAAAAAAACTAATTGCAATAAGATGTATTTAATTTTTAGTTCTAATTTGTTTTGATTTTTCAATATAAACTGTAATAATACCTACCATTATTGGCTTTTCTGTTTTCTTCAAAGATTAGGGTAATTTACTGCATTATCAGAAGAATACATCTGCAGTGAGAACCATGATAAGTATTATTTTAGAAGTGAAAGAAAGAGGTCATAAAAGAGTATGTTTCAAATAATTTTCTTTTGTTGCTTTCTGCTATAATATCTTCATTACAATACCATCTTCATATTCATGCAGTTTTTAATAATTTTTCATGATATTCCAATGGTGTATTCGACACAACTAACAGGATGGCATAAGTGGTTCAACCACATTAAACTTCATACTTTCTTCGTTGATCAGCCACAAAGATACAACTTGTCACAATAATGGATTTTAAAAATGCTGTTCTTAATAAAGTAAATTCCATATATTTTTAGTTTTGATTTTTAATCTTAAATAATAAATGGAAAAAAAACAAAACATGTAAGCTGTTTTCAAGTCAACAACTCCTTCTCAAAATCATTGTAGCATTGTTCTTCCTATCTTCTCCATTCACCTCTTAGGGACTTTGGTCTAAATCTAGGTGGGGTCAAAAATGTTATTCTTCAATTTAATGAAAGAGCAGGTGATAGTGTATGAGGGATTCCAAATTAGCTCTAAGTGCTGTTCCAGAAACTAATGAAGCACTTGTGTGTTATATGATTAAGAAAAACAATTACACTAATTAGAGTCTCAATCTAAGAGATAGCAGGTCTGAATGTTAAGCACGTGGAGCCCCTTTTACCTCTTTTTTTGGTGCCTCTGCTATAATCGTGCAAATGATCTTCTCGGTACAAGGAACTTCCACAGGACAGACCCCGGGCTATCCAGCTCAGAATGAGGCACATACATTTCAAAACAACCAACCCTATTGGTGTTGTTACTTGTCTTTTTGAAGGGAGCGCAGAAGGTCAGGGGGATAGCGGGGGTGAAGCTGGCCAGCAGTCAGAGGAGGCCGACGAAGCGCACATGAGGTTCATCGCTCAGAAAGTGATGGAAGAGAAGATACGTGAGAAACTGCGGGCGGAAGAGGGCCCCGAACAGAGAGGTGTGCGACCACTTGATTCCACGCAGTACCCATCCTTATGTGTTGTCTTTTTTATATCTCTCTCTTTGTTGTGTCATGCGTGCGATCCAGTTTTTTATGTACAGTTGGTAGCCCCTATATTCTGCATAATAATCAGTCATCATTATTGTATTCTCTAGTAGATGGTGTTGCGATTTTTCCCGATCCACAATTTTTTCTTCTGGCAAAATACAATGGTTTTTTTTACATAGGTTTTTGTATTTTTTCATAGCCCCAATAGCCCCTTCAAACACCCAACATAAAGTTGTTTTGCAGCCAATTTAAAACCCACATTTTATTCAATTAAATCACTATTATCATAATTTTTACTTTTATATATATAATTATTAGTTAGAAAAACAATGTGTTTGAGTCTTGCTTTTTAATTCCAATATATGTCTGCTTTTTTATTATACTAACCCTGAAAATCTTGTTACCTTTTTACAGTTGTTTAACACTTATTGCATGTGATATTAATTTTAATTTATATCTGTTTAACATTTATTAAATTTATTCATTAAGTTTAGTTAATATTGCATGTTATTTCATTAGTTTTTTAAAGTTTAAACAGTTGTGTTTTATTAAAACAATATCAACTATCAACAATAACACTATAAACAATTTAAAAAATCTTCCCACTAAGTAATATACTTTTCCATGGGAAGCCAATATTCACACGATGATCTGTTATTTTATATAATTCTAGTGACATACCTATTATATGGTCAGTCAAAATATATACTAATTGGGAGGGAACATTAAAAGTATAGCCTTTTCCTAGCCTCTTCCCGTCTTTGAACCATTTACATTTTGTTCATTGTACAGAATATACCCTTATTCTACGGCCATACTTACAACCTGGTATCTGTGACAAAAATGCTTTGAGCGAGTTGCCTGTCACAATACAAAAGTTGTGTGGTCATACTTGCATGACCTAGTGGTCGTTTTTCTCTATGATCAGTGAAGTAATGGCTTTGGTGAAATATTCATTCCTTGCAGCGTTAGTTTTATAATACTTAAAAAATAAGAATTAAACAGGTGAAAGTCTTCTGGGTAGTCTACTATTAATAAACAACGTTTTTCATGTGGGCAGTTTCACGCTTTTGTTTAGCCATGCATCTTATTATCCATTCAGGTTATACGCTTATGTACTAATTACATTAATGGTTTTAGGGATTAGGAGGTGTACTTGCATTTGTGTGGAGTGAGAGTGGAAAACCATTTTGGAAATACTACCCTCAGTACACCTGACTGAGATTTGAATCTCGATCTACTCGTCATCAGCAGTCTAGTCTACTGCGAGAGAATAGCACAGACAGGGTGTTCTACCATCCGGGAAAATCAGGGAAAACGGGAATTAGCCAGGAATTTGAAGTGATCGGAAAAAAACGGGAATAAGTCAGGAATTTGGTAAATTACAATAAAAATCCGGGAAAATGTTGTTTTACTCAAAATATGAACTACAATAGCCTAATCATTAAATCAGTAAATTATAATGTGATTCAAACTGTCACTTTTTTTTATCTGTAGCTGTGTAATATATTTTTAATTACTAGTAAATAATGTTAATACAAATTTTTTTAAATTTGTTTATTCAAATTTTAAAACTTATTATTATTCATAAAAAAATATAAATATAAAAACGAGAGGGGAGGGGGGCGAGTTAGAAGGAAATGACATACTTTTTAGTCGGGGAATTTTAGGAAATGATCAGGGGAAATCAGGGAAAAGGTCGGGGATTTCATTGGTCAAGTTGAGTAGACACCATGACAGACTATTTCAACTGTCCAGGATTCACTCAGACAAATTTTATGGTCACTTTTGGATGTCTATTTCTCCTTTTGACTACACATGTATTTTTGTTAGAGAATACTTTACAAAGATGAATATACAATTTTACTGAGCGATATCACTAGGCCCGCAGGTGACCTGGTGGTCTAGGGGTAAGGTGTCGGACTTCTGTGCTAGGGGTCCGGGGTTCAATCCTCGGTCCCGGCACAGATTTATCTGATTGCCAAACCCTTCCTTCACCTCTGACAAGACGTGTATTAATCATAACTTGTGAATGTATGGAATACCAGGCCTCCACCGTGGTTCGGATCCCACGTTAAACTGTAGGTCCTCCATTTCATCTCACAATCACCCTACCATTGCACATTAGCGTAAGTGCGTATAACCCGAACAGGTAGTAAGACGCGGTGCTAGTAATAACTAGGCCCGCACCAAGGAGCATGTGGTCTAAATATCAAGCTAATTAAGTATTTCCACCCAAATATGGGTACATTTCCTCTAAATGATACCTTCATCCTTAACCCTTTGGCAGAAGTACTTAATATAGATGTGTGTAGGCCAAACTTGTTTTTGAGACAAGTGGTAACAAAATAATCAGGAGAAAGAATTATTGGTGTTTACTGAGTGAACAATTATTTAAACACTTTTAAATTGAAATAAATACATTCTTATTACAGCTAACTTATTGAATGTAATTTATATTTAGTGGATATAGGTTATTATAAGTATCCACATGAAAGAGTCTTTGTTTATAAATATTTAAAATTTCTGAATCCATGCTTCCCATTGTATCAGCAGATGTGTATGATGAGTACACTGAAGAAAATTGTGAATGCACTTAACCTTTTCTATATTTAACACACACAAACTATAGATAAAGCCACTTACATATTTTAATGTAGTGACAACTCCACACTGATTGATTCTAAAGCTTGGGCGAAAAAATCTCTTAGTATGGCACCGTGTCTAGGAAATACTGGTGAGTGTCTTTGCAACTACAACTCATAGTCACTCATTGATGCGGCCAAGTTTCTGTGGCAAGGCAGTTGCCGTCTAGTATGGCCACTGTTATATGTATATAACAAGGCTTTGTGGCCTGGAGTTATAGTCATGCCGACCAAGTTGCAAGTATGGCCCTAGCCTTAGAGGAAAAGGGACAAACACAATATGGCTTTTAAGGCAAAAAATAAAAGGGAAAAAAAAAGGCTCACACTTTACATTGCTGCCACTGGACAAAGAGGTAATGTCATCCTTGTAGGAAAATCGGTCATTACTGTTTAATCATATGACTTAAAATGTATTATATCGGACTCCAATTTGACCATCCACAAGTGCAGCGACCAGTCAAAATAAACTATTTTTCCCAACAGTTGTAAATGCTGGTATGTGTTTAGATCATCTTAGTAACTTTAGACCCTTTTCATTGGCCACATGGTTTGATGCATCAATCTTAAAATAGACTAGACTGCTGATGATGGGAATATTTGGGTTTGAATTCTAGTTAGGTGTACTAAGGGTGATTTTTACTAAATGTTTTCCAAACTCTCTCCATGCCAATGCTGGTACACTTTCTCTAAATTCAACCTTCCTCATCCCTAGCACATTAGTGCAACTATTACACATATGTACAGCCCAAATGAGTAGTATGACACGGTACTAAGAAAAAAAAACTTAATGGATAAAATTATAGATAAGGGTTGAGAAAATTAAAAAAAATATATGAAAATTTGATTCCTTTGCACAGGGGGTTGTCTACTGGAAGGCAATGACATGTTGCAGATGTCTAGAATAACTGAATCATTTAAGAAGGGGTTTGTTATTTCATAATATGGTTAATGGAAAAACAGTTTCTATATAGGGTTAAAAATGTTGCGTTTTAAATTTACAATTTTTAAAAGTTTCTTTAAAAGTGAAAATTAGCTGATTTTCAACAACATTTAACAAAAAAAGTCACTATTTCTAGATCAAAGTAAATAATTAGAAACAAAGACCTAGCGTTCCTCGAACAAATAAAATCATTTTCAACAGGGTCATAATAGAACATTCTAAGATAATTGAGAATTGTTTTTAGTACTTTTGAACTTTCATAGCTGCTATTTCAATCAAAAATATTACAGTATGAGAATATTTATCTTTAAGTAGGGATCACCTTTAAGCCCGATTTTACAGATCGTTTATTTTTAGGTTTTTTGTGTAGAAAATGACACCATTTTTAATTTATAACTTTTTTTTTTCTCTCAAAAGTTTGACAAAATTGATCAGTTTCAAAAATTACAAAGCATAATAATTTATGTACTAATACATTTCACTGTAGATCAAGTTTCTGCGAGTGAGCAGATTGTGAGTTTGGAGCGTCGAGAGCGTAAGATTGGTCTGGAGGACTTCCACTTCATTAAGGTGCTGGGAAAGGGCAGTTTTGGCAAGGTCATGCTGGCGGAAAAGAAGGGCACGGATGAGGTGTACGCTGTGAAGGTACTCAAGAAAGATGTAATCATCCAGGACGATGATGTCGACTGCACTATGACAGAGAAGAGGATACTGGCGTTGGCTGCCAAGCATCCTTTCCTCACTGCCCTGCACTCTTGCTACCAGACCAAAGTAAGTTGAACGCTGAATTTTGTTTCGCTAAAAAAAACTTGGAATCTGTGAATATAGAAAATTAACCTTATGATTTATGACTTAGGACACAAAATCCTTAACATTGATTTATTTTTTGTTGCGTTTATTAAAGTGCCAGCCGCCAACAGTCAAGACCGCTAACAGGCTAGCACTGAACAAATACAAAACAACACATGGCTTACAAAAAATAATTACATTATGTTGGTGTACAAGTGGTTTTGAAAACTGGTTAACAAGTTAATCCTGGATACATATGCCACCGCAATGTTGAACTTTATCAAAACTTTGGTCACTGTTACACCGTTTTCCACAAATCATACAATTACAAATATTAATAAACATTGATACTTTCTGGGCCCATAACCTATTTGGATTAATAAGCCATAAAACAAAATCACACACACATTGACATAATATAAACAGTGTATTTATTTATTATAATTTATGATAGAAATGGCTAACCAGTAATCGGAACGATGAACGACTAGTAGTAATATATAGTTACAGGGAGTAAGAAGTAGAGATAACCAACATAACACAAACTTTGCAGAGTTGCCAATAAAACCGTATTAATAGGAAGCAGACAATTTATTACATCACCAAACATGATAGCCAACTTACATGGAAATACATTACAATTTGTAGGATGCATTAAATGTGCACAAAAATAAAACACGAAATGCTATGATACAGCCTGGCGTAGAGTGCGAAGCAGAACAAATGGGAATTCACTGTTCTTCCCCTTCATCTATGCTATTGAAGTACCTTGTTAAACAAGTCTTGTCACATTTGGTTGGCTGTTTTGTAGAAAAACCATGCTATGTGTATATGTATTTGTATTTATATTCACTGGTAATTCTCACACACACATGCCTAATTTTAGAGCACAAATGTTCATATTTGGACATATATGAGCATAATTGAAGCACAAACGATTGTAAAAAAAAATTGCAATGTGGCAGAACAACCTGAGCTATATCACAAAAGACGTATACATCCACAATCCTCACCACATTTTCCAATAGTACACATATACATCCATAATCCAAACTACATTTCCCACTAGTACACATTTACATCCACAATTCTCACCACATTTCACACTAGCACACATATACATCAATAATCATCATAATTCCTTCTATTAATACACATACATCCACAATCCCAGCCTTGTTTCCCACTATTTCACAGATACATACAATCTCCAACATGCCTAATATTAATATATTTTATATATATATACATGTGGGCGTACACACAAACACACACACACACAATCCCCACCATGTCCATGAAAATGTGAAACCAGTCCTCTTAAACCGTTTTAGCCTCTGTATTGAAATTGTTTAAATCACGGTACCCAGCATAATCAAAAGTATACTTATGTTTGTTCTTCGGCGTGATATCAAGTCCCCGATTATTCAGATAAATTAAACAATCAGCAAACTTTTTCTTGCCTGTTGTGTCCATGACAATATGTCCACCACGATCTTTAGTAACACTTCCGATGGAAGCAACTCAGTTCTTTAAGGTTATATATGGAACTTTATACCAATCAGTAGCTCAGCATAGAGTCATTTTGCGAGAGCTTACGTTCCGCACAGCCTCATTCATTCTTTATTGGGATGATGACCCATTAGACGATTTATGAACACACGCACGAACCATATGGAGAAAGAAAAAACAAGCAGTTTTAATGTAATAGCTATAAAACGTTGAAAAACTTCATGATCTGAATAACCAGAAAAAAAGTGGTCTGATTAACCCCATATAGTTCTTCATAAAAAATACTCATTTTCTCAAAATCATAATAATATTGTTTTAACTACTTATTAGACTTTAGTATAATACACACTGTAAAAATCATTACAGCTTACAAAAGTTTAAACATCATACCTTTACATTAAAAGTTCACAAAATTGCGCTTGTGTTTTTACATAAGGGGCAATATTTCTTCTTGCGCTCACTCACTACCTTTCTAATTGGAGCGTTGGCTAGCACTAAATGTTGTGTAATATGTCTCTGTCGTGTTTTGTGTTCAGTTCATGGAGTGTCAGCGGAGGTAACCCACACATTAAGATAGTAGTTTAAAATATATAAACAACCGAAAACAGTCTCAAAGCTTAGTCTGATCCGATTTGCCCTGTGATCCAATTTGCCTCGGTCCATTTTACATACAATCCTCAACATGTCTATTATTAATACACACATATATATCTACAATCCCCACCATATTTTCCACTATTATACGGACACATCCAAAAACTCCAGCTCGAATGTCCTTAGTCTACATCTGTGCATATGCATGATTTAACTAACCCTATTATCTTAACTATTAGCTTTGGACATGCTTATAAATCTACTTTAGAGCAAAGCCACACATACCTGAATCATTGTAGGAATATTACTTGCCGAAATTGTATGGCTCTATAAAAAACAGCTTTAATAAAAAAGTGCTACTGCTTTGTATTCTTTTATATCTCATTTTATGGAGGTTATTAGATTTCCAGGTTGTAAAATAAGTCAGATTGCTATGAACAATAAAAAAAACAGACTGACAATTTATTTATTTTTTTCCTAGGATCGCCTGTTCTTTGTGATGGAATATGTAAATGGGGGTGACCTCATGTTTCAAATCCAGAAGGCTCGCAAATTTGACGAACCTAGGGCACGGTTCTACGCTGCCGAGGTGACACTGGCCCTTCAGTTCCTACATAGACACGGCGTTGTGTACAGGTATGTGACTTGCCACTTTACTATCAAATAATTGTATTATTGCAAACATTGGAGCTTCTTTCATGTTTAAAAATAGTGTTTTACTTTCACTGTAGCTTTATATGCTATAATAGATGGTTTCACCCAAGAAGAAATGAACATCAAAGAGATATAGGAACAAATAAAATGGGGCACACACAATATGGCTTTCACAGTGAAAATAGGAACACAATTCACACTTTACACTGCTGATAATGGACAAGGAGTGGCTACGTCACACAACTATTGTCTGTTTTAAAAAAACATTTTTAATGAGTAGATATAATATTTATGAGTATGATAAAGATTAAGGTAAATATTTAATTCATCAGCCTATTGTATTGCAATTAATTGCTCCACATTAGGTAGTAAAATTATTAATACAAAAGTTAAAACTTTATGTAATGAAGTAATTTAATATTTTTAACAATGGAAAGTGATAAGTGACTATATATAATAACTAACAAAATATCTGTATACAATTGATTTTGATATGATTTTTAAGTAAAGATTTGAAAAAATTGATTTGTTTGAATTATCGTTTTAAGAAGAACATAAAAAAAACTATAACATTAGTTGGAAAAAAAATTAGGAGTGTGGTCTTCTTGGTGTGAAGCAGAAATTCAACATAAACAGGACATAAAAATCTGTTCCAGAAATTTGAATCATGTTTTTTTTTCCCTTATTTCAATTACTTCTGTGCGCCAACATTACACTGATCATCTGGATGTGTAAATTCCAGTGACCAACAATAATGATTGCTGCCTTCACCTCTGTGTAGAGGATATGAGGCAACTTAGCACTAACAGCTTCTCACAGTAGATTAGAGTAGTAGCATTAGATCGAGGGCCAAATCTTGGTCGGGTGTACTGAGGATGTTTTTTCAAAAATTGTTTTCCACTCTCACTCTACACAAATGCGGGAATACACCCTCTAAATATAATCGCCTAATCTCTAAAACCATTAGAGTAACTATTCCATAAGTGTATAACCTGAACTGGTAGTAAAACGCGATTCTAAAAAAAACACCGACAGCTACACTTAAAATCTGTCATCTTGGCCTTATCACTGCACATAAATGTTCTACTATCCCGTTAGGTTTGACAGCACTGCACTGCTAAAAGTGGCACTACTGAACACGGTTCAGCAGCTCTTAAGTAAAACATTTATAACAAAAACATTAACACTTGGGTCAAGGCCCCACACAAGATATGACCGGTAATGTTTTCTCAATACTAATAATAAAAACACATGCAAATAACAAGCACGACTCACAAAACAAAAGAGCCGTGCGTCCCAGCAGACAGGACATGTGCACGTGGAAATGCTCAGAAGTTTACAAAAAAATATAGTTATTATTTACATTCTGCCTCATGTGATCAAGGGGGTAGGGGAGAAGGAATGATGCATGACAACAAGAAAGGGTATTAAAATAACTTCAAATTGTCATTTAAATTATTGTGTGATCCTTCCGCTTTGGTGTTACAAATTCAAGCAAAGAAATGTCTACCCTTCTGTATTTGGACAAGTGCGGGCTTGAAGATGATTTGATTTCTCTTCACAATCTTCCAACTTTGAAATCAGGCATTTCAAAATTATTGTCCATGTTTAGATCAACATTGTTGTCTGAATCACTGCTCTCTACGATTGGATTCATGAAGTCAAAATACAGATCTCGAATTGTTACAATTTGGAGGTGGAGCTAAGAAGTGCATTAAGTTCAGATATTCAAGCCAATGTTTCTGCAAATTTTCAGACCAAAGGGTTGTCAAATTTATCATTAAATTGTCTTACGTTTTTAATTTGAACAATTTTCATCAGAGGCAGTTGTATCTGAGTACCGATATTCAAAGTGGACATGTTTTAAATAAATCTATTCAAACAATGTGTCTTGTTATAAATGTTCGATTCAGCAACCATATCTCTCAGTTTTCACATGGTGTGGCGAATCTCACTTCTCATTTGCCACACATGTGTCTACATTGAAAAATATTTTGCCCACTTTTGGGTTAGAACATACTGTAGATACAGTACATAAATATTTAAAATATATAAGAATATTGGAAAATTTTCTTTAAACTCCTTAAAAACGAAAGTGATTTTAAATACAATAAATAAAAGAAGATTTTCTAATTAATTAAAAGGATGTAACAATATAATAAATAAGTTATGAGATTATTAAAGCTCCTCTCACACCGGCATAGTATTGTATGTGTATGGTGTCAGGACAGTAGCGGTATGGTAGCGGTATAGTATTGTATTGCCACGACATACACGACGTATACCCCAAGAGCTTGTTTCCCCGACACCCCATAATTCCCCTTTGCCACCTGAGAGCAGTGCAGTGGAAAATAATTGGGTGTGTTGATGTTCTGTTAAAAGAATGAATGATAATTTGTTTAAACTATATTACATAAAAGCTATTTTTTTAAATACAAATAATAGGCAATGCTCAGCAAAATTCTTCCAAAGAATAATATGTTTTATTTAATCATGTTAGTAATGTGTTAGTGATGTTAGTGTTAGTGATGAGAAAATGTTTTTAAGTTTAAATTGTATAGTCTGATCTCAACAGGAGGCCTCACTGGCATTCAGCAATAAATAAATTAATATCCTACCTGTACGATTCAATAATAAAAACTTAAACCTGCCTACCTGTTCGATATTTACACTTGCTAATTTTGGCCCATGCATTTCCCTTGTACTTGGTTTCATAATAAAACGGATCCCCAATGTCATGAAGAACTTTGTACTATTGTACAGCAATAATTAACTCCTCTACAAAATTGCCCATTTCACAATTCAAATACAATACAAATCAATACCGCCCCACCAGAAGACTTTAGAGTAGACCAGAGTGGGCGAGAGGAGTGGTTGAATTGAGGGAGGCATCGGCCGCCATGACAGTATTGTATCAGTCCTTTCACTTTTAAAGTGGAATGAAAATGTACGCATCATACGTTTACGATACTATGCCGCTACAATGATGTTCTAACAGGTGTGGATGTCCTTAACTCCATAGCAAAGCATGGCAAAAGAAAAAACATACAATACTTGTATGATACCATATGCATACTCTGCTGGTGTGAGAGAACCTTATTGATGATGTGAATAAAATATACTATAGTATTTTTTGGAAATATGAAATGGAATAGGTATTATAAAAATAACTTTATTTTTTTATCATTTGAATTTTGATTCCTCTCTTCTTTGGTTATAGTAGTTATTATAGTTGTGATAGTTATGATAGCTAATTATACATTTTTTTAAATCATTTCATTCTGATCATCAATATAAATGTTTCAAACAAATTTTATATAGCTAACTTTTTTGTTATACTATTAATAATAATTGAAACAAATTCAATTTTTTTTTTCCAAATTTTTTATTTATAAGTTATATCAAAATTAATTTTATACATATATTTTGTTAGTTATTATTGTCACTTATCTTATGTAGTTTTTATGGCAACATAACACCATAACTGCCTAAGGCTAGGAAAAATTCTGAATATTAAACACCTCTAGAAGCTCTCTGAAGTGCTTTTTACGGTAACACAGCCCCTCCTAATTTGTACTTGTGCCTTAATTTTGAATTTGTTTGAACCATAAATAAAGCCATATATATTTTGTTCATTAAATTTGGGGTGGGTGGGTATGAACCCCCAAACCGCCCCTTACTACGGCCTTGCTCATAAAATACAGTTTGTTTGTCCCAAGAAGAACAAATAAATGCAGTTGGGATAGTGGGGTAGGAAATTAACTTTCATTCATATTCAAGATTTGCAAATAGCCAATTTTGACAACTTAAATATAAATATAGTGACTTTATATTAATATTGGTTACTTTAAATTTTTATATCATATTCTAATAAGTTCTTACTTTAGTGACAGTGCTACTTGAATAAATAAGTAAGAGATTTGGTATAAAAAATTGAGATTAATGGCTGGCGGGTTTGGTGTGTTGACCACATGACACCCTCTCTTCACAAATGTTTGTACTAGCATCACTAACAGTGTCGGCTGCTTGGTCGGTATCGCTCATTTGCGGGCTCACGCCAGGGAGTTCTTTTCATAGTGACAGTGGTGTAGTCACATGGGGTAGGGGATCATTCACTGGATAGCCTGACGTATACACCAAGGTTTATAACTGTCCCTGTATTTTACAGGATCTTCCCTTAGAGCATGAGTTGACCTGAAAAATATAGAGGTTTGGTGATGCAAAAACAAAAAAACAAAACTCCTAATAACAATCATACCTTTTTGAACACAATCACTCACAATCATATTTTATTCTTATTCACTTTAAAAGTCACATTTTGAAAGAAATTCAATTTGAAAATAATTAATATTTTCACATAAACCTCTCCAAAATATATCATACTCATCTGGGGTAATAGTTTAAAAGTCATTTATACCATTAATAAGACTACAAAATACAGCACTAAAATATTTTTCGGCTGCCCAGTGGTGAGGACGGCGACATTAAGCTTAAAAGGTTGGGTATTTGAAATTAACAGAAGATATTTTTTGGATACGGTTGTAATGGCATATAAACTTGAAAACAACCTAACATTAGTAACCTAAAAATTGGGGAACACAAAAAGGGGAACTACTTTACAAGAAGTCTGAATAATTATTTCCAGAACAGAGTAAACACCACCACCACTTTTGGACTCTACTCAATAAAGATTAAGGGACTAAAATTTTTCAATATAATATCACAAGAAATAAAGATGAAGAAACTTAATCTTTTTAAAAGGAAGTTAAGAGGTACATTCTGGAAAAAAAATTTGCCAGGTGATATGTGGGTGAAAAGGTATCTGAAATCTTGTAGCAACTGATGTGATAATTTGAGCAGAATCTGTATGTATACTGTACTTATTGTTGTTTTGTTTTTTGTAGTTTTTTTGTATACTATTATGTTTTATTTGTAATTTTACTATTATTGGGGTGATTGCATCTAAAATAATGTGCCGGGTGAGGACAATAATTATACCCTGTAATAGATCTCACTTTCCTAAATGTATCTAACAAGTTAGTGAATGAACCACGCCTACATTAGATGTTTATATGTATACGACCGATTTAGCTCTTTTATAAACAAATTCTGAATAAATAAATAAATAAAATAAATACTGTAGGGGAATATAACTATAAACACACAATTGTAAACATCTCACCTATAATCACATTTAAAAAATATTTGAGGTATTTTACCTTTATATGTCCTTTGTGCAGAGACTTGAAGTTGGACAACATACTGTTGGACAACGAGGGCCATTGCAAGCTTGCTGACTTTGGTATGTGCAAGGAAGGCATCATTGATGGAGCAACCACGACCACCTTTTGCGGCACCCCCGATTATATAGCGCCAGAGGTGAAATTATGTGACTTTTAGTGCCCACTGAAATAAATGTGTTGCATGGATTTATGGTGAAATTCACTCATTGCATTAAAAAAACTTATATCTTAGGTATGATTACAAAATAAGGGTGATTGGATTTCACATTTTTTATTCGAATTGAAATCGAATATAATATATGAAATAGTTCTGAAACTGAATCGAAATTTGGATATTTTAAGGTTGGAGTTTAAGGAATGGGAAAAAATTGTATTTTTTTTACAGTTTTTTTATAGCAAAACTTTTTTTGGCCAATTAAATAAAATATTTCTTCAACAGAAATAAAGTTTAAATATCTTCACATGGTGATATCAACAGTTCATGAATATCTGTCAAGGCTGTTTTAGAATTTAATGACAACTTTTTCTATTAATTTTAAAAATGTGTCATTAAATTTTAACATGCTCATAACAGATATTCAAGAACTGTTGATATCATCATGTGAAGAAAATTAAGCTCGTTTCTACTGGAGCAAGATTTTATTTATCTTGGCCAAAAAAAGTTTTGATACAAAAACTGCAAATACACTGACCTTTTTCTTGCGTCCATTACATTCTCGCCTTAATTCTTTGGCTATGTAGGACATATAATATAATGTGTAATTAATGAACTTTAGACACCATTTAATTAAGAATATATATTTTACTGTTTACAATAAGTAAAGTAGATAACAGCAAAGAATCACAAAAATTGGAACTAAATATCCATTTCAGCTAGATTTTTTTTTTGTTTCAAAGCTGTGTAGTTATTAAATCCAGAATATTTTTGTGAATCAAAGTCAAAGAAAACAAATATTCAAGCAAAATTGAAGTTTGTGCATACCCCTACATAAAACTAAAAATTCATAAAAAAATAATTTGACAATAGAATGAATGTTAAAAGGTAAAAATAAACTTATAATGCTTGTCATCTCTGTAAGCTAGAATAAACTATTATGCTTTCTTTCTAAGATGTAGGCCTACCTATGTTTTAAAGAAATATACACAATGGTTACTTTCCACAACACATTTTACAGCTATTGTAATTTCTATCAGACTGCATGTAGAGAGGGGTGGGGGGGGGGGGTGATTTATGGTGTTCAAAACTCTCCACTCTACCTGCCACATTGACACCCCCCTTTTTATTTTATCTTTCATATAAAATAACTTCATGTTAATACTGTAAGTTTTTAGCTAGGAAATGGCTTTAAATAATCAGAAACGTTAAGCTTGTTTTATAAGGCTATTTATATGCTATTTAATGGATAACTTATCTTCGTTCTACCTGTTTGGACGTTGTTTGTGAAATGTACAGTAGGCATATGATCTTTTAATTGTAAAATGTTGATGCAATTGTGATTTCAAAAACAATGATTTATTTTATTTGAAATATACTATTAATATTATTTAAATTTTTAAATATGTATTTTTAAATATTTATTAGATTTTTAATTTAGATAGATATGTTTTAAAATTACATCTATTGAAGTCAAGCTTAGCTCGAAATGACTCAATACTCGGAGGATTTCTAAGAAACTCCTCAAATACCACTCTAAATGAAACAACGTGAGCTCGCAAACCTCTAAATTAAATAACAATAAATAAATACAAATACATTGATTTGTTTTGTGTGTGTGTAGATTCTACAGGAGATGGATTATGGTCCTAGTGTCGATTGGTGGGCTTTGGGGGTGCTCATGTATGAAATGATGGCAGGACAACCCCCCTTTGAGGCAGACAATGAAGATGATCTTTTCGAGTCCATCCTTCATGACGACGTTTTGTACCCTGTTTGGCTTACAAAGGAGGCTGTGTCCATCCTTAAAGGGGTGAGTACAGCTCTTTATAAACCTTGTAATGGTCTAAATCTGTAGTTTTCTAACCCATTAGGTTTTAAAGGTAAAAAAAAAAGTAGTTATATTTCTTAGCTTAGCAGGGCCATAACAAAAGATTTTGGTGTTAAAAGGGGTACGATCTGGTGATGCCACTGTGTTGACGTTACAATTATCTGTTTAAAAATGTTCACAGGTTAACCGATCTCTTTTTTTTTTATGTGACTCAAATCGAGATGGGTTACCCCTTGACATCATCAATTTTAATTTAACCCTCATCAATGAAAACATGGTCTAAGGCATTGGCCTCCTCTGGTTTGCCAGTGATAGAACAGACTTGGTTAAAATCCAGGCCAGATATGAGGCTGTTTCTTTCCAAGATGATTGTCACACTCTCTTCCACATAAATCTGGGTATATTTCCTTTAAACTTTACCTTCCTTGTCTGTACCTTATTAGGTTATATATGCTGGATGGGTAGTAAGATGTGGCGCAAAATAAACTTGACCAGAAATAATATATTTTTCTCTCACACTGCACTGCTATAATGACCTTCGTTTTAGACCAATCAGCCAACAATTTGCAGGGCAGTAAAGAATGTAGTACTCAGCAACAGCTAGCCACTCTAGTTTGAGTACATTAATTTTGTATAGTTGAGAATTTAAGCAAAAACTTTCTCATAAATTAGCTCATTGCAGATATTTATGATTTTGACAGCAAAAAAGCAAGCTGCCATAGGACTCTATGATGTCAGGTGTACTATTATTACTTGCCCTTGGTTCGAATCTACTTTAGTACAGCATTGTAGCCGAGGTTATACCCTGTATTGTGTTATCATTGTTAGAGAGTTAAGAAGAAAACTATAGCATTAAAATATTACATTATTAAAGCTTCAAAAAGTATAATATTGTTCTCCATATAGTAAAACAACTCATATACTGCACAAGCTCAACACATTTTTTTGGTTGGTAGCATGTTTTGCCTATAAAGCTAAAGGTCCTGGGTTTGATTTCCCCCGTGGCCAAAAATGTATCATTGGGGAACTGTTGTCGACCCGTGGACTGAGTTTTAGTCTGTTCTAGTCCCTAACTGAAAGCCATTTAAAAATAACTTTAAAAATTTCCCTTGACTACTTCTAGGTGGCATTAGTTGTAGCAATAGGAATACGTTTTAGTGGGTTGGTGTTCTGTCCAAACGATAGCTTCAGCCACTCTCAATAGTTGGTATGTGGTTAAAGGAAGCAGGACTTAAATCTCGGTTGGTAATAGAGATGAAGATCTTCCTGTAAACATTTCAGATTACTGAATCCCAGTAGAAGGCTATGTATCTGTAAATGGTTTTCTTGTAATATTGAAGTATTAAAATATTTTATCTAAAGTAGATTCAATGCTAATAACACATTCAGCTATCAAGTGCTGTTGTCAATAGGTTAGTGGGTAAGAGAACTGTAATCGCTGTTAACTGTTTTATGGGAACTAATTTGATAATTTTTCCGGTATTAACATCCTTAAGAGGAATTAATATGAAGTGTGATAACATAACCCTTTTAGTGCCACTAGGCGATTTGATCGGCTCTGCCTACTATCGCTAAAAGTGCCACAATCCGATCTGATCGGCTCCGCCTACTACCATTAAAAGTGCCAGAACTAATGAGGTCGGTTCTCCAGATTTGAGCTAGTTCTCGCGCTATCTGATAGATAGTGTAGTAGTGTCATATTTCACTGGAAAGAGAACATTTCCCTCTATTATTTTATATAAGGTTGGCAAGAAAAGAAACCGTAAATAGTTGTTATCGGAACTGGCAGTGTAGTATGTTTGCAATGGTGGATGGTCATGTACTCAACGTGCTAAGTGCAACACCGGTTTACAAACGAGCTGCATGGAAAAGTGTGGCTCACATTCATACTGATGTAAATAGTTTTGTAAACAGTTTTCAAATGTACGGGTTACATTATTCTGAGCTTAGAAAAATATACTCTTTAGATTTTCATGTTAAGTCATGTGAATGAAAA
Source organism: Timema podura (assembly GCA_033556935.1). NCBI lineage: Eukaryota > Metazoa > Arthropoda > Insecta > Phasmatodea > Timematidae > Timema > Timema podura. Next base: position 14,091,278 of record JAVRXN010000008.1, read on the forward strand.
GATTTCTTTACCATTGTAAGCATATAGTCGTAATGACATTATAAATCTATAAAATGTTTTTAAAAATTATTAAATTATTCATCATAAAAGGTTTTTTAAAAAACGCATTCAATATGTATAGGTATACATATTTATTCATGAGGTAAGCAATCTAATAAATCTTGCTGTAAGGTAATCAATAACAGCCCAAAAATATTTAATGTAGAATATCAAATAAAAATTATTCCTATTTATTATCATATATATTAAAAACTTTATTTTCTTGTATAAAACTAAATGTACAACAACAAAATAATATTGAAATATATATATAATATTTTTTTAAATATGTTAATTAGCATTAGTTTTGAAAAAAAAAAAATTTAAAAATTAAAATTAAATTTAAAATTTAGAAACTAAAAAGTTTTAATTAAATTTAATTAATTTATTATTATTAAAGAACAGTACATATGGATTAAGATGATAGAAAAATCAAAATAATCGCTTCATAAATAAAGGTTTGGCGAATTTTATTGCAAACCCTTACAAAAAATGAGGATTTAGCTGTGGCACCTTTTGTGTGCGAATTCTGGAATAGGTGTGGCACTAAAGGGTTAAAAACCTGGGATATCTTGAGTAAATTTGTATTATTTAAATGAGTGGATCTGGAAAAAATGTAAAGAAAATTTTCCATTCAAAATTTCCCATCTTATATCTCTAGCTGGGTATATTGACAGTTTTTTTTTTTTTTTACTAGATGGTTTTCCACTCTACTTTCACGCAAATGTTGGTCCTTTTTCTACCTCCCTAATTACTACCCCCTGTTGTCTAGTGGTCAGAGATCCTGGCTGCAGGTCCAGAGGTTCCAAATTTTATCCTCGGCGCTTTCAAACTGTTTCTGTGAAGCAGTGGGTCTGTAACAGGGTCAAACTCGACCTCTTGAGGACAAATGAGGAGTTACTTGAATAAATAAGTAGCATTTCCGGTCTATAAAACTAAGATTAACGGCCAGAGGGTTCCTTGTGCTCACCACATGACACCCTCTATCCGCAAATGTTGGCACCAACATCACTAACGGTGATGGCCACTCGGTTGGTATAGCTCACTTGTGGGCTCACGCCGTGGAGGGTTTTTTTTAAGTGCAAATATGCAAATTACCCAGATGGGTAGTAAGACACAGAGTATGAGACGATAAAATTCTATTTCATTATGACCAAGATGATAATAAAATGAATTAGTTAATAATGGCTTGTAAACGTTTAGTAAGATAGTGTTTCTACACTGTCTTATTATTCATTATGACCAAGGTAAGTGTGCTGATTGCCTTGATGTTATCCATGGTTATAATATATTGCTTTGTATTTACAGTTCATGACCAAGAACTCGACCAAGCGTCTGGGATGTGTGGTCGCCCAAGGGGTAGAGGCGGCAATCCGTGTCCACCCCTTCTTCCGAGAAATTGAGTGGGAAGCATTGGAGAACAGGCGTGTCAAACCCCCTTTCAAACCAAAGATTGTAAGTGAGAGTTTTATAAAACTATTGACACACAAACACTACTAAGTGCGTATTTATATTTCCCACACACACACACACGGAGAATTGCCTGCCCGGATACTTGGGCTGGGCTCAGTAGACCAAGGTTCATTCCTTGATTTTACACACAAGGGTTCAAGCTTTATTTTGTGTTTTTAATCCACATTCCAGTAGAGACATCCAGAGGATCCACAGAGTTGGTAGCAATGGAATTTTGATGGTTCCCTTTCACACAAAATAATTAACTTAATTTATGTGATTTATTAAATTTTACTAATATAATATTCAAACTATGTACATAAAAAAAAGGTAAAGATTTCCTTCCATTATTAAGGCATAGAATAGTAAATGAAGAGCCAGTCCGAGACAGGATAAAGAAAGGCACGATTAAGGTGGTATGGCCATGTGAGAAGAATAAAGAGGGAAAGGATGCCAAGGAGGATGTTGGGTATGGGGGTGGGGGGTAGGAGGCTGAGAGGAAGACCAAGGGACTGATGGCTGAAGGGAGTAAGAAGGAATGTGGGGGAAAGAGGAGAAGACTGGGCCAAGGTGGAGGGAGAGAGGTGGTGGGAGGAAAGGAGATGGTGGAGAGGCTTATGTTCCAGACAGACCCAGCCAATGGCTGGAAGCTGTCCATGATTATTATGATGATGATGATGATGATGCTTAAGGCACATTTCTTATCTTTATGATCACTGCTTTAAAAAGATTTCGGTTTGTAAAATCAATATATAATATTTTCTTTTATTCATTCATGTTCCTATGCTGTGACTGTAGCAAAACTTACTGTGTGTCACAATTAGCCAGTACTGTACACCAACCTAATGAATGAAAATAATTTTCTAGAAACAATTTGTGTTGTTTAGTCAACGTATTAAAATCATTCTTTAATTTTGATCAAATGTTTCATGTTTCTTGTTATTTTATTTATGGTTCGTAACTTATAGGTATTTCTTTTTACTTATTTTTTTTAATGTTGTAGTATACATTATTCATTATGTTTAAAAAAAATTACTAATCATATTTGTGAAGACAATAGTAGTTCATGAATGAGTAGAAATAGGCTACAAAATTGTCAATACATTAAAAGCCCGATATATAGCACAGTTGTCGAGGGACATACTTCACCCCTGCGCTATAGCTTAACCGCAGTATATTATTTACAGTAATAATGATTTTTTTTTATGATACATACTCTTCATCGCGCTATATCAGAATCTACAATATATCTGACCACGCTATATTGAGATTCTACTGTACTATAGTCTTAAATTATCAAAAAGTAACCAATTTTTGGAGGACAATTTAAGTAATATTTTAGCACCAATTATTTGCCTTGTTCCCTGCCCTCCAGTGTGCAAGCAGTATTTTTTTCTCTTGACAATTAGTTATATTAAATCAGTTTACATTTCTATTAATATTTAAATATTTATTACTTGTAACAAATAAAATTCCCTTTTGTTTTCTCCTAGAAGAGTAAAAAGGACGTTTTGAACTTCGACACAGAATTTACCAAAGAAGAGCCAGTCCTGACACCTGTCAACGCTGACGTCGTCCGCTCTATCAACCAGGAGGAGTTCAAAGGCTTTTCCTTTGTCAACCCTGATTTCAATCCGGGCCGCTTTCATGGTGACAAGACAGCCTAAAATGAATTATTTCACCACAGTTCTACTAGCCCTTTTTTATTTTTTATTTTTTAGTGCTCCTCTGTATTTCTCTCTCAATGTTTGCCAACCTGAGTCACGTTTAACTCGACTTACATAAAGAGATGCCTGCTTCATCGCGGTTGTACATTTATGATAAATGCCTCTTTTAAATACCCCTCAATCACTTTGAATGTGTAAAAAATACATATAGTTGCTCGTAAAGTGACTGACTGCCTTAACGTTGTCTATAAGCAAAATAAATATTGATGAAGCAGCTATTTTTCTTCAAATATCTTATCAGGTAAGCAAATAATTTTTTTTTTAGAAATTAAATACCTTCCTTAATATATTATAGGGTTGTAACTCTAAGACTTGATCCAAAATAGCTGATAATCATTATTTTTATTATTATTATTACTGGTTTCCTAAGATGGCTGCCTAAAATAACCTTTAAAAATAGTTATAGATTGTCATTATTAAAAGTGGTGTTTCAACCTCTGACCCTACTCCCTCCTACCCCCCAACCTTTTCTTCCTAATCCTCTTCCTTTCCAATCAAAAATTATTTATGTATTACAAGTCCTTAATGTTAACATCTTTTAGCATTGTTGATGTTGTATAGTGCAAATCGATGTAATAAAAAGTTTTTATATACACATCAGATTTAATTAGCTAGCATTTTAGGGAGGCGACTTATAATCAGGTTGTCTCCAATGTATTATAAGCTTTAACATAATTATTATATAATGATGATGACTAATGACATTTCTGTTGATGCACCTCCAAGGTTTGTCTGTCCCTGTATTGTACTTAAAAAAAAAGAGTTTTACAAATTGTTCGTGTTAGATAGTTAAATATATTCAAGGTGATCTTCTATAATCATGTTATGTATTATAATTCTTTACATCTTTTTCTCTATATATATCTATATATATTATGTATAAAATGAAGTTGTTGTGAAGAGGATCATCTTGATTAAATATGTTTTGCAAAGTTTTTTTTAGTAGCGAATATTCACACTCATACAAATTTACCGTGTGAAAATTACATTAGTTGAAAAAACCTATATATATAAAAATTGTATATTGTATAAATCTTACTTATAAGCCTATGTGGTGCTTTGTGAAGAGAGACAAAAAAAGAAGCTGCAAGCAGAGTTTCTTTTTTTTTTAGAGACGTCGCCTTCTTTAACAAGGCCTACACTCGCCGTTTGTTGTTAAGTTGTAAAGTAAGGTAATTAATTAGTCGAGAAGAGATTTTACGGGTGTTGTTTGTTGTTCCATGTTGTTGATGCCGCTGCTGTTGTTTTTATTATCAACGTCAAAACAAACTGCTTTTTTTTTTATGACGACATGCACATTTAGCTACATAGTCCATTTAGTCCAGTCCTGATAAACATTATTCTGTGTTTTAGAGAATAAAACAAGAATAAACTATTTAGAAAATAAGAATTCTGTGAACTCTAATCACATAAAACAGTTAAATTATAAGTGTGTCTAAACAAACCACAATTTAGATGTATGTATTAGTGTGTGAACGTACTCTTAATATGTCGTATTTTTAATCAGATAAACATAAATCATTGTTATAATGATGTCAATGTATGTTTATATATATATAAGGTTGAGATAATTCTTGGCGCATTCATGCACACTTCAATTGTCTCTTCTTATCCGAAGAGGATAGGTAAACAAATGAAAACTATTATTACTATTACCATCGCATTGGTTTGGATAAACCCTTGCAATCTAGTCACACAGCGGATGTTGCTAACACACAAATATTTGAGGAAGAAAAGTTCCTGTTACCTTTTGTTGATGCCAAAGGAACATGAATTAAAAGAAACATAACAAAAATGCGTTTTAAACAAAACACAGAAAAAAAAAAACACTGGACACTTGAGCGTTTTTTGACTTGAAGTCAAAACATATATATATCCCTAGTTCTTGGCCTACACTTCACTGATATTATGATATCAAACTTAGTTAGATATTGTATAATAACAAGAAGTAACATGTATATATGACACTCGGCTAAAAGTTGCTGAAGGGTCCCAGTACGCAGAATTATGGGCGAGGAGAAAAAGAATGGTAGTCTTATTTTTTATTTCAAGACGTGTCCAAAGCATTGTACTCTGATAGAATCTCAAATTGGACAAAAGCTATGTTTCTGTCGTACGAAGAAAGATGAAAAAAAATGGAAAAAATAAAAAGATAGTGAATGTAATCTCAATTGTTTCACTGAATAACAAGGTAAAGTAAGCCGTTAGCTTTAAGTACATGAACAATATATTATTATTATTACTATTATTTGTAATGTAATGTGTAAAAATTGGGTGTTTGTAATGCACAAAAATTATAAGTTAAAAAAAAGATTTACATAACAAATTCTATTTATTCCATGACAGCGAAAATTTTTGAAGACAGAAGTATTTTGAGACTATGCCGCATAAGTGATTCTAAAAGCTCGATATAATTTTATTTTGTATGTATCAACACTATTATATGTTTTATACTTCTAAATTACTTGCAGGAGTGAATGTCAAAAACGGAATAACAAGGATTTGTTTGTATACTATATTAAAAGACGACAAAAATTATATAAAATGTTTGAGTCATGTTGTTTTTACCTTTTTTCTCTTTTGTTTCTTTCTTTGAAACAAAACAAAAAAGAAAGAAAGAAAACATACAATTTAAAAGTTTAATAAAAGCAAAACTATTCTTAGATATCAGTATGTGTTTTAGAGTGGATAAAAACAACTTTTTTTTTTTGTCTTTTCAAATTAAGAATATACAATAGTGATATATTACTGCAAAAGTAAAACTTAAAAAAATATATATTAAAAAAGCAAAAACAAAGTGATGTATCCACATCTGTCCGTACATCTATATGTGCAATTTGTGTTTGTCAAGTACCACCATAATATAGCCATGGGCAGGATATTTTCTCATCTTTTACCTTACGGTATTGCCCCTCGTGTGGGTGGGAATCCTTCCCCCTCCCCTCCAAACCTATAACTCATCTTTCCTGCGCGTCAGTGTCGCTTGATGTGTTAGTTAAGTCTTTGGCAAGACTCGTTTATCTGCTTGCATACCTTTGGCCCTAGCTTTATCTATTAGCTATTTTTCTCTCTCTCACGACAGTTTTAGATTTTTCTCAAAACACTTAGCTCCACAATTTCTATTTCAATATCTCTACAGCCTCATAAATATTTAGTGTTTTACATTTACATTTTAAAAAAAATAAATTAAAAGACTAATAATTGCTATGAATAATATCACTAACTGCACTATAAAAAGAAAAGTTTATTTTATTTTAAAGTGACAGAACTAGTCGTCTTTATTGTTGTGGATGCACATGGATCTGAGTTTTTATGTTAGTGTGTTAGTTTGATTATTTTTTTAACAGATTCTCATTTTATCCTCCTTCGTGTAAACACCTAGTTTTACTTTTTACTATATCGTTACAGGCTTCACCTGCTAGACCTGTCTCTCCTGTGACCTCTAGCAAACAAAGTTAAGATATTCCTAATCATCTGTGTTACCTAAATGTTAATATACAAGATACACAGAAAAATAAATATTTTTATTTATATATAATGTATAAAATACAAAGAAATGTTTAATAGTCATCTACAAACAGTACAATAAGCTTTATAATTGGGTTTATTAGATTATTATTATTATTATTATTATTATTATTATTATTATTATTATTATATTATTATTATTATTATTATTATTATTATTATTATACTACTACTACTTAGTGTTGCAATGTATTTTGTTTATAAAAATGTTATCTCGAAATTGCATTTAGTTTGTGTTGTAATTCTTTATTTTGTTTGTTTTCTATGAACACACACAAAGAACAAAATAACTTGTTATTTGTGTTTCTCTATCTGGTCACATTTAAACTGTAAGATGCTATGTATATATTTTGTATCATCCTATACGGTATGGTGCTTTATTTTTGTACCCCTGGTGTGTGCATCTTTTTTTTTTTTTTGTCCTTTTTATTTCACACATCAGTGGTGCTTGTTTAAATTGGTTTCTCTGAAACACAAAAACATAATGTGTGTCTGAATGAAATAATTATTTTTTAATTTGTTTTGTTTGGAAAAATCAATCAAAATTTACTATGGTTTTCTTCTTATGTTAAAAAATCAAAGTTAAGAATTATTATTTGAAAAATCAAAATATATGAAAACTTTTATTTTAATGGTGTTTATTTCTTTAAAGTATGCTATGTAAGAAATAAAATTATGTAATTTACAAAGTAAGAAACATCACATTCACATATTTTATCATAATTGACAAAATATGTTTATATTATTTTACTGTGAAGGAATAATATTTTACCAAAGATGGCAACAACTTTCCAAATGAGAAAATGTATTTTATTTATTTATTTACATGTTTTATTTGTATTTATTTTATTCAGAAGATTTTGACTATAATTTGCCATTGATTTTTTTTTTTTTTTTACTTTTCTTTGTGGTGAAACTGTCGCGATGTTATGACGTAGTTACCAGTTGCCTGGTTTGACCTGATGTATAGACTGGTTGCTAATGATTCCTTGTGGCTGGAATTTGGAGTCATGGTAAAAAAAAACACTATTATGTCAATCTAGGCAACCGTTTAAGAAGTTCATCTCAACAGATGCAGGCAGCTGTCAAACACAAAGTATTTTATTTTAATATTTCTCGTGAGAAATAAAATTATCACTTATTT